>CM043698.1:72927500-73527500 GCA_023935145.1 Bretschneidera sinensis
CAAACCCCCTCCACCTCAAGAAGGTTTTCTTTAAAAAAAAAAAGGGTTGAGGAGGTTAAAACATGGGATTGAGCAAGAATATGGGCTTAGTTTTTTTTATGGAAATGAGGATGAGGTTATCGAAAGTCTGTATCAATTGGAGGTTGGAGCTGAAAGATCGAGAGGAATGTAGTAGGATTTGAAGCAATTTTGTTTATTTTTGGGTTTGAGGTTGGCTTGAGTTTTTGATCTAACCTGATGGAATTCGTGGTGGTGCTGCTTAGAGTTATAGTTTTCTTTTAGTTGTTTTGTTGGGTTTGCTGGTGCTGTGTTTTTGGGGCGGTTAGTGTGTATGTAATGCATCTGTGGATAATAGCTCATTATTAGATATAATTATATTTTTGTCTTGGAAAAAAACATTGAGGCATTTTTTTATAAAAAAAAAATTGAAATAGATTCTCTCTTGTTTATCATCCATTTATTGTTGCATCAAATCGAGTTCCTTTTATTTACCAACAAATAGGTTATTTTGACCTAAAAAAGTACCAATCAAGGTTTTAAATTGCGGTTGTGATCGCAAATATGGTCGCATAGTGTTTATCGCAGTTGTAGATATTGCAAGAGTTAAAATGTGGATCACAAGTATATATCGTAGTCATAAATTTTCTTAACTTCAAAAATTTAAAATATAAGTCGCGGGCAACACAACAATGAATAGCAATTATGGAGCGCATCATGTTCATGTAGTTATACAGCTCTTTGTGGCTGTGACGTGCCACTATATAACTGTGAATTTCACTCTTCCGCAAATAATGGTGAAAAGCGATTGTGATACCTGTCGCTACCGCTATATAGTAGCCGCTATATTGCGTCATGGTCGCTATTTAAAACCCTGGTACTCATACATTTGCAACACCTAAAATTGCATGTAGCCATTAATAAGTGCTATAAAACTTGTCCATAAGAAAAGATGAAAAAGAGAATCATAATAAAGATAATTCTCCAAACTTCAACCCGGTTAGTTTGAGCTCTTAGATTTTTCTGCTTAGTTTTGGATGATGGTAGTTCCTGTTTAGTTGGAGTGTTTCCAGTTTCGATGTTGCTTAAGCTTGTCTATTTGTTCCATTTTTGGTTTTGAACTATTTTGTTTGGTTGAATCTGTTTGTATATTTTACATCAATAATAATTGCTTTTTCCATTAAAAAAACCTTTCTAATTAACTTCAGCACTGTTAACTATGATAGACATCTAGCAGACCATCACCCAAAGCATCAGTGGGCAAACAAATATTATTTAATTGACAACCATAAAAAAACAATTGGTAAAAATAAAAAGAATAAATTACTAAATTTTAAATTAGTTGCGGTTATTTTATTGTTAAATTTAATAAAGATATCAAGAAAATATATACACATATATGTACTCAAATGTTAAGGAAAAACTAAATTTTTTTATCAAAAAACTTCGTTCACAAGGTACAGTGCACTTGTTTGCACCATTTAAAAAGTTTAAACACAATTTTATCGGTTTCCTTCCAGTAAGTATAATTGTCCTCATCAGGTAAAGCGTGCAAAATCAAGCTCTGGATTGAATTTGTTGCAGGCTAATTAATCAAACAACAACAACACTGGCAACAATGCCAATGACAACCGCAACATCATCCCTCCGCCATATATGTATGGTTCGCGAGCAGGATCAATACATGCCTATCGCAAATATAATCTGTATAATCTGCCGGATCCTCCCTCCTCATGCCAAAATCTCCGACAACTCCAAAGAGACTATGCAGGGGTGTGTCTCTGTTCATCAGCTTCATCATTGAGGAAGCCAACGAGCATTGCCAGCATGAGCAGCGCAAGACCATCAATACTGAGGATTTGCTTTGATGAGTACACCCAGCCTCGTACCCTCTTTCTTGCCAATCATGAGAGTGACAATGGCATGATATTGCTTTGAGAGCCCAATTTGAAGCGAAGCCCAGACTTTTGGCCTTTCTCAATGAGCTCACCTCCTCACCCTATTGCCCCTCTCCCTATGGCCCATCTCCCTATGGCCCATCTCCCTATCAGACCTCTGTAGAGCCTTCTGGGTAGCCTTTCCAAATGGGCCCTCAACAGGGGATTTACGTTGGATGGGTCGTTACTACAAGGATGGATCGTACGCTGCTGTTGGATTCTAGATCATATTTTAATACGCAAATGTTAGAGAATGTTTAGTGGCAGAAAGGCTAATACCCAACACACAACAATTAGAAAAAGAAGAAAAATACTGACAATTTAATAATACCTACGAATTTTCATTATTCCAAGGTTAAAGTGGCTCTACATGAACAAGCTACTAACAATTAACCACAAATTCAATTTTTGCTTGGATTATATGATAGACAGTGGCATTGATAAAGCGTACCAATATCATAGGACGGGGATGAGTGCAGGATTGCCTCAAGAAGAATTTTGTCCAGTTCTGGTCCTGAAGAAATGCTGCCGACAATACCCCTCCCATCTTTTCTGGTAATTCCTCAATCTGATCTAAACTCATGATCACCATATAGAAGTAAATTAAATAAAAAAAATATTTAATTAAGAAAAAATACATACATGAAATCAAATGAGCAAAATAACATTAAAAAAAAAGGAGAAAAATAAAGTTTCATAACAAACCTTGATTACGACTTGAAGGAAAATTGTTGTCATCATTATCATCATCTTCTGTTTCATCATTATTCATAAGCGAAACAACAAGGCTGTAATGAAATTGTATCAGGTGGAGTAGTAATAAACTTTAGTATTGAGTCTGTTAACTCTACCTAACAATAGGTGCATTAATCCTATCCAGGTTAAATATTTAGGGCTTGACTCATCTACAGTAAAGTATTTGAAAATTAAGGACATTTTTGTAAAGCTGATCTAATTATAGGATGATGCTTAATAGTTAATAGATTCAATATACAAAGTGTTATACATATCAACCACCAGTATTGCATAACAACATATCACCCATGCATGTGCTTCCTCTAATTCTTGAATTTTTTTGCCAAAGTAGGCATATTTAAAATCTTTTTTACCATAACAGGATACTTATAATGTTATTTCTAGAATAGGACACTTAATTTTTCCCAGACTCCAAATTATTTTTTTCTTTTATTTGGTAAGGATAGTCTATGTATACTAAGAGTTACTTTTTTCCATATTGAACAAAACTAGTCGTAAGCACAAACATATTCATAGGCGAGAATTGATAGTAGGCAACGAAAGGGTAAAATATATTTAGGCAACGTGATGAGTGCTAATTGCTAGTGTTACTTTCATATAATCTTAGATATTAACTCCACACTTGACACTGAATTTTGAAAAATACATCTAAATTGTGATGGTCCCAACAATCCAATATATGCGTACACACAAAGAATTTCAATATCATTTATGCTTATCTTTTTGCCAAGTAACTTTTATGTGTATACATTACCAGATTAGTGTCAATGACCAATGCAAAATATTTGCTTCTAAGATGAGTATACTTTCAAAAATTATTTGCTAGACCGGGTCTAAAACATTGGTTTAGACCCGCCCAAAACTTCATTAGTAATTTTAAAGAACTTCATTTTAAAATCAACAATAAGTGTGGGATCCAAAAAAATAGTGTTACCAGTGAAGTTCCCTAAAATTTCTAATGAAGTTTCGGACAAGATGTTTTTGACTTGGTATAACTCAGAATTCCTAGTAAACTTTTATTCTATAAGGGCCAAAGAGGTTTCTTGCATGTTTTTTCACAACAAAAAAAAAAAAAAGGTTTCTTGCATGATACTACGTGATTCTTTTAAATGCGGGTGCAAGTTGAATGACTCTTTGAACCCTAATAGATGATTAATTTATTGTTTTTGTATTGATTTCTATAACAACAAATATATGGATATAATTAAGTATTACCAGACTTTGGTTTCGGGCTTCCTATCTTGTCACTCTCACTTGGCCTTCGATGCTCTTCTTGATGCGGCCTCGTCCTAAATGAAAATCATGTCCACTAGCTTATCATTTGGTGAGTATGCAAACTCAATGTCCTTGGTATCTTCTCTCCAAGGAGCATCACGAAGAGGGCATGCAGTGCACAGTTTATATATTAGTTCCACGCTTGAGATCGAATTTTGAAAAAAAAGTGGTCTAAGTTTACGATGACACCAATAATCCAATCTGTACTTAAATATGAAGAGTTTCAATGTAGTATATGTGCAATATTTTTTAGAGTAGCTTTCATATATATGAGCAGATTAATGTCAAGTCATGCAAAATTTTTCCTGCTAATCTTACTAAGTGTGAACTAGAGAAATTTGTTGCATGATAGTACATGATTTCTTTTATATAGGGGTGCAGGTTGAACAACGCTTTTTAACCCTAAAAATGAATTTTATTGTTTTTATGTAAATTTCTATAATAAAATTGAGTATTACTATATTTGATAGTAATAGCATCGATTACTTTTCAGTTGATGAAACTTGCTGTAGAAGTTAATAAGTAGAATTAATTAGGAAGCACAAACTTACCTTAGAAGTTAATAGGTAGAACTAAAATATTAAGAAACACATTATTGCTTTCTCTTTTGGTGTGTTCTAAGGATTCCTTATAATCTTTTTCATGATAAGAAATGAATGAGTTATCAATTGTCCCAAAAGCTTAAGCTGATGTAAAATTACTCCATTAAAATTTTTATATTTCAACACGCACTCTCACGTGTAAGCCGAAAAAATGATTAAATGCTTCACACATGAAGCCCAAATGAAAAAAAGACCTATCTGAAAGGGAAACAAACTAAGTCAAATAATAATAATGAAAAAGGGGCATCCCAAAGACTTAGAGCTCTTCTAATACCATGGTAGGAAATAACTGAGTAACCAATTATCTTAAAAGTCTAAATTGATTGGAAATAGCTCAATTATTTCTTTATACTTTAACACTCCATGCACTTAGTCGAGGCTTCTTAATAAATTCAATTGTAATATATGCTTCTCAATTAATTTTATGTATTAACTTCTGAAGCAAGTTGGTTATTGTAAATAAATGAGAAGTTTCATCAACCGAAAAATAATTGACATCATACTACAATTGTATATTAAAAAGCCTCGTGGTTGACTAGGCACATGGAAAACACTATAAAGAATCATTGGAATTGACCAAAAGAGAAAACAAATCTCCAAAAGTGAAGGCTAAAGACAAAAACCCTAAAAGCTCCCTCATGCAGAACTATAAAAACATTAAAAGATCCCTCAACCAGGTGTTGCAATCCATACACTCTCTATCAACATTATATGTTTCACATGCTCTACAAACCAATGAAGTAAAATCCTTAAGGTTGCTAGTTCCATAGCATTCTTGGTGTACAACAATTTGAAACCTGAATAGATAAGCATTTCTTGGAGACAAATCTATATAGCAGATAGAGATCTTAAGGACCAAATCTCACATCCACATATAGTTCATATATAGTTTGACTATTTTTTTAACACCAAAGAGAATGGTATTATCATCTAATTTATTAACCACCTAAAATGAACGCTATTAATAGAACCACTAAGATAAACTATCAAAACAGATCATAGTAATCCTTTTGAATCATGACACGCGGTCGCTCGATACAATATTAACTTTTTACGGTAAATTTGAGAAGTTACAAGCTTATTTTTGACATGTGTCATTGTGTAACTAATAAACTTCTAGGTGGTTTTTTTTTTTTTTTTTGTGGTAATTTTCATTCATGGTTCAAATAGTATGACGGACCTAAAATAAACTAAGTTGCAGATAGGAAATAATTTTATTACTTCTCGGTCTTCGACCCATCTATGTATGACACATTTTAATTTTTGTCTATTTTGCATAGACATGCTCATAATTTCTTTTACAATAAACTAATAGTTGAAAATAAAGATTTATGTTATTTGAAATTCTTAAGCCACAAAATAGAAACCCTCAATGAGTTAAATTTAAAATAATATTATGACCCTGGCTATCTATTCCAAAATGGGGTAGAATTGTTCAACATAGTTAAAAGAGTTGTTTTTTAGGTTCGAAGTTTCAGTAAATCAAAGGTAGAATTATTTCTTATCATTTTTTGTTTAATTTAGCCATCACTAAGAAGCTTCTATTTAATTATTATCCATTAAATTTCACCAAGAAATACGTACTCACCAAATTAAATATTTAATTATATATATATGGCTTATTTAAGATCCTAGGTTTGTCAAGTTTGACGATCATACGTTTTTGAAAGAGATCTACACAAAAATTATATAGTTAATTTGGGACCCTTAAACATATTCATCACAAAATTTAATTTAATTTTAAAAAAATTATAAAAAAAAGTATATACAGAAATAACGTATTTAAGCATTGCACCA
Organism: Bretschneidera sinensis; assembly: GCA_023935145.1. Taxonomy (NCBI): domain Eukaryota; kingdom Viridiplantae; phylum Streptophyta; class Magnoliopsida; order Brassicales; family Akaniaceae; genus Bretschneidera; species Bretschneidera sinensis. Next base: position 72,933,865 of record CM043698.1, read on the forward strand.
AAAAGTATCTCATATTGATCAATAATATTACCATTTACAAATTATGAGTTTGGTTAGTTTAGGATTTGCAAAACTTATGTCATGGATTGGACTAAGGTTTCTATCTAGTGGTACATATTGCATCATAGCATTTAAAAAAATATAAATTCTATGTTATCTATCTCCCATTTATGGTTGCAGCAAATCAGTTTTCCTTTTATTCATAAATGAACAGGTCATTTTGACCGAAAGGAGTACCAATACATTTGCAGCACCTAAAATTGCATGCTGTCATTAGTAAGTACAATAAACTTGTCCATAAAAAGAAGAAAAAGAGAATCACAGTAAAGAAAATTTTCTAAACTTCAAATTACGATCAATTTGGGTCAAGCTGATCTAAATTCTTTGATCAGTGAACATATTGGAACATTCAATCAGTAAGGAAGTTTATGAAGTTTTGGTACGAAAATCTGACATTATCTGATATTATTAGGAAACAATGTCATACACCGTGCTGTTGCTCCTCATGATTCGAAAATTTTCTTGGGTTGCTCCTTCAACAAGTACAGTGTAGTTGTTAGCATCATTTGATAAATTTGAAGGGACAATTTTGTCAGTTTTCCTTTCAATAAGTATATGACAATTGTCCTCCCCTCATCAGTCAGGTCAATATACGGGGTAATGTTATCATGACCCTCATGATGTCACAAGGTGTAACCAACATTGCCTTAAGCCTGTTGACAATACCTCCCCCTATCTTTACTGGTAAACCATAGATCAGATTTGAAGTCCTGATCACCATATAAAGGTAAATTAAAAATCATATTTATTTATTTATTATGAAAAAGGTGCATACTTTAAATCAAATGAGTAGTTCACAAAAAATAATCAAAGGATGAGAAAAATAAAATTTCATTAACAAACCGCTATTTCGACTTAAAAAAAAATAATTGTCATCATCGTCATCATATTCAGTTTCTTTGGTATTCATGGCCAAAACAACAAAATTGTAATGAAATTATATCTTGTAATAAGAAACTATAGGATTGACTCTATCTAACAATAGGTCCATCTACAAGGTATATATATAGCTCCTAACTCTTGTCTAATTTATGATTAAATATTTAGGGCTTGACTTATTTGCTATAATTTCTTTAAAATTAAAGATATTTTTGTAAAGTTGATCTAAAAGGATGATGCTTAATAGTTAATAGTTCCAATATGCAAACTGTTATACATATCGACCACAAGTATTGCATAACAACACATCATCCGTTCATATACTTTCACTTATATAAGGATTTTTTTTTTTACCAAAATAAAGAGATTTAAATAACACTTTTTATGTGAAAAAAGAAATATAATTTTTACCATAATAGGATAATTATCATCTTATTTCAAGACTCTAAATCATCTTGTTCTTTTATAAATTTTTTTTCGTAAGGATAGTCTATGTAATCATTACTTGTTCCATATGGGAAAAAACAGCATGTAAGCATGCACATCTTCGTAGGTAAGAATGGACAGTAGACAACCAAAAGGTAAGTGATGTAGAACACAAAGTAAGAAAGAAATAGAAAACAAGAGATAAAGAAATGGAAACTAGGCTACCCTAGGGATTGAAAAATAATTTAGGTTACTCTGAAGGTTGAGAAGAAATTGATACTTAATATCAATCATTTTTATTTACTTAAAGCTAATTGAAAATTAGCAAGGACCTCTCTTATATATAGACCTTTAAGACTCTTAGTTCTACTACAACACTTTAAATAAAAAAAATCAACAGTAATCAAATACTATCTCCTAATCCTATCCCAAGAAATTAAATCATAATAAAATATTATGTCCTAAGATCCCTCCTAAAATATAATTCTTTTATACTTACAAATTTTTTCTCTTACCCTTATGTACCCCATCATTCTCCACCACTTAGAAAAAACTCAACCTCGAGATTTGAAGTGATGAAGTAGCACTATCTTTGATGCTTATAAAAATAAAGTATAGTCATGTTACCAGACACCCATGGAGAGGCACATTACGGTACTTGTAGACTTCTAGCTGAAATCTTATTAAAAATGGAGCGTACGGATAGGCCAATATCTACATAAACACATATTACATTTTGCCCCTGTTGACTGATAATTGTATATGTGGCTACTGCTGTTTTATTGGTCTTTCAGTCCCAATAATTAATTCTCGCTGCCCACGTCCTACAGTGTCTTCGAATCAATAGCAATAAGTGTTGTTTGAGGAGGCTCATATACGGAATGCCTTCTTGAAGAACAAACTCTTTACCAGAGGAAATATTTTTGCCTGAGAATGCTTGTTGTGAGGTGCTTTAGACCAAATAAACATGATAAAATCAACAGTAGGAGGATGCATATCAACTAATGCCTCAATCAGGTCTTCAATCTTGTCCTGGTTGTGCTTGCAATCCATGGTTTCAACTTGCTCAACAAAGACTTTCGGCTTGTCTTGGGGTGTCTTAGAGTCAATGATCTTGGATACTTCATCTTCTTGGTTCTTATGTTAGAGTTGAGAATCATTAACCTTATCCTACTTTGATGGGTCTGGAAGGAAATCATTGTTGCAAGAAAAATTGGCAGTGATGCTTACTATTCTCATAGAAACCCTATCAAGTACCTGTTGAACCTCGAGTAACTCATCTTTGGACATAGTTGGTTCCCTTGGAGAGTAATTCCGCAATCTCAAAAATAAAAACATATGTAGAATTAAATCAAATCAATCTTTCTAAATTACTAGCACGAAGATGAGAGAGTTTATTGCATAATATAGAAAAGATAATTAATTATAAAATAATTAAGCAATCAATCTCATTTACTTGAGTAATAAATAATTCTAGGCAAGTAATTGTGCAAGTAATTGAGGAGATGGAGTTAGAGAGATGCAAACTCGATTTATAGTGGTTCGACAATATCAGAATCCTTTTGACCCGACGTCCACTCTCTTCAAGGATCTTCCTTGAAGTCTTTCATTAAAACAAGCAACTTCATGGGTGTTGCTCAAACTGAATACAAACAAGCAGCTTCAAGGGTGTTGCTTCAACCTTTTTCATAAGAATCCTAAGTTTTCTACCCAAGTGTATATACCTAACACTTACTAGCTGACAAAAGTTACACCAACTCTTTTAACAAGATGATTGTAGAAAATCACCAACTAGTCCTAGGTGGTGACCTTCAAACACCCAAATCTAGAATAATTTGGACCAAGACAAGAATCGAAGCAGAAAAGAGAAAACACAAGCAATTTTTATCGAGGTTCGACAAATTGCCTACGTCCACGTGAGCTCCTCTGAGCTCTCTGCACTAAATCAATGAAGTTCTTACAATTACAACAACAACTCACCAAGAACAATGTGTTCTTGATGAGTGAGAGAAGAGAAAAGAAAAGAAAGAGATAAGAAGAAAGTGTTTCCCTGGAATTTTCCCCAAGAAAATCCCAGTTACAAAGCCTTAAAACCCCAATCTCACATACACTCTCTCACTAGAAAAACCTCTGAAGATTTGAGAGCCTCTCTCTCTAAAACACCATCCAATTTTGATCTGAGATGAACACTTGTGTATCTGATACAAATTGTGTTTATTTCTGCTACATTACCCTTTATATAGAGCAATAACTACCATAACCAACTTGAAACCAATCTCAGCCCTTGGATCTTGAGAACCAAACAATTATAGCCCTCTAAGTGGTTTAAGTGAAATTGTGCATTTCAACCAAAACAACACATCAGCTGAAGGAGCCCGAAATCTTGTTTCAGGACGAATTCGCGCCACGGCGCCAAATGCTACTGAAGCTGAAATTTTGCAGCAAGGCCATCTCTTCTCAAGAACTCCTCAAACTTTAATTCTTAGAAAAAAAAAAACCAACAATCTCTACCTTTGTCTAAGCAATTAAAACCGAACCAATTGTGGAGAGAATTCAAGATCCAAACTCAACATAAGTCACTACATCATCCAGTTCCAACTCTTAGAAGTTCAAGGCAATGATTGAACTTGCTTAGAGTTAGAACTTTAGTGCCTAAATCTGCAGGATTTTCTTCCGTTGCCACTTTATCCACATGAATGCTTCCTTCCGTAACCTTTTCCCGAATGAAATGATACCCAACATCCACATGCTTAGTCCTCTCATTGAACACTGGATTCTTACACAAATGCAACGCACTTTGGCTATCCGAATACACCACTACCTGCTCTTTTAGAACCTTCAATTCTTCCAACAACCCTTGCCACCATAGAGCCTCCTTAATAGCTTCCGTTGCTGCTATATACTTTGCTTCGGTTGTTAAGAGTGCTACCACCGGCTGCAACTGTGCCTTCTAACTTATACAATATTCGTTTAAGTTGAAGAAGTATGAAGTAATCGATCTTCTCTTATCCCGGTTTGCTCCATAGTTTGAATCCGTATAACCTTCTAACAAGATAGAATTACCACTCTTCTCATAAACAAGCCTCACATATGAGATTCCTTTCAAATACCTCAGCAACCACTTTATCCCAAGCTAATGCTCCTTTCCAGGATTACTCATAAACTTGCTGAGAACACTAATGGCATGAGAAATGTTGGGTCTAGTGCTTACTATAGTGAACATGACTTATCCAACCGCACTAGAGTAAGAGACCTTTTCCATTTCCTTCTTCTCCTCATCTGAACTAGAACATTGATCGCTGGAGAACTTGAAATGACCAATAAGGGGAGTTTTTACTGGTTTACTATATTCTGTTGAAAAATCACCTTCTTACGGAATCCCAGGTTGTGATCTCTCCAAATACCCAAGTCTAGAATGACTTGTAATAAACAACAATAAGACAATCAAAGAAAGAACACAAGCAATTGTTATCGAGGTTCGGCAATGTGCCTACGTCCTCGTGAGCTTCTTCGAGCTCTCTGCACTAAATCAATGGAGTTCTTACAACTACAGCAATACCTCTTCAAGAAGCCTCTTGTTCTTGAAGAACGAAAGAAGAGAAAAAGAAAGTGATAAGGACTAAGTGTTTCCCTAGAATTTTCCCCAAGAAAATTCCAATTACAAAGCCCTTGAATCCCCAATCTATACTACTCTCTCTTTAAATAATCAGCCTCTCTTGAATGAGTCTCTCCAGTTTTTAGTGCCTTTGCACTCTCACACACCATGTGTTCTATTTCACACACATTCACATCTCATTCACCTCTCTTGTTAAGATGATGATGTCTTCACTTGTTGTTAGAAGACCCTTTATATAGAGCAATGACTACCTCATCCAATTTTTGAGATCAATCTCAACCCTTAGATCTCAAGAACCAAAGACCCATGGCTATCTAAGAGTCTAAGTAATCCTGTGCATTTTAACCAAGTCCCACGCACCATCTTAAAAAGGCTTAAAACCATGTACCATGTGTGCCTGGCGCCACGGCTCAGAACAGGGTAGGCCACGGCGCACAACAGGGCAAAACACCACCATGTCTTCATCCTTACTAGGCGCCGCAGCTTGGGGAGACTGTGCCATAGCGCACACCTGAGGGCTGAACTCCTGGACTTGCCGGAGGTCGCGACGCACACCAGAACCTGATGCTGAACTTCTTCATCAATTTAATTCTTTGACAAATCTCTACCTTTGTCTAAGCAATTAAACCCGAACCTATTGTGCAGAGAACTCAGGATCCAAACTCAACATGAGTCACCATATCAACCGACTCTAATCCTAAGAAGTCCAAGGCAAAGATTGAACTTTCTTAGAGGTAGAACTTTAGTACCTAAATCTATTGGGATTTGTCAAAAAATTAAACTAATGAAAAGTTCAGCATCAAGTCCAGGTTGTGCGTCGCGGCACAGGTCATGTGCCGCGGCCTCCAGCAAGGCAACAAATTTCCCCTGTTCTGAGCCTCAGCACGCCCTGTTCTGAGCCTCAGCACGAAGCACACCTGACACCAATTTTTTTCAGCACTTTGAGATGGTGCGTGAGACTTGGTTAAAATGCACAGGATTACTTAGACTCTTAGAGAGCCATGGGTCTTTGGTTCTTGAGATCTAAGGGTTGAGATTGATCTCAAAGATTGGATGAGGCAGTTATTGCTCTATATAAAGGGTCTTCTAACAACAAGTAAAGACATCATCATCATCATCATCATCTCAACAAGAGAGGTGAATAACATGTGAATGTGTGCGAAATAGAACACATGGTGTGTGAGAGTGCAAAGACACAAAACACACAGGAGAGACTCATTCAAGAGAGGCTGGTTGTTTAGAGAGAGAGTAGTATAGATTGGGGATTCAAGGGCTTTGTAGTTTGAATTTTCTTGGGGAAAATTCCAGGGAAACACTTGCTCTTATCACTTTCTTTTTCTCTTTTTTTGTTCTTCAAGAACAACAGGATTCTTGAAGAGGTGTTGTTATAATTGTAAGAACTCATTAATTTAGTACAGAGAGCTCAGAGGAGCTCACGGTGACATAGGCACATTATCGAACCTCAATAACAATTGCTTGTGTTCTTTCTTTGATTGCCTGATTGCTGTTTGCTGTTTATTACAAGTCATTCTAGACTTGGGTGTTTGGAAAGATCACAACCTGGGATTCCGCAAAAAGGTGATTTTCCAACAATAGTTAACATCATCTTTATCGTCTTGTATTTCACAACCGGTGAGAAAATTTCTGTGAAATCTATGCCTTCTCTTTGTGTGAACCCCTTTGCCACTAGCCTAGCCTTATACCAAACTTTATCCCCTGGAGTGTTTCCTTCTTTGATCTTGTAAATCCACTTATAATCCACAACTCTCTATTTTTCTGGTTTAGACACCAATTCCCAAGTATTGTTCTTCCTCAAAGAATGCATTCCCTCCTCCATAGCTAGCTTCCATCTTGATGAATCCTTAGTTCTCATGGCATCACATTAAGTTTCTGGTTCATAGTTGATTATCCCTCATTCCGAATAAAGAGCTGCTACAATAACATCCACAAAACCATATCTCAAAGGTGATATGATTTGCCTCATTTCCCGATCTCTTGTGAGCTGATAATCATTCCGATTTACTGCATCATCTCTTTCTAGTTCAGCCTCCTCTTGAGTGTCTTGAGCTTAGCCTTCATCAATGGGCTCTACCTGATCCAAACCCTCTTGCTTTCCTTGCTCTACCTGAACCGAATCCTCTTTTATGCTATGCTCCACATAAACTGGGCTGGTTTGCTCACTTTCTTTTGTAGGGTTAGTTTTCTCCAAATTGGGAAATAATAACTCATTAAACATGACATCCCTACTTATTATGAGTTTAGTTCCATTTGGCTCTAAGGACCACAACCTATACCCCTTAATCCCTTCACCATATCCTAGAAACACACACTTTCTAGACCTTGGGCTAAGTTTATCATCCTTTTGATGTGCAAACATATCACATCCAAAAGTCCTAAGGTTGCTTAACTCATGAGTTTTCCACTACATCACCTTAGGAGTCTTAAGGTCCAAAGCTTTAGAGGGTGATTTATTAACCAAATACGCAGCAGTAGACACAACTTCCCCTAGTAAACACTTAGGTAAAACGGAGCTAACAATCATGCACCTAACCTTGTCCAAAAGGGTCCTATTCATCCTCTCAGCAACTCCATTTTGCTGAGGAGTATACACAACCGTTCTATGTCTTAGAACCTATTTAACCCACAAAATTTGTCAAATTCCTTATTACAAAATTCTAGACCATTGTTGGTTCTCAAAACCTTAACAACCTTGCCCGTTTAAGTTTCTACCCACTTTTTCCACACCACAAACGTATTCAAAGTATCCAATTTATTTTTAAGCAAATAAATCCAAACCTTTCTAGAATAGTCATCAATTAAAGAAAGAAAGTAAAGATTATCTTCTTATGTTGGTGTTCTTGCTGGCCCCCAAAGATCGACATGAATGTAGTTAAGAACACCCTTTGATTTATGCACTCCAATGTTGAAGCTAAGCCGATGTTGCTTCCCAAGAACACAACTATCGCAAAAATCAAGTTTTTCTACGTTGTCACTTATGAGAGTCATAAAATGCCTCTCAACAATGGTTAATTGTTAGCATTTTAGGATTGATCTCGGTCTTTATTGTGCTTTTATATGTTAATAACTTTAAAGTAATATTATTGGACCAGTGACTTATTTCAGTGTAATTTTTAGGTACTTTAAGTTTAAAAGAGAAAAAGAAGCGATCGTTTCTTAAAAGACCAAGATCCCATGCTTCTAGAAGGACTAGATGGACTGCTGCCTGAATTGCGATCGAGCACACATCCCACATCGAGTAAGGTACTCTGTAGCGTATATACGATCGAGCGCACAATCCACGACCGAGCGCATGTGTGATCGATCACACTCGGGCTACGATCGAGCGCACCCGGACAGTATCCTACATCGGCTAGATAACACATAGCATTCCGGGAGTTTGCCTATATAAAGACCTACTCTGCTCAGCTGAAATCATCAACCAATCGGAGCTCTTCTAAGATCATCTTCTGAGATCATTAGAGAGTGACTCTAGAGGGCCTTTAGGAGTAAATCCAGAGGGCTTTTAAGAGGAATCCGAAGTATAAAATTTGGAGGGCAAGTTGAGGATGATCGTTGAGAGGCCGAAGGCAACTCAATGAGGCATGAGCTCTATGGCCAGCTAATCTCCAAGCAAGGCGAAGGAATGAATCCCTAGGTGTAGTTGTTCTTACTTTCTTTTATTTGGTTCAGTTGTAGTTGGTATTATTTTTATCAAACATTGTTATGTTTTATTCTTTAATTTAATTTAGTAGATTATTTTATTAGTCCGGTGATTGCATGCTTCTTTTCAATATAAGTTCAGTCATGCTTTTCTTATGTGTATCTGTTTGGATGTGATTGAGTCCGGTAGACCTTTTTTATAGATTTGTTCATTGCTGCGGTATTGTCGTTAGATATATCGTCGTCTTTTGATAATTTATAAGTTGGGTCATGTGTGCTTAAAAGTAGAGAATAATTCATAACAATTACATTAGGATTTATAATTGCGCTTTAATTGAATATATGCCGATTGTCTGTTTGGGATGTGAAACTAGCAATCGAGATAAAAACAACTGAATCAAGTTAAGATTAGAGCAACGAACCTAGGGAGGATTTCCGGAACCTTGTCATTCTTAATTATATTTCCAACCCTATTTACACAATTACCCTTTTTCTCAAACAAACTCAGATTCATTTGATCTTTTATCGTTTATGTTAAGGTTCACACCTTCCTTTGTAATTAACTTGTTTCCCTGTGGAATCGACACCCCAAAGCTGTACTACAATAACTGTGTTATACTTTGGGCGTAATCAAATTTTGGCGCCGTTGCTGGGGAAACGCGCTTAAGTACAAAAAAGTTTGTCAACTTTTGACATAACAATAGAAGAATTGTAAATAATTTCTTTCAGCATTTTATTTGATATTTTGTGATCTTGCATGCCCAGATATAGGGACACTTTGGGTAGATTCGCCTGTAGGCCTGTGCTAGAGACAGAATGAACCTTTTTAAACCCTTTGTTTGATAATCCATCTAGTCCTGAGGAAATGAGTGAACACGAGGATCAACCTACTAGGACCCTTGAGGACTACCTCCACCCTACACGCACAACCACACCGTCTTGCATCATGTTTCCAGCCAATATTCTCCAATTAGATCTTAGGACAGGGATGATACAGTTACTCCCTACATTTTATGGCATGAAAAATGAGAACCCATATGTGCACATTAGGGAGTTTGAGGAAGTAGTCACAACTTTCCATGATCAAGATGCAACTGCTGACATTGTGCGACTTAAGTTCTTTCCTTTTGCTTTGAAGGATAGAGCTAAGAGTTGGCTATACTCACTTAGATCACGACCTATTGGGTCATGGACTGAGATGACTCGGGCCTTCTTTAACAAGTACTTCCCTCAACATAAGACTAATGCGTTGAAAAGACAAATCTCCACCTTTGCACAAAAAGGAAAACGAGACTTTATATCAGTCTTGGGAGAAATTTAAAGAGCTGTTGAGTATGTGCCCACACCATGGGTATGAAAATTGGTGTTTAGTGAGCTATTTCTATGAGGGTCTTACCTATAGAGAATGCCAATTTGTAGAGATGATGTGCAATGGGGAATTTCTGAAAAAAGACCCCAATGAGGCTATTGAATACCTCAATGAGCTTGCTGAGAAAGCTCATACATGGACTGGACCTAGTGCTACTGAAAGCACGAATAGGTCACGACCTATAGGAAATCCTAATGGTGGAGGGATATACCATCTTAGGGAAGAAGACAACCTGAAAGCTAAGGTTGAAATGCTCACTGGGGAGTTAGAGGCATTGAAAACTAAGGGCTCAAAGCAAACACATGTGGCTAATCATGCCGAGTCTTTAGAGCCATGTTTTGTGTGTGGCGGGGTAGATCACCTCCTCCAAGAATGCCCCACATTTGCTGGTATGAGAGGGCTGTATGAGGAACAATGTAATGCCTTAGGCATGTACAAGAAGCCTCTTGCGCCTTTCTCTAACACTTATAACCCGGGGTGGCGGAATCACCCCAACTTCAGCTGGAAATCTGAAAACCAGCATGTGCAGCCCCCTAGATCATCCCCTGCACCTTATCATGCACCCTCATCCTCTAGGAACTCCATAGAAGACACCTTACAGGCCTTTATAGAGGCACAAGGTAAGACAAAGGTTTGAAGCATTATTTACACAGGTGATGGAAGAGAATAGAGAAACTAGGAGCCAAGTGTCTAAGTTAATAAGCTCCTCAAGTATGACTGAGCGATGTAAGTTCCCTTCCCAAACTCAGTCCATACCTCACGGTCAACATATGGCACAAGAAAACCTGAAAGACGTAAATGCCATTGTGACCCGAAGTGGTAAGTCACTACACATCCCACCAATGAATGTATCCGAGGATGTGGAAAAGGGTCAAACTAGTAGTAATATTGAACTGACCAAAGACCCTGAAGTGACCAAAAGTCCTGTTAAGGCACCATACCCTCAAGCCTTAAAGTCAAACAAGAAAAATCTGGACTTAAACAATGAAATCCTCGAGAACTTAAGGCAAGTGAAACTCAATCTTCCTCTTTTTCTTGTGATTAAACAAGTGCCTACCTATGCAAAAGTTTTCAAGGATTTATGCACAATTAAGAGGAGACACTATGTCAAGAAAACTGCATTCCTAACTGAGCAAGTTAGTGCTTTAATTGAGGAAAGAATTCCCTCAAAATACAAGGATCCAGGCTGTTCTACCATTTCTTGTAGCATTGGAAATCATGAGGTTGGACAAGCCTTACTAGATCTAGGAGCTAGTGTGAACCTGATGCCATTTTCCATTTATGTACAGCTAGGTTTAGGGGAAATCAAACCAACTGGTATGGTGTTACAGTTGGCTGACCATTCAGTCAAAGTACCCCGGGGTGTGGTAGAGGATGTGTTGATTCAGATTGACAAATTTTATTATCCTGTTGATTTCCTAATCCTTGACACAACTTCTGCTGTTGACACTAACTCGAAAATTCCTTTGATTTTGGGTAGACCTTTCCTTGCTACTGCAAATACTCTGATTAATTGCTGGAATGGACTCATGAAGCTATCTTTTGGAAACATGACCTTAGAAGTGAACATTTTCAATGTTGCAAAACAGCCCGAGGATGAGGATGAAAATCACCAGTTATATATGCTCGAGTCACTCATCGATGAGGGAGTTTCCATGGCTCATGATTTTGATCCTTTTAAGAATTTTCTTGTTAATTCTGAGATTGATTTATTTGATGATAAAATTGATGTAATCAATATTTGTGCTGTTTTTGACAAATCTCAGGATTATGACACCCGCCCATGGCAACCAAGGTTCGAAGAGTTGCCTGAAAGAAGTGAAAAACAAACCCCCTCAAGTGTGTAGCACCTAAAGTCGACTTGAAGCCACTACCTAAGGGTTTAAAGCATGCATTTCTTGGTCCAGGTGATACTTTTCCTGTTATTATTTCATCTGAATTATCTGAGACCCAACATGAGAAACTGATTCAGACCTTAATTGCACATAAATTAGCCTTAGGATGGAGCATGGCTAATTTAAAGGGAATTAGTCCCCTAATCTGCTCCCATAAAATAAATTTGGATGAAAGAACCAGTCCTCGTAGAGACCCTCAACGTAGACTTAACCCCACTATGAAAGAAGTAGTGAAAAATGAAGTGCTGAAATTGTTAGATGCGGGCATTATATATCCCATAGCTGATAGTAAATGGGTAAGTCCCACATTGCTTTATTCTTTTCAAATCTAAATTCATTTTCCTCTTTTTTTAGTCAAAAAACCTAAATATATTTACTAGTTCTCAATCCTTTGCCACATAAAATTTAGTAGGATTTGGGGATTATTGATTGTCGTTTTAATTTCTGGTAACAAAATCATCATATTTTTTTGAAAAGAAAAAATTAAAGCGAGGATATCTCAAATCAAAACCGAAATATTTTTTTTCAGAGGTGTCGTCACCTTCCTATTCCTCTATAAATTTATTTAAATGAGTATTTAATAATTTTTTTTAAAAGAGAGTATTCAATAATTGTTATAGCTTCCCTGCAGTAAAAAAAATAAAATAATTGATATAGCCTGCTATATATTTACGATCTATTTGGAAAAAAATTTAGGTGTTCCAAATTTCAAACAGCGCAGCAAACAAAGTATTAATGTGTTAGAAGCATTTACAATGGATAATGGAAGAGAAAATAAAATAAAAATTATTTTTTGCCCCATCCTGATCGTGTAAGCACATGAATTCCTTGTGTTGCCGGAATAAGATCAATATCCCCATTAGCCTACAAAATGAACAATTCTATGTTGTTTTGCCAAAGCATCATCTATAGGGACATGAACCATTTTTCACCTTAATCTTTCAAGCTTCAGAAAGCTTAATTCTACTAGTACATAGAAATTCCCTTTGATGGTAGAGATTAACTATATTATTTGGAGGGCCCCATTGCAGCCCCCACCAATTAATGCACCTGTTCCGGTGCTCCCAAATTTCATTATCACAAATATACACACAAAATTTACTCTCAAATTCTCTAGGTCTCTTGCTCTTTACTTTTATAAGCTTTTAATTTACTGACTTTGGCACTAGAGAGTCCCTCAGAGGCACAACCCTTTTGGTCCTTCGACAGCTCTTTGAGGTTTCTTCTGTCTTTGTATGCGCAGGTATCCCATTGCGTTTGTCCATTGGCTTGGCAGATTTTCGGCATCAATAGATTGGCTTTGTCTGTGGGATACCAGAAAAAGAACTTATCTGTCAAGATGCCACCCAAGAATGCTTCCAAAAACATCATCGTTGCCACTGCCACCACTACCCCTGCCACTGCTACAAATACCTCTATCACTTAGATCTCAACCAATCACGGCCTATGCATTGGTCTTCAACTCCCAGCCATCCTTGAATATGTCACAATCGACCAGAATCCCAATGCATCATCTGGTGAGCAATTACGGCAAGATCAACAATCTCAATCGAACTACCCGATTCACCAAGGCTAGGCAAACTTGGATGCCCCAATCACACAAGGATAATTCATGGAACTTAACCAGCTGGTGGCTGACCTAGCCGCTCAACTTGGGGGGCAAGTCTCTTCCTCTCAGCCTCAAGCATCACAACAAAGCCCTTAGCCAACAAGACATCAAAACTCCAACCACCATGCTCATACCTAGGATCACAAGTTTACCACAGAATCTTCTCCCAACCACAAGCTTAAGTCCAGAGGCTACTCTGTCACCAAAAACCACACTGACTTAGATAGGAAGCTAGAAGAAATGGACAAGAAAATAGATGAGGCCTTCAAGTATCGGGGAACCAATGTCCTAAACAAGCTTAACTCCAAAAATCCTCATTTCACCAAAGAAATCTTGGATGCCCTGCTCCCTCGTTACTTCAGAATGCTTGTCATCAAAGCCTATGACAGCCCCACCAACCCCATAAATCACCTTCAGCTCTACAAGACCATGATGTTCTTGTATTGCCTCCTAGATGCTATTATGTGTCAAGAATTCTCACTAACATTGGAAAAACCTACCAATACCTATATTCCCATTTGAAACCTGGAAGTGTAAGCTCCTTCAAGAAACTCAGTAGCGCCTTTGCCATGCACTTCCTCAGTAATAAGAGGACAAGGAAGACATGCGAGAGCCTCTTCAATATCATCCAGTGGAGAGGTGAAAAGATCTGCGAGTATATTTTACCCTTTAATACAGCACCATGGGAAATCCATCACCTTAACCTGAAGATCTAGACTATTGCATTCAAAAACGGACACAAGTTAGATCCTTCAACTCCAAACTCACCAGGTGTCCAGACAAGGACATGAATGAGATCCTTGCTCGATCCAAGGAATAAATACTAGCAGAAGATGACCAGACATTTCAAAGGGAACAAAAAGAGGGCAGAGAAAAGAGAAAATGAGAACAATCTGAATCGAATGATGACTCAAGAAAGAAGCCTTGCTAGGACGAAAGTGGAAAAACATCTCAGATGTTCGATAGTTATACATCTCTCAACTCCCTTAGGGCTAACATCCTAATGAACATCTGAGATCAAGACTTTATTCGTTGGCCTTCAAATCCCATCAACACCTATGGAAATAAAGATAGGTCTCGATGGTGTCACTTCCGTAGAAACCATCAGTATGACACCGAAAAGTACAAGGCCCACAAGAACTAGATAGAATCACTTATCCATCGAGGATATTTGAAGGAATACACATAGGCTCCCACACTCTGAATGGATGAAATAAAATGGTTTGGACAAAGTCCTTGACATTTTCATAGAAGAAGCCCTAGGCATAGCCCCGAGCATGGTAATAGGAGAAGCCTCAAGCGAAGTCCGAGAAGAGATATGCGAGAGAACAAACACCGATAAGGTAACAGAGAAGATCAGACCACCAAAGCCAGAATCATAAAATCCATCTTCGGAGGCCCAACAACTGACAAAAATTCATTGTAAGCTAAGAAAGCCTATTCCAAATTGGTAGCCTTCACCTGCAGAACCAACATGAAAGTAAGAACCGATCAAATAATCTCCTTCACTGATGACGACTTGGAAAGGTTAAAAATACCTTATGATGACACTATAGTTGTCACCTTACTGATAAAAAATTACAACATGGAAAGGATACTGGTCAAAAATGGGAGCTCGACCGATATTCTTTACTACAATGCCTTCCAAAAAATAAAACTCAGTGACAATCAGCTTAAGCCTGTGGTATATCCAATCTATGGATTTTCGTGAGAGCCAATACTCTTTGAAGTTAGTATAGTCCTACTTGTATTTGTAGGTTCTACCCTTAAGCAAGCCATTTTTATGACTATCTTCCTGGTCATCAAGCACCTATCCTCTTACAACACTATTTTTGAAAGATCGAGTCAGAACTCCATGAAGGCGGTTGTGTCTACATATCACCTGAAGATGAAATTCCCTACTGAAAATAGAATTATAAAAGTTTCGTAAAATTAAATTACATCCCGATCTTGCCACCTCAGCTCCATAAAGGGACATAAGAAAGCCGAGACCTTGCCTCTTGAGACTGAAAACCTAAGAAACAAACTTAAAGCTCTGAGGGGACAACTGGTCGAAGAGCTAGTAATCATCCCCCTGAATGAGAAAGAATATTAAAATATGGTACAAATTGGGTCTAATTTACCTAAAGAGCTTAATGGAACTTTAATGCCTCAGACCAAAATGCCGAGAACCTCTGCAAGTTTTACCAATAATACATTCGCTTTTACATGTTTACTTTGTAACTTTTGCATTCTTTATCAATAAAGCAGTTATTTTTTAATTCTCCATAAAAATACATAAGAAAGCCTCCAGCCTTTGGCATAATAGAAAGTCACCAATCTATGGTGTAATAAAAAGCAGGTCAACCTATGACTAAAAGAAGACCCTTATTGTCTATCAGTCGATGACTGATAAGAATTCATAATATCTATATGTTTGTTATATTTCCTCATGTTTTAATGGTTATAAATGCTTAAATCTTGGATTTTGATTATGTTTCATATTTTGTGGAGTAGATTGAGGAGTAAATCAAATTGAATTCAAAATCAAGAGATTTGGAGAGGAAAAATCGGAGCTAAAAAAGATATACATTCTAGAAGCGGTTTTTGCTTAAGCGTGGGCATGTCCTGTTTTCCCAGAATGTTCACAAAAGCAGTCAGCAAATAAAGCGTGAGTGCGCCTTACTGGAGATGAGGTTCTGACCTAGGATTACAAATTTGTTGGAGAAAAAGGATATGTATGATAGCTAGAAAGATTTAGTTACCCATTCTTATCTCTAGGAAAGTATTTGCCAAGACTCCCTATTAAGGTGGGATTTGCTTTTAATTAGTTTCCTTATCTAGATAGGGTAACTATTATTAGATGAAGTAACTATTATAAATAGGACAGGGATCTCTCATAGAGGAGAGACACAGATTATTCACAAGAAAAATTCCTCTTCTCTTTTCTTTAGGCATTCTTTTAATTATGAGTAGCTAAATACTTTTTTTCCAGCTGAAGGATAATTGAAGCTTTGGTTCTTCAAGAATCATGAGATCTGAATAATTTTCATTGCTCTTTTACTTCTTCACTATTTATATATCTTCTATATTTATTAAAAATTATTGTCTTGATTGATTGATGCAAAGAGCCCATTGTTCAATTATAAGGTTAATAAATTGCCATTTAGAACTTTAAATCCGTAATTGTTTAAATGTTCTAATATTAGTGGTAAAATAACATAGTTGATTATAGAGAGATTTTTGATTTATGTTATGAAGATATATAATCTAGTCTAAATGAATCGAGCTTGTGTATTTGTTGGCTAGAATTGGTAGTCTATCTAATTATTAATGCTGTCGATAGATTAAATCCTAAGGGCTTGTTTTGGGTTGTTTATTAACAAGGGAAGTAATCAAGAAGCTTGTGTTGGTTATCGAGAAAGTAAGGAGAGATAGGTTGTTAGAGCCTGTTAATAACCATAACCAATTTAGTGAAGAATAGAAGATTTTATCCTTGTATCTGTGATCAATTCTCTGAACCAATTCTGAAATTATATCTTTGGTTGGATATTTGCCTGATATTTATTTCTCCTTAGTTTTCAGTTGATTATAATTGCTTTCTCTTTTATTTCACTTCGAAATTTCAAACCCCCCTTTTTCTTTGCTTTAATTTTCATTAAAACAAATCTACCCAATCTATGTGGATACGACCTTGTTTATCACTGTTACAATTTGTATTTTTTTAGAGTGAGAATTTTATTATTTGTTGGATTCGACACCCACCAAATTTTTGGCGCCGTTGTTTTTAAGGACACCAGCAAATTACGAAGCTAACCAACACCCAAGATTCACTTTGATTTTGTTTTGCATGCACCACAAAAAATAAAATTCAGCTTTTGACAACACAGCAGCAGAATCCTTCCTACCCGAAAAAGTAAAGGCAAGAAACCTATGAATGTATTTCAAGACAGGATCACAGAGGTAGGTAACTTTGGATTTACTTGGGTCATAGTGATCAGCAGTGGACAGAGTGATATACAATCTAACTGGTTCAAAGGCCTCACTAAAATCACAAGAACTATTTAAATATTCATCAGACTTAGCATATTCTTCAGAGATAAATCCAAAGGCAATGTTGAATTCAGTGATTGAGAGCTTAAATTCTTTTCCCATTAATCTAAACTTGACTACTTCTGGGCTGTGAAGTGTGAAATTATTAGGCTTGTTGAACTCAAAAGTAGTGTAAAATTCTCTGACTAGTTCAATAAATGTCGGGCAAGTAATGAAAATGTAAGTTTGCCACCCTATATTTTCAATGAGCTCAAACACAGCAGTAGAGATATCCAAAGCTTCCATTATAGGGTGATGAATATACTTACAGGGGATTATTGACTGCCTACAGATGTCTTGACACCTTGCCTTATCTTTCTTTTTAGTGAATGTCAAATGCCCTTTCAAATCTGATTCTGAAGGTGGAAGAATGTGCTTCCGTTTCCCAATTCTGGCTCTTGTACGCACTGGAGGGGTTCCTCGCTGTGTGTTCAATTGGCTTGGAGCAATATTTCTCTTTCCCATGACATAAGGAATAGAGATAGAAGTGGACTGGTGGAATGCTGTGTGGTGGGCTTCCAAGGGACTGTTCTGCTCGCGCGGGGTTGGGCAAGGTGCAGCGGTGGACTGGCTCGATGCTTGACGGTCGCGTGTGTCTGGCTGCGATAGCGTGTGGGTGCGGCACCTGGTGGTGCAGAAGAGAGGGTTGGGCGATTGGCTCGCGTGGTTGTGCGAGGTTTGAGGTGGAGGGTTGGGCAGCTGGGTGAAGGAGGCGGGTTGTATTCAAAGATTTCTTCTGGTTTGTTGCCCAATTCTAGGATTCAAGATTTTCCATAAGGCGTGCCCACGGGTTACGAAAATCATCTTCTGCAAAAAAATTGGAAAGAAAATCAAATGCACTCTGAAAAATGATAAAAAAAACTAAAAATAATCTAAATAAAAGAAAAAGGAATAAAATAAAGAAAACAAGGAAAGTAAGACAAAAAGTTGGGTTGCCTCCCAAAAGTGCCGTTCTTTAACGTCTTTGGCTAGACGTTGCCACCTCTTAATCGCCATAAGTCGGACATTCCAAAATAATTTGATCAACATTATACACTCAAAAACCTTCATAAAAAGGTTTCAAATGATGACCATTGATCTTAAAAGTTTTACCTGTATCTGAACTTTGTATTTCAACTGCACCATGAGGAAATATATTAGTAACAATAAAAGGACCTACCCATCTAGAACGCAATTTACCAGGAAATAACTTCAGTCTAGAGTGATAAAGTAAAATTTTCTGACCAATAGAAATTTTTTCCAAGAAATCAGTTGATCATGAAAGGCTTTGGTCTTTTCTTTGTATATTCTCAAGCTTTCATAGGCATCATTGCAGATTTCCTCCAACACTTGCAATTGTAATTTCCTTTGTTCGCCTGATTCATCTATTTCCATGTTGCAATGCTTGACAACCCAATATGCCTTGTGTTCTAGTTCGATTGGGAGATAACATGGTTTGCCAAATACCAAACAGTAAGGAGACAAACCTATGGGGGTCTTGTAGGCTATTCGGTAGGCCCATAATGCATCATCAAGCCGCATACTCCAATCCTTCCTATTTGGGTTGACAGTTTTCTCGAGTATAGACTTGATCTCTCTATTGGATACTTTAGCTTGCCCATTTGTTTGCAGATGGTAAGCAGTGGAGATACGGTGGGTAACATTATATTTCTTGAATAAAGCCCCCACTACTCTGTTGCAAAAATGAGTCCCACGATCACTAATTATAGCTCTTGGTGTCCCGAACCTGACAAAAATATGAGATTTGACAAAATCTACAACAACTTTAGCATTGTCAGTCCGAGTAGCCTTAGCTTCTACCCATTTTGAAACATAATCCACAGCAAGAATGATGTAAACATTACCATGAGAAGAAGGAAAAAGGGCCCATGAAATCAATACCCCACACATCAAATATTTCACAAACAAGAATAGGGGTGAGCGGCATTTGGTCTCTATGCCCTAAATTTCCAGTTTTTTGACACTGTTCACATGCTTTACAAAATATATATGAATCACGAAACAAAGTAGGCCAAAAAAATCCACATTCTAACACCTTACGAGCTGTTCTTATGGGACCAAAGTGTCCTCCGCATGCATATGAATGACAAAATCTCAAAATGGGAGGAGTTTCTTATTGAGAGACGCACCTTCGAATAATTTGATTAGAACAATGTTTCCACAAATAAGGATCATCCCAAACATAATATTTAGCATCGCTTTTGATTTTATCTCTTTGAGCTCTAGACAAATCATCTGACAGTTTTCTAGTAACTAGATAATTAACAATATCAGCATACCAGGGGATTGACTTTTCAATAGAAAAAAGATACTCATTTGGAAAGTCATCTTGTAATGGTGATGGTTCTTCATTTGTGGGTAATCTACTGATATAATCGGCGACCAAATTCTCTGCACCTTTTTTATTATGTATCTCCAAATTGAACTCTTCTAGCAAAAGTATCCACCGAATGAGTCAAGGTCCTCCTTCTTTGACAGCAAATACTTGAGAGCTGCATGATCAGAATAAACAATTACTTTAGTGCCAAGTAAATATGGCCGGATTTTTTGTAAAGCAAAAACAATAGCTAGAAGTTCTTTTTCCGTCATTGAATAGTTCCTCTGTGCACTATCAAGTGTTCTTGAAGCATAGTAGATGGCATGAGAAACTCGTCCAACTCGTTTTCCAAGAACGGCACCAACTATATGATTGCTTGCATCACACATGATTTCGAATGGAAGATCCCAATTCGGTGGCCGAATAATTGGCGCCGAAGTCAGCATACCCTTCAACTTATCGAATGTACCTTTGCACACCTCATCAAATTCGAACACCACATCTTTTAGCAATAACCTACATAAGGATTGAGTGATTTTGGAAAAATCCTTGATAAAGCGTCGATAAAATCCTGCATGTCCAAAAAAAGAGCAAATTTCCCGCACACTTGTGGGGTAAGGCAAAGATTTGATAATTTCTATCTTAGCTTTATCAACTTCAATTCCCTTAGAAGATACAATATGGCCTAGAATAATACCTTGATCAACCATAAAGTGACACTTTTCATAATTCAGAACAAGGTTCGTTTCTATGCATCTTTTAAGCACTTTTGTAAGTTTAGTTAAACAAGTATCAAAAGAATCACCATAGACTGTAAAGTCATCCATAAATACCTCTATGATGTTTTCTATGTACTCTAAAAATATACTAACCATACACCTTTGAAATGTAGAAGGAGCATTGCAAAGTCCAAATGACATTTGTCGGTATGCAAAAGTGCTAAACGCATGTGAAGGTGGTTTTTTCTTGATCCTCCGGTGCGACTGGGATTTGATGCAAACCTGAATAACCATCAAGACAATAATAATGAGTACAACCAGCCAAACGTTCAAGCATTTGATCAATAAATGGAAGAGGAAAGTGATCTTTTCTAGTTGATGCATTTAACTTCCTATAATCTATACAAACCCGCCACCCGTTTTGAATTCGGGTGGGCATCAACTCACCATCAGGATTTTTTATTACTGTTATACCTGTTTTCTTTGGCACAACCTGAACCGGACTTCCCCATTTACTGTTTGAAATTGGATAGATCATACCTGCATCGAGAAGTTTCAAAATTTCTTTCTTTACCACTTCCATCATTGGTGGATTCAGTCGGAGTTGGGCTTCTCTAGAAGGCTTACAATCTTCGTCTAATAGTATCCTATGCATGCGTGTGGAAGGGCTCAATCCCTTAATGTTAGCTATAGTCCAGTCAATAGCCTCTTTATACTCTCTAAGCATCCAAATCAACTTTTCTTCCTCTAATATGGAGAGTTTTTTTTAAGATTATCACCGGAAGAGTTTCTCCTTCTCCCAAAAATACATATTTTAGATGATCTGGTAAGGGTTTCAATTCCAATTTCGGTGCCTGCACAATAGAAGGAAGAAGTTTTGTGTGATAAAGAGGCAACACAATGTAAGACACATCATACCTTATAGGTTTAAGTGATTCCAATTCGTAGATTGCATCTTGCAGGTCGGACTCCAACACAAACTTCTTAATGATCTTCTGTAGCCTTTCAAGAGTGTAATGCCTGCTAAGTGTAACTTTTAGCTTATCATCATCAATTTGATCAAAGATTTCCTGCACCAACAGGTCAATAACATCCATAACAAAAACAGAAGACACATCATTAGGGTACCTCATGGTGTCATAAATATTGAATTTAATAATTTCACCATCAAATTCCATTGTGAGTGTACCATTATGGACATCAATTTTTGTCCTAGATGTTTTTAGAAATGGCCTTCCTAATAACATTAGTGTTGAATTAGAAGAGTCATCTTCTTCCATGTCAAGAACATAAAAATCAGCGGGAAAGACCAACCCATTAACTTGTACTAAGACATCCTCCAAGACTCCTTCAAGATATACATTAAATCTATCAGCAAGTTGAATAATCACACCTGTTTCTTTTAATAGACCGGTATTCAAAGATGAATAAATAGAAAGAGGCATAACATTTATTGAAGCTCTTAGATCTAGCATTGCTTTCTCAATCCTAACATCACCTAGTTTGCAAGGGATAGTAAACATACCTGGGTCCTTGCATTTTGGAGGTAATTTTTTCTGGAGGACAGCTGAAACATTTTCCCCCATACTTATCTTTTCATTACCTTTCAACTTCCTCTTGTTGGTGCACAACTCCATGAGAAATTTAGCATATCGAGGCACTTGTTTAATTGCATCAACTAAAGGAATATTTACCTCAACCTTGCGAAAAGTTTCAAGAATTTCCTTCTCTTCCTCTTCTTTCTTGGATTTAGTCAATCTAATAGGAAAGGGAGGATTTGTCACCAATGCCTTTGGTTGTTCACTATCGAGTCCTCTAGGCTAGTCAGTTTGAGGTTGAGGAGCAACTACTTCTTTTTCGATTTCTTCTCCACGTGCTGCCTTACTGGGTTCCTTCAACTCCTTCCCGCTTCTCAAGGTAACTGCACTAGCATTTTGTTTTGGGTTAACAACAGTTTGTGAGGAAAATTTACCTTGAGATTCCAATCTATTCATAGAATATGCCAGTTGACTCATTTGATTCTCTAGTTGCAGAATGCTTGATCTTGTCTCCTGTTGAAATTGCTGCGAGTTAGTTGCAAGTGATTTAACAATTTCTTCTAGAGACATACCTGAATTTGTGGAGGTCTGTTGTGGTGGTGGAGCAGGTGGTCTATGTTGAAAGTGTTAGAATTATGGTCTTTCTCCATAGCTGAAATTGGGATGATCCCTCCATCCTGGGTTGTAGGTATTTGAATAGGGATCGTATTTCCTTGGTGGTGGGCTTGGAAATCCTCCAGCTGCATTAGCATGCTCATAGGAATCATCTCGAAGTGTAGGGCACATGTCAGTTGGATGACCGATGGTAGCACAAATCCCACAAGCTTTCACTTGTTGCATATTTCCTACAGCTAACTGTTAAACAATAGAAGTTAGATTGGATATTTGATTTTCAAGGGAAGATATACTTACCTCATTCACCCTTATTGGAGATGTGTCATGCCTGAATCCAAATTGTTGTGAGTTAGCGGCCATGATGGAGATCAAATCCCTAGCGTCACGAGGAGTTTTGTTCACTATGGCACCTCCACTCACTGCATCCATCATCTTCCTTTCCATGGGTAAGAGCCAGGGGGCAAATAAAATAACCAATCCTTTGCTTTTTCAGTCAGTAAGAATGGAAAAGAACATAATTTGATTTGTTCTTCGGTCACTCCTTGCGGTTTCATGCTTGAACACACCACGTGGAATTCCTTCAAATGCTTGTGAGGAACTTCATTCTCAAGACCATGAAAAGGTGGGAGCAAATGGATCAATCTAGATTTTAACTCAAAACCCACTTCCAAAGCTGGATATGTAATGCAGAGTGTTTGTTGATTTACATTTGGTGTAGCCAATTCCATTAAAGTTCTCTCTTCATTGGTCATTGCTTCTTCTATTTTAGAATCACTAGATGAATCAACCAAGTCAGGTACTAAATTAAATCCGGGGGATGAGGATGAAGATGCTTGTTTGTCATGCAATTTAGCTTCCTTCCTCAACTTCCGAGCTGTCTTCTCAATCTCAGGATCTTATTGGAGTTCACCTACATGAGAAGAACGAAGCATTAAAATAAATCTAATTAACACCAATCCCTGGCAACAGCGCCAAAAATTTGGTGGGTGTTGAATCCAACAAATAATAAAATTTTCATTCTAAAAAAAATACAAATTGTAGCAGTGATGAGCAAGGTCGTATCCATAGAGATTGGGTAGATTTATTTTAATGAAAATTAAAGCAAAGAAAAAAGGAGGTTTGAAATTTCGAAGTGAAATAAAATGAGAAAGCAATTATAATCAACTAAAAACTAAGGAGAAATCAATATCAGGCAAATATCCGTCCAAAGGTATAATTTCAGAATTGGTTCAGAGAATTAATCACAGATACAAGGATAAAATCTTCTATTCTTCACTAAATTGGTTATGGTTATTAATAGGTTCTAACAACCTATCTCTCCTTACTTTCTCGATAACCAAAACATGCTTCTTGAGTACTTCCCTTATTAATAAACAACCCTAAACAAGCTCTTAGGATTTAATCTATCGACAACATTAATAATTAGATAGACTACCAATTCTATCCAACAAATACACAAGCTCGATTCATTTAGACTAGATTATATATCTTCATGACATAAATCGAAAATCTCTCTATAATCAATTATGTTATTTTACCACTAATATTATAACATTTAAACAATTACGGATTTAAAGTTCTAAATGGCAATTTATTAACCTGATAATTGAACAACGAGCCCTTTGCATCAATCAATCAAGAAAATAATTTTTAATAAATATAAAAGATATATAAATAGTGAAGAAATAAAAGAGCAATGAAAATTATTCAGATCTCACAATTCTTGAAGAACAAAAACTTCAATTATCCTTCAGCTGGAAGAAAAGTATTTAGCTACTCATAATTAAAAGAACGCCTAAAGAAAAGAGAAGAGGAATTTTTCTTGTGAATAATCTGTGTCTCTCCTCTATGAGAGATCCTTGTCCTATTTATAATAGTTACTCCATCTAATAATAGTTACCCTATCTAGATAAGGAAACTAATTAAAAGCAAATCCCACCTTAATAGGGAGTCTTGGAAAATACTTTCCTAGAGATAAGAATGGGTAACTAAATCTTTCTAGCTATCACACATATCCTTTTTCTCCAACAAATTCGTAACCCTAGGTCAGAACCTCAGCTCCAGTAAGGCGCACTCACACTTTATCTGCTAACTGCTTCTATGAACATTATGGGAAAACAGGACGTGCCCACACTTTAAGCAAAAACCGCTTTTGGAATGTATATCTTTTTGAGCTATGATTTTTCCTCTCCAAATCTCTTGATTTTGAATTCAATTTGATTTAACTCCTCAGTCTACTCCACAAAATACGAAACATAATCAAAATCCAAGATTTAAGCATTTAGAACCATTAAAACATGAAGAAATATAACGAACATATAGATATTATGAATTCTTATCAAATTCCCCCACATTTAAACAATGTTTGTCCTCAAGTATACAATAGCTCAAGTTCGTCACCTTTTCTCTTCATCGTTCCTTCTTCTACCTTTACTCATCCTCTATAATCCAAGTTATCACGCCTTAAAGATTTAAATCTAAAGACAAATAAGAAATGAACAATGTCATAGAATAAATTCTTATAAACCACACCCCTGAACAATCACCTCAATGATCTTCTCGAAATCAAAATGCAATAGGATTTAACACCCTCTCATTGGATTCACTTAATACACTCAAAGTGTTTAGGGTACCAATGAACTCTCAAGTCAAAACATAGAAGATATTTACCATAAGCTTGCTAATATATCACATCTTTATCATCAATGGATTGAATTGAATGCAAAGAATCTAAGGGTCTTAAATGGGTTGTAACAGGGTTTAGGTAATTTTGGTGAGAAGGAATTTTTAGGTACTTTTATCAAAGGAATTATACCAATTTCCCCACACAAAGCACAACTCAATAACGTCAAATGCTTTCTTCAATCAATTCACTTCCAAACAATTGAAATTGTACAACTTTTCTCTCTTTCTGGCCGCCTATTTTTTTCTTTTCTTTTCTTTTCTTTTTTTGAAAAGCCAAGGCACTTATAACTTGAATCACTTTATTCCCAGGATCTTTCAATCCTTTCAAATATAATTTGAGGCTTCATGTGAACAAGCTAGTACGATCCTTCAATTCAAGGTTCAAAAGAGGGAAATCTACAAAAGAATGGGTTGGCATTGCTTATACCATAGTTAACTTCCAACAAAAGGGCCAAGGTTCAAAATTGGCTTTTTAAGGTAAAAATCAAGGTAGGATTTTTAAGAAAGCTAAATGGCTCCACCTAAATGCCCTTATTAATTCAATGCATCCAATTCAACAATGTAGTCTCCTAACATGCATAACAAAGCAAGTTCTAGAAAAATCAACTATGTATGACAATCACTCAATTAAGAAAAATGGAGCATAATATAATATGAATGTTCATTGGCTCAAGAGCACAAAAATGGTCATGTGCATTAGATCCCACACATTTTTCATTCAATCAATCATCAATAGCAATTAATCCCTGTGTAGTAAATAAGAATTCAACCATTCATGCTAATCCCTTATTACGCCTCAATTTATCCCAATAATTCATAATAATCCAAATCATTTAAGACAAGCATCGACAGAATCTAGAATTTAGAAGAGAAGGATCACAAACAAGAACTAAAGTATCACTTGGATTTTTGAAAATTTTCTTGGAAAATGACGCAAAAATTGATCAAAATGGAGCTAAAAGTGAAGTTCAAAGTAAAATCAAATTCATATGTCAAAGACCCTCTCCCACACTTAATCCATACATTGTCCTCAATGTATCAAAAATAGATACTCAAAAACTATAAAAGAACAAGAGTAAGTAGACAACTCCCCTGAAAATGTTGAGCATCAACCAAGATATCAGTCGCTTGGGGGTGAAGGTGGTATGAATCCCATGTAATCAAAGAAAGCTGTCATATTTCTGTCCAATCTGGCAACTTGGTCTTCGAGTCTCGCCTCCGCACCACCAGGCGCCGCGCCCACACACTATCAACCAAGGGTACCTCATGGCGTCATAAATATTGAATTTAATAATTTCACCATCAAATTCCATTATGAGTGTACCATCATGCACATCAATTTTTGTCCTAGATGTTTTTAGAAATGGCCTTCCTAATAACATTAGTGTTGAATTAGAAGAGTCATCTTCTTCCATATCAAGAACATAAAAATCAACAGGAAAGACCAACCCATTAACTTGTACTAAGACATCCTCCAAGACTCATTCAGGATATACATTAGATCTATCAGCAAGTTGAATAATCACACCTGTTTCCTTTAATGGACCAATATTCAAAGATGAATAAATAAAGAGAGGCATGACATTTATTGAAGCTCCTAGATCTAGCATTGCTTTCTCAATCCTAGCATCAACTAGTTTGCAAGGGATAGTAAACATACATGGGTCCTTGCATTTTAGAGGTAATTTTTGTAGAGGACAGCTGAAACATTTTCCCCCATACTTATCTTTTCATTTCCTTTCAACTTCCTCTTGTTGGTGTATAACTCCTTGGGAAATTTAGCATATCGAGGCACTTGTTTAATTGCACCAAATAAGGGAATATTTACCTCAACCTTGCAAAAAGTTTCAAGAATTTCCTTCTCTTCCTCTTCTTTCTTGGATTTAGTCAATCTAGTAGGAAAGAGTGGATTTGTCACCAATGCCTTTAGTTGTTCATTATCGAGTCCTCTAGGCTGGTCAGTTTGAGGTTGAGGAGCAACTACTTCTTTTTCAATTTCTTCTCCATATGCTGCCTTACTGGGTTCCTTCAACTCCTTCCCGCTTCTCAAGGTAACTGCACTAGCATTTTGTTTTGGGTTAACAACAATTTGTGAGGGCAATTTACCTTGAGATTCCAATCTATTCATAGAAGATGCCAGTTGACTCATTTGATTCTCCAGTTGCTGAATGCTTGCTCTTGTCTCCTGTTGAAATTGTTGCGTGTTAATTGCAAGTGATTTAACAATTTCTTCTAGAGACATACCTGAACTTGTGGAGGTTTGTTGTGGTGGTGGAGCAGGTGGTCTATGCTGAAAGTGTTGGAATTGTGGTCTTGTTCCATAGCTGAAATTGGGATGATCCCTCCATCCTGGGTTGTACGTATTGTTGTGAGTTTTAAATTACTCGCAAGCGCACGAGTCGTTTGCAGTATAGCGTTGTGCAAGTGCGAGGTCGAATCCACAGGGAATTGCGTTGTGAAAATATAATTTTTAATCTAAACTAACTCTATTTTAACCTAGTTCCAAATTTCAGAATGATATTGCAAAATAAATTAAAACTAAATTAAATTGATTTAAAAACTAATAAAAAAGGCACTAAGGTTTCCAAATCCACCCCACCAAAGTTAAGCATACATGTTCTAAAAATATAGCCTATCAAAACATTCAATGAATCCAACTATAAGACAAAAAACAAAGAATATCCCAACTAAACCAAAAGCACCCGATGTATCCGCTCTTAACAAATCACAAAGGGAATCCAATTTAATCGAAAAGCATTCAATGTATCCATCAGATGAAACACAAAGAAAATCCAACAGACAATTTAAACTCAATCAATTATAAGATTAACTCAAATAATTGACAGAACATTTATACTAAAAATTGTCAGATTTGTACAAGCAAATCTGAACTACTACGCCAAACAACGGCGGGGCTTCATCTTCAACCTTAGCTGAAGAGTCTAGCCACTCATAATTATAAAACTATAATAACAAGTACTAAACATTTAAACTAAAACAACTGAATATAAATAAATAAATAAACAACTTTACATGAGAGAAATTCCACTCGCTGCCGGGCGGCGCTTCCCCTCGTGGTAGCAATGCCTTCGAGATCCACCAGAATGCTGGCGGAAGTCCACCGGTAAACACCAAAGTGGCTTAGGAATTGTACATTGGATTATGAAGCCAAATGGTGTTTATATAGGGGAAGACCCGGAGTAAAACAGGTTGCAGAAACGATGTGGGATACAGGCCCGTGTGCGCTCGATCGCAGTGTGGTGCGATCGATCGCAGGTACGATCGATCGCATGTCTTGTGCGCACGATCTCATGTGCGCTCGATCGCATGTCTGCTGCGATCGATCGCAGATGCACTGATCTTCAAATATTTCGATGTGGGATGTTGACCTTGCGCTCGTTCAAAGGCAGGTGCGCTCGAGCGCTGGTGCGCTCGATCGCATGTCTGTTGCGATCGAGCGCAATGTCTCCAGAAGCTTCAAATCAACCTGAAATGCTGCACTTTCTCCACAAAGCTGTAAAAACACACAAAACACAAGAAAAACGTAAAATAGAGTAAAATAATACTAACTAAGAGCATAACAAATATAAGTTAAGGGTCTAAAATATGCAATATTTTAGACTCATCAAATACCCCCAAACTTATATTTTGCTAGTCCCTTAGCAAAACAAAATAAAAGACTCAATGAAAAACAAAGAACATAAAGATAAAGTCATCACTCATGGTATCCAAAAATTTAAGGAGCACACATCATCATGATATTCATTCATAAGCAAGCTTAAAAAGGTAAACACATCTTCGCAATGAATAGAAATGTTAAAATCTAATTACTTACAAAAGGCAAGATAAGGCATCACAAGCTTGAATCAGTGTAAGGTGAATTAGTACATAAAAAATGAAGCTTCCAAGTAATTCTAATGTGTAAGGTCTCCATGTCTCAAGATTCACCGAATTTCCCATCAAAAATGAACAAAAAGGCATAGTTTTTATTTTATTCACCTTTTTTTTTTTTTTTTTTTTTTTTTTTTTTTTTAATAAGGCACGGCTATGTTTAGTTCCCTTAAGCTTTCTAATTGACCCATGTAGCGAGTGTTGAGTCAATGACTCCCAAACCAGATGGTTTTAGGGCATTAGGTGTAAAGACACCCCTAAGGACTTACTAACTCAAGTCAAAAAGGCTACGAAATTAAACCGACCTTAATATTAACAAGCAAAATTTCACCTTTTGACGTGAACACTCACTGCTTACTGAGGCAAGAGGTCCAGTTACTCAGCGAAAAGTTTATTGATAATTTTTTTTTTATTTTTTTTTTATTTTTTTTATTTTCCTATGCCCAAGAGTTCATCCAACAAGTCATCCAGTTTCAGTTAAGATAAGGAAAAATACACATTAAAATCACGTGTCATACCTCACATAATTTGTGCTAATGTGCTCGTGTGAGATTAGATCAAACATGTGAATTCTCAAAATGCCTAAAGTAAGTAACTAAATTTTAAAAATTTATCACCAGATCATGTGTTCAAAATGTTAAGCTCACCAATGACATCACATCACAGAAAATGTTTAGATCAACTAAAATTTCACGATAACATGAGCATGCATTTATCTCTATGACGAAAAGACAACAAATTAGGACAAAGTGTGTGATGTGTCTCCCATACCCCCAAACTTAAATTACACATTGACCCCAATGTGTGACTAATATGGAAAGAGCTGACCTGAGATATGGAGAACTATCTGGACTGGTATGGCTCATAGCATACCCCCAAACTTGAACTGAAGTACGCTTTGTCCCTGAAAAATAAAAACTGGAAAACAAAAAATACTGGAAACAAACATTAATCATAAATATGCGAAATAATAAATAAATAAAAGAAAAGATAAGCTGTGGGGTGCCTCCCATGAGCGCTAAGTTTAACGTCTTCAGCCAGACCCAACATTAGTAAACAGACCCAACTAAGCTCTCCACCATCTGATCAATAAATGGGAATGGAAAATGATCAGGCCTAGTGGCATCATTCAATTTACGGTAGTCTAGACACTTTCTCCATCTTGACTGTACTCGAGTTGTAACCAACTCGTTGTCTTTATTTACTACCGTAAATTCAGCACGTTTGGGAACGATTGGAATCTGGCTCACCCACTTGCTATCAGAGATGGGATAAATGATCCCTGCCTCTAACAGCTTAATATCTTTCGCCCTCACAACCTCTTGCAAAGCAGGGTTGAGCCTTCTTTGTGGCTCCCTCGATGGCTTGGCATTCTCCTCCAACTGTATCATGTACGTCACCACCGAGGGGTTGATTCCTTTGACATCTTCAATAGTCCAGCCTATAGCTTCCTGATGCTCTCTTAAGACGTCCAATAATTTCTCCTCTGGAGCATCACCCAAATCTAAAGCTATAATTGTAGGCAAAGAATCTGCTGGACCTGGGAACTTATACTCAAGATTATCCAGTAAAGGCTTAAGTTCCTTCTTGTGAGGTTCAGGTGTTGTGGTTTCCTCGGTCTCACTGCTTTCTCGAGGATCAGACTCCAAAATGACATTTACTTCATCGAGTAACTTATCTAAACCCAAGTCCTCTCCAAAGTGAGCAAAGCATGCCTCCAAGGGATCCTCAATACGGGATTCATCCATAGTCTCCTCTGTCCTACTACTCTCCCGAGGAGCAGGCTCCACGATAGTATTTGCTTGCTCAAGTAACTTGTCTAAGTCCAAATCCTCTTCAAACTGAGCAAAGCATGCCTCCATAATATCCTCAGACTTCCTTTCTTTCTTGGGCGCTTGTAGTCTCTCAGGGTAAGGCGCTTTAGGTAAAAACGACCCCGAGAGATCCTTAATAATACGAGTGGCTGTAGATGGCTCAGCATCTCTCTTCTCATTGTTGCCACTCTCTTGCCCTTGGTGCATAGCAGGGTTCTCTTCCACTTGATTGTCCACTTGTCTCCCAGACAAGTATGGGACAGTTGATTGCACTTGATCCTGCCAATGCATTGGAGTTGAAGAATTTCCCACCGCAAACTGTTCCTTTGGGTTAGGATCAGTTTGACTGGGGAACTCTCATTCCTCTCCTTCACCCACGTAACTTGCGATTTGATCAATTTGACTTTCTAGTGTGGCAATCGCTTGGGTGTTTTCTATTGTTGCACTCATCATTTCACTCATAGATTGGCTAGTCGTTTTCATGAAATCATTGAGAGCGTCCTCCAATGATTGTGAAACCGACACTGGCGCTTGAATGGGAGCTTGGTAAGCGGGTGATGGTGTTGGATAAGCTGAGTGATTGTAACTTGGAATTGGTGGAGGAAATTCGGGAGTGTATTGATTGTGAGCATGGTAAGGGGCTCCTCCCTGATTCATTGGTTGGTTCTGCTCCCATGAAAAATTAGAGTGGTCCCACCACCCTGGATTGAATGTTTCGGAGCAAGATCCATTTGATTGCCAACAACAGTCATTGAAAGCATTCATTTGTTCCATAGGATACTCGGCACAAGCCGGCATTGATGGGCAATTCTGTGCTAGATGCATGGGACTAGCACAGATGGAACAACTTTCAACATTGAAAGTGTTGGCAGTATTGAGGGACGGGCCGGTCATTTTAATGAAATCCTTGAGGGCGTCCTCTAAAGACTGCGAATCCGGCGCTGGATTCATCCACATGATTTTTTTTTTTTTTTTTTGAATTAAATAAATTAACTAGTAGAAAAATAAAATCATTTTAGACCAAAAATTTTCACAAACCAAACAATTCCCCGGCAACGGCGCCAAAAACTTGTTGTGAGTTTTAAATTACTCGCAAGCGCACGAGTCGTTTGCAGTATAGCGTTGTGCAAGTGCGAGGTCGAATCCACAGGGAATTGCGTTGTGAAAATATAATTTTTAATCTAAACTAACTCTATTTTAACCTAGTTCCAAATTTCAGAATGATATTGCAAAATAAATTAAAACTAAATTAAATTGATTTAAAAACTAATAAAAAAGGCACTAAGGTTTCCAAATCCACCCCACCAAAGTTAAGCATACATGTTCTAAAAATATAGCCTATCAAAACATTCAATGAATCCAACTATAAGACAAAAAACAAAGAATATCCCAACTAAACCAAAAGCACCCGATGTATCCGCTCTTAACAAATCACAAAGGGAATCCAATTTAATCGAAAAGCATTCAATGTATCCATCAGATGAAACACAAAGAAAATCCAACAGACAATTTAAACTCAATCAATTATAAGATTAACTCAAATAATTGACAGAACATTTATACTAAAAATTGTCAGATTTGTACAAGCAAATCTGAACTACTACGCCAAACAACGGCGGGGCTTCATCTCAACCTTAGCTGAAGAGTCTAGCCACTCATAATTATAAAACTATAATAACAAGTACTAAACATTTAAACTAAAACAACTGAATATAAATAAATAAATAAACAACTTTACATGAGAGAAATTCCACTCGCTGCCGGGCGGCGCTTCCCCTCGTGGTAGCAATGCCTTCGAGATCCACCAGAATGCTGGCGGAAGTCCACCGGTAAACACCAAAGTGGCTTAGGAATTGTACATTGGATTATGAAGCCAAATGGTGTTTATATAGGGGAAGACCCGGAGTAAAACAGGTTGCAGAAACGATGTGGGATACAGGCCCGTGTGCGCTCGATCGCAGTGTGGTGCGATCGATCGCAGGTACGATCGATCGCATGTCTTGTGCGCACGATCTCATGTGCGCTCGATCGCATGTCTGCTGCGATCGATCGCAGATGCACTGATCTTCAAATATTTCGATGTGGGATGTTGACCTTGCGCTCGTTCAAAGGCAGGTGCGCTCGAGCGCTGGTGCGCTCGATCGCATGTCTGTTGCGATCGAGCGCAATGTCTCCAGAAGCTTCAAATCAACCTGAAATGCTGCACTTTCTCCACAAAGCTGTAAAAACACACAAAACACAAGAAAAACGTAAAATAGAGTAAAATAATACTAACTAAGAGCATAACAAATATAAGTTAAGGGTCTAAAATATGCAATATTTTAGACTCATCACGTATTTGAATAGGGATCGTATTTCCTTGGGGGTGGGCTTGGAAATCCTCCAGTTGCATTGGCATGCTCATAGGAATCATCTCGAAGTGTAGGGCACATGTCAGTTGGATGACCGATAATAGCACAAATCCCACAAGCTTTCACTTGTTGCATATTTCCTACAGCTAACTGTTGAACAATAGAAGTTAGATTGGATATTTGATTTTCAAGGGAAGATATACTTACCTCATTCACCCTTATTGGAGATGTGTCCTGCTTGAATCCAAATTATTGTGAGTTAGCGGCTATGATGGAGATCAAATCTCTAGCATCACGAGGAGTTTTGTTCACTATGGCACCTCCACTTGCTGCATCCATCATCTTCCTTTCCATAGGTAGGAGCCCTTCGTAGAGATATTGAATGAGGAGCTGTTTAGAAATTCCATGTTGTGGGCAGCTTGCACAAAGTTGCTTAAATCTTTCCAAATACTCATGAAGGGTCTCTATATCTTTCTGTTTTATTCGACATATCTCCCCTCAAATGCCAGCAACTCATGATGCAGGGAAAAATTTATCAAGAAACAATCTCACCATCTCCATCCATGTACTTACAGAGCCAGGGGCAAATAAAATAACCAATCCTTTGCTTTTTCAGTCAGCAAGAATGGAAAAGCACGTAATTTGATTTGTTCTTCGGTCACTCCTTGCGGTTTCATGCTTGAACACACCACGTGGAATTCCTTCAGATGCTTGTGAGGATCTTCATTCTCAAGACCATGGAAAGTTGGGAGCAAATGGATCAATCCAAATTTTAACTCAAAACCCACTTCCAAAGTTGGATATGTAATGCAGAGTGGCTGTTGATTTACATTTGGTGCAGCCAATTCCCTTAAAGTTCTCTCTTGATTGGCCATCGCTTTTTCTATTTCAGAATCACTAGATGAATCAACCAAGTCAGGTACTAAATTAAATCTGGAGGGTGAGGATGAAGATACTTGTTTGTCACGCAATTTAGCTTCCTTCTTCAACTTCCGAGCCGTCTTCTCAATCTCAGGATCGTATTGGAGTTCACCTGCATGAGAAGAACGAAGCATTAAAATAAATCTAATTAATACCAATCCCCAGCAACCACGCCAAAAATTTGGTGAGTGTCGAATCCAACAAATAATAAAATTCTCACTCTAAAAAAATACAAATTGTAGCAGTGATGAGCAAGGTCGTATCCACAGAGATTGGGTAGATTTATTTTAATGAAAATTAAAGCAAAGAAAAAGGGGGTTTTGAAATTTCGAAGTGAAATAAAAGAGAAAGCAATTATAATCAACTGAAAACTAAGAAGAAATCAATATCAGGCAAATATCCAACCAAAGGTATAATTTCAAAATTGGTTCAGAGAATTGATCACAGATACAAGGATAAAATCTTCAATTCTTCACTAAATTGGTTATGGTTATTAACAAGCTCTAACAACCTATCTCTCCTTACTTTCTCGATAACCAAAACAAGCTTCTTAATTACTTCCTTTGTTAATAAACAACCCTAAACAAGCTCTTAGGATTTAATCTATCGACAGCGTTAATAATTAGAGAGACTACCAATTTTAGCCAACAAATACACAAGCTCGATTCATTTAGACTAGATTATATATCTTCATAACATAAATCAAAAATCTCTCTATAATCAACTATGTTATTTTACCACTAATATTATAACATTTAAACAATTACAGATTTAAAGTTCTAAATGGAAATTTATTAACCTGATAATTGAACAACGGGCCCTTTGCATCAATCAATCAAGACAATAATTTTTAATAAATATAGAAGATATATAAATAGTGAAGAAATAAAAGAGCAATGAAAATTATTCAGATCTCACAATTCTTGAAGAACCAAAACTTCAATTATCCTTCAGCTGGAAGAAAAGTATTTAGCTACTCATAATTAAAAGAACACCTAAAGAAAAGAGAAGAGAAATTTTTCTTGTGAATAATCTATGTCTCTCCTCTATGAGAGATCCCTATCCTATTTATAATAGTTACTCCATCTAATGATAGTTACCCTATCTAGATAAGGAAACTAATTAAAAGCAAATCCCACCTTAATAGGGAGTCTTGGCAAATACTTTCCTAGAGATAAGAATGGATAACTAAATTTTTCCAGCTATCATACATATCCTTTTTCTCCAACAAATTTGTAACCCTAGGTCAGAACCTCGGCTCCAGTAAGGCGCACTCACGCTTTATCTGCTGACTGCTTCTGTGAACATTCTGGGAAAACAGGACGTGCCCACACTTTAAGCAAAAACCGCTTCTGGAATGTATATCTTTTTGAGCTCCGATTTTTCCTCTCCAAATCTCTTGATTTTCAATTCAATTTGATTTAACTCCTCAATCTACTCCACAAAATATGAAACATAATCAAAATCCAAGATTTAAGCATTTATAGCCATTAAAACATAAGGAAATATAACAAACATATAGATATTATGAATTCTTATCAAATTCTGATAAAAAGAACACTCCCATAGCTAATCAGCCTACGACCAAAAGAACACTCTCGTAGCCTACCAGCCTATAACCAAAAGAGTGCACTCTCATAACCAGTCAGCCTATGACTAAAAGAACATTCCCATAGCCTATCAGCCTATGACCAAAAGAGCTCATCACTCCCAAAAGATTCACAAAGAAATACCAAGCAAAGATCCTGACCATTTCTCCTTTAGATTTCCGAGGAGAGGGCCCCAAGCTCTTCATCTCCTTGCTCACTTTTCAAGAAAATTCCAAGGACAAAGCCCCGAGCTCTTCACCTCCTCAACCATATTTCAATTAAATTCCAAGGAGAGAGCATCGAGCTCTTCACCTCCTCGGCCATCTTTCAAGCAAATTTTGAGGAGAGACTATCGAACTCTTCACCTCTTCAACCATTTTTCAAGTAAAGTCCAATGAGAGAACTCTGAGCTTTTCACCTCATCAGTCATTTTTTATGCAAAGTCCAAGGAGAAAGCCCCGAGATCTTCACCTCCTCGGTAATTTTTCAAGCAAATTTCGAAGAAACAACGTCGAGTTTTTCACATCCTCCGCTGTTTTTCAAGCAAATCCGTGGAGACTGGCAATTGGGAGTGGACTAGGCACCTGCCTAGGAACTTAGGAGTGAGCTAAGTGCCTGTCTAGGTCTCAGGGACTGTACTAGGCGCTTAGGAGTGCGTTAGGCGCCTACCTAGGCACTTGGGAGTGTGCTAGGCGCATGACTAGGAAATTTTCCCTACAACCTAAAACGGTCTTAGTTTCTATATAATTTGAAGACATCTGACAATTTTCCAAAAGAATTTCGATGAAAGAGTGCTGATCTCTTCACCCCTTCAACCATCTTTTAGGTAAATTCCAAGTTGAGAGTGTCGAGCTCTTCACCTCCTCGGCCATTTTTCAAGAAAAGTTTGAAGAGAAAGCCATTCTTTCTTCACTCTTTCGGCCATATTTTAGGCAAATTTCGAGAAAAGAGTGTCAAGCTCTTCACCTTCTCAGTCATCTTTCAAGAAAATTCTGAGGAGAGAACACCGAGGTCTTCATCTTATCGGCCGTTTTTCAAGAAAATTTTGAGGGGAGAGAGTCGATCTCTTCACCTCCTCGACCATCTTTCAAGCAAATTCCAAGGAAAGAGTGTCGAGCTATTCATCTTCTTGACCATATTTCAAGAAAATTTCGATAAGAGAGCCTCAAGCTCTTTTAGATAAGGCACCGATAGCTGAAGAAGTTAATTAGAAGGTTGTACTAGCCACAGTTCCTCCATAACTTGTTGAGAAAGTTCATGAAAAGGTTGAAGACATAAAAGAGACAATGGTTGATGTGTAGGCTCCTATTTTTGATTTTATCCTGCCTATTTGGTTTGAAGCGCCTCTAGAGAACACATTCTCAACCAAAATTTTTTCATTTGGTAGAGACCTCGTTTTCAAGAATTTCATGACTATGCTTTTGTAACAACCCATCCCGAGTTGGCCACCCTAGAAACGGTGTCATCACATTTTGAAAATCTGAGCACGACACATATATGCAACAATAAAAATAATACTAATAGAAATTTCTTTTATATCATTCTGATATTAATTTAAACATAATATACAGTTCAAAATGCATGAATATTTACAAATAAAATTTTTGTATTTCATTTTTCTCGTTTGTCTGAGGATATTGACAAGTATATCGCTTACAGAAAATGTCTTCGTCTGACTTTCAACCCACCAGACTACTTGCCCTAACTACTACCTGAAATCATTGTACAATGAGGGGTAAGCTTCACAAGCTCAATGAATTTAATTTACTAAAAGTATTCTATTGGCATAGTCAGTCCATTTATATTTAAATATTTATCTTTTATACAACTAGATAATAACATATAGTCTTAACATTTAAATAATTACTATCACATCATACTTCTACGTCTTTTTCTCACTGTAACGGTCTCTCTCTCTGTGAGACTCATTTATCTACAAATAATTGAACCATATCCACAACATTTCAGTAATAAAATATTAACATGTAAAGCAGATGCAATGCATGAATTATTATTATGGGAACATCTTCCCACATTTCGACATGTTTTTATTATCTTAGACTGGCCCCCTCCCGGTTCTTTTCTTTACAGCTTATCCAAGCTGTTACGACATTTATTTCTAGTATATATCGGTTGTCACAGTGTCCCTTTTAGTTCCAGCATATACTGACTGTCACAGTTTTTCAATTAGATCGGCCCTTTCTCGATTCTTTCGGTTATCTTATTTAATGCACATACACATCAACAATAATATAAAACCACATGAATTTAAAATATTAAATTAACTATCCGGTTTTTCCTCAACTTTCTACTTGATAAATTTCACAGTTTTCTTCTCCTCATATATCACATCAATTTATTAACCAAAACTCGTCAAGCATTTATTTATCACCATCACTATTAAATTAACTCATTATACCAATAATATTTCTTTTCACATAATAATTTTCTACGTGTCCAATATTCATATCATACATATCAATTTAATTTTATCTACCACCAAAGCATGAGCTAATAATTTGTTTTAATATTATTGCTAGATATTTGATTTTTATTTAGACTACTTAAAGTAAATCCAATTCACCACGTAGCACTTAAAGCTGCCCGTGGATCACCTCCTTACCTTTCCCGTTCCTCTCAGTAATTTCCCCCGGTTGCTGATCGTCAACGCCTGACATAATATTTGTATGAAATTTCTAATTATTTCTTCATTTCTTCATAAACCACACTCTTTGAAAATTCCCACTTTGAATTTGGGGAAATTTTATGAATGCTAAAAATTCAAAAATAAACACTACATTATTACCTTATGCTTTTTTGATAGTTATTTGTGACTCTCTATAAAATTCTGCAATAAACCCCTTCAAAATTTTGCTATTTCAACCTTTCTTTGGGTCCCCAAATGTTAAGGAAGTAAAGTACTTGAAAGAAAATTTAAACAAAATTTAGTTCATATCTATTTATGTTTACGCATTAAATATGTATATATATATATTTGCTGCAAAATTTTGGTAGCTTCAGTTTATAGAATCAGCTGCCCAAAAAATTTCCACGTTGTTGCCTTGCTGTATAACATGCAAGGCAACTCAAATCGCACTTGTAAAACAAGACTTCAATGCCACCTGCTGCCATGTTTTGGTTCATTTTTTTTAAACTTAAATTTTATTTCTGTTATCCCCCTGGGATGTTCTGGACAGTTTTGTTTTTTTTTTATTTTAAAATTAACAATTTGACTTTTGCATTTAAAATACATTTGTATTATTTTTAACTCTATGCCATATTTATTAAAATACTTCTTTACCCTTACTTTACAAATACAGTTATTACAATTCTACCCACCTTATAAAAATTTCATTCCTGAAATTTCCTTACTAAAATCAAGAAAAGAGTTGGGGGTAATTCTTCCTCATTCTTGCTTCATGTTCCCACGTGATTTCTTCGACATCTTTATTTTGCCATAATACTTGAATCAAAGGAATGACTTTATTACACAAGACTTGATCCTTTCAGTCTAGGATTTTAACTGGTACTTGCATAAAAGTCAAATCTTCCTGAAATTCTATCGCCTGATTCAAGATACTATGGGATTCATCATGTAAGTACTTTCTCAACAGTGACACGTGAAACACGTTATGTAATTACTTTAATTCCAGAGGCAAATCCAAACGATATGCTACAGGCCCAATTCTCTCAATCACCTCATATAGTTCCACAAATCCCGGGCTCAGCTTCCATTCTTTTTAAATATCAACACTCCCTTCCACGGAGATATCTCAAAAAATATCTAATCACCAATTTGGAACTCGAGAGGTCGTCTTCTAAAATCAGCATATCCTTTCTGTATGTTCTGGGCTGCTCTGAGGTTCTCCTTAACTAGTTTGATCCTCTCAATAGTCAACTCTATCATTTCTGGACCATATATATTTCTCTCTCCAACTTCTTCCCAACATACAGGAGTTCTACACCTTCTACCGTATAAAGCCTCGAAGGGTGCCATCTCAATACTAGTTTGATGCTCAACATTGTATGCAAACTCGACCAAAGTCAAATAAGCATCCCAGCTCACAGAGAAACTCAATAGACTTGCCCTCAACATATCTTCTAGTATTCTGATGATTCTCTCCATCTGCCCATCAGTTTGTGGATGAAAGGGTGTACTAAACTGTAATTATGTACCCATAGCTTCTTGGAAACCCCTCCAAAATCTAGAGGTAAATCTAGAATCTCTATCTAAAACAATGCTCAAGGGTACTTCATGTAATTTTACTATCTCAGCTACATACAACTTAGCCAAATTTTCTGGACTCTAGGTAGTTTTAATAGGAAGAAAATGTGAAGACTTAGAAAGTTTATCCACTATGACCCACACGGTGTCATGCCCTCTCTGGGTACAGGAAAAACCAGAGACAAAATCCATACTCACATTTTTCCATTGCCACTCAGGTACTGGAAGAGATTGTAATAAACCTGCTGGATGTGTATTCTCAGATTTCACCCATTGACAAGTGATAAGTTCTTAAATATTCGTATTTAAGCCCCTTAATTTACCTTTGTTAAGTTCTTAGTTGTGTTATTTCATGCAATTTTATGTCTTTTCTGTGTTTTCCTAGGTTATTGAAGAACATAGAACATCATCTGGATTAGAGAACAAAACTGGAAGAACTGAAAGCTGTTTAGTGAGATCGAGCACAGAAGTGTTTGATCGAGCACACCAGCGCTCGTGCGCGCAAAAAGAAGGCTCGAGCGCACCTGTACTCGAGCGCACCAGTATAAGATCGAGCGCACACGTGCAGTAAAATGGCAGAACTTATTTTAGAAAGTAGGGGTAGGGTTCCATTTTACAAGTTAGGGTTTCCAGAGGTCTCTAAACCTTATAAATAGGCCTGTAAACATAGAAAGAGGGAGGAGGATTCGGAGAGAGACTTGGAGACGAATTGACGACTCTTCTCCTAAGCATTTTTGGGTTTCTTCTTTCCTTTATTTTATTTTATGAAGATGTTTAGCATCAAAACCATGTGTAACTAGCTTCTTAGTAAAGGCTTGATTGAAGCCCTAATTATGTTTACTCAATAATTCAGTATTGACGCCTTTGTGATATTTATGTTGTGATGCTTAACTTGATTAATGCATGTTTTTCTTTATATTCCTCAAATGTGTTTGCCTTATCGACATATGCATGTGGTATGGATTAGTTAGTTGAATCAATTTGGGTGACCAAGTCCTGGGTTTAACAATAGTAATAAAAGAAATCCACGTCGGGTTCTTGGGTTAATCAACGTGAGAAACCAGGAGTATATACCATGCCCTAGGTCCATTATGGTTGTCGACTTTCATAGATCTTATGCTCTCTTAAGGAACAACTTAGGTATACACCATGTTGAATCCCTAAGAAAGAAAAGAGTTAGAGTATACACCATGCCTAACTCGTTGCTTAGGGAAATCAATAGCTTAAGGAGTATACACCATGCCCTTAGGTTGACAAACATTAGATATTCATGGCATGAGTAAAGTATTGGCATATTGTTTTATTATGGTAGCATGATTAGTGATGGATATCAAGTCCCTATGCTTTTATCATTATCGATTCAAACTCAATATTTATTTCTCTCATTTTATATTGCGAATTTAATTCTAAATCAATATTTACCAATCCCTGTGGAAATGATCTCGCATTTACACACTATACTACTCTGTTGACCTTATGCACTTGCAAGTAAAACCATTGAATTATTTGCTTATTAATTTAGGTATATTTTTGCACAACAAGTTTCTGGTGCCGTTGCTAGGGATTACACTAAATTTCTGTTTAGGATTAATTTTTGTTCAGTTTTATTTTTCTATTCTATTTTATTTTGTTTCATCAAATATCTGAGTTATTTCTTCTTTTTGTTTTCTGTTTTTCTGTTTCAGGTGTGCAATAGAATAATCTCTGGCACTGTGATCGAGCACAGTACTGGGTGTGATTGAGTGCACTCGGGGCAGAGACTACCTGAGTAGCAGTACTGAAGCTGCTGCACTGAAGTGTTTAAGCTAATTCATGCAAGAGCTTCGATTCTGGGATCCAACATTCTTTCCACTCGATACAAAGCTTAAGCAGACCATTCGACAAAGGCTTAGAGACAACATTGAAGAGGTTGAAAAAGAATTCAAGGGAAAAGCGCCAATGGCATAATAGCTTGACAACCATCTACTACCAGGGCAAAGACTCATGAAGCAATCCTTCATTCCACGGAACCTCGACCAGCCCTCATACATTGCTTATTAACCTGAGGAAGAAGGCAATTATTACATATCCCCACAGATACTTAGTGATTTGACTCATTTCAGGGGTATACCTGCTGAGGACCCACACTTGCACCTTCGAGAATTCTTTGATCTCTGCAAGTTTTAGCACATCCGGGGCCTAGATCAAGAAGGAATTAGGTTAATTCTTTTATCTTTTTCATTAAAAGATAGTGCTAAGTTATGGTATAATTCATTGCTTGCAGTGTCCATCCATACCTGGGAAGAACTATCCAGTAAGTTCCTAAGAAAGTTTTTTCCAGTACAAAAGACAAGACAGATGAGGAAGGAGATTCAATCTTTCCAGCAGAAGGATAGAGACCTTTTCTTTGAAGCATGAGGACACTTTAATGAACTGCTACTCAAATGCCCACATTACAATCTACCTCAAGATGAACTGGTACAGGCTTTTTATGAAGGTCTGAGTGACCTAAATAAAGGTATTATGGATTCAGGTTGTGGAGGTATGCTGATGGAAAAGAGCAGTGAAGAAGCCATGGAGCTGTTTGAGACATTAAGTGAGCACACCTAGAAATTCTCCTCTAGAGGTAGACAAGGAGTTAAGAGCAAAGGTATGTATAAGGTAACTTTAAATGGTGGATCCTCGAATCAGATGGCTGCTGTGGAAAGGAAGCTAGATATGCTTGTAAAAGCCATGACTGCTCAGATGGCCTCACCGAGTCAACATGCTACACCACTCTAGGTATGTGCTATATGTTCTCATTTTGACCACACTACTGAAACTTTCCCTTTATATTCATCTGTAGATCTAGAGTGAGCAAACTATGTAGGACCAAACAACTATCTAACCCAGAACAATCCATATGCAAATACCTACAATCCTGGATGGCGAAACCACCCCAACTTCTCATGGAGCGACAATCAAAATGCCTTGAACCTTCAAGTGCAGCAAAAGAACTCCCAACAAGCAGCCTAGCCAGTTCTGGAATTAAGGAAGAGTGACCTAAAGAGTCTTGTAATGCAATTGGCCACTCAACAACAGCAGCTGATGATTTCACAAGATCAGTTTATGGTAGAAGCAAGAAAATTTCGGACTGAGCAAAGACAAACCAATGCAAAGCATGAGCAAGATATTCAAAGACTGGAAGTCCAAGTGGAGCAATTAGCTAAGGAGTTGAGTGGAAGAAAGCAAGGTGAATTTTCAGCCTAAACATTACCTAATCGAGGAGGACACCAGCAACTAAAGGCTGTTACAACTCCTAGAAATGGTAAGATCATAGGAACCGATGAGCTTGCACAAGTATCTCCAATTAAAACATACACATCAAAGGTAAGTGAAATGGAGAAGGTGAATGCACCACCCTTCCTTCAAAGGTTAGCAAAGCCAAAGAAAGAAAATAAATTTCTTGATATTTTTGAAACTTTAAGAAAAGTAGAGATTAACATTCCTTTATTAGATGCAATTAAACAAATTCTTGCATATGCTAAATATTTGAAAGATTATTGCACTAATAAAAGGAAGTTTCAGGAGCATGAAACAGTGGCTTTAACTGAAGAGGTAAGTGCGGTATTGTTAAGGAAACTTCCACCAAAGTTAAAAGACCCAGGTAGTGTTACCATTCCTTGTAGGATAGGTAACCAGCTTTTTGAGCGGGTATTACTGGATCTAGGGGCGAGTGTCAATTTGTTGCCATACTCAGTATTTGAAACACTAGGTTTAGGGGAGCTTCAACCGACTTCCATCACCTTACAATTAACAGATAGAAGCGTTAAACGACCAAGAGGTATTCTTGAGGATGTCTTAGTGAAGGTAGGTGAATTTATTTCACCTGCTGATTTTATTGTATTAGATATGGAAGAATACCCTATGCCATTACCTTTACCCATCATCTTAGGAAGATCCTTTATGAGAACTACTGATACAAAAATTTGTGTGAAAAAGGGGATTGTAAGTATGAAGGTAAATGGTGAGAAAATAGAATTCAAAATATTTGTTGCATTAAAATTACCCCAGGATGATATGGAATGTTTTAATGTCTATATGATGCAAGGATATTATTGAGCAAGTTTTTCAGGTCCAACACATTAATCTATTAAAGACCACCCTAACCCAGATTTTTAAAAGATCGGATAGTGAGCCTGCATCTGAAGATGTTACTGATAACATCTTTGAAGTTGTGCACCTCCCTGAGGCCTCTCTAATGCATCCAAGATCGAGTGATAAGAGGAAGTTGCATTTAAATGAGTCGGGACAATTGAGGCATGATGAATATGCAGCAACACCAAGAGCACTTAAGCCATATGTAGTGGACTTTAAGT
Source organism: Bretschneidera sinensis (assembly GCA_023935145.1). Lineage (NCBI taxonomy): Eukaryota > Viridiplantae > Streptophyta > Magnoliopsida > Brassicales > Akaniaceae > Bretschneidera > Bretschneidera sinensis. Next base: position 72,978,452 of record CM043698.1, read on the forward strand.
ACTCCTTGCCAAAAGACTAGCACTAAAGCTACTGTAGAGGGTGTTTAAGCAGTCCATGCTTTGATAAACATACAACTCAATAGCCTCTATTGAGGTCAGCGGTACTGAAGCCACTAAGTACGGTATATTTTTATTTATTTTTGTTTCTTTTTATTATTCTTCATTATTTTTAACTTTTTCGTCTTTACTTTAGTTAGTTTAGCAATATGGTACATTCAGTCCTCGCGATCGAGCGCATTTCACAGTGTGCTCGAGCGCACTCTCGCCATGCGCCTAATGGCGCGCAAGTGCAATCTCATGCACACACCTGCGAACAAGTGCGATTGAGTGCACCTCACAATGCGATCGTGCACACTCGGGACAGAGGGTCACGTGACCTATTTTAGGTCATTTTTTCCTTTTCTCTTTTTTCCCTCATTTTCTCTTTGAACAGTGTACGACCCAACCCTCCCCTACACTTCGTCCAATCACAACCAGCAACCCCAACTTCCCAACTCAGCACAACCACTGCACGCCGCCATCCACCACCGTTCACCACAACTTCACCAACCACACACCGCACAACCACAGTTTCTCCTTAAATCCCATAATCAATGCATATACATTTTCACCATCTCCCCACGTTGTTGTTAGTTCTAACCATTATAATTTCATGTACAATTTTTTTTTCTTCTGTTGTGGTTGTTTTTCTAGGTGCTTTGCGGGAAGTTGGAACACTTTAGGAAGTTTTGAGCACAGCTTGGTTTACAGGTTGCACACCACCTGTTTACTAAAAATCCAGACTCATTGCACTCGAGCGCAGGGAGTAGTGCGATCGAGCGTAGCTGCACAGTGTGAACGAGCGCAACATAGTGTCATAGTATTTTTGCAGATTATACCCAGCATGTCTAAGCACGCTACTTCCAAATCTCGTGCCTCGGAAAGCCAGGCACATGCATCCCGGCCTACTTTTGAGCAACGAGAAATCTTATTTGATACCATGTTCGACATAGACAGCGATTTCAAAAACTTTGAAGCCACTCAACGGGTCGTCCAGGAATTCAAACACCGTGGTTTGAAGAGGTTATTCAAGCCTTTCTGCTCTACCGTATACACCAGCTTCATTTGTCCATTCTATGAGAACATCTCTTTCGACTGTAGCAGGGCGAGTGTCTTGTCCTCATCAGTTCAGGGAAAGTACATTGACTTGACATTTTCAGATATAGAGGCTACCCTCAAATGCACTGATGAGTACCCACCCTAGGGCACCCAACTGGATGAGCAGCCGGAGTCCTTCTCCCTTTCCACTATCATAGAGGACATGTGTGTTAGGTAGTATGCTGATAGGCACAACAATGCTGGGAGCCGGTCCAAGTTGCCTCTACAACTCTGGCTTGTGGATTCTATTTTACAGCGTAATGTGTGCCCTTTGGGACACATGACTTAGAGGCAAGACCAGTTCCTCCAAGCATTGTATGCCTTCCATAGAGGTCATTGGTATTCCATCCCTATGATCATTTGGAGCCAGATCCATAAGTTCTAGGATCACGTCCAAGCACACCAGGTCACCACTGCTAATGCTTGGGGGCTCCCGTTCCCGTTCCTCCTCAGCTACATTTACAAGAAGAAGGGAATTAAGGGCTCCTCCGTAGATTGACCAGTCAATGAGCACCCTTTCTTTGGCAAGAGTCAGTGGATCCAAAGCTAGTTGCACATGCCCAGAGGACTCCGGGGGCACGCACCAGCTCTTGAGAAGGTAGAGGACGACCCTATAGAGATGGAAGACCCAGTAGCTAGCTAAACTTTGAATAAAGACCATGCTGACATGGGATCCATAGAGTACCAGCACATCCTTGAGAAGATGTCCTCCTTCCGGTGTGAGCTATCTGATATTCAACGGGAGGATCGATAGCTACATTACTAGTTCATCAATGCATCGACCGTTTAGAGGCATGTTTTGCGAGCCAAGAAGCAATGCTCCAAGCCATTCTCGATCGACTACCTCCCGCCTTGGGTGCCTCATCTTCAGCACCACATGGAGACCAGCAGTGAGAGAGAGGTGCACATCTGGTTGAAGACGTAAAACTTAGCGCTCATGGGAGGCACCCCACAGCATATCCTTTTAATTTTATTGTTTGTCATATTTCTTTTACTGTTTATTTTTAGTATTTTGTTGTTTTCCAGTATTACTTTAGTATTTTCTTTTTGAGGGTTGATATGTGTATCAGTTCAAGTTTGGGGGTGTTCTATCAGCCATGCCAACCCAACTAGTTTTCCATCTCCTAGATCAGCTCTTTCCATGATTTTCACACATTGGGGACAATGTGTAAATTAAGTTTGGGGGTATGAGAGACACATTCACACACATTTCCACACACTATTGTCCCAGTTTTTACATTTGTCTTAGTTTTTTTTTTATTGTCTAATAGATAAATGCATGTTCATATTGTTTTGAATTTTGGTTGATCTAAACAAATACTGCGATATGATTTCATTAGTAAGCTTAAAATCATGAACACATGATGTGATAAATAATGTTTTAAAGCTTAATACTTACTTTAGACATTTAAGGTTTCACATATTTGTTCTAATCTGACACGAGCACATTAGCACATAATTGTGTGGGGTATGACATGTGATTTTAATATGTATGTTTTCATGGCTTAACTATAACTGTATGACTTGTTAGATGAACACTTTGGCATAGAAAAGTAAAAAAAAATTATTGCACAAAAAGAGAAAAAAATGCTCATGATGATCATTAATAAACTTTCCATTGAGTAACTGGACCTCTTGCCTCAATTAGCAGTGAGTGTTCACGTCAAAAGGTGGGAATTTTGCTCATAATGATCATTAATAAACTTTTCACTGAGTAACTGGACCTCTTGCCTCAGTAAGCAGTGAGTGTTCATGTCAAAAGGTGAGAATTTTGCTTGGTAGCATTAAGACAGTTTAGTTTCGTAGCTTTGTTGACTCGAGTTAGTAAGTCCTTAGGGGTGTCTTTACACCTAATGCCCTAAAACCATCTAGTTTGAGAGTCATTAACTCAACACTCGCTACATCGGTCAATTAAAAAGCTTAAGGGAACTAAACATAGCAAAGTCTCATAATAAAAGAAAGAAGGAAATAAAACTATGCCATTATTGTTCATTCTGATAGGAAATTCGGTGAATCTTGAGACATGGAGACATTACATGTTAGAGTTATTTGGAAGCTTCATCTTTTATGTGTTAGATCACTTACACTGAGTCAAACTTGTGATGCCTTAGCCTGCCTCTCACAAGTAATTGAATTTTAAAAACTTCTATTTATTGCAAAAAAATGGGTTTGTATGTTAAGCTTGCTCATGAATGAATATCATGGTTTTGTGTACGAACTAAACTTTTGGATACCATGAATGACAGATTTATCTTTGTGTTATTTTTTTTCATTTAGTTTTTCAATTTTGTATTGCTAAGGGACTCGCAATATGTAAGTTTGAGGGTGTGATAAGTGCTTAAATATTCATATTTAAGCCCCTTAATTTACCTTTATTAAGTTCCTAGTTGTGTTATTTCAAGCTATTTTATGTATTTTCTGTGTTTTCCTAGGTTATTGAAGAAAATGGAACATCATCTGGATTAGAGAACAAAACTAGAAGAATTGAAAGCTATTTAGTGCAATCTAGCAAAAAAGTGTGCGATCGAGCGCACCAGTGCTCATGCGCGCAAGAAGAAGGCTCGAGAGTACCAGTATAAGATCGAGCGCACACGTGCAGTAAAACGGCAGAACTTATTTTAGAAAGTAGAGATAGGGTTTTGTTTTACAAGTTAGGGTTTCCAGAGGTCTCTAAACCTTATAAATAGGCCTGTAAACACAGAAAGAGGGAGGAGGATTCGGAGAGAGACTTGGAGACGAATTGACGACTCTTCTCCTAAGTATTTTTGGGTTTCTTCTTTCCTTTATTTTATTTTATGAAGATGTTTAGCATCAAAACCATGTGTAACTAACTTCTTAGTAAGGGCTTTATTAAAGCCCTAATTATGTTTACTCAATAATTCAGTATTAACACCTTTGTGATATTTATGTTGTGATGCTTAACTTGAGTAATGCCTGTTTTTCTTTAAATTCCTCATATGTGTTTGTCTGATCGACATATGCATATGATATGGATTAGTTAGTTGAATCAATTTGGATGACCAAGTCTTGGGTTTAACAATAGTAATAAAAGAAATCCACATCGGGTTCTTTGGTTAATCAACATGGGAAACCGAGAGTATACACCATGCCCTAGGTCTCATGTGGTTGTCGATTTCCACAGATCTTATGCTCTCTTAAGAAACAACTTAGTATACACCATGCTGAATCCCTTAAGAAAGAAAAGAGTTAGAGTATACACCATGCCTAACTCGTTGCTTAGGGAAATCAATAGCTTAAGGAGTATATACCATGCCCTTAGGTTGACAAACATTAGGTATTCATGACATGAGTAAAGTATTGACCTATTATTTTATTGTGGTAGTATGATTAGTGGTGGTATCAAGTTCCTACGCTTTTATCATTATCGATTCAAACTCAATATTTACTTCTCTCATTTTATATTGGTAATTTAATTCTAAATCAAAATTTACCAATCCCTGTGGAGATGATCTCGCATCGCATTTGCAAACTATACTACTATGTTGACCTTGTGCAGTTGCAAGTAAAACTGTTCAATTATTTGCTTATTAATTTAGGTAGATTTTTACACAACAAGTCAAACATCTAGAGATATATTATGCTACATACTTTTTCATACCTGACCACCAATAATTATGTTTCAATTCCCTGTACATCTTATTATTACCTGGGTGCATGGAATATACAGAATCATGAGCCTCCCTTAGTATCTCATTTCTCATCTCCACATCGTTAGGAACACAAACTCTATGCCCCAATACTACCATACCGTCTTCTCTAATTCTAAACTCGGTTTGCTTTCCACTCAGCACTTCTCGCCTGATCTTCTCTATCCCCTCATCTCCACCTTGCATTTGTAATAAACGATCAATAATAGGAGATTGTATCACCATATTCGCCATCAATACTCCTCTATTATTGACACTCAACTGCATCCTCATCTTATCCTTCTTAATTTTATCATCATGCTAGTATTATGACTCCCAATAGCAGCTAATCTCCTTGTAGCCTTTCTACTCAATGCATCAGCTACTACATTAGCCTTTCTTGGATGATAGTGAATCGTACAGTAATAATCACAGATCAACTCCATCCACCTCCTCTGCCTCAAATTCAACTCCTTCTGGGTCGGTAAATGCGTCAAGCTTTTATGATCAGTAAAAATTTCACAACTGGCTCTATATAGATGATGTCTTCAAATCTTCAAAGCAAAAACTATGGCAGCCAATTCTAAATCATGGGTCAGATAATTCCTCTCATGGTTCTTCAGTTGCCTAGATGCATAAGCTATAACTCTCCCATGCTGCATTAATACACATCCCAACCCCTGATGTGACGCATCACTATAAACCATAAATCCTTCATCACCAGAAGGAAGCACTAACACCGGGGTAGTAGTCAGTTTTTCTTTCAATAGCTGGAAACTTCTCTCACATTCCTCTGACCACCTAAACTTTACATCCTTCCTAATCAATTTAGTCAAAGGTCTAGCAATCATAGAAATTTTTTGGATAAATCTCCTATAATAACTAACCAACCCCAAAAAGCTTTTAATTTCAGTTACACTCGTGGGTCTTTCCCAATTCAACACCGCTTCTACTTTTTATGGGTCAACTACTATCCCTTCTCCCGACACAACATGCCCCACGAAAGATATCTCGCTCAACCAAAACTCACATTTAGAGAACTTCGCATATAATTTCTCTCTCCTCAGAATCTCCAACACTATCTCCAAATGTTGCATATGCTCATCTTCATTCTTGGAATATACCAAAATATCATCAATAAACACAATCACAAATCTATCCAAGAATAGTTTAAACACCCGATTCATAAGGTCCATAAATGCTGCAGGAGCATTAGTTAACCCAAATGGCATCACCAGAAACTCATGATGGCCATAATATGTCCTAAAAGCAGTCTTAGGCACATCCCCCTCCTTTATCCTCAAATGGTGATAACCCAACCTTAGGTCTATCTTATAAAACACTCTAGATCCTTGTAACTACTCAAATAAATCATCTATCCTGGGCAAAGGATATTTATTCTTGATGGTGATCTTATTCAACTGTCTATAATCAATACACAACCTCATTGTCCCATCCTTCTTCTTGACAAATAACACAGGGGCTCCCCAGGGTGACATACTAGGTTGGATAAACTATTTATCTAGTAACTCCTAAAGTTGAACTTTCAACTCTCTTAATTCAGCTGGTGCCATTCTATAAGTTGTTATGGATATGGGTGCTGATCCTGGAATTACCTTAATAGAAAATTCAATCTCCCTATTGGGAGGCAACCCAGTCAACTCTTCAGGGAAAACATCAGGAAAAATCTTTTACTATCAAGATTCTTCTAACTTCCTACTCTCCTTACTAGAATCCACCACATATGCCAAATACCTCTCACAACCCTTCTTCAACCATTTACTAGCAGTTAAGGCAGAAATAAGACAATTTACAAGTATTTTATGTTCTCCCTGAAAATTAAACTCCTCATGTCCAAGTATCTTGAACACCACATTTTTCCTAAAACAATCTACCCAAGCATGATATGCAGGTAACCAATTCATCCCAAGAATTAAGTCAAAATGTTTCATATCTAAAGGTAATAAATCAAATTCAAATTCTCTATCAGTAATATTAATCACACAACCTCGATAGATTGTTCTGATAATAACTCTATCTCCAGTAGGAACCTCCACAATAATAGCATGCATCAAAGGCCTAGCACTAGCATCAATAGATTTTATGTAAATACTAGATGCAAAGGAATGTGTTGCACCAGGATCAATCAATAATCTAGCAGGTCTACCAAGGATAGATACCATACCCATGACAACATTAGGAATGACTTGTGCATCATGTTTGGTCAATGCATAGACTCTGTTATCTTTGGACTGAAACTGACTGCCATGTCCTCGCTCAGCTACTAATCCTTAACTTCTACCCCTCATATTCCCTGATCCACCGCCTCTCTCCATCGGTCTTCTCCCAACACTTCCAACGCTTACGTCAGCAGGTTTTCCCGCTTGACAATCTGCAGCAACATGTCCTCCCCCCCTCCCCACATACAAAGCATATCTATGTAGGAAAATTCTGAGACTGATGCCCCGTCTGATTACATTTAAAGCAAACTCTTGTCTCTTGACTATACATCAGATTACTACTTCCCCCTGGTGGCATACTTACTCCTCTACCATAACTCCCAAATCTAGGGGTCCCACCGATATTACTCTGAGCTACAGAAGCAACAGATCCTGCTTGCTTCTGACTCTGCACTACATTTCCTTGTGACAAGGAACATCTCCTCTGGGGTGGTCTCCCACCCTGTATACCCATGCTGCTACCACTTCTAGGTCTCTCAAATCTAGACCTCTTTAGCCAATCCCTCCTACCTCTCAACTCCATCAAATCCTTCTCAATCTGTAATGCTTTATCCACCAGTACAACATAATTTCCTATGCCTATAAAAGAGAGTTTAGTCTGAATATCATAGTGTAATCCATCTAAAAATCTCTTACATTTTCTCTCCTCTGTATTCACTAATTCAGGTAGACACCTCGACAAGGCTATGAATCTACTATCATATTCAGCCACAGAAAAACTTCCCTGTCTTAGATGAATAAAACCTCTCTCCTGTTATACCCGAAAGGTATCTGGGAAATACTTCACAAAGAACTCATCCTTAAACTTACTCCAAGTTAAAGGTTGTTCTACCCGTGTGCTTACCCTGGCCAAAATATCCTCCCACCATTGAGAAGCTTCACCCTCGAACATAAATAAAGAAAAAGCAACCTTTTGTCTATCTGACACTGGTAAAACTTCAAAATATTTCTCTACATGTCTAATCCACTGCTCAGCTTCCACAGGATTTACAAATCCCCTAAAAGACTGAGGTTTAAACTTAAGAAATCTCACAAAACAATCCCCTTTCATCTCACGTACAAAGACACATTCCCCCTCATAAACCTCTTGTGTCACCACATTAGGTTCTCTTCTACCCCTTTCCTCTAACCTTTTCTGCAAATTATTAGCCCTTTCTTTAACTGCATTCATCCTCTCTATAGCACAATCAAGACCTTCTCTCAATTCATCCTTCCTAACCTCAGATTCTCTCCCAGCTCTACAAGTACCACATGCACTATCAACATGTCCCCTCATGGGAACTATAGACTCAACTTCCTCTTCTGTTTCAGCTCTCCTAAAAATTGGGGGTCTACCACATCCCCTCTGATTCAGAACTCTACCTCTAGCTCTAGCCCGACCATGTGTCATCCTCAAACTTTGCATTTAAAATACAGTTTATTTAGATCTTCCACTTTTTAAGTTCTCATGCAGTCTACAGAATCTTAAAACCTAATGCTCTGATACCAAAATTGTAACGACCCATCCCAAGTTGGCCACTCTCGAAACGGTGTCATCACATTTTGAAAATCCCAGCACGACACATATATGCAACAATAAAAATAATACTAACAGAAATTTCTTTTATATCGTTTTGATATTAATTTAAACATAATATACAGTGCAAAATACATGAATATTTACAAATAAAATTTTTGTATTTCATTTTTCTCATTTGTCTGAGGATATTGATAAGTACGTGGCTCACATAAAATGTTTTCGTCTAACTTTCAACCCACCAGACTACTTGTCCTGACTGGTACCTGAAATCATTGTACAATGAGGGGTGAGCTTCACAAGTTCAGTGAATTTAATTTACTAAAAGTATTCTATCTGCATAGTCAGTCCATTTATATTTAAACATTTATATCTTATACAACTGGATAATAACATATAGTCTTAACATTTAAATAATTACTATCACATCGTACTTCTACGTCTTTTTCTCCCTGCAACGGTCTCTCTCTGTGAGACTCATTTATCTACAAATAATTGCACCATATCCATAATATTTCAGTAATAAAACAGTAACATGTAAAGTAGATGCAATGCATGAATTATTATTATGAGAATATCTTCCCATATGTCGATATGTTTTTATTATCTTAGACCGGCCCCCTCCAGGTTCTTTTCTTTACAGCTTATCCTGGCTGTTATGGCATTTATTTCCAGCATATACCGGCTATCACGATTTTTCAATTAGATCGGCCCCTTCTCGGTTCTTTCGGTTCTCTTATTTAATGCACATGTACATGAACAATAATATAAAACCACAAGAATTTAAAATATTAAATTAACTATCTGATTTTTTCTTAACTTTCTACTTGATAAATTTCACAGTTTTCTTCTCCTCATATATCACATCAATTTATTAACCAAAACTCGTCAAGAATATATTTATCACCATCACTATTAAATTAACTCATTATACGAATAATATTTTTTTTACATAATAATTTTCTATGCGTCCAATATTCATATCATATATATATATATATCAATTTATTTTTATCTACCACCAAAGCATAAGCTAATAATTTATTTTAATATTATTGCAAGATATTTGATTTTTATTTAGACTACTTAAAGTAAATCCAACTCACCATATAGCACTTAAAGCTACCCGTGGATCACTTCCTTGTCTTTCCCGTTCCTCTCTGCAATTTCCCTTGGTTGCTGATCGTCAACACTTGAAATAATATTTGTATTAAATTTATAATTATTTCTTCATTTCTTCATAAACCACACCCTTTGAAAATTCTCACTTTGAATTCGAGGAAATTTCATGAATGCTAAAAATTCAAAAATGAACACTACATTATTACATTATGTTTTTTTGATAGCTATTCGTGACTCTCTATAAAATTCCGCAAAAAACCCCTTCAAATTTTTTATATTTCATCCTTTCTTTGGGTCGCAAAATGTTTAAGGAAATAGAGTAATTGAAAGAAAATTCAAATGAAATTTAGTACGTATCTATTTACATTTACGTAATATATATATATATATATATATATATATATATATATATATATATATATATATATATATATATTTGCTGCAAAATTTTGGCAGCTTCAGTTTGTAGAGTCAGCTGCCCAAAAAATTTCCACGTTGTTGCCTTGTTGTATAACATGCAAGGCAACTCAAATTGCACTTGTAAAACATGCCTTCAATATGGGAGCAGGTGGCAACACCTGCTGCCACGTTTTGGTTTACTTTTTTTTTTTTTTTTGTAAACTTAAATATTTTTTTCTCTTTTTTTTTTCCACTGTCCCTCTGAGATGTTCTGACCGGTTTTTTTTTTTTTTTTTAAATTAACAATTTGACTTTTGCATTTAAAATACATATGTATTATTTTTAACTTTATGCTATATTTATTAAAATACTTCTTTACCCTTATTTTACAAATACGGTTATTACAGCTTTATTTCTACAAGTATCACAGATATTACTGCTTCATCACTTCAAAACTCAAGGTCAATTTTTTTTAAGTGGTAGAAAATGATAGGGTACAAAAAGGTATAGGGATAAATTTGTAATCATGAAAATTTTATGGGTTTTAAGAATTATTATATTTTAGTATGGTTTTTAGGACATTGTATTTGATTAGAATTTAATTTCTATATCTATAGTATTGTAATAGGATTAGGATATAGTATTTGATCAATAATGAATTTCTTTACGTAAAGTGTTGGAGTAGGAATAGGATTCTTAAATATCTCTATATAAGAGATTTTTATTTTAATTTTCAAGTTGTTTTGAATAAATAAAAAAACTCATATTATTGATATTAGTATCAGTTATTTATCTCAACTCTAAGGTAACTTGGTTTCTCTTTCAATCCCAAGGTAGCTTGGTTTCTATTTCTTCTTTATTCCTCGTTCTATATCACAAGATGATTGAGGAGTCCTTAACTTTAGAGTACATGCAAGTTTTTATGAAATTAAGAGATGCAAGGTGAAAAGATTGGGCAGATGGCCTTAGAGAAGATTAAGTGTTTGTGGTTTATGTTTATTGAAATTCGAATTTGGTTATGGATTGTAATTTTATATTGTGTTTTGGTTTGAATAAGGATATGTATTTCATGGTGTGTGTTTTGGTTTGTACTATGGAGGATATGTTTTTCCTTTATTGTTTTATGCTATTGACTTGTGCTTGGACTATGCTCGAAGCTTATTTAATGTTTGATGCTATGAACTTAGTTTGTTAATTTTAATTAATCGTTCTATATTTTTTTTGTGGATATTTTTCATGTATGTAGAGAGAAATGAGTATTGATTATAGTTCATATAGTTCAAATGACTTAGAAGATGAAGTTGTATAGTTTGTACTTTTCAACTATGTGAGAGAATGTTACAATAGATATATAGCTAAGATTCCATGCAGAAATTCAATGCTATCAGGTAAAATGTACATAATTGAAGTTCTATTAGGAAATCCAACAGTGTGCTATGATAACTTTCGCATGGAACCGTATATTTTTTTACGGCTGTGTGAAAGGTTGAGAAATGAAAGATTCTTGGAAGATGAAAATATTATCAGTGTAGATTAGGTAGTTGTAATGTTTTTACTTATAATTTGCCACAATACAAGACAAATAATTATGGCAAATAGATTTCAGCACTCAACACAAACAATTTCTGAGTGGTTTAACAAAGTCCTAAGAGTTGTGCAAAGTTTAAACTCAAATTATTCATCCCAGGAATTGAGGTGAAATTCAACTAGAAATCCTATTTGGTATCTTTATTTTAAGGTACGTAGACACACAAGCAACACCTTATAAATGTACTTAGTAATGTTAATTGAAGTGAAGTGAATATCATATTATGTTAGTGGTTAATTTTGCTTCCAAGAACATTATTAATGTTTTATTTCTCAAAAGGATTATATTGGGGTCGTTGATGGAATATAAGTATCTATTTGGGCATTTGCAAACAAGCAGAATCCTTTTTTATGAAGAAAAATTGATGTGACACAAAATGTAATGATAATTTGCTCACATGACATGCTATTCACCTATATGTGTGTTGGATGAGAAGTAACAGCTCATGACATAAGAGTTTTCTTAAACGTAATCACAAGCACTGATTTTCCAATGCCAACTGGTGGTATGTCATTTTTCCCCATTAATTGCAAACAACGTAATAAATTAAAGAGTACCTAATTTGATTGATATATTATTTAGTTTATCTTAGGAAAAACAAGTGATACTAATAAGTAATTTTTATACGTGCTTTATTTGTGAAGATCAATATTATATTGTAGATGTTGGATATCCAAACATTTTGGGGATTTTAGCACCATATTGTGGGCAACAATATCACGCACGTGACTTTCAAAATAGGGGACGACCAAGGGGAAATAAGAGATATTTAATCATAAGCATTCATCTGTTCTCAATGTGGTTGAACGTTCTGATGAGTGCCAAATATTGCATATTTTGCCCCTTTAATTTAAATTTGTTAGCTTAGGAATTTGTTACTTTGAGTTGTTTTCGTTGTTTTACAGGTTTACAAGCTTGGAAAGAAGTTTCACTAAATTACCAGAATTACTTGTGCAGATTAGCTATTTTTGAGGATTAAACTGTCTTGATTTAGGAAGAACCAGAAGATGAACCATAAATGCTTGGAAAGATCCGGATGTCTATTTTCTGAGGAATTTTACGGATCAATAAAATGATTTTTCTAGAGAAAGTTATGGCAGTTTTAGTAGACAAAGGTCAGGCTGTGCATGATTTCAACGTGACAGATCAGCCATTTTTGAGGATTTAACTGTATTGATTCAGGAAGAACCGCGAGATGAACCATATATTCTTGGAAAGATCCCGATGTCTATTTTCTGGAGAATTTTACGAATCAATAAAATGATTTTTCTAGAGAAAGTTATGGCAGATTTAGTAGACAAAGGTCAAAGAGCAAAAACTGGAATCTGCAGTATCCCACATCGGATTGGAAGCATATTGCACTTGTGATATTTCCCTATATAAGCCCTTCTTCACTTCATCTTTAATGTACAATTCCTGAGCCACTTTGGTGTTTACCGGTGGACGTCAACTAGCATTCTGGTGGATCTCAAAAGCTTTGTCACCACGAGGGGAAGCGCCACCCGTCAGCGAGTGAAATTTCTCCCATGTAAAGTTATTTATTTATTTCTTTACATTTAGTTGTTTTAGTTTAAATGTTTAGCACTTTTATTATGAATTGTAGTTTCATAGTTATGAGTGGCTAGACTCTTTAGCTAAGGTTGAAGATGAAGCCCCGTCGTTGTTTGGTGTAGTAGTTCAGATTTGCTTGTACAAATCTGACAATTTTTAGTATAAATGTTCTGTCAATTATTTGAGTTAATCTTATAATTGATTGAGTTTAAATTGTCTGCTGGATATTCCTTGTGTTTCGTCTGATGGATACGTTGAACGCTTTTCGATTAAATTGGATTTCCTTTGTGATTTGTTGAGAGCGGATACATTGGATGCTTTTGGTTTAGTTGGGATATTCTTTGTTTTTTGTCTTATAGTTTGATTCATGGAATGTTTTGATAGGCTATATTTTTAGAACATATATGCTTAACTTCGGTGGGGTGGATTTGGAAACCTTAGTGTTTTAATTATTAGTTTTTAAAAATCATTTTAGTTTAATTTTAATTTCTTTTGAAAATTATCATCTGAAATTCGGAACTAGGTTAAGATAGAGTTAGTTTAGATTGAAAATATACTTTCACAACGCAATTCCCTATAAATTCGATCTCGCACTTGCACAACGCTATACTGCAAACGACTCGTGCACTTGCGAGTAATTTAAAACTCACAACAAGTTTTTGGCGCCGTTGCCGGGGAATTGTTTGGTTTGTGAAATTTTTTTGTCTAAAATGATTTTATTTTTCTACTAGTTAGTTATTTTTTTTGTTTAAAAAAAAAAATTATGTGGATGAATCCAGCGCTGGTTTCACAGTCTTTAGAGGACACCATTAAGGAGTACATGAAAATGACCGGCCCGTCCCTCAATGCTGCCAACACATTCAATGTTGATAGCTGTTCCATCTGTGCTAGTCCCATGCATCTAGCATAGAATTGTCCATCAATGTCGGCTTGTGCCGAGTACCCCATGGAACAAATGAATGCTTTCAATGACTGTTGTTAGGAATCAAATGGATCTTACTCCGAAACATACAATCCAGGGTGGTGGAACCACTCTAATTTTTCATGAGAGCAGAACCAACTGATGAATTAGGGAGGAGCCCCTTATAATCAATACCCTCCCGAATTTCCTCCACCAATACCAAGTTATGCCTATCTAGCACCATCACCCGCTTACCAAGCTCCCATTCAAGCGCCAGCGTCGGTTTCACAGTCATTGGAGGACGCTCTCAATGATTTCATTAAAACGACTAGCCAATCTATGAGTGAAGTGATGAGTGCAACCATAGAAAACACCCAAGCGATTACCGAGCTAGAGAGTCAAATTGATCAAATCACAAGTTACATGGGTGAAGGAGAGGAAAGAAAGTTCCCCAGTCAACCTGATCCTAACCCAAAGGAACAGTTTGCGGTGGGAAATTTATCAACTCCTATACAAGGGCAAGAAAGTGGCAACAAAGAAAAGAGAGATGCTGAGCCATCTACAGCCACACTTATCATTAAAGATCTCCCTAGGTCGTTTTTACCTAAAGCACCTTACCCTGAGAGATTACAAGCGCCCAAGAAAGGAGAGGAGTTTGAGGATCCCATGGAGGCATGCTTTGCTCACTTTGGAGAGGAATTGGGCTTAGATAAGTTACTAGAGGAAGTGAATGCCATTTTGGAGTCTGATCCTCAGAAGAGCAGTGAGACGAAGGAGACTATGGATGAATCACGTATTGAGGACCCCCTGGAGGCATGCTTTGCTCAATTTGAAGAGGATTTGGGCTTAGGTAAGTTGTTTGAGCAAGCAAATGCTACTTTGGAGTCTGCTTCTCTAAAGATCAGTGAGACGGAGGAAACCACAACACCTGAACCCCCCAAGAAGGAACTTAAGCCTTTACTGGACAATCTTTAGTATAAGTTCCTAGGTCCAGCAGATTCTTTGCCTATAATTATAGCTTTAGATTTGGGTGATGCTCCAGAGGAGAAATTATTGGACGTCTTAAGAGAGCATAAGGAAGCTATAGGCTGGACTATTGAGGATGTAAAGGGAATCAACCCCTTGTTGGTAATACACACAATACAGTTGGAGGAGAATGCCAAGCCATCGAGGGAGCCACAAAGAAGGCTCAACCCTGCTATACAAGAGGTTGTGAGGGCAGAAGATATTAAGCTGTTAGAGGCAGGGATCATTTATCCTATCTCTGATAGCAAGTGGGTGAGCCTGATTCAAGTCGTGCCCAAACATGCTGAATTAACGGTAGTGAAGAATGAGGACGACGAGTTGGTGCCAACTCGTGTTCAGTCAGGAGGGAGAGTGAGTATAGACTACTGTAAGTTGAATGCTGCCACTAGACCTGATCATTTTTCATTCCCATTTATTGATCAGATGGTGGAGCACTTAGTTGGGCATGTTTACTAATGTTGGGTCTGGCTGAAGACATTAAACTTAGCGCTCATGGGAGGCATCCCACAGTTTATCTTTTCTGTTTATTTATTATTTCGCATTTTTATGATTAATGTTTGTTTCCAGTATTTTTTGTTTTCCAGTTTTTTATTTTTCAGGGACAATACGTACTTCAGTTCAAGTTTGGGGGTATGCTATGAGCCATACCAGTCCAGATAGTTCTCCATATCTTAGGTCAACTCTTTCCATATTAGTCACACATTGGGGTCAATGTGTAATTTAAGTTTGGGGGTATGGGAGACACATCACACACTTTGTCCTAATTTGTTGTCTTTTCATCGTAGAGATAAATGCATGCTCATGTTATTATGAAATTTTGGTTGATCTAAACATTTTCTGTGATGTGATGTCATTGGTGAGCTTAATATTTTGAACACATGATCTGGTGATAAATTTTAAAAATTTAGTTACTTACCTTAGGCATTTGAGAATTCACATGTTTGATCTTATCTAACACGAGCACATTAGCACAAATTGTGTGAGGTATGACATGTGATTTTAATGTGTACGTTTTCTTGTCTTAACTGAAACTGGATGACTTGTTGGATAAACACTTGGGCATAAAAAAAAAGAAAAAAAAAGAGAGAAAAATATATATAATAATAATACTACTAATGATCATCATCAATAAACTTTCTAGTGAGTAACTGGACCTCTTGCCTCAGTAAGCAGTGAGTGTTCACGTCAAAAGGTGGGAATTTTATTCATAATGATCATTGCAAAATTTTTTGCTGAGTAACTAGACCTCTTACCTCAGTAAGCAGTGAGTGTTCACGTCAAAAGGTGAAAATTTTGTTTGGTAGCATTAAGGTCAGTTTAGTTTCGTAGCCTTTTTGACTCGAGTTAGTAAGTCCTTAGGGGCGTCTTTACACCTAATACCCTAAAACCATCTGGTTTGGGAGTCATTGACTCAACACTCGCTACATGGGTCAATTAGAAAGCTTAAGGGAAGTAGACATAGCCATGCCTTATATATATATATAAATCCATAAAAAGAAAAAAAAACTATGCCTTTTTCGTTCATTTTGATGGGAAATTCGGTGAATCTTGAGACATGGAGACCTTACACATTGGAGTCACTTGGAAGCTTCATTTATATATGCGAATTCACTTTACACAGTGTCAAACTTGTGATGCCTTAACATGCCTTTTGTAAGTAATTAGATTTTAACTTTTCTATTCATTGCGAAGATGAGTTTATCTTTTTAAGCTTGCTCATGAATGAATATCATGGTGATGTGTGTTCCTTAAATTTTTGGATACCATGAGTGATGAACTTATCTTTATGTTCTTTGTTTTTCATTTAGGTTTTTTTTTTATTATTTTGTTTTGCTAAGGGACTAGCAAATTGTAAGTTTGGGGGTATTTGATAAGTACCAAATATTGCATATTTTGGCCCTTTAATTTACATTTGTTAGCTTAGGAATTTGTTACTTTGAGTTGCTTTCGTTGTTTTACAGGTTTACAAGCTTGGAAAGAAGTTTCACTAAATTGCCAGAATTTCTTGTGCAGATCAGCCATATTTTAGGATTAAACTGTATTGATTTAGGAAAAACCAGACAATGAGCCATATATGCTTGGAAAGATCCGGATGTCTATTTTCTGGGAAATTTTACGGATCAATAAAATAATTTTTCTAGAGAAAGTTATGGTAGATTTAGTAGACAAAGGTCAAAGAGCAAAAACTGGAATCTGCAGTATCCCACATCGGATTGGAAGCATATTGCACTTGTGATATTTCCCTATATAAGCCCTTTTTCACTTCATCTTTAATGTACAATTCCTAAGCCACTTTGGTGTTTACCGGTGGACGTCCACTAGCATTCTGGTGGATCTCGAAGACTTTGTCACCACGAGGGGAAGCACCGCCCGTCAGCGAGTAGAATTTCTCCCATGTAAAGTTATTTATTTATTTCTTTACATTTAGTTGTTTTAGTTTAAATGTTTAGCACTTTTATTATGAATTGTAGTTTCATAGTTATGAGTGGCTAGACTCTTCAGCTAAGGTTGAAGATGAAGCCCCGCCGTTGTTTGGCGTAGTAGTTCAGATTTGTTTGTACAAATCTAACAATTTTTAGTATAAATGTTATGTCAATTATTTGAGTTAATTTTATAATTGATTGAGTTTAAATTGTCTGTTGGATATTCCTTGTGTTTCATCTGATGGATACATTGAATGCTTTTCGATTAAATTGGATTTCCTTTATGATTTGTTGAGTGCGGATACATTGGATGATTTTGGTTTAGTTGGGATATTCTTTGTTTTTTGTCTTATAGTTGGATTCATGGAATGTTTTGATAGGCTATATTTTTAGAACATATATGCTTAACTTCGGTGGGGTGGATTTGAAAGCCTTAGTGTTTTAATTACTAGTTTTTAAAAATCAATTTAGTTTAATTTTAATTTCTTTTACAAATTATCATCTGAAATTCGGAACTAGGTTAAGATAGAGTTAGTTTAGATTGAAAATATACTTTCATAACGCAATTCCCTGTGGATTCGATCTCGCACTTGCACAACAATATACTGCAAACGACTCGTGCGCTCGCGAGTAATTTAAAACTCACAACACGTTCCATTGTGTTACTGAAGAAAATATTTCCAATTTTAAGGGATGTGCAAAATTATCCCCTTAGAAATTAACGATATCTTCCTAAGGCATGTTGTACCATACATAATTTCATTAGACTTGAAGCTGAGTGGGATAGGTTATTTGAAACTTATGAGTAATAAGACAATGGATATGAATTAGGTACAATAGCACCTGTGATAAGTTCATAGCATGAGGTTATTACATTTAATATAAGTCAAACAGCTCAAATGAATCTCACTAGAGATGGTCTTGCAAGCTACATCTTTATGGAATTATTATAGACTTAGAAATGCGTAACGAGTCGAGTAGATTAGAAGCCTTTACTGTTATTATGATATTTTCTATTTAATTTTTATTTTAATTTAGTAGTCTCTTGTACTTTTATATTTGACATATGGGTATTAATATTATTTTTCGACTCATTCATGTTATCCGGATGCAATGTTGAATTTTGTTAATTGATGGTAATTTTATTTACTAATAGTGTAAATTAAAATAAAGATAAAAATATTTCAGCATAATAGTTTACTTAATAATAATTCTTCATTTTCAATTTTTTTTCTCAAGAGAATGCAGTATCACCAAATATATTTTCTTTCGTTTTCATTTTTAGAAAATAGATTTTGTTTTCACTTACCAAGTAAGTTTTTTAAAAGAAAAAACCCACCCTTATATTGCTATTGTCTGTACTTTGTAGTACTTATGTTGGAGAAGTAAATTTAGGGGTCACAAATTGGATCAAGGCTAATTTGGCACGTATTGTCGTACAGACTGCGATTTGATATAAATAAAACTCTTAACACCAAACATATCCTTCTAATTAAGACCCTTTTTATTTCCTTTTTTGTACATCTAATTAAGACCTTAGTTGTCACAGGAATACAGTATGCAAAGTTTAGTATAGATTAAATATCCCCATGACAGTGGGTTTTTGTCAATGCAGTGGTGTGTTTCCAAACACACAAGATGAAGCATTGCCGTAATAATCAACAACCAAAATCTAGGCAGGTGGTGGTTATTCATATGCAAATCTCATCTATACGTGAAGGTAGGATGGATAATTAACGAATGAAAATCTCCTTTATAGATAATTGATTTTGAAAATTGTTATCTTATATAGCATTATTTTCAGTCAAAATAAGTAGTAGACGGTTCTTTTCTATTTCGATTTGTTGATGCCAAAATGATGGTGAAGAGTAGCCCTATCTTTTTGATCTTCAACTGGGTGGAGACTGTCTGATGATTGTGCGCTAAGTAGAGGATGAGAGCTTTGAGATGATCTTGCTCCTATAATCATGTTCGCTCAGCATACGTTCACTTACAAGGGAAGCCATCCAGAGTGTGGTGCTTCGAGGAGAACCCTTCCCTTCAATGATTAAGGCAGTGGGTACACTGAAATAATATAAGGAAAGAGTTTAGAGTGCTACTAAGGTGAAAGAATGAGAAAAACAGAGAGAATCTAAGTGAGAAAGAGAGAACCAAAGTGATTCTCCCTATGATTGCTCTTTGTGTTTTGTTTTTCTCTATAGTCTATGTTCTCTTCTATTTTTTGCATCTTTCCTCCTCTCTTTTGGAGGGCTGGAGCTCTTTTAAATAGGCGTTGGAGATCCTTTGTCTAGAGTTCCAAAGAGGGTTACAACTGGGATGTGACTCTTCGAGCCTCGAACCGTATGAGAAGCGACTTTTGCCTGCGAGTTTTTCCATCAAGGACGAAATCCTAAGACTTTAGGATGGTGAATCCATCATCACGGTCAAAGTAAGCTTGGTCCCTACGTTGTCCAAGGTGACCGGCGTTATGACGTTCCATGTGCTCAATTCTTATTGGTCAGGATAATTTTGGTCCCCACTCCCTAGGAAGATTCGAAGAGATTCCTAAGGGAGTAGAAGCCTTTCTTGCTATCCTGATGGGACCGAATTCATGGCTCTAGTTGGAAGTCTTAGTCCCAGTTTGAGAGAAAATGCGTGGTTGAAACTCTAATTTTACCTTGGTAGGAACTGTATGGACAGAGCCTTAGTTCTTCCTTGGTGTGATGGTGTGAATTGTGTGGCTGAAACTTTGATTCCTGTTTGAACCTAGGTGGATTAGTAGGTCTTTAGAAGCGCTTAGTTTCACGTTTGGAGGACCTGATGACTATAGTCTGTTCCAGAAAAGGAGTAATATGACTGAAGTCATAATTCCTGTTGATCTGATATGGAACTGTGTGGCTTCAAAGGCCATAATTTTTGCGTGAAAAGTGTTGTACAGTTGAAGTCGCAATCCCTGGCTAGG
Source organism: Bretschneidera sinensis (assembly GCA_023935145.1). Taxonomy (NCBI): domain Eukaryota; kingdom Viridiplantae; phylum Streptophyta; class Magnoliopsida; order Brassicales; family Akaniaceae; genus Bretschneidera; species Bretschneidera sinensis. The sequence goes on from CM043698.1 coordinate 72,998,943, forward strand.
GATTGTTGGACTGAAGCCGTAATTCTTGGGTAGTCTGATGATGTCAGATTGTGTGGGTATGGGAGCCTTAATCCGAGCTTTGGTGGGAATTATGTCGGTTGACTTCTGAACTTCGGTTGGTCCAGAGTGGAATTGTATGGTTTTGAAAACCGTAATTCCATGTCAATAGGAATTGAGTGACTGAAACCACAGATCCTACTTAACAAGAATCATATGACTGAAACTGTATTTTTCGTTGGAAGTTGTGTGACTGAGCATTTCATTGAAGCTGTGAAGCAAACTGTCCTTGCCAACAAGAACTGGGTATTCAAAGCCTCACTTAATTATTTTAGCTTCTGCTATGTTTTATGCACATTAATGAATTGTCTAAAAATATTTGTGTTTTGAATCTTGGAAATAGGTGCCTCCTCCAGGGAAAGATCACTGTATGTTAGGCCTTTGCTCATAGGGAGTGGCCCTGTTTTAGGGTTGGGGCCGGCACCTGAATACACATTCTTAATGTATGTTTCTCCTGTTGGCAACTACCACAAGGTGAGTTGCTATGCTTTTTATCCCAAAAGAAAAAAGAAAACCAAAAAAAAAAGATAAACTTATGAATCATTCTGCTTGAAATATCTCTTTTATTGTATTCCAATCTTTGACTATCCAAAGTGAAAAAAAGAATATAAATAAAGATACTGGTTAATTAAAGATGTTGAGTTTGTTTGTAGAGAGGAAATGTATCTTAGAGAAAGCAATGCTCCTGCCTTTTTGCTTTAGCTATTGTACAGATAAGGATAGTTTGGCAATGATCCGGGTAGAAATGATATGATAGTCATCCGGCTTTTGGGGGGAGAGGGGTGGGATGAGACATTCCACTCAACTACTTATCTATCTCATCCTATTCTCACTTCATCTTGTCCACTAAACGTACCATAAAAGATTATGGAGGCAATATTCTTATTGAGTACTTGCTGGTAGATAGAAACTATATGCATAGACAGAAAGATATATACATAAATTCACTTAATCTTTCATGTTTTACTGATACTGGCTTTTGTTATATGATACAGGGTCAACTTCCTTGAACTTGATAGTAGAGTATAAGCTCAATCGTGGTACTCCTGGCGGAACTGGTAGTGTGAAAAGTGCCACCAATTATTCTCCGGTAAGTATGGCATGAATCATGGCATCCGTCTTTAGCCAGATTTGTACTAATCACATATGCATTATAGCTCAAATTATAAGCAAAAATATCTCTTAATTGATTTTGATTCTAGTGGCTATTATTAACTATAGTACTTGCTTATGTTAATTTGCTCCCCCTTTTTTTACATTTTTTTTTTCTTCATAGGTTATACAATCAATAACTCAAGCAAAGGCCAAAGGGTTTTCTGATGTCTTATTATTGGATGCGGTGACTGGAAAAAATATCGAGGAGGTTTCTGCATGTAACATTTTCGTTGTAAAGGTGTTGCCTTAATTTACTATTTATGCACTAGGCAGAACTGATGTTGCATCTCTCTCTTTGTTTCTCCCTCTCTAACTCAAATAATTTGTTTTTTTTTTTTGGATTGGGTATTGAATACATTATCTACCTTTCGCAGGGAAATGTGATTTCAACTCCAATAACAAATGGTACTAATGTGCCTGGAATCACACGAAAAAGCATCATTGACCTTGCTTGTGATTTTGGCTACCAGGTGATTTATGTGTCTGATATATTGAGTCAATGAATAATCATATGCTTGAAGTTTGTATTGCCTTCTAGAAAGCTTTATACATTTTGATGCACCAAAAAATCATGCGCATTGTATTCTCCCTTTTCGATTGATAATTTTGAGTTAGTATGGCCAAACCGTTGAATCCTTAGCAGTAAGAGGAAATGGGGAAATAGGAGGAGGTACAAATAAAAATAATGTATGGTGAAGGCTTAGATAGTCTAGCAATGATTAAGAATAGAAACATGTAAATCGAATTTTGACAATGTATGACATTTTCCAGCAAAATGTAACGTGTTCCTCCAATTTGATCAGGTTGAGAAACGTGTTGTCCCAGTGGAGGACTTGATTGATGCTGATGAAGTTTTCTGCACAGGAACTGCAGTTGTTGTCACTCCTGTTGGAAGTATAACCTTTCATGATAAAAGGTACAATTCGCAACATTTTGTTTTTGTTTTTGTTTTTGTTATTGTTTTTGTTTTCTGGGTCTTTGTGCGCTAATTGATCTTTGTCAACATAGGGTTGAATACAGAACAGGAGCAGAGTCAGTGTCCCAGAAACTGCATGCAAATCTAACCGGCATTCAAACTGGTCGTATTTAGGACAAGATGGGATGGACCGTCAAGATTGATTGTTGTAACTGTTGAAAATTCTGTTTTTCTAAAGTACCCAAACTAATTAATAATTCGTACTTATATGTTCTGGTCTTTCTTTCAGTTTTACATTGGCTACATTGTAGAGCATTGTTTTTTACCTAAGAATTTCCTTTTGTTTGAGTTTTCATAATGTGCTGTTATCTTGAAGAAGGTGGTGTTTTTTTGGTAAATGATGTTTTATTCTGGTTTGAGTTGTTGTACTCAGCGAATGATCCTGAGGTAATCCGGTTTACAATTTTCTTTTTTATAACTAAATATTCCTCCTTTCCGTATACAGTCTCATCTACCGTCAAAGTTATATCCTATTGTTTTGTCTGCTACTACTTGAAGATTGGGCAAGTTTATTTACTTGTCAACATGAGAAAACCTGAAAATATTACTAAAAAATAATTCTATTACATTGATTAATTGCCGTATGTAAAAACAACTTCTTGACCAATTTACTTGGGTCTTTTCAGAGCCTTGACCAATTTACAGTACTCTTACTTGGAGTACTATTCCAATGCAACTTCTTGACCAACTATTTGACACCAAAATAGTTAATTAGTTGTGACTTCTAATAAATAATTTATCTCCTTTTGTTGAACACTAGCACAACCCCTTGAATAAAAGGTTAAAATAAAAGTGTTAGGCTCTCTAGCCAAGTCCATTTTCTACCTCCTATTTGTTGGTCTATAAATGGCACAAAGTTTAATTTCAATAATACATCAACTTACACATAAAAGTAAATACAAGTCCAGCTCAAGAGGAAGAGAGTGAGAAATTTGTTAGCAGAGAACAGACTTGATCTTCGAAAATGCTTTCAATGTATATACTGGGAACCATAGTATACGCAGTTTCTCTTTTGGGGTTTCTTCTGTTGTACAGTTCAAGACTAGCGAACAAAAAGATGAGTAGTGTTAATTCTTCACTGAAGGTTCAAAGAAATGAGTCTTTGAAGAGCTCTGGAAATGGAATAGGCCAATCAGAGATGGACATAACTTGTGCCACTGCAGATATAATCATTGTTGGAGCTGGTGTTGCTGGTTCTGCACTTGCTTACACTCTTGCCAAGGTGATCATCAATATCCTCTCTTATTTCTAAAAGTACTCTTCATTACTGTTGGTGGGATTTCATTTTATACAAAAAAACAAATTCAAAGGTTCTGGTGGAATATCTTCAAAAATTCTGTTTTGCAGTTTTAAAATTTCCAATTATATCATACGATAAATCAAGAATATTGGTTTGCATTATTATTTTCCAGTATACATAATCAAAAACCATGCATTTTTTTCTACAATTTATTGCAGGATGGACGAAGAGTACATGTAATTGAAAGAGACTTGACAGAGCCTGACAGAATTGTTGGTGAACTTTTACAACCAGGTGGCTACCTAAAATTACTTGACTTGGGTCTTGAGGGTAAGTAAAACATCTAATTTAATTATGTTCACCTTCTGTAAGCCTAAGAAAATTAAGGTGAATTTATAGTTTTTTCTAACAATTACACATAACTAATTAACTGTAATTTGCAGATTGTGTAAATGATATTGATGCTAAGAGAGTGTTCGGTTACGCTCTTTACAAGGATGGGAAATATACCAAACTATCTTATCCATTGCAAAATTTTCATTCAGATGTGGCTGGCAGAAGCTTTCATAACGGGCGTTTCATACAACGGATGCGAGAAAAATCCACATCCCTATCCAAGTATATATTTTCTTTAATCTATTAAAAAAACATTCATTTCAATTTATTGTTCGGGCGCCATAATAGTTAGATTTTTGTAGTTTAGGACAGTTATATTATATAAGAAGATTCTCAATTCTTCCATCATATTACATTGGGTTTATCTAACTCAATTATATTATATAAGAAGATTTTCATTGTTATCTTCATCATATCAAGTACCAGTGTTTTATATATTCTTATTTACATACTCTTTCTTGATTTTAATTTCATTAGTGTAAGATTGGAAGAAGGGACAGTAACATCTCTCATTGAAGAAAAGGGGACTATAAAAGGAGTGCAATACAAAACCAAGACTGGACAAGAGTTGACAGCTTATGCTCCCCTCACAGTAGTATGTGATGGCTGTTTTTCAAATTTGCGACGCTCTCTCTGTAATCCTAAGGTGATCATACTTAAAAACAGAATCTATCCAGATGCATGAGTCGTAAACCATAGAATTCGTAGTTTCTGCAAGAGATTAATAGCAGTTTTCTAAAAAAATTGCAGGTCGATATCCCCTCTTGCTTTGTTGCTTTGATCCTGGAGAACTGTGAGCTTCCATATGCAAATCATGGGCATGTCATATTGGCAGACCCTTCACCCATCTTGTTTTATCGTATCAGTAGCACAGAGATTCGCTGTTTGGTCGATGTACCTGGCAAAAGGGTGCCTTCCGTTTCTAATGGTGAAATGGCCAACTACTTGAAAACCATGGTGGCTCCCCAGGTTTGTACAGAATTACTTGAAATGATTTCTATACATTTAAGTACATATACAATGATGCCTGACTCAAGTTCTTTTTGTTTACTGCCATTGAAATGATTTTGATTTCTATCTCCTTCTATCAAAAGAATTTCTATTCATTATTTATTTTAACTATGGTTGGTAATTTTAATAATGAATGAACTTGATTAAAAATACTTGTCAATATATAAGTCACTTCATAATCCCAATTTGTGTGTGCTTACTTTCCAGTACTTCTGACCAATTGAGGGACCTATGATTTTTCAGATTCCTCATGAGCTGCATACTGCTTTTATATCTGCAATTGATAAAGGAAACATAAGAACGATGCCAAATAGAAGTATGCCTGCAGATCCCCATCCTACTCCAGGTGCACTTCTACTGGGTGACGCATTCAACATGCGACACCCTCTAACAGGAGGTGGGATGACTGTGGCTCTATCTGATATTGTTGTACTAAGGGATCTTCTCAGGCCTTTACACAATCTTAATGATGCCTCTGCCCTTTGCAAATATCTTGAATCCTTCTACACTATGCGTAAGGTAAGAGACAGATCTCTGAAAACAAAATTCATGTTTGCAGATTCCGTCGGAGCTGTACAATGCTTTCATATCTACAATTGATAAAGGAGACATAAAGACAATGCCTAATAGATGCATGCCTACTGATCCCCATCCTACTCTATCTGATATTGGGGATCTTCTCAGGCCTCTGCACAATTCATTTTGCAGAAGTAAAACATTTAGTTCAATAGGCATCTAAATTTGGGGCTTACTTCTGCAAAAAGTTACATTAAATTTGTAGCTCATATTGTATGATTTCTCTTGCAGCCTGTGGCATCTACTATAAACACATTGGCTGGTGCCCTATACAAGGTCTTCAGTTCATCAACTGATCTAGCAAGTATGGAAATGCGTGACGCTTGTTTTGACTACTTGAGCCTTGGAGGAATATTTTCAAATGGACCAATAGCTCTGCTTTCTGGTCTAGATCCACGTCCATTGAACTTGGTTCTCCATTTCTTCGCAGTGGCAATCTATGGTGTTGGACGCTTAATACTTCCATTTCCCTCACTTAATCGCGCTCGTATTGGTGCTAGATTGATTTTGGTATTGTTTATCTGCTTTTTTCTTGTAACTTCTAAATTCTAATCAATTCTTCCTCTCTTTATTGCCAAAATAGTTTCTGATTGATTGATCTTTTAACCTGTAATTATATATAAACAGGGTAATCTCACCTGAATCATTTGTTTTCCCATTAAATTTTCAGGGTGCATCAGGTATCATTTTGCCGATACTCAAGGCTGAAGGATTTAGACAGATGTTCTTCCCTATAACCGTGCCTGCATATTACAGAGCTGCACCTTGTAACTGATTATATATATGGAAACAAGATCATGGAAACTTGGAGGGAAATTGAGCAGCATAGTTTCTTTTGTTTTTGCCCCCTTTCTCCAATTTGAGATAATCTATCCTGTACAGTAGTATTTCTTGTAGTGAAAATTCAATTTTACTGAAAATATCATTTCAGTAAAATTGTATATTTGACATTCTTACCATTTGTTCATCAAGTTGGCAATGGATCAGCAACTGAGTTACAATTACACTATTTTCTCAGTCACTCAGTCATGGTGTTTTTTGGAATGTCACAATCTCACCCACTTTAGTCCCTCGCGTCCTCGTGAGGCAAACCAAATCCACAATTCTGTAGTATCCTCGAGCCAACATGCATTAAGCGTTGGTTCTTATTGATGACATGTTATTAAATGAATTACTTTGTCAAGTATCATCACCTCATCTAGAATTTGAATTTGAAATACATGTATTTATATTTTAAATTAGTTATAAAAAAACACTTAAAACACAATTTGAAAGCTTGTGCTTTTATAATCACATTTAAATTCATGAATTCGTCCAATTTTCATAACTTGTGAACGTGAATGTATTTTAGAACGATGATATTTCAAATTTTCACATTTCTGAAGCTTGAGTGGCCTAAAATTGTAAATTTGGTAAACTTAAAATTTCATCCAATTTTTTCAAATTAACTAATGTCAAACTTTTCCTATTTAAGCGTTTTGATTAAACCAAACTAAATAATCTCGCCTATGAAAGAATGAATGCACTTCTTTTATTGTTTAATTACCCAGTCAATGCATTACTTTATGATTTTTAGACAAGATTAACTCATCTGTTATAAAAAATTGTAAAGTAAAGCTTGCAGTACGCATAAATTTTGTTTATAAAATCGTTCTCACTATATCTCCAAATTTAAAAAATTCAAATCTATATGAGATGATACAATAGTTTAATTAATGAGTTATGCAATTGCAAGTATTTCACAATCTTTACCCTTAAAAGGATAAGTTTGCACATTTTCCTTGTTTGTTTGTTTGTTGACTTGATAAAGGCTAAAGCTAATATCTTCATATGAATAATCCTTCACTAGCTATAGCAACTATTTTTTATTGAAAAAAAAAAAAAAAAAAAACTGTCAGAAGTTCACACTTCACATCTCCAATAGACTTTCCTTGAACTTATTTTTAGGCTTAATTGCATTTTGTCCACATATTTTATATTGACACATAAAATAGTAAGTTTTTAATTGTGACCCTTTAAATCACAAACTCTCAAAAAACATTGCAATTCTATGTTATAACGTGTTAGAACACTCAACTTATAGTGTACCCACATTTATATAAATATAATTTTATCAAGTTAATTTATTTATAAACCCGTTTATTTTTTGTGGCCACTTTTTAACGTGAGACAAAATTATTATATATGACACTTCATTTTCTTGAAGAAAAAATCACATCCCAAAGGTGGTAACCACACTACCATTCCTTCCCATGCCTTCTCATCCCTCCTTTTAAATACCTCTCTCAACATTCTCCTTCTAGCTCTCAAACACAATGAAAATCATATCACGGGTATGAAAAGTAAAGAGTTGGAGGGAATAGAATGGAATTAAATACCCTCCCTCTTAATAAAACAACTCCAAACAGGGTTTCCTTTCCCCTCCCTTATCTTCCCCCTCCCTTATCTTCCTGTTCCCTTTAAATTTCTATTATGCATGTTTGTAAAAGTCCATTGATCGGTTGGTTGAATCAGTAATAGAGACATGCCAATAAGTAGAGTAATTTACATGTCTCCATTACAGTTTTTTTTTTCTCCAATGTTGTGAGACATGTCAAGGTTTATAAAAATAAGCAACATGGGAGGCCTAGTTACATGACTGACTGATTCATTGGTTGCAGCTAAGAACTTTGTTTGATTTTTTGCATCAATATATCAATGGCTCCTTCTGTTCAACCAACTTGTGAACATGCTGTTAACAGGTATAATGCTACTGCCCTTCTAGCTTGATAATTGAAATTCATGAGTAGCTAAAATCGGGTTGTGAAATTGGAGTGTACATTTCACACTTATGCATCTTGAATTTCATTTTGATTTGCTTTCAAAGCCCATTTCTAAACCAGTAATTGATCAAAATTATACTAGTTTAATCGCATTCGTAATTCAATCTAGCCATTCTTTGTTTTGATTGTATTTTACATTTTCTTTCAATTTGGTTTGAGAAAGCAGTGGTAGTGAACGAAAATATGCTAATGTCAACTGGGATGAACTTGGATTTGTTTTAACACCAACATATTACATGTATGTAATGAAATGCTTTAAATAAGACAATTGGTATTATTTTTATCATCATATCCTTTGGATATTAAAGTGAGAGATAAGATAGAGATTAATGGGTAAATTGATAACATCATTTCTTTCCTCTTCCATTTTACACTCGCCAATCCTTTTAATTTTTGAAGGATTATGATTTGTACATGCAAAGGGGAAAACATCAATCTTTTTAGTTTTCTTTTCTCGCTTTTCTCTCATACTAAACAAGAGAAAAGTCCATTCCTCTTTCCCATTACCTTCTTTCTCCTAAAAAATACACCTTTAGAATGAATCAAAAATAAGTTAAACATGTTTGATTTAATCATTAAAGTTAAACATGTCAGATTCAATCATTACTATAGACAACGGATGCATATATAAGGATTGTTAGAAGGGCTGAAGGCATACAGGACTGAAGACTGAGGAATTATGCTCTTCAGGCCCGAACAGAAGACCTTGCAAATGAAGAAGATGGGCGTGGAGAGAATGTGCATGCCTTCACCATCTATTGAGCAATTCAGTTAAGGTGTGAAGCAAACTTTCCTTGCCAATAAGAACTGGGGATTCACTGCAATCATCCTCCTTAGCTTCTTCTATGTTTTATGAATGTCTAAAAAACATTTGGGTTTCAATCTTGGAAAAACTATAGGCACCTCCTCCAGGGAAAGGGTCACTGTATGTTAGGCCTTTGATTATAGGGAGTGGTGCTGTTCTAGGCATGGAGTCAGTGTCACGGGCTGCAAGCTTAAGTTGCTAACCGTGCGGCCTTAGCCTCGGAAACACCTCCTTGGAATGCCTAAGTCAGCCTTTCTCTTGGCTACTCAAGAGAACCGCCCTTGAAGCTAGACCCACTCAAAGAAAATAAGCCAACACAAGAGAGAAGATAAGACAAAGGTAGAGAGCTTTCTATTGCTTGAATTATTGAATGATTTACAAGTGAGGGGGAGGCTCCTTTATATAGGGAGAGCTCCCTTACATCCATGGCTAACATCTTGCCAAGTGTCACAATCCTACAATACTATAAGTGTAGTACAAGTGTACTACAAATGTAGTACGAAAGTACGAGGTACTACCATGTAGTGGACGTGCAGTACAATGCTGTACATTATAATCAAAAAGTGTACTAGGAAATCCTCGAACACACGGGTCTCACGCGGGTGATAGGTGCTTAAATATTCATATTTAAGCCCCCTTATTTACATTTGTTAGGTCCTTAGTTATGTTAATTTAGTCCATTTTACTTCATTTGTGTGTTCTACATGTTTTTATAGGATCTTGGAGAAGAAGAAGCAGTTTTGGCACTTAAAAGAAGAAGCCTGGAAATCCTGGAGCAGCCTCTGGTCATCGAGCGCAGCACTTGCGATCGAGTGCACATGTACGGGGGTGAATAATAAAACAGCAGAGCCAGTTTTGGAAATAGAGTAGGTTTTGCGTTTTTGGAAATTAGGGTTTCCAGAGTCTTCTAGGACTACTCAAGCCCTATAAATACATCTGTAAGGCACACACAAATCATGGAATAACTTCTTAAAGATCACTTCTTTATCTTTTACTTTCGCTTGGAGTTGTAAGCTTTGGGAGAGAATTGACGCCTCTTCTCTCGGGTTTATTCTTCCCTTTATGTTTAGTTTATATATGATGTTTATCTTAGACAACATGCATAACTAACTCTTTATAGGGCTCGATTGAAGCCCTAGTTATGCTTCCCCATATATTTATTCATTGATTATCTTTGCTAATAGCCTTTATTATGTTGCTTAACTTGATAAATACCTGTGTTTATTTAAATTCCTCATATGTATATTATGGCCAACGTATGCATGTGGTATGGATTGGTTAGTTAGATCAATTTGGATGACTGAGTCCTGGGTCTAACAATAGTAACAAAAGATATCCACACCGGATTCTTGGGTTAATCAACATGGGAAACCAGGAGTAGATACCATGCCCTAGGTCTCATGTAGTTGTCGATTTCCACAGCCCTTATGCTTTCTTTAGGAACAACTCAGTAGATACCATGCTGAATCCCTCGAGAAAGAAAAGAGTTAGAGTAGATACCATGCCTAACTCGTTGCTTAGGGAAATCAATAGCTTAAGGAGTAGATACCATGCCCTTAGGTTGGCGACTATTAGGTATACATGATAAGATTAGTGCACTGATACATTACACATTGGGAAAGTATGACTAGTGGTGGATATGAAAGCCCTATGTCTTTATTATTATTAAATCACACTCAACTGTTTTTCAAACTTCTTTTACTAAGAAACTAATTCTAAAACTGAAATTCACCAATCCTTGTAGAGATGATCTTGCATTCGCACACTATACTATTGTTGACCTTGTGCACTTGCAAGTAAAACAAGTGCAATTATTTACTCATTAATTTAGGTAAATAAACGCGCAACAAGTTTTTGACACCGTTGTCGGGGATTGCGCTAAATTTCCTTTTAGAATTACTTTCGTTTAGTTTAAACATCATTATTTTTATTTTATTTTACTCAAAAATTTTAAAATTTCTGTTTATCATTTTTATTTTCATCAAACCCTAATCGCATTTCCTTTCTATTTCAGGCACATCAAACCCTAATCGTACCTTCTGTGATACTTGTGATTGATCGCATCCTTCTGTGCGATCGAGTGCAATTAGGGCAGAGAGTTACCCGAGCAGCAGAGTTGAACTGCTGCACTGAAGCTGTTTTACTTGATTTATGCACGGACTTCGATCCCGACATCCCACATTATTTCCCCTCGATCCTGAACTTGAGTGGACCATCCGACAAAGGCTTAGGAACAACTTCAAGGAGAACGAAGAAGAAATCCAGAACGAAACACCAATAGCAGAACAGCTCGAAAACCAGCAACCACCTGCCCGAGTACCAATGAAGCATTCCTTCATCCCATGAAACATTGATCAGCCATCATGTATTGCATATCAACCTGAGGCGGCAGGAAACTTTTACATATCTCCGCAAATATTGAATGCTTTGACTTACTTTAGGGGTACATCGGCAGAGGATCCACACTTGCACCTTCGGGAATTCTTTGATCTTTGCAAATTCCAGCACATCCAAGGCTTAGACCAAGAAGGAATAAGGTTAATTATTTTCCCTTTTTCCTTAAAAGATAATGCTAAATTATGATATAATTCTTTGCCTGCAGTTTCTGTCCATACCTGGGAGGAGTTGGCCAGCAAGTTCCTCAGAAAATTTTTCCCAACCCAAAAAACGAGGCAAATGAGGAAGAAGATCTAGTCCTTCCAACAAAAGGATGAAGACTTATTCTTTGAAGCATGGGGAAATTTCAACGAGTTACTACTCAAATGTCCACATCACAACCTACCTCAAGATGAGCTGGTACTGGCCTTTTATGAATGTCTAAATGACATGAATAAAGGTATTGCTAATTCTGGTTGTGGAGGTGTGCTGATGGAGAAGAGCAGTGAAGAAGCCATGGAGCTGTTTGAGGCATTGAGTGAACACACCCAACAATTCTCCTCTAGAGGTAGACAAGGAGTCAAGAGCAAAGGTATGTATGAGGTTACTCTAAATGGTGGACCCTCTACCCAAATAGCTGCTTTGGAGAGGAAGCTAGATATGAAGCTCGATACGATTGTAAAAGCTATGTCTACTCAAAACATCTCTCCTCGACCACAAGCTACATAAAGCTAGGTATGTGCTTTATGTTCTCAATTTGATCACACTATTGAGACTTGCCATTTGTATTCATTTACAGATCCCGAGCAAGCGAACTATGTGGGACCAAACAGTGCATATGCAAATACATACAACCCTTGTTGGCGGAACCACCCCAACCTATTATGGAGCAACAATCAAAATGCCTTAAACTTTTAAGGACAACAAAGGAACTTCCACCAAGCAGCCCAACCAGTTCAAGAGTCAAAGAATAGTGACCTAGAGAGTATGATGAGGCAATTGGTAACATCACAAGATCAATTTATGACTCAGCAAAGACAAACCACTGCACAACATGAGCAAGCAATTCAAAGGTTAGAGGTACAAATAGGGCAATTGGCTAAGGAGCATAGTGAAAGAAAGCAAGGTGAACTCCCTGCACAAACACTACCAAATCCAAGAGGACATCAGCAGCTAAAAGCCGTTACAACCCTCCAAAATGGTAAGATCATAGGAGTTAATGAACCAACTCAAGCATCTCCAGCTAAGCCATCCACATCCAAGGTAAGTGAAGTAGAGAAGTGGAATGCACCACCCTTCCCTCAAAGGTTAGTAACGCCAAAGAAAGATAAATTGCTTGATATTTTTGAAACTTTGAGAAAAGTAGAAATTAACATTCCCTTATTAGATGCAATTAAACAAATTCCTGCTTATGCTAAATTTTTAAAAGATTGTTGCACTAATAAAAGAAAGTTTCAGGAACATGAAACAGTGGCTCTAACTGAAGGTAAGTGCGGTATTGTTAAGAAAACTACCACCAAAACTAAAAGATCCAAGTAGTTTTACTATTCCCTATATGATAGGTGATCAGTTGTTTGAGCGAGTATTACTAGATTTAGGAGCAAGTGTCAATTTGCTACCATACAAAATAGTTGAAAAGCTAGGTTAGGGGGAGCTTCAACCAACCTCAATCATTTTGCAATTGGCAGATAGAAGCATCAAAAGACCTAGAGGTATACTTGAAGATGTCCTGGTAAAGGTAGGTGAGTTTATTTTGCCTGCTGACTTCATTGTATTAGTTATGGAAGTGCCCTATGCAATTACCTTGCCCATCATCTTAGGAAGACCCTTTATGAGAACTGCTGATACAATAATTAATGTGAAAAAGGATATTGTAAGCATGACGGTAAATGGAGAGACAATAGAATTTAAGATATTTGATGCAATGAAATTACCCTAAGATGATAATGATGATGAATGTTTTAATGAATGTATGATGCAAAGTGCTGTCAAACAAGCTTTTCAGGTCCATCACACTGATCCATTGGAGGTCACCCTCACCCGTAGCTTCAAAAGATCGGATATTGAGCCTGCATCAGAAACTATCCCTGATGACATCTTTGAAGCTATGCACCTCCCTGAAATTTATCCTATGCATCCAAGACCGGGTGATAAAAAGAAATCACATTTGAATAAACTGACAAGATTGAGTCATGATGAATGTACAGCACCACCAAGAGCACTTGAACCACATGAAGTGGACTTTAAGTACTCCCTGCCAAAAGATTAAAGTTGAGAGAATACCCCATCTGGCTGAAGACGTTAAACTTAGCGCTCATGGGAGGCACCCCAAAGCATATCCTTTTTAATAGTTTATTTTATTTTATTATTAGTATTTCATAGTTTACTTTTCTATAGCTGTTTATTATTACTTGTTTTCCATTTTATGTTTGTTTGTCTTTCTTTTTTCAAGGACAGAGTGAGTGCATCCAGTTAAAGTTTAGGGGCGTGCTACGAGCCATGCCAGCCATATAGTTCTCCAACCCCCAAGTCAGCTTCTTCCATGCTATTCACACATTGAGGACAATATGCAATTTAAGTTTGGGGGTATGGGGACACACTCACTATGTCCCTTTTTTTGTTGTTTTTATAGATAAATGCATGTTCATTCTGTTCCAAAAAAATTTTGGGTGATCTAAACAAGTGATATGATTTGACTTCATAAGTGAGCTTAACACTTTGAACATATAGGTCAATATTTAAGTTTTGAACCTAGATCACTTCCTTTTAGGCATTTAAGGATTCACAAGTTTGATCCTGAACTAACACGAGTACATTAGCACATAGTTGTATGGGGTATGACATGTAATTTTGATTTGTATATTTTTTTTGCTCGACTGTGAACCAAATGACCGATTAAATTAACATTTTGGCATAAGAAAATAAAAAAATAAAAAATGATTGTTAGTGCTCAAAAAGGAAAATGCTCCTAATGATCAATAAAACAAAATTTCTATTGAGAAACTGGCCCTCTTACCTCAGTAAGCAGTGAGTGTCACGTCAAAAGGTGAAAAAAAATTTTTGCTCACAAAAGATCATTAAAAAAGAACTTTCTACTGAGTAACTGGCCCTCTTGCCTCAGTAAGTAGTGAGTGTCACGTCAAAAGGTGGAAATTCTGATTGGTAGCATTGAGACTAGTTAGTTTCGTAGCCTTTTTGACTCGAGTTAGTAAGTCCGTAGGGGTGTCTTTACACCTAATGCCCTAAAACCGTCTGGTTTGGGAGTCATTGGCTAAACACTCATTATATGAGTCAAATAGAAAGCTTAAGGGAACTAACTTGGCAAAAATCTCACAAATAAAAGAAAAGAAGAAAATCTATGCCATCTTTGTGGATTCTAATAGGAAATTTTGTGAATCTTGAGTCATCGAAACACTACATATTAGAATTATTTGAAAACCTAATCTTTTATGTGCTAGTTCACCACACACTAAAGTCAAACTTATGATGTCTTAAACTGCCTCATGAAAGTGATTTGCGTTCAAAACTCTTATTCATTGCAAGAATATGTTTATATTTGTTAAGCTTGCTCATGAATGCACATCATAGTTTTGTGTGAAGACCTAAAACTTTTGTGAACACTATGAACATTGGATCTATCTGTATGTTGTTATTTTTCGTTTTAGTTTTTAGTTTTGTATTGCTAAGAGACTAGCAAAATGTAAGTTTGGGGGTGTGATAGGGGCTTAAATATTATATTTAAGCCCCCTTATTTACATTTGTTAGGTCCTTAGTTATGTTAATTTAGTCCATTTTACTTTATTTGTGTGTTCTACATATTTTTATATGGTCTTAGAGAAGAAGAAGCAGTTTTGGCACTTAAAGGAAGAAGCCTGAAAATCCTGGAGCAGCCTCTGGTCAAAATGCGATCGATCACACTGCTGCATGCAATCGAGCGCAAATGATCATGTGCACACAAGAAGGATCGAGCACAGCACTTGCAATCGAGCGCAAGACGCATGGGATCGAGCGCAAGACGCATGCGATCCAGCGCACATGTACGGACGTGAACAGTAAAACAGCAAAGCCAGTTTTGAAAATAGAGTAGGTTTTGTGTTTTTGGAAATTAGGGTTTCCAGAGCCTTCTAGGACTACTCAAGCCCTATAAATACACCTGTAAAGCACACACAAATCATGGAATAACTTCTTAGAGATCACTTCTTTTATCTTTTACTTTCGCTTGGAGTTGTAAGCTTCGGGAGAAAATTGACACCTCTTCTCTCGGGTTTATTCTTCCCTTTGTGTTTAGTTTATATATGATGTTTATCTTAGACAACATGTGTAACTAACTCTTTATAGGGCTCGATTGAAGCCCTAGTTATGCTTCCCCATATATTTATTCATTAATTATCTTTGCCAATAGCCTTTATTATGTTGCTTAACTTGATTAATACCTGTGTTTATTTAAATTCCTCATATGTATATGTACGGCCAACGTATGCATGTGGTATGGATTGGTTAGTTAGATCAATTTGGATGATTGAGTCATGGGTCTAACAATAGTAACAAAATATATCCACACCGGATTCTTAGGTTAATCAACATGGGAAATCGGGAGTAGATACCATGCCCTAGGTCTCATGTGGTTGTCGATTTCCATAGCCCTTATGCTTTCTTTAGGAACAACTCAGTAGATACCTTGCTGAATCCCTCGAGAAAGAAAAAAGTTAGAGTAGATACCATGCCTAACTCGTTGCTTAGAGAAATCAATAGCTTGAGGAGTAGGTGGGTCAGGTGCTTGTGGATCATCTATGTAATGCACAATTTGAAGTGTTAGGTCCTCATCCCAAGGAGGTAATGCGAGATCGAGGTAAGGTTTGATGCAGTGTCCATTGTCTGTAAAAGTTTGATTGTTGTGTGAGTCATGAATTTCCAAAGCTCCATGAGGGAAGACCTTGGTGACCACATATGGACCTGCCCATCGGGATTTTAATTCGCCAGGGAACAGCCTCAATCTTGAATTGTAGAGTAGTACCCTTTATCCTACATGAAACTCTTTTCGCACTAATTGTTTGTCATGATAGGCCTTGGCCCTTTCCTTGTAAAGTTTGGCATTCTCATATGCATCATACCTCAACTCTTCTAGCTCATTTAAGTGTAGCATTCTTTTCTCATCCGCTTGTTTCATGTCGAAGTTGAATTGTTTAATTGCCCAATATGCTCGATGTTCAAGCTCTACGGGTAAATGGCATGCTTTTCCAAAAACTAGGCGGTATGGGACATCCCAATTGGTGTCTTATAAGCTGTCTGGTATGCCCATAGAGCATCGTTGAGTCATAAGGACCAGTCCTTCCGACTAGGGTTTACTGTTCTCTCCAAGATGCTTTTCATTTCTCGGTTACTTATCTCCACTTGGCCACTAGTCTGAGGGTGGTATGGGGTGCCAACTTTATGGGTTATACCGTATTTTCTGATGAGTGCAGCAAAAGAATGATGATGGAAGTGGTTGCCTCCGTCACTGATGATCGTTCTTGGTGTTCCAAACCGGGTAAAAATGTTATCCTGTAGAAACTTTAACACCACTTTGTGATCATTAGTATTTGAGGGGACTGCCTTGATCCATTTAGAAACATAATCCACTCCAACAATAATATATAAATTACCAAAAGAATTAGGGAAAGGACCCATGAAATCAATGCCCCATACATCAAAAAGTTCTACTATGTGGATATTTTGTAGGGGTATTTGATTTCGGGATGAGATGTTACCTGTCCGTTGGCATCTATCACATGAGCTGCAGAATGTGAAGGCATCTTTAAATGGATTAGGCCAATAAAAACCGAATTGTAGTACCTTAAGTGCTGTTTTCTTGGCTCCACAATGTCCTCCATAAGCAAACTGATGGCAATGTTATAATAAGCTCAAATGCTCCTCTTCCGAGAAACACCATCGCATGATCTGATCGGGACAGAATTTGAAAAGGTAGGGATCATCTCAATGGTAATGTCGAGACATAGACATTAATCGCTTCTTTCCTTGTGTTGTCATACCTGGGGGAAAAACTTTAGCAGTTAGATAATTGACAATATCAGCAAACCATGGGAGTTTTACCTCTAGTGCGAATAATTGCTCATTAGGGAAGTTTTCATTTAAAAGCAATTCATTTGTGTCGTTCTCATAAGGTAGTCTCGATAAGTGATCTGGAACCACATTCTCACTGCCTTTATTATCTTTGAATTCCAAATCGAATTCTTGCAATAAGAGTACCCATCTGATCAACTTAGGCTTTGCATCTTTTTTAGAAAATAGATATCTCAAAGTAGCATGGTCAGCATAAACAATAACTTTAGAACCAATCAGATATGATCTAAACTTCTCTAGAGCAAAGATAACAGCTAACAGTTCTTTCTTAGTAGTATAGTAGTTAAGCTGAGCATCATTTAAAGTTCTAGAAGCATTGTAAATAACATGAGGTACCTTATTGATTCTTTGACCAATGACAGCTCCCAAGGAGAAATCACTAGCATAACACATTAATTCGAATGGTAGGCTCCAATCTGGTGCCATCATTATTGGGGCGGAGGTTAGAACGTCCTTCAGTGTGTTGAAAGCTGTCATACAGTTATCCGTCCACTCGAATTTGGTATCTTTAGCTAACAATGCACACAGAAGTCTTGAATCTTGGAGAAATCCTTGATGAATCGTCTATAAAATTCGGCATGTCCGAGAAAACTTCTGACACCCTTGACTGTGAGAGGGGGAGGTAGCTTTGAAATAATGTCGATTTTGGCCTTGTCTACCTCAATACCTTTGTTGGAGATGGAGTGACCCAACACAATGCCTTGTTGAACCATGAAGTGACATTTCTCCCAATTTAGCACCAAGTTACTTTCTTCACATCTCTTTAGGGCACTCTCTAAATGATTTAGGCATTCATCAAAATTGGACCCAAAGACATTGAATTCGTCCATGAATACCTCAATGTATTTCTCCACCATATCGAAAAATATGCTCATCATACATCTTTGAAAAGTGGCTGGTGCGTTGCATAATCCAAATGGCATCCTCCGATAAGCAAATGTACCAAAAGAGCAAGTGAAGGTAGTCTTTTCATGATCTTCGGGTGCTATGGCAATCTGGTTGTATCCACTATGCCCATCCAAGAAACAATAGTAACTATGGCCAGCTAGTCTTTCTAATATTTGATCAATAAATGGCAAAGGGAAGTGATCTTTTTGAGTAACCTTGTTTAGTTTTCGATAGTCAATACATACTCTCCAATCGATTGTTTTTCTTATGGGTATAAGCTCTTCATTTTCATTTTTCATTACTATGATCCCACTCTTTTTAGGAACAACTTGAACCGGGCTTACCCACTTACTGTCAGAAATAGGGTAGATGATGTCAACATCTAAGAGTTTCAATATCTCGGCCTTTACTACCTCTTTCATGTGCGGGTTAAGTCTTCTTTGAGCGTCTCCCATGGGCCTTACTTCATCCTCAATGTATATATTATGCATGCATTTGGACGGACTTATTCCCTTAATGTCAGCAATGGTCCATCCAATGGTGGATCTATGCTCCTTTAAAACTTTTAATAATTTGTCTTCTTCTCCAATACTCAAAGTAGCAGCCACAATTACCGGTAATGTTTTCTTCTCTTCCAAATAGGTATAAGTTAGATGTTCTGGAAGCTGCTTTAATTCCAAAATAGGTGCCTGGATAATATAAGGAAAAATAGTGGTATTAGTGGGCATGAGAGTTTCAAATGGGGGAGCATACTTACTTGAATGCTTTGGGCAAGCCTCAAGAAGGTGCACAGTTTTCATGATGTGATTAGTGATATCTTCCGGTTCTTGCTCAATATCCATAGTTGTAAGGCTATGAGTAAGAGTAGTCTCTAAAGGATCAACATGCTGGACCTAAAAAACTTACTCAACAAAATTATTTATCATGCATACATTAAAGCAGTCCATATCATCTTGAGGTAATCTTAATGCATCAAATATTTTGAATTCTATTTTCTCCCCATTTACCTTCATACTTACTATACCCTTTGTCACACAAATTTTTGTATTAGCCGTTCTCATGAAGGGTCTTCCTAAAATGATGGGGAAGGGTAATGGCATAGGGCATTCTTCCATATCTAACACAATGAAATCTACGGGTAGAATGAATTCTCATACTTTTACTAGAACATCCTCAAGAATACCCCTATGTCTTTTTATACTTCTGTCTGCCAATTGTAAGGTAATGGAATTAGGTTGTAGCTCCCCCAATCCTAGGGTTTCAAATACTATATATGGTAGCAAATTCACACCCGCCCCCAAATCTAGTAATGCTCGCTCAAATAACTGATCACCTATCCTACAGGGAATAGTAAAACTACCCAGATCTTTTAGTTTAGGTGGGAGTTTTCTTAATAGCACACCACTTACTTCTTCAGTTAAAGCTATGGTTTCATGTTCTTGAAACTTTATTTTATGAGTGCAACATTCCTTTAGAAATTTAGAATAAGCTGGGATCTGTTGAATTGCATTTAACAAAGGAATGTTTATTTCAACTTTTCATAAGGTTTCAAAAATATCAAGTAATTTATTTTCTTTCTTTTGTTTTACTAACCTCTGTGGGAAGGGTGGTGCATTCACCTTCTCCATCTCCCTTACCTTTGATGCTGTTGTAGATTCATCGGTCCCTATTACTTTACCGTTTCTGAGGGTCGTGACAGCTCTAAGTTGTTGATGTCCCCCAAGGTGTTGAGCTGAAATCTCCCTTTGCTTTTTGCTGCTCATCTCCTCAGCTAATTGTCCCATTTTTACTTCTAACCTTTGGATGGCTTGTTCGTGCTTTGCTGTAGTTTGCCTTAGTTCGGTCTGGAACTATCTTTCTTCTGCCATGAACTGGTCTTGTGAAGTAATGATTTATTGCTGCTGAATCGCTAGTTGCCTCACAAGAATTTTGAGGTCATTCTTCTTGGGTTCAGGAGTAGTTTGGGCTGCTGGTTGGAAATTTCTTTGCTGCCCTTGATTGTTTTGGTTGTTGCTCCATGAGAAGTTCGGGTGATTCCGCCATCCAGGGTTGTATATGTTGGCATAAGGGTTGTTCTTTGACGGATAATTATTTGGACCCACAAAGTTGGCTTGCTCATGATCTGCAGATGAATATAAAGGACAAGTATTAGTATCATGATCAAACTGTGAGCAAATGGCACATACCTGTAGTGGTGCGGCTAATGGGTTAGTTGAGGTATTCTGAGCGGCCATGGCTTTCACTAATAGGTCAATTTTCCTTTCCATGGCGGCTATTTGAGGAGATGATCCTCCATTCATGCTTACCTCATACATACCCTTACTTTTGGTTATGTGTCTACCTCGAGAGGAGAACTGCTGCGTGTGTTCGCTTAGGGTTTCAAACAGTTTCATTGCCTCTTCACTGCTCTTTTCCATTAGCACTCCTCCATAACCTGAATCAACAATATTTTTGTTAGAATCATTCAAACCTTCATAAAAGGCTTGTACCAGTTTGTCTTAGGGTAGGTTGTGGTGTGGGCACTTGAGTAGTAGCTCGTTGAAGTGTCCCCAGGCCTCGAAGAATAGATCTCCATCCTTTGTTGGAAGGATTGTATTTCTTTCCTCATTTGCCTTGTCTTCTGGGCTAGGAAGAACTTTTTTAGAAATTTGCTCGCCTACTCCTCCCAAGTGTGGATGGAAACTGCAGGCAAAGAATTATACCATAATTTAGCATTATCTTTCAAGGAAAAAGGGAAAAGAATTAACCTTCTTCCTTCTTGGTCTAAGCCTCGGATGTGCTGGAATTTGCAGAGGTCGAAGAACTCTAAAAGGTGCAAATGTGGATCCTTACTAGGTGTACTCCTAAAATGAGTTAGTGCACTGAGTATTTGTGGAGATATGTAATAGTTTCCTTCTGTCTCAGGTTGATACGCAATGCACGAAGATTGTTCAAGGTTCTGCAGGATGAAGGATTGCTTCATTGGTCTTTGCTCAGGTGGTTGCTATTCAGCTATTTGTTCTGCCATTGGTGGTGTCTCTTCCTCACTCCCTTCTCCTACCTCTTTCGGCTTATCCCTAAACCTTTTTCGGATTGACCTCTCAAGCTCGGGATCAAAGGGAAGGAATGCTGGATTCTTGGACCATCTTCCGTGCATGAATCGATGGCAGTTGCTTGAGGGCAGCAGTCAACTATTGCTGCTTAGATTACTCTCTGCCTCAATTGCACTCGATCGCAAGTGGTACAAAAGGCTTCCTGGAGTACCTAAAATAGAGAAAAAAGGAATTGATTAAGGTTTTTAGTAAAACGAAATATATAAGATAAAAGCATAATAAAATAATGGTAACTAAATATGAATTTAATTCTAAAAGAAATTTAGTGTAGTCCTCGGCAACGGCGCCAAAAATTTGTTGGACGCTTATCTACCTAAATAAATAAGTAAATAATCGTACTTCTTTTACTTGCAATTGCACAAAGTCTGTGGTAGTATAGTGTGCAAGTATGAGATCATTTCCACAGGAATTGGTGAATTTTTATCTAGAACTAAGTCCTTTAAGTTAAAAGAGAAATAACAGTTGATAGTGAGTGAATAACAATAATGAGAACAAAGGGCTATGATATCCACCACTAATTATACTTTCCCATTTACTAAGGTTTCAATGCTCTAGTCTTATCATGAATATCTAATGGTTGCCAACCTAAGGGCTTGGTCCACACCTTAGACAATTGATCTCCCTATGCAACGAGTTAGGTATGGTATATACTTTAACTCTTTTCTCTCTTTAAGGGCTTCAGCATAGGTGTATACTGAGTTGTTCCTTAAGAGAGCATGAGGACTGTGGAGATCGACAATCACACGGGACCTAAGGCTTAGTCCACTCCCGATTTCCCATGTTGATTAACCAGAGAATCCGGTGTGGATATCCCTTGTTACTAATGTCGAACCCAGGACTCGGTCATCCAAATTGATTCCACTAACCTATCCATACCACATGCATACGTTGATCAGGAACATACATATAAGAAATGTAAATATAAACAGGTATTAATCAAGTTAAATATTCTAACAAGGCTATAGCAAAGATAGTCAATGAATAAATGTGTGGTAAAGCATAACTAGGGCTTCAATCGAGCCCTATAAGAGTTTAGTTACACATACTAAGTAAAGTAAACATGCTAAACATAATTAAGTAAAAACAAAAAACTAAAACCGAAGAAGACTCGGGAGACAAGTCGTCAATTTTTCTCCTAAGCTCTCTATTTCGAGTCTCAAACAAAAGGTGTGTGATATGTGTTTTACAGGGCTATTTATAGGGTCTTCATGGCGTCATAAAACTCTAATTCTGTTTTGGAGTCGGAGGACATCTTTCCAATTCTGGCTCTGCCACCTCTGGAGTAATTGCGCTCGAGTGTATGCAGGATGCGCTCGATCGCATATGTGCGCTCGAGCCTTCTTCAAGTGCGCTCGATCTCAAGGGGTGCGCTCGAGCGCACCTTGCTGGAGGGCAGAACTTGACTTTTGCTTCTAAAAGCTCCATTTTGTTATCTTTTTGTCCAAGTCCTATGAAAAACACATAAAACACAAAAATGAAGTATAATTTACTAAAATAGATAAGTAAAGAGTCTAACAAGTGTAAATTAAGGGGCTTAAATATGACTATTTAAGCACTTATCAATTCAACTTTGTAATTGGGTTAGATTTCCTTGATCGGATTAATGCTTTGCTAGTGCCATTTGCCAACTATGTGTACATCCTTGATTCTCGGTGCCGATGCCTCGTGCTGGTAAGATGAGACTCTGGCCAAGCTAATTGATTTTTATTGACAATCCAACTAGCCAAGGGGGTTAGAAGGGATGAAGTCACATACTTGGCCACCTTGAAACTTAAGGAGGTCCTAGAGTCCAAGGAGGAAACTTCTCTTGAGGTACTTGAGCTTTTAGAGTCCTTTGTTGATGTGATGCCCCTGGAGTTACCTAAGAAACTCTCACCTAAGAGAGAGGTGGATCATAAGATTGAGTTGGTATCTACTGCCCAACCACCAGCCAAGGCTCCATGTCGAATGTTGCCTCCTGAGCTTAAGGAATTGAGGAGACAACTTAAGGAGTTAGTTAATGTGGGATTTGTGCAACCTTCCAAGGCACCCTACAGTGCATCAATTTTGTTCCAATGGAAGCACGATGGTTTTTTGAGGTTGTGCATGGATTATAGAGCTCTCAACAAGCATACGGTGAAGAACAAGTATCCCATCCCACTCATTGCAGACTTGTTTGATCAACTTGGGGATGCTAGATGGTTCACCAAGGTAGATTTGAGATCGGGGTACTACCAAGTATAGATAGCCAAGGGGATGAGCCAAAGACAGTGTGTGTCACTCGCTATGGTTCTTATGAGTTTCTTGTGATGCCTTTCGGACTCTCCAATGCTTCAGCAACTTTCTGCACTCTAATGAACGAGGTACTCCAACCCTTTCTAGACTGCTTTATGGTTGTTTATCTTGACGATATTGTTTTCTATAGTCGATCTCTAGAGGAGCATGTGAGGTACTTGAGACAGGTATTCCAAGTTTTGAGAGAGAATGAGCTATATGTGAAGAAAGAGAAGTGTTTATGCGCCTAACATGAAGTACCATTCCTTGGCCACATAGTAGGTGGGGGAAAGATTCGGATGGATGGGGGCAAGATTTAGGCAATTGTTGATTGGGAGCCATCGACCAAGATTACTGAGTTGAGATTGTTCCTTGGGTTGGTGAAGTATTATCGGCGTTTCATCAGAGGCTATTCAACCATCACCACACCCTTGACCGATATACTCAAGAAGGGGAGAGTGTGGGAATGGAGTTCAGTATGCTAGGGGGCCTTTGAGCAGTTGAAATAAGCAATCACAGAGGAGCTAGTCCTAACCCTACCGAATCACACCAAGCCCTATGAGGTCCACATGGATGCATTCAACTTTACTATTAGAGGGGTCTTGATGCAAGATGGTCATTCGATTGTTTTTTAGAACCGAAAGCTCAATGAGAATGAGTGACGGTACACAGTTCAAGAGAAAGAGATGACAGTCGTGGTTCATTGCTTGCGCATATGGAGGTACTATCTTTTGGGGTCTAAGTTTTGGTGAAGACTGACAATGTGGCCACAAGCTACTTTCAGACTCAGAAGAAGCTCTCTCCCAAGCAAGCCCGATGGCAAGATTTCCTTGCCAAGTTTGATTTTGTGTTGAAGTGTAAGCCAGGGAAAACCAACACAGTAGCGGATGCACTAAGCCAAAAGCTAGAGTTTGCTGCCATTAGCTGACCATAGGGTTCCTTGGTGGATCGCATTAAGGAGGGATTGTCCCATGATCCGACCGCTAAGTCTTTGATGGAGTATGCCACAAAAGGGAAGACCAGGAGGTTCTAGCTAAAAGGAGACTTGCTCTATACCAAGGGAAATCAGTTATATGTGTCACTTCATGGGAAATTATGGAAGGAGGTGATGCAAAAGTGCCACGATTCTAAGTGGGCTGGTCACCCGGGTGTGCATCGCACCCTAGCACTTGTGGAGGTATGCTACTATTGGCCACACTTGAGAGGGGACATTAAGGGCTATGTGAAGACTTGTCTTGTGTGTTAACAAGACAAAGTAGATCAAAAGTCACTTGGGGGTCTCTTGGAGTCATTTCCAATTCTGGAGTGTCAATGGAAGAGTATCTCCATGGATTTCATTATGGGGCTACCCAAGAGTGATGGATTTGGGAGCATCATGGTTATTGTGGACCGATTTTCAAAGTATGGGACTTTCATTCCGGCTACTAAAGAGTGCCCAGCAGAAGAGGCAGCCCGGTTGTTTCTTAAGCATGTGGTGAAGTATTAGGGTGTACCATAGTCCATTGTTAGTGATCGGGATGAACGGTTCACAGGACGGTTCTAGATAGAATTGTTCAAGTTGCTCGGATCGGATCTAAACTTCTCCACTAGTGTCCACCCCCAAATCGATGGACAGGCTGAGAGGGTGAATACTTTATTGGAGATATACCTCCGACACTATGTTAGTGCCTCGCAACGAGATTGGCCAAAGTTACTAGATGTGGCTCAGTTTTCCTATAATTTACAAAGGAGTGAAGCCACCAACTAAAGTGCCTTTAAGATTGTGATGGGATGGCAGCCTCACACTCTGAGTACTATTGCTATAGGATACACAGTGTCAATTCTAGCAGCCTATAAGTTTGTCAAGGCATGGCAAAAGCAAACCGACTTGGCTCAAGTTTGCCTACACAAGGTAGCCAAGCGTTCCAAGAAGTGGGCTGATCGTAAAAGATAGGATGTGTAGTACCAAGTGGGGGATTTTGTGCTTGTGAAGCTACATTTGGTACTTCGCACCAAGGAGATCCATAAAGCATTGATACGTAGATATGAGGGCCCCTTCAGAGTTCTTAGGAGGGTAGGCAATGTGGCCTACAAACTTGAGCTACCATCCAAGCTCAAGGTGCACCCGGTCTTTCATGTGAGTATGTTGAAACCATTCCATGAAGACCAAAATGATCCGGATCGAGGTGAGTCATAGTAGTCCTCTATATGAGTTAGGGTCTCTTATAACAGAGACGTTGAGAGTATACTGGCTGACCGAGTTTTGAGACGGAAGAACTACAAGCCAAGGCATTAGTATTTGATACAATGGAAAAGACAACCCGATAGTGAGACTAGTTAGGAACCAGTCGAGGCCTTATGGAAATTTCAAACGAAGATCGACCAGTTTCAGGCCGAGAGTGCGACGAGGATGTCGCTAGATTGAGTGGGGGAGAATGTTACAACCCGCTGTTGCGCGTTTATTTACCTAAATTAATGAGTAAATTATCGCACTCGTTTTACTTGCAAGTGCACAAGGTCAAAAGTAGTATAGTGTGCGAATGCAAGATCATCTCCACAGGGATTGGTGAATTTTGGTTTTAGAATTAGTTTCTTAGTGAAAGAAGTTTGAAAAACAGTTGAGTGTGATTTAATAATAATAAAGATATAGGGTTTTGATATCCACCACTAGTTATACTTTCCCAATGTGTAATATATCAGTGCACTAATCTTATCATGTATACATTCATGAATACAAGTCTTGGCCTCTAAAACATGATAAATTTCATGACGTTAATCACAAAAACAAACTCCATATGCTTACATTTCAAACCACTCTCCACTATTGTAGAAAAATCACACTACATTGGATCAAAAGGTCTTTAATAAGCTTGTAAAGTTAGGCCAAGGTAAAGACTAAGGAAGAATAGGAAGGATTCACAAGTAAAAGAACTCAATCTCTTAGCTTTAAACACAATCACTTTAAGCACTTGATAACCTTTACTTCAACACCCAACTCTTTCAACCATTTTTCGAGCATTCCAGGTATGTGCTTTATGTTCTCAATTTTATCACACTATTGAGACTTGCCATTTATATTCATCTACAGATCCCGAGCAAGCGAACTATGCGGGACCAAACAATGTATATGCAAATACCTACAATCTTGGATGGCAGAATCACCCATGGAGCAACAATCAAAATGCATTGAACCTTCAAGGATAGCAAAGGAACTCCCCACCAGTAGCCCAAACAGTTTCGAAATCAAAGACAAATGACCGAGATAGTCTTATAAGGCACCTGATGACTTCACAAGAACAGTTCATAGCAGAGGAAATACAATTCCGGACTGAGCAAAGGGAAACCATTGCAATGCATGAGCAAGCCATTCAAAGACTAGAAGTACAAGTGGGGCAATTGGCTAAGGAGCTAAGTGAACAAAAGCAAAGTATTGTTGAGCAAGTTTTTCATCTCCATCACATTGATCCATTGGAGACCACCTTCACCCATTGTTTCAAAGGATTAGATATTGAGCCAAAATCTGAAGATGTTACTGACGACATCATTGAAATTGAGCACCTCCTTGAGGCCTATCCAAAATATCCAAGTAAGTACAACCCTCCATTTGAACATCATGCGCCTACTAATACTACTCTTCTCCCTTGTATTTTCTAGGCACCAAAATTGGAATTGCAGCAGTTATCAGATTATTTAACTTATGCTTATCTAGGGGAGAGTAAGACATTATCTGAGATAGTTGTTGCCAATCTTAGTTGCGGGGAAGAAGAGAAGCTGTTGAGAGTTCTTATAGAGCACAAAACCGCTATAGAATAAGTCACGGTCCGGCTGAAGACGTAAAACTTAGCGCTCATGGGAGGCACCCCACAACTTATCCTTTTATTTTTATTGTTTTTCATATTTATGGTTATTTATTTTTTTTAGTACTTCTTGTTTTCTCATATTACGTTAGTTTTTCTTTTTATGGACAATGTGTGCATCCGTTCAATTTTGGGGGTGTGCTATGAGCCAAGCCGGCCCAGCTAGTTCTCCATCTCCCAGGTTAGATCTTTCCATGATATTCACACATTAGGGACAATGTGTAATTTAAGTTTGGGGGTATGGGAGACACATTCACACACACCTTGTCCCAATTTTTTTATTTATTATTTTATTGTTTAAAAGAAAAGATAAATGCATGTTTATGTTGTTTTGAAAATTTTGGTTGATTTAAACAAATATTATGATAAGATTTCATCAATAAGCTTAAAATATTGAACACATGGTCTAAATAATAAAGTTTTAAAAGTTTAGTTACTTACTTTAAGGCATTTAAGAATTCTTAAGTTTGATCTAAATCTGACACGAGCACATTAGCACATAATTGTGTGGGGTATGACATATAATTTTTATATGTATGTTTCCATCGCCTAACCGTAATCAGATAACTTGTTAGAAGAACATCTTGGCATAGAAAAATAGAAAAAAAAAATTATTGCTCAAAAAGAGAAAATAAAATGTTGCTAATAATCATTAAATAAACTTCCCTCTGAATAACTGGACCTCTTACCTCAGTAAGCAGTGAGTGTTCATGTCAAAAGGTTGGAATTCTGCTTATAATGATCATTAAATAAAGTTTTCACTGGGTAACTGGACCTCTTGCCTCAGTAAGCAGTGAGTGTTCACGTCAAAAGGTGAGAATTTTACTTGTCAGCATTAAGACCAGTTAGTTTCATAGCCTTTTTTACTCGAGTTAGTAAGTCCTTAGGGGTGTCTTTACACCTAATGCCCTAAAACCATATGGTTTGGGAGTCATTGGCTAAGCACTCGCTACATGGGTCAAATAGAAAGCTTAAGGGAACTCAACATGGCAAAAATCTCATAATAAAAGAAAAAGAAAGAAACAAAACTATGCTATTATTGTTCATTCTAATAGGAAACTCGATGAATGTTAAGACATTGAAACACTACACATTGGAGTTATTTGGAAGCTTCATCTTTTATATGCTAATTCACCACACACTAAGTCAGACTTATGATGCCTTAACCAGCCTTATGTAAGTGATTAGATTTTAAAACTCTTATTCATTGCAAAGATGTGTTTGTATTTTAAGCTTGCTCTTGAATAAATATCACGATTTTGTGTAAGATTTAAATTTTCAGATACCATGAATGATGGATTTATCTTTGTGTCTTTGTTTTTCATTTAGTTTTTAGTTTCGTATTGCTAATAGACTAGCAATATATAAGTTATTTTATTCCATTTTACTTCCCTTTTTGTGTTTTCTGTGTTTTTATAGGTTTTGGAAGAAATGAAGCATTTTGGAACTGAAAGAGCAAAACTAGAACTGGGAGCTGCAGAAGAGTGCGATCGAGCGCAGTGTATGGTGCGATCGAGTGCATAAGCACTCGTGCGCACACGGAGAAGGCTCGAGTGCAACCTTGCGCTCGAGTGTAAACTCATGCGCTCGAGTGCACACGCATCAGTAAAACATCAAAACGGCAGTTCCTATTTTGGAAAGTAGGGTTAGAGACCTGTTTTGGAAATTAGGGTTTCCAAGTGTCCTTAGAACCTTATAAATAGACTTGTAAAACATAGAAATAGTATCTCCCTTTTAGTTTAGTTTTTTGTTCGGGGAGGGCAGAGGTCAGACAATCCCAGAGGAGAGATTGTGGAGACGAATTGACGACTCTTCTCCAAAGTGTTTTTGGGTTTCTTCTTTTTTTTGTATTTTATTTTATGATGTTGTTTAGCATCACAACTATGTGTAACTAATTTTCTAGTAAGGGTTTGGTTGAGACCATAATTATGTTGACTCAATAATTCAGTATTGGTGCCTTTGCGATATTTGTGTTGTGATGCTTAACTTGATTAATGTCTATTTTTATTTAAATTCCTCATGTGTTTGCTAATCAACATATGCATGTGGTATAGATTAGTTAGTTGAATCAATTTGGATGATCGAGTCCTGGGTTCAACAATAGTAACAAAAGATATCCACGCCGGATTCTTGAGTTAATCAACATGGGAAACCGGGAGTAGATACCATGCCCTAGGTCTCGTGTGGTTGTCGATTTCCACAGATCTTATGCTCTCTTAAGGAGCAACTCAGTATACACCATGCTGAATCTCTTAAGAAAGAAAAGAGTTAGAGGAGATACCATGCCTAACTCGTTGCTTAGGGAAATCAATAGCTTAAGGAGTAGATACCATGCCCTTAGGTTGACAACCATTAGGTATTCATGACATGAGTAAAGCATTAGCATACTATTTTGTTGTGGGAGCATGATTAATGGTGGATATCAAGTCCCTACGCCTTTACCTTTATTAAATTCCAACTCAATATTTATTTCTCTTATTTTTATTTTATTATTGGGAAACTAATTCTAAATCAAAATTTATCAATCCCTGTGGAGATAATCTTGCATTCGCACAGTATACTACTAAGTTGACCTTGTGCACTTGCAAGTAAAACAAGTCTGATTATTCGTTTATTTATTTAGGTAGATAATCACTCAACAATGGTCGGTGATACTGGCCAGTGGTTCAGCTTTTACCCACTTGTGAAATAATTTTTTGCCAAGATGAAGTACATCCATTGGCTGGGTGCTCCGGTGAAAGGTCCAAGGAGGCCTATTCCCCACAGGGCAAAAGGAAGCGGGCTAGTGATTAGTGTGAGGGGATTCCCCGGTCTACGAGAGGTGGTGGCATACTGCTGGAAACTCTTGCACTTCTTTACCAGTTTCATGGCTTTTTCTCGCATCCCGAGTTAGTAGTAACCTTGGCGAAGTATCTTAAAAGAAAGAGCTCGCCCCCCGAGGTGATTCCCGCAGATCCCTTCATGAACTTCTCGGATGGCGTAATTGGCCTCGTTCGGGCCTAAGCATTTTAAATAAGGGGTTGTAAGACCCCTTTTATATAGTTGATTGTTCAAGATTTTTTACTATGCTTCTCGTGAGATGATTTTTCTGGCCTCGTTCCTTTCAGTCAGGAGATGTCTATCCCGCAAATACCTGAGGATAGAATCCATCTAGGTTCCCTCAGTGGCCATGGACAACATGATTGTTTTATCAATGCTGGGTACGGTGAGTGTTTTGAGGTAGATCGCTCATGTGGATTCGAGGTACCTAGAGGAGGCTAGCCGGGTTAGGGAGTCAGCCTTTGAATTTTTGGCCCGGGGAACTTAGTTGATTCGAAACACTTGGAACTTGGCGATAAGTTCTCTGGCCTTCGCTAAGTTGGGGGCGATCCTCTCTCCTTGGGCTTTGAACTCTCCATTGACTTGGTTTACCACCAACTATGAGTCATTGTATGCGTTTAGAGCCTCTACAGACAGCACCCTGGCTAGCTTCATCCCTGCCAGTGGAGCCTCGTACTCGACTTCATTGTTTGAGGCTCTAAATCTGAACCTTAGGGCGTACTCAATGGTAAAACCATCTAAGCCACTCAGGATGAGCCCAATGCCACTCCCGGTGTTGTTGGAGGATCCATCAACATGGAGTGTCCATTGAGGGACTTTCTTGATCTTGTCGAGATCCGGAGTAGAATATTCTAGAATCGGGAGGGTGGTTTCCACAATAAAGTCGGCCAAGGCCTGGGCTTTGATAGTTGTGAGAGACCGATAATGAATGTCAAACTACCTAAATTTCGCTGACCATTTGACCATTTATCTGGAGATGTTTGGCTTGTGGAGTACTTGCCGGAGGGGTTGGTCAGTTAGGAAGATAATCGTGTGTGCTTGAAAGTACAGTCGGAGCTTGTGGGCCTTGACCAGGAGTGCATACGCCATCTTCTTCACAGGAAAATATCTTGTTTCTACATTGTGGAGAACCCTACTCACATAGTACACGTGTTTTTGGACACTTACCTCCTCCCGGATTAGGACGGATGCCACCACGTCGGATCCGACTGAGAGATATAGAAAAAGCTCTTTCCCGATGACGGGCTTGGTAAGTAAAAGAGGTGAACCTAAGTACTTTTTTAGTTCTCCAAACGCTTCTTGGCAATCCTCGAACCAGCCGAAGTCCTTCATCTTTTTGATGGCTTTGAGGAACGGGAGACACTTTTTCGCGGATTTTGACATGAATCAGCTTAAGGGCGGTATTCGCCCAGTGAGTCGTTGGACCTCCCTCACTGTCCAGGGTGATTTCATGCTGAGGACAGCTTCTATCTTTTCGGGGTTCGCCTTTATGCCCCTTTGCGTTACCATGAAACTGAGGAATTTTCCTCAGGTGACCCCGAACGCGCACTTAGAGGGATTTAGCTTCATTTGATGGCATCAAAGGACTTTAAAGGCTTCTCTTAAGTCGTTTTTGTGATCCTCGACCTCAATGATTTTCACCAGCATATCGTCCATGTTAACCTCCATGTTTCGGCTGATCTGCTCTCGAAATATTTTGTTTACCAATCTTTGATAGGTGGCTCTAGCGTTCTTTAACCCGAAGGGTATAACTTTGTAGCAGTAGAGCCCTTGCCCCGTGATGAAGGCGATTTTCTCTTGATCGGGCCTATACATGAGGATTTGGTTATACCCTGAGTAGGCGTCCATAAAGGTCAGCAGCTCTTGCCCCGAGGTTGCATCGACGAATTGGTCGATCCTTGGTAAAGGGAAACTCTTTTTTGGACATGCTTTATTCAGATCCGAGAAGTCGATGCAAATCCACTATTTTCCATTGGTTTTTTCACCATCACCACATTGGATACCCAATCCGGATAGTTCGCTTCACGAATGAAGTTGGCCTTTCAATTTCCAGTTTCTGTCACACAAAACGTCAGCACTTAAGGAAGTGCGATCGAGCGCAATACTCCTTGCGATCAAGCGCATTTACACCATAACCTATCTCCTGCACTCGGTACCTTCTCGACTGCACCCACTAATAATCAGCAGTGAGAGGATACCCCATCTGGCTAAAGACGTTAAACTTAGCGCTAATGGGAGGCACCCCAGACATATCCTTTTTATTTAGTACTTTTGTTTTATAGTCATATTTTCATATTTATTATTTTGTTTTCCGGAACAACGTTTGTTTTCCTTTATCAGGTACTTAGTGCGTGCATCCAGTTCAAGCAACCTAGTTCTCCATCTCCCAGGTCAGATCTTTCCATGCCACACACATTGGAGACAATGTGCATTTTAAGTTTAGAGGTAGTGGGAGATACTAGATACTATCACACACGCACTTGGAACACATGCACACACTAAGTCCCAGTTTTTTTTAGGAAGATAAATGCATGATCAATGGGTAAACAAAATTTTTTTGGTTGAATTAAAAATTTGATAACACTTCATTAGTAAGCTTACAAGCTAGAACATATAGTCTTGTATTAGGAATTTTACAAAGTTGAGTTAACTACCTCAAGGCACCTAAGAATTCACAAGTTTGATTTAAAAAATTGCACGAGCACATTTAGCACGCATTTGTGTGGGGTATGACATATAATTCTTTCGTATATGTTTCCATAACCTAATCTATAATCAGATAACTTGTTGAAAAGAACCCTTTGGCATAAGAAAAATAAAGAAAAATATGTTCATCATGCAAAAAGAAAATCAAAAAGCTTCCAAAAATCAACTTTCCACTAAGCAACTGGGCCTCTTACCTCAGTAAGCATTAAGTGTTCACGTCAAAAGGTGAAAGTTTCATTAAGGAGCATTAAAAACCTATTAAGTTCCATAGCCTTTTTGACTCGAGCTAGTAGGTCCTTAGGGGTGTCTTCACACCTAATGCCCTAAAACCATCTGGTTTGGGAGTCATTGGCCAAAACACTTGTTACAAGGGTCAAATAGAAAGCTCGATGGAACTCAACATGGCAAAAATCGCATGATAAAAGAAAAAGCAAAAAGAAGCAAGTATTATGCCATTTTGTTCTCTTTGATAAGAAATTCGATGAAAGTTTGGGCACCGAAACACTATCCACTAAAATTATGTGGAAACCTGATGTAGGAGGATCCGAGTCAGATGATGTTGAGTTGTCAGATAACACGTTGTTGGCACTGAGATACTTTGAGTTGGCATATCAGCGCAAAAATGGCAGGTGGACTACCTAGAACGGTTGACTGCCGTTGATTCTATTTTAGGCCTTCAAATTTGCAGTTTCTAGTTTTAGGAAACTTTCCATTTGCAATTTCTTTTGTATTGAAGTCAGAATTGACTTACAATCGTTTAATCCTAGTAATTTCCTTAGTTTTCCCCAGGATTATGTTTTCGGAGTTTTTTTCTTTTTTGCTTTGACCTTATAAATAAGGAGGCCACATACAGAAAAGACAGATTATCATTATTATTGGTATTTGCATAATTTTAAATTAAACATCAGAGATGTTTCTCTGTGTTTTAAGGGTTTTTCTTGTGTGTTTTCCTTGTAAAATATCTATCGAAACTAGCCTGCAGAATAATCACTATTCTGTCCGACGTTAGTTGGTATCAGAGCTTCAGCATCTTTCTGGGGTGAGATTTCATCAGTTTCCATGGCTGGTGGTCGTGGTCGTGTTCGTCGCGGGCAGGTTCTGAACGAGGAAGCCCCACACCGTGATCGTAACGTTCAGGATGCAGTGATTGAGAATTTTCAGAAGTAAGTTTCAGCGTTAACCCAGCGTCTAGCGGCGCAGAATTTCAGTGATCGTGAGATGGAAGATCACGATTTCGATTCTAGTTTCGAAAACCCGTATCACAATCCTGCTCGATTCTGGGAGCACCGTGGTCGGGAGAATCATTATAGAGACCTCGATTTCAGAGTGGATCTGCCAGAGTTTTTTGGTATGTTACAGGCCGAAGGATTCGTTGATTGGTTGAATGAAGTATAGTGTATTTTCGAGTATAAGGAAGTCCTAGATCGTGTCAAAGTGAAACTGGTCGCCATCAAACTCAAACGCAGAGCATCTAAGTGGTGGGAGCAGTTGAGGCACTCACGCGATCGGCAGGGCAAGGCCAAGATCACAGATTGGGAGAGGATGAAGAAGAAGATGAAGGGTCACTTCCTTTCTTTCGGCTACACTCAAACCTTGTTTCAGTGACTTCATTCGTTGAGGCAAGGCACGAGATCGGTGGATGATTACACGGAAGAGTTCTATCAATTGATAGCCCATAATGATTTATCCGAGAAAGAAGAGCAGATGGTGGCACGGTATTTGGGGGGATTACAGCAGCCCCTGTAGGATGTCCTCAGCCTTCACTCACTGTGGACCGTTTCTAAAGCATACCAGCATGCACTTGCAGTGGAAAAACAGCAGAACAGGAGGCCAGTGATCAGAAGCGATCAAAGCAGTCGGCTAGTTCACCCTCAAGAATCCCGTCCTGCCCAGCAGCCACTCCAAGGTAACTCTAACCCAAATATTAGATGTTTCAGATGTGGTGAACATGGGCATAAATCGACTGAGTGCAGGAAGTCTGTTAGTCATAAGGGCAAAAATCTCCTGATTGAGGACGACGAGGTAGATGAAACTAAAGAGATTGGAGAGCCTGTGTATGACGATGATAAAGATGTAGATGTGTTGTATGGAGATGGCCATGAGACTCTGGTCGTTCATAAGAGTTTATTGACCCCCAAGGGTGATTCAAGGGACGATTGGTTGAGAACCAATATTTTTCACGCGACCTGCACAGTTGCCGATAAAGTCTGCAAGATGATCATTGACAGTGGTAGTTGTGAGAATGTAGTGTCTGAAGAGATTGTCCAGAAACTGTAGTTGAAGACAGATCATCATCCTAAGCCGTATAAATTGTCATGGCTGAATAAAGGCAATGAGGTAACAGTAGATAGGCGATACCTAGTGTCTTTTTCGATTGGTAGGAAATATTTTGATAATGCTTGGTGTGATGTTGTGTCTATGGATGCATGTCATGTATTGTTAGGTAGACCTTGGCAGTATGATCGTAGTGTTATTCATGATGGGTGAAAAAATACATATTCCCTTAGCATCAAAGGGAAGAAGATTGTGTTGGCACCTCGTCGGGAAGGAACCACTCCTACCCCAGTAGCCAATAATACTAATCTGCTTTCGATGTCCAGGTTTTTAGCTGAGGTTGAGCGTGGAGATGTGGTCCATGCTCTGCTGCCTTGTGGGAATAGTCCACCAGACATGAATCCAGATTTACCAGCAAAGGTGTAGCAGCTACTAGCAGAGTTTTTTGACCTGATGCTAGAGGATCTTTCTCCTGGGTTACCGCCTGATGTCTTTAATGTGAAACACCTGAGTCCTTGTTTTGTGGATTCCGATGAAGCTACTGTGAACTCGAGGATGAGTTCTATCCAACCCGAGGCGACTGATGCAGGAGGATCTAAGTCAGATGATACTAAGTTGTCAGATAACACGTTGTTGGCACTGAGATACCTTGAGTTGGTAGATCAGTGCAAAAATGGCAGGTAAACTACCTAGAACGGTTGACTGCCGTTGATTCTGTTTTAGGCCTTCAAATTTGCAGTTTCTAGTTTTAGAAAACTTTTCATTTGCAATTTCCTTTTGTATTCAAGTTAGAATTGACTGCCGTTGATTCTGCCTTAATACAATCGCTTAATTTTAGTAATTTCCTTAGTTTTCCCCAAGATTATGTTTTCGGGGATTTTTTTCTTTTTTGCTTTGACCTTATAAATAAGGAGGCCACATACAGAAAAGACAGATTATCATTATTATTGGTATTTGCATAATTTTAAATTAAACATCAGAGGTATTTCTTTGTGTTTTTTGGGTTTCTCTTGTGTGTTTTCCCTGTGAAATATCTGTCGAAACTAGCCTGTAGAATAATTGCTATTCTGTCCTGCGTCAAAACCCCATCTCATATGTGCTAATCCATCACACACAAATCAAACTTGCGATGCCTTAAGCCAACCTTAGGTGGTTACCATAAAACTTTTGAAAGTCCTTTTGCAATCCAAAATGTGTTTTTATTATAAGCTTACTCATGAACGGTTATCATGGTTTTATGCATAACCCAAATTTTTGAGTACCATGAAAATAAATTTTTCTTTAAAATTTTGTTTCAACATAATCTTTGGTTTTGTATTGCTAAGGGACTAGCAATATGTAAGTTTGGGGATGTGATAAGTGCTTAAATAGTCATATTTAAGCCCTTTAATTTACACTTGTTAGACTCTTTACTTATCTATTTTAGTAGACTATACTTCATTTTTATGTTTAATGTGTTTTTCACAGGACTTGGACAAAAAGATAACAAAATGGAGCTTTTAGAAGCAAAAGTCAAGTTCTGCCCTCCAGCAAGGTGCACTTGAGCGCACCCCCTTGAGATCGAGCACACAAGCACACGAGCGCATATATGCGATCGAGCGCATCCTGTATACACTCAAGTGCAATTACTCCAGAGGCAGCAGAGCCAGAATTGGAAAGATGTCCTCCGACTCCAAAACGGAATTAGGGTTTTGTGACGCAATGAAGACCCTATAAATAGCCCTGTAAAACACATATCACACACCTTTTGTTTGAGACTCGAGGTAGAGAGCTTAGGAGAAGAATTGACGACTCGTCTCCCGAGTCTTCTTCGGTTTTAGTTTTCTGTTTTTACTTAATTATGTTTAGCATGTTTACTTTACTTAGTATGTGTAACTAAACTCTTATAGGGCTTGATTGAAGCCCTAGTTATGCTTTACCACACATTTATTCATTGATTATCTTTGCTATAACCTTGTAAGAATATTTAACTTGATTAATACCTGTTTATATTTACATTCCTCATATGTATGTGCCTGATCAACGTATGCATGTGGTATGGATAGGTTAGTCGAATCAATTTGGATGACTGAGTCTTGGGTTCGACATTAGTAATAAGGGATATCCACACCGGATTCCCGGGTTAATCAACATGAGAAACCGGGAGCGGACCAAGCCCTAGGTCCCATGTGGTTCTCGATCTTCACAGTCCTCATGCTCTCTTAAGGAACAACTCAATATACACCCATGTTGAATCCCTTAAAGAGAGAAAAGATTTAGAGTATACACCATGCCTAACTCGTTGCATAGGGAGATCAATAGCCTAAAGTGTGGACCAAGCCCTTAGGTTGGCAACCATTAGATATTCATGATAAGGCTAGAGCATTGAAACCTTAGTAAGTGGGAAAGTATAATTAGTGGTGAATATCATAGCCTTATGTTCTCATTATTGATATTCACTCACTATCAACTGTTATTTCTCTTTTAACTTAAAGGAATTAGTTCTAGATAGAAATTCACCAATCCCTGCGGAAATGATCTCGCACTTGTACACTATAATACCACAGACCTTGTACACTTGCAAGTAAAACAAGTATGATTATTTACTTATTTATTTAGGTAGATAAACGTCCAACAATAATCATCAAGTGGGATTACCTCAAGAGTTTCCTTACCTTTCCAATCTCCTAGTTGTAGCTCCACCCCTTGTGCTACACTCATTGTCAGAACTTCTTTGGAATTGACTGTCTTGATCCACCCATTGCCTTTCTCCACCTTATTTACTCGAACACATAGAGATCGAAAGCCCTAGTGTCTACAAGAGCACTAACCTTGGTGCCAGCCACCATGATGTTTGTAAACATGAGCCCCTTCCGCTTGCCAAACCTTTTGGCTTTGATCGAGTTAAGCATGATAGAGCCAAACTTGAGGGTATCTTTCTCCATTTCCCCCTTTTCCCTAGCAATGGTAGAGAGCTTGGTTCGTTTCGGGTAATCCCGCACCCGATGAGGACCCTCACACAAGTAGCATGCTAATGGCTCCTTCTTTTTGCCCCCTTCCTTGGCGGACTTCCACTTGTGAATGGGTGGTTTCTCTGGATCACCCTTCTGATACTTGTCTTTGTCTCCCCCACCTTTACCCTTATTCTTGGAGGAGTCAAATTTCTCTTGTTTCTTGAACTCCACCAAAGATTCTGCCATGGACATGGCTCGGGTGAGGTCTTGGACACCCCTTCTTTGCAACTCTTGCTTAGCCCATGGTTTGAGGCCATCCACGAAGGAGAAGAGAGCCTCCCTCTCTCCAAGATCATAAATCTGGAGCATGAGTTCCAAAAACTCTCGTAAATACTCTCGTACTTCCCCACGTTGGATGAGCTTTCGTAGTGTGGCTCGTGCCTTATCTTCCGCATACTCCGGATGGAACTGTTGGTGGAATTTCCTCTGGAATTCTTCCCACGTAACAATGGCAACACCCGCACACCTACGTCGCCACCATAATAAAGCAACATCAACAAGATAAATAGAGGCAGTGTTTACCTTGGTTATATCCTCCATGATGTTCATCACTCGAAAATATTGCTCCATCCCCCAAAGAAAGTTGTCCACATCCTTTGCAGCTCGGATGCCTTTGAACTCCTTTGGCCTAGGCACATTCACCTTGTGATTGGGTGTTATAGCAAGCATACCACCTCCGATGGCTGCTTTGCAGGCTGAGAGCTCCCGCTTGAGCTCTTCCATCTCTTCCCGCATAGACATCACCACGACCTCAAGGGTGTCCTTCTTTTGCATAAGCACATCTTCAGCTTCGTTGAGGGCACCTTGCATCGCTCCTTAGAGATCCTCTCTCATGGAGTTTAGCTCCTCGATGCTACCATCGGTATCCTCGAATTTTTCCCACATTTCTCCCACGACTAACTCCACCTTAACCAAGCGAGCATCCATGCTTGACATCACATCCTTGAACTAGCCTTCTTGGCCGCCCCCTCTCAGGTCTCATGACCGTCATGAACTAGGTTGCTAGCATCAGAAGCGGTTGCCATCTCTTCTCAAAATTCTCAATGAACTTGCCTCTGATACCACTTGTCACGGGCAGCAAGCTTAAGTCTCTAACTGTGCGGCCGTAGGCTCGAAAACACCTCATTGGAATGCCTAAGTCAGCCTTTCTCTTAGCTACTCAAGAGAACCACCTTCAAAGCTAGACCTACTCAAAGAAAATAAGCCAACACAAGAGAGAATATAAGACAAAGCTAGAGAGCTTTCTATTGCTTGAATAATTGAATGATTTACAAGTGAGGTGGGAGACCCCTTTATATAGGGAGAGCTCCCTTACATCCATGGCTAACATCTTTCCAAGTGTCACAATCCTACGGTACTATAAGTGTAGTACAAGTGTACTACAAGTGTAGTACGAAAGTACAAGGTACTACCATGTAGTGCACTGCAATATAATGATGTACATTATAATCAAAAAGTGTATTAGGAAACCCTCGAACATGTGGGTCTCACGCAGGTCGTGACATCAGCACCCGAATACACATTCCTAGTTTATGTTTCTCCTGTTGGCAATTACCAGAAGGTGAGTTATAATTAGCTATGTTATTTATCCCCAAATTTGTTTTGAGAAAAACGGTATACTTATGAATCATGCTGCTTGGAAGATCTCTTTTATTGTATTCTAATCTTTGATGATCCAAATTGGCTAAAAGATTAATTGTATGCTTCACTATGTTAGGCAAAACAACAATTATTTTTGTAGTGGGAGAAACAACAGAACTATAATGAACAGCAGGACTTATGCAGAGTAGTCAGTGCTACAGAGTAGAGAACAAGAGGTTCAAAAAGCTTCAGAGATTTTTTTGTTGAAAAATAAATAAAGAAATTGATCAATTAAAGATTGCAGATAGCAAAGAAAAAAAGAACATAAATGAAGAGATTTGTTAATTTTAGAGTGGAAAAGTATCCTTATATTCAGAAAACGAAATGATCCTGTGTTTTCTATAGATTTTGTATACATTATTCACTTAATTTTTTCATGTTTCAGTGATACTGGATTTTGTTTATATGATACTGCAGGGCAGTTGTTGTGCATCTTGGCATAAATTTTTGAAGGGGCGAACTTAAGGACGTAATCCCGAGTCACATTTTAAAGAATTAATGTCAATTTCTTTAGATGTGATCATTGCAGATTTTGAAGGATGCCCTTCAAGATTTGGAGAATCAAAATTATGTGTTGAATGTGAATTTTTTTTTTTTGGTGTCTTCACATTTTTCCTCTTGAAAATTTGCATCAATAGGCTAATGCTTAACCATAATATGTTATGTGTTTAACCAATTAACCTATAAAAATAAACAACATATACAAGATGTAAAGATACTTAAATTTAACATATTCCAAAACCACATAGACAAAAAAATATAAGTTAATTCAAATTGAAATTAAAAAAACTATATGTAAATATATCTATTTAAGCATTGAGATGTGATAAAGATTAAAGTTACAAGACAAAAAACTATCAAATACCTATTTAAGCATTGAGATGATTCATTAATCAAGTATAAAAAACTCAATCACCACTACACATACCTTAGTGAGAAACCCAAACCATCCACAAATCAAATCACGGCATTCCTCTACCGAACCTTAGCCTTCTCGGCATCAATAATGGACTCCACCAACACTAACTAGTATTGAGGACATTCAAACTGGCTCATGAAAAACATTTTTTTTATTCTAGAGTTACAAAATTCCAGCATGTTACATTGATTATTCATCTAAATTTTCTTATTACTTCTTCAACATGTTTATGCTTTCTTCCTGTTATGAAAGTGGAATGAAGTACGGACATTTATAAAGAAAATAAAGGTTACATATGATTCTATTAATAGTCAAGTTTTCAATTTTACACTGCCTACATTGTAGATTTCTTTGCTCTGCACTATTTCCAAACATAGAAAGAAAGAAAAACGAGAGAAAGTGCAAATTCATTTAGATAATCAAACTTGATAGATCGTAAATTTATTTGCTCTGCTTATTTCCAAACACATCAACTGTGGATGGAAGAAAATTAATAAAATGCTACATATAAATTATCAACAATCCCATCCGCACAAACAATAATTGCTATTAGGTGCGGGATATGGCACGCAGTTTCCAACGCCATTGTGTGTATTACGACACCATTGTTGACAAGCTGCAGGATCACAAGTACCACTACCAGGTAGACGTTCATGACATCTTTCTTGTGCATCCACTTGAAGCATCATCAATGCAACTACAATGGTAACAAAATCAAGCAAAAAGAATAAGTTGATTAGCGAATATACACAACCAAAATGGTGCATGCAACCTCACTTTATTATTGATTGCAATATATCTAACCAGGGATATGAAAATTTAACATTGAGTGAAAAAATATAAAAAAGGACAAAAAATGATAAATAAGTATCTCAATGTGATGCTCGAAACAAGGAAATCTGTTACCCATAAAGGGGGGGAGGGAGGGGGAAGGTAGAGAAAATCACAATAGAAATGTAAAGGGTAAACGAAAAAACCTGAGAAAACGAGCAAAAGCAGAAAAAAATGGTTGCAAGAAAGCTTTGCCATCTGCTGCAAAATCTTATGACTAGTATATCTCTCAATATAATTGCTCTACCGAGGATGGACTCAAACGGACTAGTTGGTGTGGTATTTATAAGGACAAAATCTTCACTATTCATTGTACCAAAGAAAAAGGAAGGCAAAATCTTATGTATTTATGATTAGTAATTACAAATAAATGGAATAAATGCAGAGATTTTTACTCAATGTTTTGAATTGTTTTGGCTCAAGTTGTTGCAGAATTTACTCCAATGGTTTGCTCCATTATTTGAAAACCTCTTTCTTTGCCATAAAAAATGGAGAAACAAAGGGCAGTGATATTGACACTTATTGGCACTCCATTTATTTTTATTTTTTTCTGAAACTTATAATAATATCCTTAATTAAAGATGATACTCAATTTGACTTTTGAAATACAATTATTATCATATATTCTCTTTACAAGTTCCCATAATACAAAATCTTTTATTAATTACTCATTTTTCATCTCTAACTCTTTACTTATTCATTTTTGCAGCTAAAACTTATTTTTAATTTAATTCTTTCTTCACTTTTTCATAACAATGGATAATCAATTAATGGAATATGTTTCATCTTGAATATTAATAATTTTCAAGGCTGTAGGGTTAATGACTCTTTTTAATCAATTTATTTAGAATTATTAGCTGAAAATAGTAAATTTTAAAAAGATTTTCAGAAGTTAGATTATTTATATGTAGTAGGATCAATTTTTGTCACCTAAAAGTTAACTTCATGTCCTTAACAAAAAGTGAAGGAAAATGGAAAAAAAAAAGAGAGAAAATAAGAAAGAAAGGAA
This sequence comes from Bretschneidera sinensis, assembly GCA_023935145.1. Lineage (NCBI taxonomy): Eukaryota > Viridiplantae > Streptophyta > Magnoliopsida > Brassicales > Akaniaceae > Bretschneidera > Bretschneidera sinensis. Next base: position 73,041,739 of record CM043698.1, read on the forward strand.
GAAAGATGGTGGATAAAGAAAAGTTTTGCTCTAAAAGTGAAGAGGATAAAGAGATAAGCATTTCTCGGAGACAAATCTATATAGCAGATAGAGATCTTAAAGACCAAGTCTCACATCCACATATAGTTCATATATAGTTTGACTATTTTTTTTAACAGCAAAGAGAATAGTATTATCATCTAATTTATTAACCACCTAAAATAAACGCTACTATTTGAACCAATAAGATAAACCTTCAAAACGGATCACAATTATCGCTTTGAATCACGACACGCAGTCACTCGATACAATATTAGCTTTTTACGGTAAATTTGGAAGTTACAAGCTTATTTTTTACATGTTTCATTATGTAACTAATAAACTTCTGGGTGATTTATTTTGGTGGTAATTTTCATTGATGGTTCAAATAGTATGACGGACCTAAAATAAACTAAGTTGTAGATACGAAATAATTTTATTACTTCCCGGTCTTCGACCCATCTATGTATGACACATTTTAATTTGGAAGAGATCTACACAAAAATTATATAGTTAATTTGGAACCCTTAAACATGTTCATCACAAGATTTAATTTAATTTAAAAAAAAATCATAAAAGAAGTATATGCAGAAATCATGTATTTAAGCATTGCACCAAAAAGTATCTCATATTGATCAATAATATTACGATTTACAAATTATGAGTTTGGTTAGTTTAGGGTTTTTTAGCATCATTTGATAAATTTGAAGGGTCAATTTCGTCAGTTTCCCTAGGTCAATATATGGGATAATGTTATCATGACCCTCACGATGTCATAAGGTGTAACCAACATCCGCTGTAGCCTGTTGACAATATCTCCACCGATTTTTACTGGTAAACCATCTATCCGATTTGAAGTCCTGATCACCAAATAAAAGTAAATTAAAGACCATGTTATTTATTTATTTTGAAAAAACGCATGCTTTAAATCAAACGAGTAGTTCACAACAAATAACCAAAAGAAGAGAAAAATAAAGTTTCATAACAAACCACGATTTCGACTTTAAAGAAAATAATTGTCATCATCTTCAGTTTCTTTGGTATTCATGGCCAAAACAACAAAGCTGTAATGAAATTATATCTTGTAATAAGAAACTACAGGATTTACTCTATCTAACAATTGGTCCATCTACATGGTATATATATAGCTCCTAACTCTTGTCTAATTTATGATTAAATATTTAGGGCTTGATTCATTTATGATAATTTCTTTAAAATTAAAGATATTTTTGTAAAGTTGATCTAATAGGATGATGCTTAATAGTTAATAGTTCCAATGTGCACACCATTATACATATCAACCACAAGTATTGCATATTCTGGATATTTTTTTTCAAAATAGAGGGATTTAAATAACATTTTTTGTGAGAAAGGAAATATTATTTTTACTATAATAGGATACTTATCATCTTATTTCTAGAATAGGACACTCTTTCCTACATAGACTCCAAATCATCTTGTTCTTTTTAAAAAAATTCGTAAGGATAGTCTATGTAATCATTACTTGTTCCATATGGGAAAAAACAGCTTGTAAGCATGCACATCTTCTTAGGCAAGAATAGACAGTAGACAACCAAAAGGTAAGTGATGTAGAACATAACGTTAAGAAAGAAATAGAAAAGAACAGTTAAAGAAATGGAAACTAGGTTGCCCTATGGATTAAAGGTTGAGAAGAAATTAATACTCAATATCAATAATTTTTTTTTTCATTCAAAGTTAATTGAAAATTAAGAGGGACCTCTCTTATATAAAGATATTTAAGAATCATAGTCCTACTACAGCACTTTAAATAAAAAAAATCAACACTAATCAAATATGATCTCCTAATCCTATCCCAAAAAATTAAATCCTAATACATTATTATGTCATAAGATCCCTACTAAAATATAATTCTTTTAAGATTACAAATTTTTTTTTAATACCCTTCTGTACCCCATCATTCTCCACTACTTAGAGTATGTTAAGTATTGAGCCCAAAGAATTTAACATTTTCATTTAATAAAATCATGTAGAGATTATATATCTTCAATTAATTAATGCTATGTAATAAAATGCAATGCAAATTTAATTAGCTCCTAAAAATTGAAATGCTTACAAAGTGTATCTTCGGATTCAAACCTATAATTTAGCTCTTTTGTCTTTGAAGTTGCATTTCAATTATTATCCTTGAATTTGATCTTTTGGAGAGCTTCTTGACTTTTGAGATCTTCAAATTTGATAGACCATTCTACAGTCTTGATCTCCCTTAATGTATAAGTACTATTAACAATCTCTATCACTTAAGTAATATCATTAGTGATTCAGGGTCAACAAACACTTGATCAACAGAGATAATAATTTTCTTAACAAACCCATATGGATCAAAAACCTTATGCAACGCATTCTATGTGACTAGATATAATACATCACGAATTATCACGCAAAGGATTCGGGTTAGCTCAGTTGAACCCATCACTCATAAAGTGGATATAATTTTTGTAAAAACTTTTTTTTGTTCTGATTTTGTTCTTTTTTTTCCTTTTTTTCTCATAAATTACATAGAGCAAAATAAATATAAAAAATTTGTAGAACACTGTTCATGACACCGAAAGCAATTTCTTATAGATTTATTTTTTCACTGATTTGGGTTAAGGTTTGTTTAGTGGATGTATGGTGATTTGGGTCTAGGGTTGGTCTAGGCTCTTATACCAAACTGATGTAGAACAAGAAGTAAGAAAGAAATAGAAAAGACGAGATAAAGAAATGGAAACTTTTATTCAGTACACTTTTATTTAGAAATGGAAACCTAGGGTTGGTCTAGGTTTGTTTGTTTGTTTGTTTTTTTCCTGCTAATATAAGTACACTTTTATTCAGTCAAAGCCAAAGAGATTTGTTGCATGATTGTACATAATTTCTTTTCTATACAGGTACATGTTGAATGATGCTCTGACCCAAAAATGATTTATTGTTTTTGTATAAATTTCTATAACTCAAAAAATATAGATGGAAATAAGTATTACTACTATATATAAAGGTACATACAATTATAGTATATATGATAGCAATGATGTCGATTAGTTTTCGGTTGATGAAACTTCTTGGTTATTTGCAATAACCAACTCGCAATAGAAGTTAATACGTAGAATTAATTAAGAAGCACGTGAATATTTTCAGAATCCTTGCGATTGATTGGGCACTTGGAGAGACTTAAAGCCCCAAACCCACCTTTTATTACCTTCTCAATACCCAATTCATAGGAAAGAATAAATAGAGAATGTGTTAAAGTATTAAGAATAATTGAGTTATCAATTATCTCAAAAGCTTAAGCTCAAGAGAAAATTTTCAATTATTTCTTAATATGATATTTGAGCTTGAGGTCTTGGTTTCGAGTCGAGGATACCTTTTTTTATTTAATATTTGACCTAGTTCATTGCACTTTCGGATGTTTGGGTTTTCTTTCATTGGGTTTCACATGCAAAGCCTTTAATCAATCAATGGGCATGCACGTGCGGGGGATAATATATTAGCAATTCAATTATTCTTAATAGAATGTTCTCAAAGAAGGGGGAGTTAATGGAAGGTGCAAGGTGCAAATATAATAGGAAGAGTGGTACTGCAAAAAGGAAGCCAATTGAGTTTAGCGATCCAGAAGTTAGATTCGATGTCTTGTCATGGGAGAGGGATGCGTTCGTTCGGCTAGAGAATGTCAATCATTAGATGTTGATAAGCAAAGGGGACTAGTAGTTGATGAATCCAGGTGTAATACCTTTTCCCCTCTTCGGTAAGAGGCTGCCTGGGTTGAGGCGGTTAAAACCCATTTGTTTGTACCTTTTTATTTCTTTTGCTAATAAACGGGTAGGGGTCCCTCCAACTCAAGGAGGTTTTCTTTAAAAACAAAAAAGGTTGAGGTGGTTAAAACATGGGAGTTGAGCAAGAATATGGGATTAGCTTTTTATGTAAATGAGGATGAGGTTATTTAAAGTCTGTATCAATTGGAGGTTGGAGCTGAAAGATCGAGAGGATTGTAGTAGGATTTGAAGCACTTTTGTTTATTTTTGGGTTTGAGGTTGGCTTGAGTTTTTCGGCTAAAATGATGGAATTCGTGGTGGTGCTGCTTAGAGTTATGTTGCCAGGTTGTCTATATCTTATGTTAGTGATTGTAGGATAGTTATATAGTTTTCTTTTAGTTGTTTGGTTGGGTTTGCTGGTGCTGCGTTTTAATGGCGGTTGGTGTGTATGTAATGCATCTGTGGATGCTAGCTCATTATTAGATATAATTCTATTTTTGTCTTGGAAAAAAACATTGAGGCAAATTTTATAAATAAAAAAATTGAAATAGATTCTCTGTTGTCTATCATCCATTTATTGTTGCATCAAATCAACTTCCTTTTATTCACCAATAAATAGGTCATTTTGACCTAAAAAAGTACCGATCAAGGTTTTAAATTGCGGTTGTGATATCGTGGTTGCGGATATTGCAGGTGTTAAAATGTGGATCACAAGTATATATCGCAGTCATGAATTTTCATAACTTCGCAAAAATTTAAAATATAAGTCGCGGGCATCACAACAATGAATAGCAATTGTGGATGGCACGTGTTCATGGAGTTATACAGCTCTTCGTGGCTGTGACATGTCGCTCTATAACCGTGAATTCCACTATTCTGCAAATAATGGTGAAAAGCAAATGTGACACATGTCGCTACTGCTATATAGTGGCCACTATATCGCGTCTTGGTCGCTATTTTAAACTTGGTACTCATACATTTGCAATACCTAAAATTTTGTGTAGCCATTAATAAGTACTATAAAACTAGTCCATAAAAAAGATGAAAAAGAGAATCATAATAAAGATAATTCTCCAAACTTCAACCCGGCTAGTTTTAGCTCCTAGATTTTTCTGCTTAGTTTTGGATGATGGTTGTTCCTCTTTAGTTGGAGTGTTTCCAGTTTTGATGTTGCTTAAGCTTGTCCTATTTGTTCCATTTTTGGTTTTGAATCATTTTGTTTGGTCGAATCTGTTTGTATATTTCGCATCTTTAATGCTGATCAATAATAATTGCTTTTTCCCTTTAAAAAACCTTTCTAATTAACTTCAGCATTGTTAACTACGATAGACATCTACCAAATCATCACCTAAAGCATAAGTGGGCAAACAAATATTATTTAATTGACAACCATAAAGAAACAATTGGTAAAAATAAAAAGAATAAATTAATAAATTTTAAATTAGTTGCGGTTATTTTATTGTTAAATTTAATAAAGATATCAAGAAAATATATACACATACATGTACGCAAATGTTAAGGAAAAAATAAACTTCTTTTATCAAAAAACTTTCTTCACAGGGTACAGTGCACTTGTTTGCACCATTTGATAAGTTTAAACACAATTTTATCGGTAAAGCGTGCAAAATCAAGCTCTGGATTGAATTTGTTGCAGGCTAATTAATCAAACAACAACAACGCTGGCAACAATGCCAACGACAACAGCAACATCATCCCTCTGCCATATATGTATGGTTCGCAAGCAGGATCAATACATGCCTATCGCAAATATAATCTGTATAATCAGCCGGATCCTCCCTTCTCATGCCAAAATCTCTGACAACTCCAAAGAGACTATGCAGGGGTGTGTCTCTGTTCATCAGGTTCATCATTGAGGAAGCCAACGAGCATTGCCAGCATGAGCAGCGCAAGACCATACATGCTGAGAATCTGCTTTGATGAGTACACCCAGCCTCTTACCCTCTTTTTTGCCAATCATGAGAGTGACAATGGCATGATATTGCTTTGAGAGCCCAATTTTAAGCGAAGCCCAGACTTTTGGCCTTTCTCAATGAGCTCATCTCCTCTCCCTATGGCCCATCTCTCTATGAGACCTCTGTAGAGCCTTCTGGGTAGCCTTTCCAAATGGGCCCTCAACAGGGGATTTTCGTTGGATGGGTCGTTACTACAAGGATGGATCGTATGCTGCTGTTGGATTCTGAATCATATTTGAATACGAAAATGTTATAAGAATGTTTAGTGGCAGAAAGGCTAATACCCAACACTCAACAATTAGAAAAAGAACAAAAATACTGACAATTTAATAATACCTATGAATTTTCATTATTCCAAGGTTAAAGTGGCTCTACATGAACAAGATACTAGACAATTAACCACTAATTCAACTTTTGATGTACTGTAAAAATCACTTAGGATCACCACCTTTTGCTTGGATTATTTGATAGACAGGGGCTTTGATAAAGAGTACCAATACCATAAAGCTTACCTTGTATCATAGGAAGGGGATGAGTGCAGGATAGCCTCAAGAAGCATTTTGTCCAGTTCTGGTCCTGAAGAAATGCTGCTGACAATACCCCGCCCATCTTTTTTGGTAATTCCTCGATCTGATCTATTCTCATGATCACCATATAGTAGTAAATTAAATAAAAAATTTATTTAATTAAGAAAAGACACATACATGAACTCAACTGCGCAAAATAACATACAAAAAAGAGAAGAGAAAATAAAGTTTCATAACAAACCTTGATTACAACTTGAAGGAAAATTGTTGTCATCATTATCATCATCTTCTGTTTCATCATTATTCATGACCAAAACAACAAGGCTGTAATGAAATTGTATCAGGTGGAGTAGTAATAAACTATAGTATTGAGTCTATTAACTCTATCTAACAATAGGTGCATTAACAAGGTATATATATAGCTACTAACTCTTGTCCTATCCAGGTTAAATATTTAGGGCTTGACTCATTTACAGGAAAGCACTTGAAAATTAAGGACATTTTTGTAAAGCTGATCTAATTATAGGATGATGCTTAATAGTTAATAGATCCAATATACAAACTGTTATACATATCAACCACAAGTATTGCATAACAACACATCATCCATGCATGTGCTTCCTCTAATTCCTGGATTTTTTTTTACCAAAGTAGGCATATTTAAAATCTTTTTTTACCATAACAGGATACTTATAATGTTATTTCTAGAATAGGACACTTAATTTTTGCCAGACTCTAAATTATTTTTTTCTTTTATTTGGTAAGGATAGTCAATATATACTAAGAGTTACTTTTTTCCAAATTGAAAAAAACTAGTTGTAAGCACAAACATATTCGTAGGCGAGAATTGATAGTAGGCAATGAAAAGGTAAAATATATTTAGACAACATGATGAGTGCTAATTGCTAGTGTTACTTACATATAATCTTAGATATTAACTCCACGCTTGACACTGAATTTTGAAAAAGATATCTAAATTGTGATGGTCCCAACAATCCAATATATGCGTACACATAAAGAGTTTCAATTTCATTTATGCTCATCTTTTTGCCGAGTAACTTTTATGTGTATATATTACCAAATTAGTGTCAATGACCTATGCAAAATATTTGCTTCTAAGATGAGTATACTTAAAAATAATGATACTAGTGAAGTTCTCTAAAATTTCTAATGAAGCTTCGGATGGGATGTTTTTGACTCGGTCTAACTAAGAATTCCTCGTAAACTTTTATTCTATAAGGACCAAAGAGGTTTGTTGCATTTTTTTTTCACAACAAAAAAAAAGGTTGTTGCATGATTGTACGTGACTCTTTTAAATGCGGGTGCAAGTTGAATGACTCTCTTAACCCTAATAGATTATTAATTTATTGTTTTTGTATTGATTTCTATAACTAGAAATATATGGATAGAATTAAGTATTACCAGACTTTGGTTTCGGGCTTCCTATCTTGTCACTCTCGGTTGGCCTTCGATGCTCATCTTGATGCGGCCTTGTCCCAAATGAAAATCATGTCCACCAGCTCATCTTTTCTCTCCAAGGAGCATCACGAAGAGGGCATGCAGTGCACAGTTTATATATTAGTTCCACGCCTGAGATCGAATTTTGAATAAAAAGTAGTCTAAGTATACGATGACACCAATAATCCAATATGTACTTAAATATAAGTGCAATATTTTTTAGAGTAACTTTCATATATATGAGCAGATTAATGTCAATGACATATGCAAAAATTTTCCTGCTAATCTTACTAAGTGTGAACTAAAGAAATTTGTTGCATGATAGTAGATGATTTCTTTTATATAGGGGTGCAAATTGAACAACGCTTTTTAACCCAAAAAAATGAATTTTATTGTTTTTATATAAATTTCCATAATAGAACTGAGTACTACTATATTTGAGGGTAATAACGTCGATTACTTTTCAGTTGATGAAACTTGCTGTAGAAGTTAATACGTAGAATTAATTAGGAAGCACAAACTTATCTTAGAAGTTAATAGGTAGAACTAAAATATTAAGAAACACATATTATTGCTTTCTCTTCATTAAAATCTTCTTCATGTTAAGAAATGAATGAGTTACTAATTATCCCTAAAGTTTAAGTTGATGGGAAATTACCTCATAATTTTTTTATATTTGAACATGCACTCTCATGTGTAAGCCGAAAAAATGATTAAATGCTTTACACATGAAACCCAAATGAAAGAAAGCCTTATCTGAAAGGGAAACAAACTGAGTCAAGTAATAATAATGAAAAAGGGGCATCCCCATGACTTAGAGCTCTTCTAATACTATGTTAAGAAATAGCTGAGTAACCAATTATTTTAAGAGTCTAAATTGATAGGAAATAGCTCAATTATTTCTTTATACTTTAACTCTCCATGCACTTAGTCGAGGCTTCTTAATAAATTCAATCGTAGTATGTGCTTCTCAATTAATTTTATGTATTCACTTCTAAAGCAAGTTGGTTATTGTAAATAAATGAGAAGTTTCATCAACCGAAAAATAATTGACATCATTGATATCACATATACTACAATTGTATATTAAAAAGCCTCATGGTTGACTAGGCACATGGAAAACAGTATAAAGAATCATTGGAACGGACCAACGGACCAAAAGAGAACAATACTCCAAAAGTAAAGGCAAAAGACAAAAATCCTAAAAGCTCCCTCGAGCAGAACTATAAATACATTAACAGATCCCTCAACCAGGTGTTGCAATCTATACACTCTTGATCAACATTTTATGTTTCACATGGTCTGCAAACCAATGAAGTAAAATCCTTAAGGTTGCTAGCTCCATAGCATTCTTGGTGTGCAACAATTTGAAACCTGAATAGATAAGCATTTCTCATAGACAAATCTATATAGAAGATAGAGATCTTAAGGACCAAATCTCACATCCACATATAGTTCATATGTAGTTTGACTATTTTTTTAACAGCAAAGAGAATAGTATTATCATCTAATTTATTAACCACCTAAAATGAATGCTACTATTTCAACCACTAAGATAAACCATCAAAACAGATAACAATTATCGCTTTGAATCACGACACGTGGTCACTCGATACAATATTAGCTTTTTACGGTAAATTTGAGAAGTTACAAGCTTATTTTTTTACATGTGTCATTGTGCAACTAATAAACTTCTGGGTGGTTTATTTTGGTGGTAATTTTCATTGATGGTTCAAATAGTATGCCGGACCTAAAATAAACTAAGTTGTAGATAGGAAATAATTTTATTACTTCCCGGTCTTCGACCCATCTTGTATGACACATTTTAATTTTTGTCCATTTTGCATAGACATGCTCATATTTTCTTTCATAATAAAATAATAGTTGAAAATAAAGGTTTATGTTATTTGAAATTTTTAAGCCACAAAATAGAAACCCTCAATGAGTTAAATTTAAAATAATATTATGACCCTGGCTATCTATTCCAAAATGGGGCTAGAATTGTTCAACATAGTTAAAAGAGTTGTTTTTTAGTTTCGAAGTTTCAATAAATCTCATGTAGAATTATTTCTTATCATTTTTTTTGTTATTTTAGCCATTGCTAAGAAACTTTTATTTAATTATTATCCATTAAATTTCACCAAGAAATACATACTCGCAAAATTAAATATTTAATTATATATATGGCTTATTTAAGATCTTAGGTTTGTCAAGTTTGACGATCATACATTTTTGAAAGAGATCTACACAAAAATCATATAGTTCATCACAAGATTTAGTTTAATTTTAAAAAATCATAAAAAAAAGTATATGCAGAAATCCTGTATTTAAGCATTGCACCAAAAAGTATCTCATATTGAACAATAATATTACGATTTACAAATTATGAGTTTGGTTAGTTTAGGATTTGCAAAACTTATGTCATGGATTGGACCAAGGTTTCTATCTAGTGGTACATAATGGCATCGAAACATTTAAAAAAATATAAATTCTATGCTATCTATCTCCCATTTATGGTTGCATCAAATAAGTTTTCCTTTTATTCACAAATGAACAGGTCATTTTGACCTGAAAAGAGTACCAATACATTTGCAGCACCTAAAATTGCATGCTGTCATTATTAAGTACAATAAACTTGTCCATAAAAAGATGAAAAAGAGAATCACAGTAAAGAAAATTCTCTAAACTTCAAATTACGTACTCACTGTGTCAATTTGTGTCATGCCGATCTAAATTGTCATACACCGTGCTGTTGCTCCTCATGATTCGAAAATTTTCTTGGGTTGCTCCTTCAACAAGTACAGGTAGTTGTTAGCATCATTTGATAAATTTGAAGGGTCAATTTTGTCAGTTTCCTTACAATAAGTATATAACAATTGTCCTTCCCTCATCAGTCAGGTCAATATATGGGATAAAGTTATCATGACCCTCACGATGTCATAAGGTGTAACCAACATCGGCAGCAGCCTGTTGACAATATCTCCACCTATCTTTACTGGTAAATCATCGATCCGATTTGAAGTCCTGATCACCATATAAAAATAAATTAAATTTATTTATTTTAAAAAATACATGCTTTAGATCAAACGAGTAGTTCACAACAAATAATCAAAAAAAGAAAAAATTAAAGTTTCATAACAAACCACGATTTCGACTTTAAAAAAAATAATTGTCATCATCGTTATCACCTTCAGTTTCTTTGATATTCATGGCCAAAACAACAAAGTTGTAATGAATTTATATCTTGTAATAAAAACCTATAGGATTTCCTCTATCTAACAGTAGGTCCATCTACATGGTATACATATATATATAGCCCCTAACTCTTGTCTAATTTATGATTAAATATTTAGGGCTTGATTCATTTATGATAATTTCTTTAAAATTAAAGATATTTTTGTAAAGTTGATCTAATAGGATGATGCTTAATAGTTACTAGTTCCAATATGCACACCGTTATACATATCGACCACAAGTATTGCATAACAACACATCATCCATGCATGTACTTTCACTGATTTCTGGATTTTTTTTCCAAAATAGAGGGATTTAAATAACATTTTTTGTGAAAAAGGAAATATCATTTTTACCATAATAGGATACTTATAATCTTATTTCTAGAATGGGACATTCCTTTCCTACATAGACTCCAAATCGTCTTCTTCTTCTTTTTAAAAAATTTCGTAAGGATAGTCTATGTAATCATTACTTGCTCCATATGGGAAAAAAACAACTTGTAAGCATGCACATCTTCTTAGGCAAGAATGGACAGTAGACAACCAAAATGTAAGTGATGTAGAACATAAAGTAAGAAAGAAATAGAAAAGAAGAGATAAAGAAATGGAAACTAGGCTACCCTATGGATTAAAAAATAATCTAAGTTACTTGAAGGTTGAGAGGAAATTGACACTCAATATCAATAATTTTTTTCATTTAAAGTTAATTGAAAATTAAGCGGGACCTCTCTTATATAGAGATCTTTAAGAATCCTAGTCCTACTACAACACTTTAAATAAAAAAATCAACACTAAACAAATACGCTCTCCTAATCCTATCCCAAGAAATTAAATCTTAATCTATTATTATGTCCTAAGATCCCTACTAAAATATAATTCTTTTAAGATTACAAAAAAAAATTTATATCCTTTTGTACCCCATCATTCTCCACTACTTAGAAAAAACTCGACCTTGGGTTTTGAAGTGACAAAGTAGCACTATCTGTGATGCTTATAAAAATATAGTCATGTAACCAGAAGCCCATGGAGAGGCACATTACGGTACTTGTATGCTTCTCGCTTGAATCTTATTAATAATGGAGTGTATGGATTGGCCAATAGCTACATAAACACATATTACATTTTGCCCATGTTGATTGATAATTGTATCTGTGGCTACTGCTGTTTTATCGGTTTTTCTGTCCCATTAATTAATTCTTGCTGCCCACGTCCTACCGAGATCATCAAATCAATAGCAATAAGTCATGTTTGAGGAGGCTCATATACGGAACGTCTTCTTGAAGAACGAGCTCTTTACCAGAGGAAAATTTTTTTGTTGAGAATACCTGTTGTGGAGGTGCTTTAGACCAAATAGGCAGGATAAAATCAAAAGTAGAAGGATGCATATCAACTACTACCTCAATCATGTCTTCAATCTTGTCCTAGTCGTGCTTGCAATCCGTGGTCCCAACTTACTCGACAAAGAGTTCCGGCTTGTCTTGGGGTGTCTCAGAGTCAACGATCTTGGATGCTTCATCTTCTTGGTTCTTATGTTAGAGTTGAGCATCATTAACCTTATCCTACTTTGATGGGTCTGGAATGAAACCATTGTTGCAAGAAAAATTGGCAGTGATGCTTACTATTCTCTTAAAACCCTATCAAGTACCTATTGAAGATCGAGTAACTCATCTTTGGACATAGTTGTTTCCCTTGGAGAGTAATACTTAATCTCTATCTGACAACAATAATCGTAAATACAACAACCATTTAAAAAAACATTTAACCCAAAAAACATCTTGGTGCCTAATAAATTGCAAGAGCATGAAAATCAATATCAGTTTGAGAGATTGTTGGTCCAAAATATACTATGGCAATACCTAAGAGGTGGTGAATTTAGAATTAAGAATTTTTCAAAACTATTTTTGTAATCTCAAAAATAAAAACATATGCAGAATTAAATCAAATCAATCTTTCTAAATTACTAGCACAAAGATGAGGGAGTTTATTGTTTAATATAGAAAAGATAATTGAATTATAAAATAATTAAGCAATTAATCTCATTTACTTGAATGATAAATAATTCTAGGCAAGTAATTAAGGAGATGGAGTTGGAGAGATAAAAACTCGATTTATAGTGGTTCGGCAATATCAAAATTCTTCCAACCTTACGTCCACTCTCTTCAAGGATCCTCCTTGAAGCCTTTCACTAATACAAGCAACTTCATGGGTGTTGCTCAAACCAAATACAAGCAAACAACTTCAAGGGTGTTGCTTCTACCTTTTTCATAAGAGTCCTAAGTTTGTTACCTAAGTGTATATACCGAACATTCACTAACTCACAAGAGTTACCCCAACTCATTTAACATGATGATGAAAGGAAAGTTTGAAACAAACAAACAAGAGAGATTTCTCAATGAATATTACAACTCAATATTTTCTCTCTCAAAAGCTTATAGCTTAACAATAGAGTTTTTGGCTTAAGAAGAAGAGAATGAAGATTTTGCTTTAATCCTTTGTTGTAGAATGTTTCTCTTGTCTTTCAAATGACCTTTGAGGCTCTATTTATAGTGTCTTGAATTCTTCTAGCCGTTGGAGGCAAAATAGAATTGTTAGAGACAAGATTATAGTCTTTTAAATTCAAAAATATAGTTATTGTAACTTGCCTAGTCAACTGTCCACTTACGGCAGTCGATTGTCCTTCATAAGTGACGCAAAAACTCATTTTACAATGGGATCAACTCATCTATAGTAAAAATTGTAAAGTAAAGTCTGCAATACACTACTTTTACCCATGGATTTGAACTCTTTAAATTTTAGAATTTAGTAGAGACCACTTTATAATTAAAAAAATTATGTGTATTACAAGCTTTGCTTCACAATTTTTTATAGCTGACTTGATCTTAAGTGTTACATATTGTCACATTTTAAATTTAAAGTTATTAAGGATTATGATTCTACTTGTCAATAATTATAAAGGCTGTGTTTTGTTCAACAATTCTAATTCATTCATTTTTTAAAAACAAAAAAAAAATTGTTTTTCTTAGCAGGAGGTTGGCTTTTGTAGCCAAACCTCTGGTTACACATTGCTTTATTCTTTTCACATCTAAATTCATTTTCCTCTTTTTTTAGTCAAAAAACCTAAATATATTTACTAGTTCTCAACCCTTTGCCACATAAAATTTAGTAGGCTTTGGGGATTATTGATTGTCCTTTTAATTTCTTGCAACAAAATCATATATTTTTTTTAAAAAAAAATTAAAGTGAGGATATCTCAAATCAAAACCGAAACATTTTTTTTTTTCAGAGGTGTCATCACCTTCCTATTTCTCTATAAATTTATGTAAATGAGTATTTAATAGTTTTTTTTAAAGAGAGTATTCAATAATTGTTATAGCTTCCCTGCTGTAAAAAAAAAAAATAATTGATAAAGCCTGCTATATATTTACTATCTATTTGGAAAAAAATTTAGGTGTTCCAAATTCCAAACAGTGCAGCAAACAAAGTATTAATGTGTTAGAAGCATTTACAATGGATAATGGAAGAGAAAATAAAATAAAAATTATCTTTTGCCCCCACCCGATCGTGTAAGCACATGAATTCCTTGTGTGCCCGGAATAAGATCAATATCCCCATTAGCCTACAAAATGAACAATTCTATGTTGTTTTGCCAAAGCATCATCCATGGGGACATGAACCATTTTTCACCTTAATCTTTCAAGCTTCAGAAAGCTTAATTCTACTAGTACATAGAAATTCCCTTTGATGGTAGAGATTAACTATAGTATTTGGAGGGCCCTATTGCAGCCCCCACCAATTAATGCACCTGTTCCGGTGCTCCCAAATTTCATTATCACAAATACACACACAAAATTTACTCTCAAATTCTCTAAGTCTCTTGTTCTTTACTTTCATAAGCTTTCAATTTACTGAATTAGGCACTAGAGAGTCCCTCAGAGGCACAACCCTTTTGGTCCTCCGACGGCTTATTGGGGTTTCTTCTATCTTTGTATGCGCAGGTATCCCATTGCGTTCGTCCATTCGCTTGGTAGATTTTCGGCATCAATAGTTTGGCTTCGTCTATGGGATACCAGAAAAAGAACTTATCTGTCAAGATGCCACCCAGGAATGCTTCTAAAAACATCGTCGTTGCCACTGCCACCACTACCCCTGCCACTACTACAAATACCTCTACCACTTAGATCTCAACCAATCGCGGCTTATGCATTGGTCTTGAACTCCCAGCCATCCTTGAACATGTTACAATCGACTAGAATCTCAATGAGTCATCTGGCGAGCAATCGCGGCAAGATCAACAATCTCAATCGAACCACCCGGTTCACCAAGGCTAGGCAAACTTGGATGCCCCAATCACACAAGGATAATTCATGGAACTTAACCAGCTGGTGGCTGACCTAGCCGCTCAACTTGGGGGGCAAGCCTCTTCCTCTCAGCCTCAAGCGTCACAACAAAGCCCTCAGTCAACAAGACATCAAAACTCCAACCACCATGCTCATACCTAGGATCGCAAGTTTACCACAGAATCTTCTCCCAACCACAAGCCTAAGTCCAGAGGCTACTTTGTCACCAAAAACCACACTGACTTAGATAGGAAGCTAGAAGAAATGGACAAGAAAATAGATGAGGCCTTCAAGTATCGGGGAACCAACATCCTAAACAAGCTTGACTCCCAAATCCTCATTTCACCAAAGAAATCTTGGATGCCCCGCTCCCTCGTTACTTCAGAATGCTTGTCATCAAAGCCTATGATAGCACCACCAACCCCATAGATCACCTTCATCTCTACAAAACCACGATGTTCTTGTATTGCCACCCAGATGCGACTATGTGTTGAGAATTCTCACTAACATTGGAAAAACCTACCAATACCTGTATTCCCATTTGAAACCCGGAAGCGTCAGCTCCTTCAAGAAACTCAGCAGCGCCTTTGCCGTGCACTTCCTCAGTAATAAGAGGACAAGGAAGACATGCGGGAGCCTCTTCAATATCATCCAGTGGAGAGGTGAAAAGCTCTGCGAGTATATTTTGCCCTTCAATACAGCAGCATGGGAAATCCATGACCTTGACCTGAAGATCTAGACTATTGCATTCAAAAACGGACTCAAGTCAGGATCCTTCAACTCCAAACTCACCAGGTGTCCAGAAAAGGACATGAATGAGATCCTCGCTCGAGCCAAGGAATAAGTACTAGTGGAAGAAGACCAGGCATTTCAAGGGAACAAAAAGAGGGCAGAGAAAAGAGAAAATGAGAACAATCTGAACCGAATGATGACTCGAGAAAGAAGCCTTGCTAGGACGGAAGTGGAAAAACACCTTAGATGTTCGATAGCTCTATATCTCTCGACTCTCTTAGGGTTAACATCCTAATGAACATCTAAGATCAAGACTTTATTCGCTGGCCTTCGAATCCCATTAACACCTATGGAAATAAAGACAGGTCTCGATGGTGTCGCTTCCGTAGAGACCATCAGTATGACACCGAAAAGTACAAGGCCCACAAGAACGAGATAGAATCACTTATCCACCGAGGATATTTGAAGGAATACACATAGGCTCCCACACTCTGAATGAATGAAATAAAATGGTCAGGACAAAGTCCCTAACATTTTCATAGAAGAAGCCCTAGGCACAACCCCGAGCATGGTAATAGGAGAAGCCCCAAGGGAAGTCCGAGAAGTGATATGCGAGAGAACAAACGCCGATAAAGTAACAAAGAAGATTGGACCACCATAGCCAGAATCATAAAAACCATCTTTGGAGGCCCAACAACCGATGAAAATAGAATTATAGAAGTTGCGTAAAATCAAAAATGGGAGCTCAACCGATATTCTTTACTATGATGCCTTCCAAAAAATAATGCTCAGTGACAATCAGCTTAAGCATATGGTATATCCAATCTATGGATTTTCGTGAGAGCCAATATTTTTTGAAGTTAGTGTAGTTCTACTTGTATTTGTAGGTTCTACCCTTAAGCAAGCCATTTTTATGACCATCTTCCTGGTCATCAAGCACCTATCCTCTTACAACACTATTATCGGAAGATCGAATCAGAACTCCATGAAGGTGGTTGTGTCTACATATCACCTGAAGATGAAATTCCCTACTGAAAGTCGTCAATCTATGGCATAACACAAAGTAGGTAAACCTATGACTAAAAGAAGACTCTTATAGTCTATCAGCCGATGACCAAAAGAACACTCCCATAGCTAATCAGCCTATGACCAAAAGAACACTCTCAGAGCCTACCAGCCTATAACTAAAAGAGCACACTCCCATAACCAGTCAGCCTATGACCAAAAGAACATTTCCATAGCCTATCAGCCTATAACCAAAAGAGGCCATCACTCCAAAAAGATTCACAAAGAAATACCAAGGAAAGATCCTGACCATTTCTCATTTAGATTTCCGAGGCGAGGGCCCCAAGCTCTTCATCTCCTTGCTCATTTTTCAAGAAAATTCCAAGGACAAAGCCCCGAGCTCTTCACCTCCTCAACCATCTTTCAATTAAATTCAAAGGAGAGAGCATCGAGCTCTTCACCTCCTTGGCCATCTTTCAAGTAAATTTCGAGGAGAGACTATCAAACTCTTCAACTCTTCGACCATTTTTCAAGTAAAGTCCAATGAGAGAACTTTGAGCTCTTCACCTTATCGGTCATTTTTTAGGCAAAGTCAAAGGAGAAAGCCTCGAGATCTTCACCTCCTCGGTAATTTTTCAAGCAAATTTCAAAGAAACAACGTCGAGTTTTTGATATCCTCCGCCGTTTTTCAAGCAAATCTGTGGAGACAGGCAATTAGGAGTGGACTAGGCACCTGCCTAGGAACTTAAGAGTGAGCTAAATGCTTGTCTAGGTCTCAGGGACTGTGCTAGGCGCTTAGGAGTGCGTTAGGCACCTACCAAGGCACTTGGGAGTATGCTAGGCACCTGACTAGGAAATTTTCCCTACAACCTAAAACGATCTTAGTTTCTATATAATTTGAAGACATCTTCAATTTTCCAGAAGAATTTCGATGAAAGAGTGTTGATCTCTTCACCTCCTCAACTGTCTTTTAGGTCAATTCCAAGTTGAGAGTGTCGAGCTCTTCACCTTCTCGACCATTTTTCAAGAAAAGTTTGAAGAGAAAGCGCTAAGCTCTTCACTCCTTCGGCCATATTTTAGGCAAATTCCGAGAAAAGAGCGTCAAGCTCTTCACCTTCTCGGTCATCTTTCAAGAAAATTTTGAGGAGAGAACACCAAGCTCTTCATCTCATCGGCCATTTTTCAAGAAACTTTTGAGGGGAGAGAGTCGATCTCTTCACCTCCTCGACCATCTTTCAAGAAAATTCCAAGGAAAGAGTGTCGAGCTATTCATCTTCTCGACCATCTTTCAAGAAAATTTTGATAAGAGAGCGTCAAGCTCTTTTAGATAAGGCATCGGTAGCTGAAGAAGTTAATCAAAAGGTTGTACTAGCCACAGTTCCTCCTTCACTTGTTGAGAAAGTTCAGGAAAAGGTTGAAGACATAAAAGAGACAATGGTTGATGTGTAGGCTCCTATTTTTGATTTTATCTTGCCTATTTGGTTTGAAGCACCTCTAGAGCACACATTCTCAACCAAAATTTTTTCATTTGGTAGAGACCTCGTTTTTCAAGAATTTCATGACTATGCTTTTGTAACGACCCATCCCGAGTTGGCCACCCTAGAAACGGTGTCATCACATTTTGAAAATCTCAGCACGACACATATATGCAATAATAAAAATAATACTAATAGAAAATTCTTTTATATCATTCTGATATTAATTTAAACATAATATACAATGCAAAACGCATGAATATTTACAAATAAAATTTTTGTATTTCATTTTCCTCGTTTGTCTGAGGATATTGACAAGTACGTCGCTTACAGAAAATGTTTTCGTCTGACTTTCAACCCACCTGACTACTTGTCCTAACTGCTACCAGAAATCATTGTACAATGAGGGGTGAGCTTCACGAGCTCAGTGAATTTAATTTACTAAAAGTATTCTATTTGCAAAGTTAGTCCATTTATATTTAAACATTTATCTTTTATACAACTAGATAATAACATATAGTTTTAACATTTAAATAATTACTATCACATCATACTTCTACGTTTTTTTCTCACTGTAACGGTCTCTGTCTCTCTGTGAGACTCATTTATCTACAAATAATTGCACCATATCCACAACATTTCAGTAACAAAATATTAACATGTAAAGCAGATGCAATGCATGAATTATTATTATGGGAACGTCTTCCCACATGTCGACATGTTTTTATTATCTTAAACTGGCCCCCTCCCGGTTCTTTTCTTTACAGCTTATCGAAGATGTTACAGCATTTATTTCTAGCATATATCGGCTGTCACGGTGTCCCTATTATTTCTAGCATATACCGATTGTCACCGTTTTTCAATTAGATCGACTCCATCCCAGTTATTTCGGTTCTCATATTTAATGCACATGCACATGAACATGAACAATAATATAAAACCACATGAATTTAAAATATTAAATTAACTATCCAGTTTTTCCTCAACTTTCTACTTGATAAATTTCACAGTTTTCTTCTCCTCATATATCACATCAATTTATTAACCAAAACTCGTCAAGAATTTATTTATCACCATCACTATTAAATTAACTCATTATACCAATAATATTTCTTTTCACATAATAATTTTCTACGTGTCTAATATTCATATCATACATATCAATTTAATTTTATCTACCACAAAAGCATAAGCTAATAATTTATTTTAATATTATTGCTAGATATTTGATTTTTATTTAGACTACTTAAAGTAAATCTAATTCACCATATAGCACTTAAAGCTACCCGTGGATCACCTCATTGCCTTTCCCGTTCCTCTAAGCAATTTCTCCCTGTTGCTGATCGTCAACACCTGACATAATATTTGTATTAAATTTCTAATTATTTCTTCATTTCTTCATAAACCACACCGTTTGAAAATTCCCACTTTGAATTCGGGGAAATTTCATGAATGCTAAAAATTCAAAAATAAACACTACATTATCATCTTATGCCTTTTTGATAGTTATTCGTGACTCGCTATAAAATTTCGCAATAAACCCCTTCAAAATTTTTCTATTTCAACATTTCTTTGGGTCCCCAAATGTTCAAATAAATAGAGTACTTGAAAGAAAATTTAAACAAAATTTAGTACGTATCTATTTATGTTTACGCATTATATATATATTTGCTGCAAAATTTCGGTAGCTTCAGTTTGTAGAATCAGCTGCCCAAAAAATTTCAACGTTGTTGCCTTGCTGTATAACATGCAAGGTAACTCAAATTGCACTAGTAAAACATGCCTTCAATGTCACCTGCTGCCGCATTTTGGTTTACTTTTTTTTTTGTAAACTTAAATTTTTTTTCTGCTATCCCCCTGGGATGTTCTGGACGGATTTTTTTTTTAAAAAAAAAATTAACAATTTGACTTTTGCATTTAAAATACATTTGTATTATTTTTAACTCTATGCCATATTTATTAAAATACTTCTTTACCCTTACTTTACAAATACGGTTATTACAATTCTACCCACCTTATAAAAATTTCATCCCCGAAATTTCCTTACTAAAATAAAGAAAAGAGTTGGGGGTAATCCTTCCTCATTCTTGCTTCATGTTCCCACATGATTTCTTCAACATCTTTATTTTGCCATAATACTTGAATCAAATGAATGACTTTATTGTGCAAGACTTGATCCTTTTTGTCTATGATTTTGACTGGTACTTGCAAAAAAGTCAAATCTTCTTGAAATTCTATCGCTTGATTCGAGATACTATGGGATT
This sequence comes from Bretschneidera sinensis, assembly GCA_023935145.1. Classification (NCBI taxonomy): domain Eukaryota; kingdom Viridiplantae; phylum Streptophyta; class Magnoliopsida; order Brassicales; family Akaniaceae; genus Bretschneidera; species Bretschneidera sinensis. The sequence goes on from CM043698.1 coordinate 73,062,531, forward strand.
CATCGTGTAAGTACTTTCTCAACAGTGACACGTGAAACATATTATGTAATTGCTTTAATTCTAGAGGCAAATACAAACGATATGCTACAGGCCCAATTCTCTCAATCACCTCATATGGTCCCACAAATCTCGAGCTCAACTTCCCTTCTTTTTAAATCTCAACACTCCCTTACACGGAGATATCTTCAAAAATACCCAATCACCAATTTGGAACTTGAGAGGTCGTATTCTTTTATCAACATATCCCTTCTGTCTGTTCTGGGCTGCTCTCAGGTTCTCCTTAACCAGTTTGATCCTCTTAGTAGTCAAGTCTATCATTTCTGACCATATATCTTTCTCTCTCCAACTTCTTCATAGCATACAAGAGTTCTACACCTTCTACCATATAAAGCCTCGAAGGGTGCCATCCCAATACTAGTTTGATGTTGATTATTGTATGCAAACTCGATCAAAGGCAAATAAGCATCCCAGCTCACTAAGAAACTCAATACACTTGCCCTCAGCATATCTTCTAGTATTATGATGATTCTCTCCGTCTGCCCATCAGTTTGCGGATGAAAAACTATACTAAACTGTAATTGTGTACTCATAGCTTCTTGGAAACCCCTCCAAAATCTAAAGGTAAATCTAGAATCTCTATCGGAAACAATACTCAAGGGTACTCCATGTAATTTTACTATCTCAGCTACATACAACTTAGCCAACTTTTTTGGACTCTAGGTAGTTTTAATAGGAAAAAAATGTGAAGACTTAGAAAGTCTATCCACTATGACCCACACGGTGTCATGCCCTCTCTAGGTAAGGGGAAAACCAGAGACAAAATCCATACTCATATTTTCCCATGGCCGCTCAGGTACTGGAAGAGGTTGTAATAAACCTGTTGGATGTCTATTCTCATATTTCACCCGTTCATAAGTGATAAGTGCTTAAATATTCGTATTTAAGCCCCTTAATTTACCTTTGTTAAGTTATTAGTTGTGTTATTTCATGAAATTTTCTGTGTTTTCTGTGTTTTCCTAGGTTATTGAAGAAAATTGAACATCATCTGGATTAGAGAACAAAATTGGAAGAACTGAAAGTTGTTTAGTGCGATCGAGCACAGAAGTATGCGATCGAGCGCACCAGTATAAGATCGAGCGCACACGTGCAGTAAAACGGCAGAACTTATTTTAGAAAGTAGGGGTAGGGTTTCGTTTTACAAGTTAGGGTTTTCAGAGGTCTCTAAACCTTCTAAATAGGCCTATAAACACAGAAAGAGGGAGGAGGATTCAGAGGGAGACTTAGAGACGGATTGACGACTCTTCTCCTTAGTATTTTTGGGTTTCTTCTTTGCCTTATTTTATTTTATGAAGATGTTTAGCATCAAAACCATGTGTAACTAACTTCTTAGTAAGGGCTTGATTGAAGCCCTAATTATGTTTACTCAATAATTCAGTATTGGCGTCTTTGTGATATTTATGTTGTGATGCTTAACTTGATTATTACCTGTTTTTCTTTAAATTCCTCATCTGTGTTTGCCTTATCAACATATGTATGTGGTATGGATTAGTTAGTTGAATCAATTTGGATGACCGAGTCCTGGGTTTAACAATAGTAAAAAAGGAAATCCACGTCAAGTTCTTGGGTTAATCAACATGAGAAACCTGGAGTATATACCATGCCCTAGGTCTCATATGGTTGTCGATTTCCACAGATCTTATGCTCTCTTAAGGAACAACTTAGTATACGCCATGTTGAATCCCTTAAGAAAGAAAAGAGTTAGAGTATACACCATACCTAACTCGTTGCTTAGGGAAATCAATAGCTTAAGGAGTATACACCATGCCCTTAGGTTGACAAACATTAGGTATTCATGGCATGACTAAAGTATTGGCATATTGTTTTATTGTGGTAGCATGATTAGTGGTGGATATCAAGTCTCTATGCTTTTATCATTATCGATTCAAACTCAATATTTATTTCTCTAATTTTATATTGCGAATTTAATTCTAAATCAATATTTACCAATCATTGTGGAAATGATCTCGCATTTACACACTATACTACTCTGTTGACCTTGTGCACTTGCAAGTAAAACTGTTCAACTATTTGCTTATTAATTTAGATAGATTTTTGTACAACAAGTTTTTGGTGCCGTTGCTAGGGATTGCACTAAATTTCTGTTTAGAATTAATTTTCATTCAGTTTTATTTTTCTGTTCTATTTTATTTTGTTTCATCAAATATCTGAGTTATTTCTTCTTTTTGTTTTTTGTTTTTCTGTTTTAGGTGTGCAGCAGAATAATCTCTAGCACTGCGATTGAGCGTAGTGCTGGGTGCGATCGAGTGCACTCCGGGCAGAGACTACCCGAGCAGCAGTACTGAAGCTGCTACACTAAAGTGTTTCAACTAATTCATGCAAGGGCTTCGATCTTGGAATCCAACCTTCTTTCTACTCGATACAGAGCTTGAGCAAACCATTCGACAAAGGCTTAGAGACAATGTTGAAGAGGTTGAAGAAGAATTCGAGGAAGAAGCACCAATGGTAGAACAGCTTGACAACCAACTGCTACCAAGGCGAAGACCTGTGAAGCAATCCTTTATTCCACGTAACCTTGACCGGCCCTCATGCATTGCTTATCAACCTGAGGCGTAAGGCAATTATTACATATCCCAGTAGATACTTAGTGATTTAACTCATTTCAGTGGTACACCTGCTGAGGACCCACACTTGCACCTTCAGGAATTCTTTGATCTCTGCAAGTTTCAGCACATCCAGGGCCTAGATCAATAGGAAATCAGGTTAATTCTTTTCCCTTATTCATTAAAAGTTAGTGCTAAGTTATGGTATAATTCATTGCCTGCAGTGTCCATCCATACTTGGGAAGAACTATCCAGTAAGTTCCTAAGAAAGTTTTCAGTAGAAGGATGGAGACCTTTTCTTTGAAGTATGGGGACACTTCAATGAACTGCTACTCAAATGCCCACATCACAATCTACCTCAAGATGAACTGGTACAAACTTTCTATGAAGGTCTGAGTAACCTAAATAAAGGTATTATGGATTCAGGTTATGGAGTTGTGCTGATGGAAAAGAGTAGTGAAGAAGCCATGGAGCTATTTGAGACATTAAGTGAGCGCACCCAGTAATTCTCCTCTAGAGGTAGACAAGGAGTTGAGAGCAAAGGTATGTATAAGGTAACTTTAAATGGTGGATCCTCGAATTAGATGGCTGTTGTGGAAAGGAAGCTAGATATGCTTGTAAAAGCCATGACTGCTCAGAACACCTCACCGAGTCCACACGCTACACCACTCCAGGTATGTCCTATATGTTCTTATTTTGATCACACTACTGAAACTTGCCCTTTATATTCATCTGTAGATCTAGAGCAAGCAAACTATGTGAGACCAAACAACTATCTGACCAAGAATAATCCATATGCAAATACTTATAATCCTGGATGGTGAAACCACCCTAACTTCTCATGGAGCAACAATCAAAATGCCTTGAACCTTCAAGGGCAGCAAAAGAACTCCCTACAAGCAGCCTAGCCAGTTCCAGAATCAAAGAAGAGTGACCTAAAGAGTCATGTAATGCAATTGGCCTCTCAACAACAGCAACTGATGACTTCACAAGATTAGTTTATGGTAGAAGCAAGACAATTTCAGACTGAGCAAAAACAAACCAATGCAAAAGCATGAGCAAGCTATTCAAAGACTGGAAGTCCAAGTGAGGCAATTAGCTAAGGAGTTGAGTGGAAGAAAGCAAGGTGAATTTCCAGCCTAAACACTACCTAATCCAGGAGGACACCAGTAACTGAAGGCTGTTACAACTCTAAAAATAGTAAGATCATAGGAACTGATGAGCCTGCATAAGTATCTCCAATTAAAACATCCACATCAAAGATAAGTGAAATGGAGAAGGTGAATGCACCACCCTTCCTTCAACAGTTAGTAAAGCCAAAGAAAGAAAATAAATTGCTTGATATTTTTGAAACTTTAAGAAAAGTAGAGATTAAAATTCCTTTATTAGATGCAATTAAACAAATTCCTGCATATGCTAAATTTTTGAAAGATTGTTGCACTAATAAAAAGAAGTTTCAGGAGCATGAAACAATGGCTTTAACTGAAGAGGCAAGTGCGATATTGTTAAGGAAACTTCCACCAAAGCTAAAAGACCCAGGTAGTTTTACCATTCCTTGTAGGATAGGTAACCAGCATTTTGAGCGGGCGTTACTGGATCTAGGGGTGAGTGTCAATTTGTTGCCATACTCAGTATTTGAAACACTAGATTTAGGGGAGCTTCAATCGACTTCCATCACCTTGCAATTAGCAGACAGAAGCATCAAAAGACCAAGAGGTATTCTTGAGGATGTCTTAGTGAAGGTAGGTGAATTTATTTTACCTACTGATTTTATTGTATTAGATATGGAAGAATGCCCTATGCCATTACCTTTACCCATCATCTTAGGAAGACTCTTTATGAGAACTGCTGATACAAAAATTTGTCTGAAATGGGGGATTGTAAGTATGAAGGTAAACGGTGAGAAAATAGAATTCAAAATATTTGTTGCATTAAAATTACCCCAAGATGATATGAAATGTTTTAATGTCTGTATGATGCAAGGTATTGTTGAGCAAGTTTTTCAGGTCCAGAACATTAATGCGTTGGAAACCACCCTAACCCAGAGTTTTAAAAGATTGGATATTGAGCCTGCATCTGAAGATGTTACTGATGACATCTTTGAAGTTGTGCACCTCCCTGAGGCCTCTCCAATGCATCCAAGATCAGGTGATAAGAGGAAGTTGCATTTGAATGAGTTGGGACAATTGAGGCATGATGAATATGCAGCAACACCAAGAGCACTTGAGCCATATGTAGTAGACTTTAAGTACTCCTTGCCAAAAGACTAGCACTAAAGCTACTGTAGAGGGCGTTTGAGCAGTCCATGCTTTGATAAACATACAGCTCAAGTGCCTCTATTGAGGTCAGTGGTACTGAAGCCACTAAGTACGGTATATTTTTATTTATTTTTGTTTTTTTTTATTGTTCTTCATTATTTTTAACTTTTTTCGTTTTACTTTAGTTAGTTTAGCAATATGGTACATTTTATCCTTGCGATCGAGCGCATTTCATAGTGTCCTCGAGCGCACTCTTGCCATGCGCCCAATGGCGCGTAAGTGCAATCACATGCACACACCTATGCATAAGTGCGATCATACGCACTCGGGACAGAGGGTCACATGACCTATTTCAGGTCATTTTTTTCCCTTTTTCCCTTATTTTCTCTCATTTTATCTTTGAACAATGTATGACCCAACCATCCCCAGCACTTCGTCCAATCACAACCAGCAACCCCAGCTTCCCAACTCAGCACAACCACCACACGCCGCCACCCACCACCGTTCACCACAGCTTCACTAACCACACACCGCACAGCCACAGTTTCTTCTTAAATTTCGTAATCATTGCATATACATTTTCACCATCTCCCCACGTTGTTGTTAGTTCTAACCATTATAATTTCATATATAATTTGTTTTTCTTCTGTTGTGGTTATTTTCTGGGTGCTTTGCAATAAGTTGGAACACTTTAGGAAGTGTTGAGCATAGCTTGGTTTACGGGTCGCATACCACCTGTTTACTAAAAATCCAAACTCATTGCGCTTGAGCGCAAGGAGTAGTGCGATCGAGCGCAACTGCACAGTGTGAATGAGTGCAGCTTTTTGCGAATGAGCGCAGCATAGTGTCACTGCATTTCTATAGATTATATCCAGCATGTCTAAGCATGCTACTTCCAAATCCCGCGCCTCGGAAAGCTAAGCACATACATCCCGGCCTACTTTTGAGCAATGGGAAATCTTATTCGAAACCACATTCGACATAGACAACGATTTCAAAAACTTTGAAGCCACTCAATGGGCCGTCCAGGAGTTCAAACACCTTGGTTTGAAGAGGTTATTCAAGCCTTTCTGCTCTACCACATACACTAGCTTCATTTATCAATTCTATGAGAACCTCTCTTTCGACTGCAGCAGGCCGAGTGTCTTGTCCTCATCAGTTCAGGGAAAGTACAATGACTTGACATCTTCAGATATAGTGGCTGCCCTCAAATGCACTGATGAGTACCCACCCGAGGGCACCAGTTGGATGAGCAGCCGGAGTCTTTCTCCCTTTCCACCATCATAGAGGACATATGTGCTAGGTAGTATGCCGATAGGCACAACAATGCTGGGAGCTGGTCCAAGTTACCTCTACAACTCTGGCTTGTGGATTCTATTTTACAGCGTAATGTGTGCGCTTTAGGATACAAGACTCAGAGGCGAGACCAGTTCTTCCAGGTACTATATGCCTTCCATAGAGATCATTGGTATTCCATCTCTATGATCATCTGGAGCCAGATCCATAAGTTTTGGGACCATGTCCATGCACGCCAGGTCACCACTGCTAATGCTTGGGGGCTCCCGTTCCCGTTCCTCCTCAGCTTCATTTTCAAGAAAAGGAGCATTAAGATCTCCTCCATAGATTGACCAGTTAATGAGCACCCCTTCTTTGGCAAGAATCAGTGGACCCAAAGCCAGTCGCACATGCCCAGAGGACTCTGGGGGCAGGCACTAGCTGCTGAGAAGGTAGAGGACCACCCTATGGAGATGGAGGACCCAGTAGCCAGCCAGACTTGTAGATATTGGTGCCAGCCAGACTTCTAAGAAGAGGGAAAAAGAGGATATTGGTGCCTCTACGGGGCAAGTGCTAGTGGATGAAGTTGATAACCTTTTTTAGGGTGTGGACGATTTTCTTGAAAATGTTGATAATGAGGACATTCCCATGGATGAGGGAGTTGTAGATACAGTGTGGAAAAAAAGAAGCATATTTTTTGAGTTACCATATTGGAAAGACAATCTATTGCGTCAAAATTTAGATGTGATGCATATAGAGAAGAATGTATGTGATAATTTGATTGGAATAATATTGAATATAGATGGTAAGACTAAAGATAATAAGAAGGCATGCTGCGATCTCGAGGAAATTGGTATTAAGAAAGACCTCCATTTAGTTGTTCTTCCTAATGGAAAAGATCACTCTCCTCCAGCATGCTACACTATGTCCACGAAGGAGAAGTAGATTTTCTTGACAGTTTTGGCAAATCTTAAAGTTCCTGATGCGTGTGCATCAAACATCTCGAGATGTGTCAACCTAAAGGATCATAAGTTGTTAAACTTAAAGAGTCATGACCGTCACATATTGATGCAAGAAATCCTTCCGATTGCCTTAAGAGCATCTTTGCCTAGACATGTTCTAGCAGTTGTGTCTGAGTTATCATCATTTTTCAAAGCTTTATGCTCTAAAGCCCTTGATCCCCATGAGCTTGACTTATTGGAGTCGCGTGTTGCTTTGACACTCTGCCATTTGGAGAAAATATTCCCCCCAGGTTTCTTTACCATTATGGTTCATCTTATCATTCACTTAGCCTCCGAGGCTAGACTTGAGGGTCCCATACACTACAGGTGGATATATCCTGTTGAGAGGTTAGATGTTCAAAGCTATTTTGAGCACTTTGTTTTTTTTGTTATATATTGGATACTTAATTAATCTTTAATTTTTTGGCTTCGCAAGGTATTTAGTGCGTTTGAAATCTTATGTACGTAATAGAAGTCGACCCGAGGGGTCAATTGCTGAAGGGTACAATGGGGAAGAGTGTCTAACATATTGCTCCCAATACTTCAAAGGTGTAAAGATGAGATTCAACCGTCCCCAAAGGAACAATGATACTGTAAATTTTTGGGATGAATACATGTTTTCCTCTGGTGGACGGATAATGAGAAAGATTGTGAGTGTTGACCTCGATGACATGTCATTGGCTCAAGCACATCGTTATGTGTTGCTCCATAATGATAAACTTTCTGACCTTCGTAGGTTAGTATCAATAAAGGAACTTAATATGGTATCATGTGTTTAAATTGAGTTTTTATTACTTGTTGTTAGCACTGTGATGGCTAACAGTTACATAAAAACATCAATTATTGCAGCTCATTTTTGGCTGCTCAAAGGCTAACCAACCGTTCCAATCGACCAATACAAAGTCTCGAACAAAAGTGGTTGGTTGAGAAATTTCCCTCATGGCTTATGAGGCAGGTTAGGCATAATAACAAAAGTCTTCGATTTCTATAAGTGTTACAAATAAAACATTGAATGTTGTTGTCTCATATTAATTGTTGGAAAATGTTTAGGTGCCATGGATGGTGGATAACAATTATTCAGATGAACTAATTGCCTTTGCTCAAGGTCCGAATAATGTTATTAGGAGATTCAATGGATTCAACATCAATGGTTTTAAATTCCACGCAAAGGAACGTTAGAGGTGTAGACGATCTCAAAATTCGGGAGTTATCGTTGAAGCGGATGATAAAATGTATTATGGTGTGCTCAACGATATCATCGAGCTGGATTACTATTGGACGTTTAAGATTGTGTTGTTCCATTGTGATTGGATGGATATTAATTCACCCAGGGGTTTAAAGAAAGATGCAAGTGGTTGCATTCTTGTGAACTTGAATAGGTTAATACACACTGGTCAGTTATTGAAGGATGACCCGTTCGTACTTTCATCTCAAGCGAAGCAAGTGTTTTATGTGCAAGACCCAACAATGAAGGAATGGTATCATGTTGTGATCACGAAGCCAAGGGACCTATATGAAATGGGGGAAAAAAGGTAGGAAGAGGATGATGACACTTATAATCAGTGCATGCCTTCTAATGTAGTGGTAGATGATCAATTAGATTGTATCTCAACTTGGGCTAGGATGGACATTGACGAAGATACTTACTAGTCTTATGTGCATTTTCGTATAATTATATTTGGATGTGTATTTATGTGATGGGCATGTGTGTCAACGAGTTTTGTAAGGTTTTATTGTAATCTATCGGGTTACTGTTGCTTTGTATCACACTTAACAATAGTCCTGAACTTTTTTGCGTACAGTTTGTGGAACGCTACTTTAGGCTGTCTTAAATTTCTGTTTTTGGTTGTATCATTGATTATTGCTTGTTCTTTAAATCCAATTTGAATCACTTATTTGTTCATAACTTCTCAGGTACTCAGAAGTTATTGATTGCTGCATTTGTTGTAACCCCTTGACCATTCCTATCTTTAAGGTGTGGTTCTTCTAATTCTTGTTAACTTTTAATGTATTTTTGATAGTGTGAGATATAATCATTTTAATGTTTTTATCTCTACAGATTGCAAGATGTATAGGTAAAAAAATATCCCTCCATCGGTTAGAGATAACATGTCAAACCAGTATGCAGCTGAGTCTTCACACCATCAAGAAGATATTCATCATGAGCATGAGTATCACCTTGATGATGATCATGACTCGCAAAATGATTCTGAGACCGATCCAATAACATCGGGAAGTGAGCACAATGATAGTGAACAATATGAGATAATTGGTAATTTTTGTATTAGAATACATTCTATCTATAACTAGTTTGATACCACATTGTTATACTAATTATATAATTTATGTTTTCAATGTATAGATTCTGAAGGGAGGTTGAGGAAGCAGACACGTGTCCTGAGAACCTCACAAGTGTGGTCCCTTGAACGTGGGGAAAAAATTGTGGTCCAGTTCAATGCACATCATCAACCTATTAAGAAAGGTGGCAAAATGTTAAGTAGTTGGTTAGGCAAGGTAACGAAGAGAGGGAACCTTTGTCCGCTTAATTACACAGATTGGAAGAAGGTCCCTTCTAGCGACAAGAAGGACCTTGTTACATTGATTCGGGTAAGTAACAACTTAATAACCATTGATTGCCTCCAATCTCTCTTTTTGTTTTTGTTTATTCGTGGTGTTGTACATGCATAATCCCTAACACCAATAATGCTTATTTGACATCGATTTCCTTTCTGTGTGGTAGAGGAAGTTCCATTACCTTACGATTGAGGCGATAGACAACATTTTGTTGAGGATGATAGGGAAAAAATGGAGGGACTACCGATATGTGCTGAAAAGGGACTACGTGAGGAACAAAACAAAACAACAAGTTTTGAGTAATGATGTTCCAAAAAGCGTAGATCAAGACCAGTGGAAGCAACTGGTGAACTACTGGTTCTCTGACCAGAGTGAGGTTGTTTTAAGACAATAATGTTCATTTGGATTCTCATTGTTTCTATTTTTCTATTAATGACTGATTATTCAATTGGTTTATTATTGGTATAGAAATATTCGACTATAGGGACAGCAGCACGTGAAAGACAACAATGTCCTCACATGTCTGGTTCAAAGAGTTTTGCTAGATGACGGGATGAATATGTGAGTTAATTTGCTTTATTAATCCAATCTTTCATTTAAGATGTCACTGTCACAATTTGATCTCTTTCCATACATGGTAGGAGATGACACATGGGAATGAGCCCGGGCGCGTAGAGTTTTTTGCTGAAACTCATAAACGCAAGGATGGGACTTTTATTGATGATGCATCACGACAATTTATGGTAAGTTGAACATCTTTAAAAATAGGGAAAAAGCCTAATTTTTTTTTATTCCTTTCTATTTTCACTTAATGTGGAATGAAAGAAAGAAGAGAGCCTTCAATTAAGTAAAGAAATATATAGCTTTCATCAAGGAAGGGTGATAAAATATTTTTGACCGAAAAGTTTGATGTTATTATTTTTTTTTTAAATGAGGCTGACTTCATAGACTTCATTGACATACTCTCTTGTTTTTGTAAATGGTTCTTTTGTTGTGTACACATGTAGTACTCCCTTGGTGCCTTTGGAATACATCTGTCTGGTTCTTGTACCTTTAGGATTAATCTGTTGGGCAATGTGATCCTGACATATATATTAGAGCTGTGTTTGAAATATGATCCGTTTTCTGCATAGCCTTAATGATCAATAGTTCTTTCTTTAATTACTGATTAGATATAGATCTGAATCTTAGATCAGTAAATGTGTTTAATTGGCAGCAGGTGAGGTTGGGAACTTGATCATGCTTTTTTTTTTTTTTTTTTGAACTAGATTTGTACTAAACAAATTTTATGTATGGTGAAGATTTTATGTACTAAACAAAGGAAGTTGAATGTATGGTGAAGATTTTATGCTTTGAAGGTAAAAATGATATCCTAGTTACACTTTTGGAGTTGTGCTGATAAAAGTGGGAAGATTTTGTATGGTGGTGACCATCAACGAGCATAGATGATACTTTGTTGCTTTGCACATTTTGTCTAAATTAGTTTAAGTACTCTATAGATTTTGCACCAATTTTATTTTATGTATAGATATAAATTTATGGTGGTAAAGCAAGGTTACAGATATAGTCTTTTCTCTTAGATGAATTTGTTTTATCCTCTGTTTCTTTTTTGTTGTTTCCTTGTTAAGTTGTGAATTAGCTACATTGCTTGGATTGTGTATTTGTTTTTCTTTTGCAAGAGGTTTTATGAAAAAATAGGGAAAATTCTGCCCGTTTTTCTATAAAATATGATAAACACATTTTGTTTTATGTATATTGCGCTGTAATTAGCTACTAAATATTCGGAGGAGTTTAATCTTTATTGTTTCTTAATTGTAGGTGACAGCTAAAGCTCGTGTTGCTGAACTTGTTGCAGCTTCAGGATCCTCTGATGCTAGCAATAATTTAGCAATACAAAATAAAGTCTTCACCGAACTTATGGGTGAAGAGAGTTCCGATCGTGTCCGAGGTCAGGGTTTTGGAGTTACACCCTCTGCTGTGTTTGGACTTTCAGCTCAAATAAGGAATGATATGGGATACCATGGGGCAAATGCTGAAGAGATAAATAGTTTGAGAGCACAAATAGAAGAAAACAATCAACAGCATGCGCAACAAATTCAACAAATAACGGCGAGACACGATGATCAAATAAATAATATGCAATCTCAAATGGATGAGCTGAAGTCTTTACTACAACATTTGGCTAATAGAGGACCTCATGATTGATTTCGTGATGCTAAAATAATTTTTCATACTACATTTCCATTACTTTGTTTTTGTATGAATTTTATATGTGAACTATGATTGTTTTTTTGTGTAAATAAGACGTTTATGTTGACTGAAGGAATTTTTATGGATGATGCATTTTATTTATCGAAGAACATTTGCATATAGCATGTTGATATTTAAGTCAAAGTAATGTAAAAACACAATTAAAACCGAAATTCATATTGTGGGGGCAAGAAACTGTATTTTTCGCGGCGCTTATATATCGACGCTTTGAAGTGCCGCTGTATACCGGCGCTTTGAAGTGCCGCTATATACCGGCGCTTCAAAGCGCCGGAAAAATATGCATTGCGTTTCGACACCACACATTCTGGCACTTGATCCGGCGCTTGCAAAAAGCGCCAGAAATTCATATTACGGCGCTTTTAAGCACCAGAATATGCAAAAAAAAGCACCGGCGCTGACAATTTATCTTGTAGTTAAAATTCGTAGGTATTAATAAATTGTCAGTATTTTTGTTCTTTTTCTAATTGTTGAGTATTGGGTATTAGCCTTTCGGCCACTAAACATTCTCTAACATTTTCGTATTCAAATATGATCCAGAATCCAACAGCAGCATATGATCCATCCTTGTAGTAAAGACCCATCCAACGTAAATCTCCTGTTGAGGGCCCATTTGGAAAGGCTACCCAGAAGGCTCTACAGAGGTCTCATAGGGAGAGGAAGTGAGCTCATTGAGAAAGGCCAAAAGTCTGGGCTTCGCTTCAAATTGGGCTCTCAAAGCAATATCATGCCATTGTCACTCTCATGATTGGCAAGAAAGAGGGTAAGAGGCTGGGTGTACTCATCGAAGCAAATCCTCAGCATGTATGGTCTTGCGCTGCTCATGCTGGCAATGCTCGTTGGCTTCCTCGATGATGAAGCTGATGAACAGAGACACACCCCTGCATAGTCTCTTTGGAGTTGTCGGAGATTTTGGCATGAGGAGGGAGGATCCAGCTGATTAAACAGATTATATTTGCGATAGGCATGTATTGATCCTGCTCGCGAACCAAACATTTATGGCGGAGGGATGATGTTGCTGTTGTCGTTGGCATTGTTGCCAGTGTTGTTGTTGTTTGATTAATTAGCCTGCAACAAATTCAATCCAGAGCTTGATTTTGCACGCTTTACCTGATGAGAACAATTATACTTACTAGAAGGAAACCGATAAAATTGTGTTTAAACTTATCAAATGGTGCAAACAAGTGCACTGTACCTTGTGAACAAAGTGTTTTGATAAAAAAAGTTTATTTTTTCCTTAACATTTGCGTACATATATGTGTATATATTTTCTTGATATCTTCATTAAATTTAACAATGAAATAACCGCAACTAATTTAAAATTTATTAATTTATTCTTTTTAGTTTTACCAATTGTTTCATTATGGTTGTCAATTAAATAATATTTGTTTTCCCACTGATGCTTTAGGTGATGGTTTGGTAGATGTCTATCATAGTTACAAAGCTGAAGTTAATTAGAAAGGTTTTCATTTTAAGGGAAAAAGCAATTATTATTGATCAGCATCAAAGATGCGAAATATACAAACAGATTCGACCAAACAAAATGATTCAAAACCAAAAATGGAACAAATAGGACAAGTTTAAGCAACATCAAAACTGGAAACACTCCAACTAAAGAGGAACAACCGTCATCCAAAACTAAGCAGAAAAATCTAGGAGCTAAAAGTAGCCGGGTTGAAGTTTGGAGAATTATCTTTATTATGATTCTCGTTTTCATCTTTTTTATGGACAAGTTTTATAGTACTTATTATGGCTACATGCAATTTTAGGTATTGCAAATATATGAGTACCAGGGTTTTAAATAGCGCCCAAGACGTGATATAGCGGCCACAATATTGCGGTAACGACAAGTGTCATAATTGCTTTTCACTATTATTTGCGGCAGAGTGGAATTCATAGTTATATAGTGGCATGTCACAGCCACGAAGAGCTGTATAACTCCATGAACACGATGCCCTCCACAACTGCTATTCATTGTTATGATGCCCGCGACTTATATTTTAAATTTTTGTGAAGTTATGAAAATTCATGACTGCGATATATACTTGTGATTCACATTTTAACACCTGCAATATCCACAACCGTGATAAATACTATGCGATCGTATTTGTGATCGCAACCGCAATTTAAAACTATGATTGGTACTTTTTTTAGGTCAAAATGACCTATTTATTGGTGAATAAAAGGAAGCTGATTTGATGCAACAATAAATGGATAGTAGACAATACAGAATCTATTTCAATTTTTTTATTTTTAAAAAAATGCCTCAATGTTTTTTTCCAAGACAAAAATAGAATTATATCTAATAATGAGCTAGCATCCACAGATGCATTACATACACACCAACCGCCCCAAAAACACAGCACCAGCAAACCCAACCAAACAACTAAAAGAAAACTATATAACTATCCTACAATCACTAACATAAGACATAGACAACCTGGCAACATAACTGTAAGCAGCACCACCACGAATTCCATCAGGTTAGCCGAAAAACTCAAGCCAACCTCAAACCCAAAAATAAACAAAAGTGCTTCAAATCCTACTACATTCCTCTCGATCTTTCTGCTCCAACCTCCAATTGATACAGACTTTCAATAACCTCATCCTCATTTACATAAAAAGCTAAGCCCATATTCCCCATATTCTTTCTCAACTCCGATGTTTTAACCGCCTCAATCCTTTTTGTTTTTAAAGAAAACCTCCTTGAGGTGGAGGGGGTTTGGTTGGACCCCTACCCATTTATTAGCAAAAGAAATAAAAAGGTACAAACAAATGGGTTTTAACCGTCTCAACCCAGGCAGCCTCTTACCTAAGAGGGGAAAAGGCATCACACCTGGATTCATCAACTACTAGTCCCCTTTGCTTATCAACATCTAATGATTGACATTCTCTAGCTGAACGAACGCATCCCTCTCCGATGACAAGACATTGAATCTAACTTCTGGATCACTAAACTCAACTGGCTTCTTCTTTGCAGTATCGCCCTTCCTATTATATTTTCCCCTTACACCTTCCATCAACTCCCTCTTCTTTGAGAACATTCTATTAAGAGTAATTGAATTACAAATATATTATCCCCAGCAAGTGCATCCCCATTAATTGATTAGAGGCTTTGCACATGAAACCCAATGAAAGAAAACCCAGACATCCAAAAGTACAATGAACTAGGTCAAATATTAAATAAAAAAAGGTATCCTCAAGACTCCAAACCAAAACCTGAAGCTCAGATTTTAAATTAAGAAATAATTGAGATATTTCTCTTGAGCTTAAACTCTTGGGATAATTGATAACTCAATTATTCTTAATATTTTAACACATTCTCTATTTATTCTTCCCCATGAATTGTGTTGGTATTTGTCTAAGGTTTAAACATGGTTCAAAGATGGTTAAAGTCTAAACCAAGATTGGAAGATTAAAATACAGCATGTTAAAGGAGTGCACACATGTGTGTGCATCCATTTGGGTGTGTATGCACACCCCTAAACAACAAAGCAAAGTAGTGCGCACTACTGTGTGAAGGACAGCATCAGTGTGCGCCTCACTGCCCCTTCACCAGCGCCTCACCGCCCCTTCACCAGCGCCTCACCGCCCAGCAAGGATGCAGCTTGGAGAAGGGCAGCGCCGCACCACCCCTCCACCAGCACCGCACCCCCCAGAATGTGGTGCAAAAGAGCTTTGCCTAGCGCCTCACCGCCCCCTGTTCAGCGTTTAGGCTCTAGGCAAACTGATGCACACATGGACAACTTGTTTAAACCTCCTCTTAGGTGCGTGGATGCAAGGTTAAAATGCAAAACACCACTTAGGATTGATGGAGGGCCATGGTTAAGTGGTTATCAAGATCTAAGGGTGGAGATTGACTCTCAAGATTGGACAAGAAGTTGGTGCACTATATAAAGGGTCACCTAGCTTCATTCTAAACATATTGTTGTGACATACTTTGAGATAAATTGTAAAGAGTGACATACAAGAGAGAATTGTGTAAAAGTTCAAAGACACAAACACAAGAGGGAATCATTGTAGTGAGGCTAGTTGTAAATAGAGAGGAGTCTATATTAGATAGAGAGCATTGCTAGTTCTTATCTTCTTCCTTTCTTCTCTTCTTGGTTTCTTCAAGAACTTGAGCTTCTTGAAGAGGGTTGCTGTAATTGTAAAGAACCATTGATTTAGTTTAGAGGAACTCACGGGGATGTTGGCTATTTCCGAACCTCGATAACAAATCGCTTGTCTTCTTTTCTTTCTTGCTTTTTATTGCTGTATTTCTTTCTACAAGTCATTCTAGACTTGGGTGTTTGGAAGATCACCACCTAGGCATCTTGTGAAGGTGATTTCCAATAGGGGTATCAGAGCTTTGGACAGTGGTATTAGAGCTTGCACAGTTGGGTATCGGAGCAAGAACAAGAAGGTGATGGAGCCAAGACTCCAAGAATCAAAGATCAACTTCTTGGGTGATTCAAGAACGAAGTAGAGATCAAGATCAGATCGTGTTCTTGAGAGTGATTCAAGAACGGTGTTAAGATTCATCTTTGATCGTGTTCTTGAGGTTGAAGAAAGCATTTGTGGGTATTGCATAAATCTAGGATCTTGTCCGTAAAGATGGCTTCAAATTTCGTGGTTGAGAAATTTGATGGAAAGGGTAGATTTTTCCCTGTGGAAGCGGAAGATCAAGGTGGTTCTAATGCAATAGAAAGTGGACTTGGCTATTGGAGAAGATGATGCTTTTCTAGCAAGTGTCACGGAGGAGCAGCGGGTTGAGATGAAGAAGATGGCTTACAACACCATTTTCTTGCACATGTCGGATAGTGTCACAAAGGAGTGCGGAGACTCGGAAGATCCGGCTATCATATGGAAGAAACTAGATGAGTTGTTTCTTACCAAAACTCTCCCTAACAAAATTTATCTTCTTAATCTTTACTTTTAAAATGGATCTTAGTAAAAAGTTGCAAGATAATCTTGATATCTTTAATAAGCTAGTTCGAGATTTGAATAGTTATAGCATTACATTTCTGGATGAACAATTGGCTGTTATCTTGTTAAATTCTCTTCTGGATTGCTTTGATAATTTGATTAATGCTACTGAGTATGGAAGTGATACTTTAACAAAGGAGATTGTGATCAATGCCATAAGGGCACATGATTTCAAACCCAAGATGAAGGAGACATCAAGTGGAGATGGGCTGTTCGTAAGAGGACGGCCATCAACTCGGAATGGCAGTAGCACTCATGGCAACTTCCGGGAGAAATCAAGAGGTAGAGGGCAAAGCCATAGGAGAGCACATTCCAAATCAGGATTTGGAAAGAGGTGCTTCTACTGCAACAAGGAGGGCCATTTCAGAAAAGATTGCAATAAAAAGATGTGGGATGAGAGAAGAAGCCACACCAACAATGAAGAGGCTTCTGTTGCCAAAGGAGAACAGCAAGATGATGTTCTTGTTGTGTGCTCAAATGTGAGCAGGAGGCAAGGCAGTGAAAAGTAGATTCTGGATTCTGGATGCACTTATCACATGTACCCTCACTAGGAATGGTTCAAGAATTTCAAGGAGATCAATGATGGAAGGGTCTTCTTGGGGAATGATAATTCCTACCAAGTGAGAGGGATTGGAGACATCCAATTGAGGATGTTTGATGCAGTCATAAGACTGCTGCAAAATGTGAGGTATCTTCCAGATTTGATGAGAAATTTGATCTCATTGGGGCAGCTGGATTCCATGGGGTATAAATGCAAAGTAGAGGGAGGAAAGATCAAGGGGGCCAATGGATCTTTGGTAGTGATCAAGGTAGCAAGAAACGATGGACTCTATGAGATGATCGGAGAGACAAAAATCAATGATCAAGCAGCAAGCTTGATGGCTGAGATGGATAGGACAGCCCTTTGGCACACTCACTTGGGACACATAAGCGAAAATGGCCTGCAAGTTCTTAGCAAGGATGGTCTACTTGGTGATGACAAAGTAGAGAAACTAGATTTCTGTGAGAGTTGCATTCTTGGGAAGCAACACCAGGTCAGCTTCAACATCGAAGTGCACAAGTCTAAGGGGATTCTTGACTACATTCATTTGGACCTTTGGGGACCAGCAAGAACACCAACACCGGGAGGTAACTTTTACTTTCTGTCTTTAATTGATGATTATTCAAGAAGAGTGTGGGTTTACTTGCTTAGAAATAAATCCGATGCCTTGAATAAATTTGTTGTGTGGAAGAAGTTGCTGGAAACTCAAACGGGTAGGGCAGTTAAGGCTTTACGAACCGATAATGGCTTAGAATTTTATAATAAGGATTTTGATAAATTCTGTGAATTAAATAGCATTCTAAGACATAGAACAGTTGTAAAAACACCTTAGTAAAATGGACTTGTTGAGAGGATGAATAGAACCATTATGGAAAAAGGTTAAGTGCATGTTAATAGGATCCGGTTTACCAAAATATTTATGGGGAGAAGCTGTGGCTATAGCTGCATACTTGGTAACTAGATCACCCTCTAGAGCTTTAGAGCTCAAGACTCCCACGGAGATGTGGAGTGGAAAACCCCCTGATTTAAGCAACCTTAGGACTTTTGGTGTGTGTTGCATATGTACATCAAAAGGAGGATAAACTTAGCCCAAGATCTAGAAAATGTGTATTTCTAGGATATGGTGATAGGGTTAAGGGATATAGGTTGTGGTCATTAGAAAATAAAGGCATGAAACTCATTATAAGTAGGGATGTTATTTTTAATGAATTGTTATTTCCCTACTTGGAGAAAACTAACCCTGCAGGGGCTAGTGACCAAACCAGTCCGGAAGTTGTGGAGCATCGCATCAAGGAGAGTTCGGTTCAGGAAGAGCAAGGAAGGCGAGAGGGTTCGGACCAGGTAGAGCCCTTAAATGAAGGCCATGCTCAAGAAACTCAAGAAGAGGCTGAACAAGAAGAGGTTGATGCAGCTAGTCATAATGACTATCAGCTCACAAGAGATCGGGGAAGGAGGGTGGTTAGACCACCTTTGAGATATGGGTTTGCGGATGCTAATGTAGCAGCTCCTTGGATAGAAGGAGAAGTTTAACCCGAAACTTACATGGATGCTATGGAGTGTAAGGATTCGTCAAAGTGGCAGCTGGCTATGGAGGAAGAAATGGATTCTTTGATGAAGAACAACTCTTAGGAGTTGGATCCCAAACCTAAAAAATAGAGAGTTGTGGATTGTAGATGGCTCTACGAGATAAAAGAAGGGAATACTCCAGGAGATGAAGTCCGGAACAAGGCTAGGCTGGTGGCGAATGGGTTCACGAGAAGAGAAGGCATAGACTTCACAGAAACTTTCTCACCTGAACACAAGGTGGAGAAGATGGTGAGTATCTTCATCTATGTCGATGATGTGCTGTTGGTTCGGAACAGTAGGAAGAGGATGGAAAGGTTTACATCTCAACTCAGTGAGGAGTTCAAAAGGAAGGATCTCAGCCTTACACAAAAGATCCTTGGGATGTGTAGAATCTAAGTAAAGGAGAGAAACTGGTTAAGGGTTTCTTGGGCAATGGGTGTTCTCAGTAGATTTGTGAGTAGTCCTGGAATGAAGCATTGGGATGAAGTGGTTGCTGAGGTACATGAAGGCTCAGTAGCAACCAGTGGTAGCACTCTCAACAACTGAGGCTGAGTACATAGCGGCTACGGAGGCCATTAAGGAGGTTATGTGGTGCAAAGGGTTGCTGGAAGAGTTGACGGTACTGGAGGAGCAGATTGTGGTGTTTTCGGATAGTCAAAGTGCATTGCACTTGTGTAAGAATCCGGTGTTCCATGAGAGGACAAAGCACATGGATGTTCGGTATCATTTCATTCGGGAAAATGTTACGAAAGGATGCATCCAAGTGGACAAGGTAGCCACGGAAGAAAATCCTGCAGATTTAGGTACTAAAGATCTACCTCTAAGTAAGTTAAATCATTACCTTGGACTATTTAGGATTGGAGTTGGTTAATTGATGACTCAAGATGAGTTTGGATCCTGAAGCTCTCTACACAATGGTTCGGGTTTAAACACTTAGACAAAGGTAGAGATTATTGGTATTTGTCTAAGGTTTAAACATGGTTGAAAGATGGTTAAAGTCTAAACCAAGGTTGGAAGATTAAAATACAGCATGTTAAAGGAGTGCACACATGTGTGTTCATCCATTCCCTAAACAATAAAGCAAAGTAGTGTGCACTGCTGTGTGAAGGGCAGCATCAGTGTGCACCTCACCTCCCCTTCACTAGTGTCTCACCGCCCAGCAAGGATGCAGCTTGGAGAAGGGCAGCACAGCATAGCCCCTCCACCAGCATCGCACCACCCAGAATGTGGTGCAAAGGGGCTATGCCTAGCGCCTTACCGCCCCCTGTTCAGCTCTTAGGCGCTAGGCAAACTGATGCACACATGGACAGCTTGTTTAAACCTCCTCTTAGATGCGTGGATGCAAGGTGAAAACGCACAGCACCACTTAGGATTGATGGAGGGCCATGGTTAAGTGGTCATTAAGATCTAAGGGTGGAGATTGACTCTCAAGATTGGACAAGAAGTTGGTGCACTATTTAAAGGCTCACCTAGCTTCATTCTAAACATATTGTTGTGACATACTTTGAGATCAATTGTAAAGAGTGACATACAAGAGAGAATTGTGTAAGAGTGCAAAGACACCAACACAAGAGGGACTCATTGTAGTGAGGCTGGTTGTAAAGAGAGAGGAGTCTAGATTAGATAGAGAGCATTGTTAGTTCTTATCTTCTTCCTTTCTTCTCTTCTTGGTTTCTTCAAGAACTTGAGCTTCTTGAAGAGGGTTGCTATAATTGTAAAGAACCATTGATTTAGTGCAGAGATTTCAGAGGAACTCATGGGGACGTAAGCTATTGCCAAACTTCGATAACAAATCGCTTGTCTTCTTTTCTTTCTTGCTTTCGATTGCTGTATTTCTTTCTACAAGTCATTCTAGACTTAAGTGTTTGGAAGATCACCACTTGGGCATCTTGTGAAGGTGATTTCCAACAAATTGGGTACTGAGAAGGTAATAAAAGGTGGGTTTGGGGCTTTAAGTCTCTTCAAGTGCCCAGTCAATCACAAGGATTCTCAAAATATTCACGTGCTTCTTAATTAATTCTATGTATTAACTTCTATTGTGAGTTGGTTATTGCAAATAACCAAGAAGTTTCATCAACCGAAAACTAATCGACGTCATTGCTATCATATATACTATAATTGTATGTACCTTTATATGTAGTAGTAATACTTATTTCCATCTATATTTTCCTAGTTATAGAAATTTATATAAAAACAATAAATCATTTGTTTGGGTTAGAGCATCATTCAACATGTACCAGTATAGAAAATAAATTATGTACAATCATGCAACAAATCTCTTTGGCTTTGACTAAATAAAAGTGTACTCATATTAGCAGCAAAAATTTTCATAGGTCACTGACATTAATGTGCTCATATACGTAAAATTTACTTGACAAAAGGATTGCAAGTATACGATATTGAAACTCTTCATATGTTCGGGCACATTGGATTGTTGGTTGGTGTCATATTAACTTAGACTACTTGTTCAAAATTCAGTCTCTAGCATGTAATTAATATATAAGATTATATGATTGTCACACTAGCAATTAACACTCACCACTTTTCCTATACTTCCTGATGGGTTATGGAAGGATATGTGGATAAATTTATATATTTGTAATCATGAAAAAATTATATTTTAGTAAAGATCTTAAGACATAGTATTTGAATAGGATTTAATTTTTTGGGATAGAGTTAGAACATAGTATTTTATCATTATTGAATTTCTTTAGTTAAAGTGTTGGATTAGCACTAGGATTCTTAAATATCAATATATAATAGAGGTCCCTGTTAATTTTTAATCAAATTTGGATAAATAAAAATTATTGATATTGAGAATCAATTTCTTCACATCCTTCAGTACCCTGGTCTCTTTTCCAATCCTAGGTAGACTAGTTTCCATTTCTTTATCTCTTTTTTTCTATTTCTTTCTTACTTCTTGTTCTACATCAGTTTGGTATCAAAGCCTAGACCAACCCTAGACCCAAATCACCATACATCCCCTAAACAAACCTTAGCCTAAATCAGTGAAAAAAGAATTCTAAAAAAAAAATTACTTTCGGTGTCGTGAACAATGTTCTACAAATTTTTTTATTTTTCTTTTTTAAGTTTATGAGAAAAAAAAGGAAAAATTAGAAAAATCATAAAAAATAAAAGTTTTAAAAAAAATTATATCCACTTTATGAGTAATGGGTTCAATTGACCTAACCCGAATCCTTTGCGTGATCATTCGTGATGTATTATATCTAGTCACATAGGATGTGTTGCATAAGGTTTTTGATCCATATGGGTTTGTTGAGAAAATTATTATCTCTATTGATCAAGTGTTTGTTGACCCTAAATCACTAATGATATTACTTAAGTGATAGAGATTGTTAATAGTGCTTATGCATCAAAGGAGATCAAGACTGTAGAATATGGTAACTAAAATTTGAAGATCTCAAAAGTCAATAAGCTCTCCAAAAGATCAAATTCAGGGAAAATAATTGAAATACAACTTCAAATAAAAAAGAGCTAAATTATAGGTTTGAATCCTAAGATACACTTTGTAAGCATTTCAATATTTAGGAGCTAATTAATTGAAGATATATAATCTCTATTTGATTTTATTAAATGCAAATATTAAATTCTTTGGGCTCAAGATTTAACATGCTCTAACTCAAGAAGAATTTATGTTGACATAGAAAATTATTTAAACATTTGTAATATATCATTCTTCGAATATATTGCACACATATTATGCTTAAATTTTTTATATGTTTTGTCATCATCAAAAAGGTCTCAATCAAGAAATTTTTTAAAATAATTTTGATGATAACAAAACACACTTGAAGTGTTTAACTTGTGTGTTAAATGTGCAAGAAAGTTTGATTCAATTCGAAGATTTATAGGAACTCACAAAATAAAAAAAGAATGAAAAAAATTCATGCTGAAAATACTGTTTATCCTGAAAACACTGTAGCAACTGTCAGAAATATTACAAAGTAGGGTGTGCAAAATGGACAGTCAACTGTGGGTTGGAAAACTCAATTTTTGCATCAGTTATGAAGGATATTCGAATGTCATAAGTGGATAGTTGACTGGGCAAGTTACAACAACTACATTTTTGGATTTAAAAGGCAATAAACTTGTCTCTAAAGGCTCTATTTTGTCTCCAACGGCTAGAAGACTTTAAGACACTATAAATAGAGCCTCAAAGGTCATTTGAAAGACGAGAAACATTCTACAAAAGAGAATTAAAGCAAAATCTTCATTCTCTTTTTCTTGAGCCAAAAACTCCATTGTTGAACTATAAGCTTTTGAGAAAATATTGAGTTGTAATATTCATTGAGAAATCTCTCTTGTTTGTTTGTTTCAAACTTTCCTTTCATCATCATGTTAAACAAGTTGGGGTAACTCTTTTGAGTTAGTGAATGTTCGGTATATACACTTGGGTAACAAACTTAGGACTCTTGTGAAAAGGGTTGAAGCAACACCCTTGAAGTTGCTTGTTTGTATTTGGTTTGAGCAATACCCATGAAGTTGTTTGTCTTAGTGGAAGGCTTCAAGGATGATCCTTGAAGAGAGTGGACGTAGAGGCTGACTAACTCCATCTACTTAAATACTTGCACAATTACTTGCCTAAAATTAATTATTATTCAAGTAAATGAGATTGATTGCTTAATTAATTTATAATTCAATTATCTTTTCTATATTAAGAAATAAACTGTCTCATCTTTGTGCTAGCAATTTAGAAAGATTGATTTGATTTAGTTCCGTATATGTTTTTATTTTTGAGATTACAAAAATAGTTTTAAAAAATTCATAATTCCAAACTCACCCCCTCTTGGGTATTGTCATAGTATATTTTGGACCAACAATCTCTGAAACTAATATTGATTTTCATGCTCTTGCAATTTACTAGGCACCAAGATGTTTTATGGGTTAAATTTTTTTTGAATGATTTCTATATTAACGATTATTGTTGTCAGATAAAGATTAAGTATTACTCTCCAAAGGAACCGACTATGTCAAAAGATGAGTTACTCGAGCTGAAAGAAGTACTTGATAGGGTTTTTAAGAGAATAGTAAGCATCACCGCCAATTTTTCTTGCAACAATGGTTTCATTCCAGACCCATCAAAGTAGGATAAGGTTAATGATGCTCAACTCTAACATAAGAACCAACAAGATGAAGCATCCAAGATCATTGACTCTGACACACCCCAAAACAAGACGGAAGTCTTTGTTGAGCAAGTTGAGACCACGGATTGCAAGCACGACTAGGGCAAGATTGAAGACATGATTGAGGCAGTAGTTGATATGCATCCTCCTACTATTGATTTTATCCTGCATATTTGGTCTAAAGCACCTCCACAACAGGCATTCTCAACAAAAAAAATTTCCTCTGGTAAAGAGCTCGTTCTTCAAGAAGACGTTCCGTATATGAGCCTCCTCAAACAGAACTTATTACTATTGATTAGATGATCCCGGTTGGACGTGGGCAGCGAGAATTAATTATTGGGTTCAATGATCCCGGTAGGTCGTGGGCTGTGACAATTAATTAATGGGACAGAAAGAGTGATAAAATAGCAGTAGCCACATATACAATTATCAATCAACATGGGAAAAATGTAATATGTGTTTATGTAGCTATTGGCCAATCCATATGCTCCATTTTTAATAAGATTCTGACGAGAAGCATACAAGTACAATAATGTGCCTCTCCATGGGTGTCTGGTAACATGACTATACTTTATTTTTATAAGCATCACAGATAATGCTGCTTCATAACTTCAAAACTCGAGATCGAGTTTTTTTCTAAGTGGTGGAGAATGATGGGGTATAAAAGGGTATGAGAAAAAAATTGTAATCATAAAAGAATTATATTTTAGTTGGGATCTTAGGACATAATATTTGAATATGATTTTATTTCTTGGGATAGGATTAAGAGATAGTATTTCACTAGTGTTGATTTTATTTTTATTTTTTATTTAAAGTGTTGTAGTAGGACTGAGATTCTTAAAGGTCTCTATATAAGAGAGGTCTTGCTAATTTTCGGTTAGTCTTAACTGAATAAAAATTATTGATATTAAGTATCAATTTCTTCTCAAGTAATCTAGATTATTTTTCAATCCATAGGGTAGCCTAGTTTCTATTTCTTTATCTCTTCTTTTCTATTTCTTTTTTACTTTATGTTCTACATCACTCACCTTTTGGTTGTCTACTGTTCATTCTTGCCTAAGAAGATGTGCACGCTTACAAGCTGTTTTTTCCCACATGGAACAAGTAATGATTACATAGACTATCCTTACGATTTTTTTTTTAAAAAAAGAAGAAGATGATTTGGAGTCTATGTAGGAAAGAGTGTCCTATTCTAGAAATAAGATGATAAGTATCCTATTATGGTAAAAATGATATTTCCTTTTTCAATAAAAATGTTATATAAATCCCTCTATTTTGGAAAAAAAAATCCAGAAATCAATGAAAGTACATGCATGGATGATGTGTTGTTATGCAAAACTTGTGGTTGATATGTATAACAGTGTGCATATTGGAACTATTAACTATTAAGCATAATCCTATTAGATCAACTTTACAAAAATATCTTTAATTTTCAAAAAATTATCGTAAATGAGTCAAGCTCTAAATATTTAACTTAAATTAGACAAAAGTTAGGAGCTATATATACCTTGTAGATGGACCTATTGTTAGATAGAGTAAATCCTATACAAGATATAATTTCATTACAGCTTTGTTGTTTTGGTCATGAATACCAAAGAAACTGAAGATGATGACGATGATGACAATTATTTTCTTTAAAGTCGAAATCGTGGTTTGTTTGAAACTTTATTTTTCTCTTCTTTTGATTATTTGTTGTAAACTACTCATTTGATTTAAAGCATTCATTTTTTTCAAAATAAATAAATAGACATATTCTTTAATTTACTTTTATACGGTGATTAGGATTTCAAATCGAATCGATGGTTTACCTGTAAAGATAGGTGGAGATATTGTCAACAGGCTGCAGCTAGCCGATGTTGGTTACACCTTATGACATCGTGAGGGTCATGATAACTGTTGGAAATCACCTTGACAAGATGCCCAGGTGGTAATCTTCCAAACACCCAAGTCTTGAATGACTTGTAGAAAGAATTTCAGCAATCGAACTCAAGAACAGAAAATCAAAGAAAGAAAGAAGACAAGTAATTTGTTGTCGAGGTTCGGCAATGTGCCTACATCCCCGTGAGTTCCTCCGAACTCTTTGCACTATCTCAATGGTTCTTACAAAGTTACAGCAATCCCCTTCAAGAATCCAAGTTCTTGAAGAACCAAGAAGAGAACGAGAAAGTGATAGACCTATTACAATGCTTTCTATCAATTCTCTACTAACCTCTCTTCTTTACAACCAGCCTCACTACAAGAGTCCCTCTTGTGTTTATGTCTCTCACAATTCTCTCTTGTGTTTACAATGATCTCACAATGTCACAACCTGTGAGGTTCTCTCACACACCTTTTTCACAACTTGAAATGAGGCTAAGAAACCCTTTTTATAGCCTCTTAATTCTTGGGCAATCTTGAGAATCATTCTTGACCCTTTGATCATGTTCTTCCTTTAATCTCGGCCCTTCATCACTCTCCAAGTGATGCTGTGCATTTTGATGTGGTGCTGTGTGCTGCGGCGTGACCTGATGCTGCAGCCTCCTGATGCTGTGCGCACACCTCCTACCTGTGGGCAGAAACTTCCACAGCAGTGTGCCTGACTTTCCCATGCTCAAAATTGAAGCACACACATGTGTGCAACCTTATAACTTACTGAACTTTGATATCCCAAAATTGGTTTGGACATTAAGAAACATTTGGACCATGTTTTGACCTGTTCAAACCCTGACCATGTTTGAACCATGTTAAACCTTAGACGAAAAACCAACAATCTCTACCTTTGTCTAAGCGTTTAAACCCGAACCATTTGTGCAGAGACCTTCGGGATCCAAACTCATCTTGAGTCATCAATCAACTGACTCCAATCCTAAATAATTCAAGGCAATGATTGAACTTACTTAGAGGTAGAAACTTGGTGCCTAAATCTACAGGACTTTTCTCCGTGGTCTTCTTGTCAACATGAATGCTTCCTTCTGTACCATTTTCCAGAATGTAATGATACCGAAAATCCATATGCTCCATCCCCTCATGGAACACCGGATACCTCCACAAGTGCCCCACACTTTGGCTATCCAAAGATACCACCAGCTGCTCTTTTAGGACCTCCCACTCGTCCAACAATCCCTTGCACCCCATAGCCTCCTTTATGGCTTCCGTAGCCGCTATGCATTCTGCCCTGGTTGTTATGAGTGCTACAACTGGCTGCCACTGAGCCTCCATGTACCTCAGCAACCACTTCATCCTAAGACAATGCTCTTTTCCGGGATTACTCACACATTTGCTGAAAACATCCATTGCCCAAGAAACACTTGACCTGTTTCTCTTCCTTTCCCGGATGATTCTCCTCATTCCAAGGATCTTTTGTGCAAGGCTGAGATCCTTCCTCTCGAACTCCTCACTGAGTTGAGATGTAAACCTTTCCATCCTCTTCCTGCTGTTCCAAACCAACAGCCCATCAATGACATAGGTAAGGATACTCACCATCTTCTCCACCTTGTGTCCAGGTGAGAAAGTTTCTGTGAAACCTATGTCTTCTCTTCTCATGAACCCATTCGCCACCAGCCTAGCCTTGTTCCAGACTTCATCTCTTGGAGGGCACCCTTCTTTGATCTTGTAAGTGTACTTACATTCCACAACTTTCTGATTTCCTAGAATTTTCACCAATTCCCAGAAGTTGTTCTTCCTCAAAGAATCCATTTCTTCCTCCATAGCTAGCTGCCACTTTGACGAATCCTTACACTCCATGGCATCCGTGTAAGTTTTTGGTTCAGCTATCCCTCCTTCTATCCAAGGAGTTGCTGCATCTGCAGCATTTGCAAACCAATATCTCAAGGGTGGTCTAACCACTCTTCTTTCCTAGTCTCTTATGAGCTGGTAGTCCTTCTGACTTGTTGTAGCATCCTCTTCTTGTTTAGCCTCTTCTTGAGTTTCTTGAGCTTGGCAATCATCTGAGGGCTCTACCTGGTCCGAACCCTCTTGCCTTCTTTGCTCTACCTGAACAGAATCTCCCTTGATGCTATGCTCAACAAGAACCAAACTGGTTTGCTCACTAGCCCCTGCAGGGTTAGTAATCTCCAAGTAGGGAAATAACAATTCATTAAAAATAACATCCCTACTTATTATGAGTTTCAATCCTTCTTTTTCTAAGGACCACAACCTGCACCCCTTAGCCCTTTCCCCATATCCTAGAAACACATATTTTCTAGATCCTGGGCTAAGCTTATCCTCCTTTTGGAGTGCATACGCAGCACACCCAAAAGTCCTAAGGTTATCTAACTCAGGGGGTTTTCCACTCCACATCTCCATGGGAGTCTTTTGGAACACAATCCTAGAGGGTGATCTATTAATCAAATATGCAACTGTAGCTACAGCTTCTCCCCAAAAATATTTTGGTAACCCGGATCCATCTAACATGCACCTAACCTTTTCCATAAGGGTCTTATTCATCAACTCAGCAACTCCATTTTACTGAGGAGTTTCCACAACCGTCCTATGTCTTAAAATGCCATTTAACCTACATAATTGATCAAGTTCTTGGTTAAAAATTTCTAAGCCATTATCGGTTCTTATCCCCTTAACTACTCTACTCATTTGAGTCTCAACCAGCCCTTTCCACACCACTAATTTATTCAAGGCATCTAATTTATTCTTAACCAAATAAACCCATACTTTTCTTGAATAATCATCAATTAAAGACAGAAAGTAAATGTTACCTCCCTGTGTTGGTGTCCTTGCTGGTCCCCAAAGGTCCGCATGAATGTAGTCAAGAATGCCCTTAGACTTGTGCACTCCGGTGTTGAAGCTGACCCGATGTTACTTCCCAAAAACACAGCTCTTACAGAAATCCAGTTCTTCTACTTTGTCACCACCAAGTAGACCTTCCTTGCTAAGCACTTGCAGGCCCTTTTCACTCATATGTCCCAAGCGAGTGTGCCAAAGGGCTGCCTTGTCCAGCTCAGCCATCAAGCTTGCTGCTTGATCATTGGTTTATGTTTCTCCGATCATCTCATAGAGTCCATCGTTTCTTGCTGCCTTGATCACTACCAAAGATCCCTTGGCCACCTTGATCTTTCCTCCCTCTATCTTGCATGTATAGCCCATCGAATCCAGCTGCCCCAATGAGATCAAGTTCCTCTTCAAATCTGGAACATACCTCACATTTTCCAGCAGCCTTGTGACTCCATCAAACAACATCAATTGGATGTCTCCAATCCCTCTCACTTGGCAAGAATTATCATTCCCCAAGAAGATCCTTCCATCATTGATCTTCTTGAAATTCTTGAACCATTCTTTGTGAGGGCTCATATGATGAGTGCACCCGGAGTCTAGGATCCATTTCCCGCTGCCTTCTTTCCCCTTGCTCACACTTGAGCACACAACAAGAACATCATCATCTTGCTGTTCTGTTTTGGCAACCGAAGCCTCTCCATTCTTGGTATGCCTTTCTCCTCTATCCCTTGTCATCTTCCTGCAATCTTTCTTGACATGACCCTCTTTATGGCAGTAGTAGCAGCTCTTCCCTCCAAATCTCAGTTTGGAATGCATTCTCCCATGGCTTTCTCCTCTACCTCTGTCCCGGTAGTAGCCATGCATGCTGCTGTGCACTCTCCCATGGCTCTCTCCTCTACCTCTATCCCGGTAGTAGCCATGGTTGGTGCCATACCAAGTTGCTGGCCTTCTTTTAAAGAACAACCCTTTACCACTTGATGCACTCCTTTTCTTGGCATCAAGATTATCTTGCAACTCTTTTTTAGGATCAAATTTAAAAGCAAAGATTCGTTTCCGAAGATACCTCTTATATGGGAGAGTCTTGGCAAGAAATAATTCATCTAGTTTCTTCCATAATGCAGCTAGATCTTCTGAGTCTCCGCACTCCCTTGTGACATTATCCGACATGTGCAAGAAAATGGTGCTGTAAGCCATCTTCTTCATCTCGGTCCGCTGGTCCTCCGTGACACTTGCTGGAAAAGCATCATCTTCTCCAATAGCCAAGTCCACTTTTTTGTTGCACAATAACCTCCTTGATCTTCCGCTTCCATAGGGACAAAATCTCCCTTTCCATCAAACTTCTTAATACCGAAATTTGAACCCATCTTGCGGAGATGATCCCTTGTCTTATGCAGTACCCACAAATGCTTTCTTCAACCTCAAGAACACAGATCGAAGATGGATCTTAACCGTTCTTGAATCACTTTCAAGAACACGACCAGATCTTGATCTTTACACCGTTCTTGAATCACCCAAGAAGTTTGATCTTTGATTCTTGGAGTCTTGGCTCCGTACCTTCTACTTCTTGTTCCGATAACTAGCTGCTGTGCTCTGATACCACTGTCCAAAGCTCTGATACCACTGTTGGAAATCACCTTGACAAGATGCCCAGGTGGTAATCTTCCAAACACCCAAGTCTTGAATGACTTGTAGAAAGAATTTCAGCAATCGAACTCAAGAACAGAAAATCAAAGAAAGAAAGAAGACAAGTAATTTGTTGTCGAGGTTCGGCAATGTGCCTACGTCCCCGTGAGTTCCTCCGAACTCTCTGCACTATCTCAATGGTTCTTACAAAGTTACAGCAATCCCCTTCAAGAATCCAAGTTCTTGAAGAACCAAGAAGAGAACGAGAAAGTGATAGACCTATTACAATGCTTTCTATCAATTCTCTACTAACCTCTCTTCTTTACAACCAGCCTCACTACAAGAGTCCCTCTTGTGTTTATGTCTCTCACAATTCTCTCTTGTGTTTACAATGATCTCACAATGTCACAACCTGTGAGGTTCTCTCACACACATTTTTCACAACTTGAAATGAGGCTAAGAAACCCTTTTTATAGCCTCTTAATTCTTGGGCAATCTTGTGAATCATTCTTGACCCTTTGATCATGTTCTTCCTTTAATCTCAGCCCTTCATCACTCTCCAAGTGATGCTGTGCGTTTTGATGTGGTGCTGTGCTGCGGCGTGACCTGATGCTGCAGCCTCCTGATGCTGTGCGCACACCTCCTGCCTGTGGGCAGAAACTTCCACAGCAGTGTGCCTGACCTTCCCATGCTCAAAATTGAAGCACACACATGTGTGCAACCTTATAACTTACTGAACTTTGATATCCCACAATTGGTTTGGACATTAAGAAAACTTTGGACCATGTTTGGACCTGTTCAAACCTTGACCATATTTGAACCATGTTTAAACCTTAGACGAAAAACTAACAATAACATTATCCCATATATTGACCTGACTGATGTGGGAAGGACAATTGTCATTTACTTATTGTAAGGAAACTGACAAAATTGACCCTTCAAATTTATCAAATGATGCTAACAACCACACTGCACTTGTTGAAGGAGCAACCCAAGAAACTTTTCGAATCATGAGGAGCAACAGCATGGCGTATGACAATGTTTCCTAATTATATCGGATAATGTCATATTTTCGTACCAAACCTTCATAAACTTCCTTACTGATTGAATGTTCCAATATGTTCACTGATCAAGAATTTAGATCATCTTGACACAAATTGATACAGTGAGTACGTAATTTGAAGTTTAGAGAATTTTCTTTACTGTGATTCTGTTTTTCATCATTTTATGGACAAGTTTATTGTACTTAATAATGACAGCATGCAATTTTAGGTGCTGCAAATGTATTGGTACTCTTTTCAGGTCAAAATGACCTGTTTATTTGTGAATAAAAGGAAAACTGATTTGATGCAACCATAAATGGGAGATAGATAGCATAGAATTTATATTTTTTTAAATGCTTCGATGCCATTATGTACCACTAGATAGAAACCTTAGTCAAATCCATGACATAAGTTTTGCAAATCCTAAACTAACCAAACTTATAATTTGTAAATCGTAATATTATTGATCAATATGAGATACTTTTTGGTGCAATTCTTAAATACATGATTTCTGCATATACATTTTTTATGATTTTTTTTAAATTAAATTAAATCTTGTGATGAACATGTTTAAGGGTTCCAAATTAACTATATGATTTTTGTGTAGATCTCTTTAAAAAACGTATGATCGTCAAACTTGACGAACCTAGGATCTTAAATAAGTCATATATATAAGTAAATATTTAATTTTGCGAGTACATATTTTTTGGTGAAATTTAATGGATAATAATTAAATAGAAGTTTCTTAGCGATGGCTAAAATAACCAAAAAATGATAAGAAATAATTCTACATGAGATTTATTGAAACTTTGAACCTAAAAAACAACTCTTTTAACTATGTTGAACAATTCTAGCCCCATTTTGCAATAGATAGCGAGGGTCATAATATTATTTTAAATTTAACTCATTGAGGGTTTCTATTTTGTAGCTTAAGAATTTCAAATAACATAAATCTTTATTTTCAACTATTATTTTATTGTGAAAGAAAATATGAGCATGTCTATGCAAAATGGACAAAAATTAAAATGTGTCATACATAGATGGGTCAAAGACCGGGAAGTAATAAAATTATTTCCTATCTACAATTTAGTTTATTTTAGGTCCGTCATACTATTTGAACCATCAATGAAAATTAACACCAAAATAAACTACCCAGAAGTTTATTAGTTACACAATGACACATGTCTTCTCAAATTTACCGTAAAAAGCTAATATTATATCGAGTGATCGCGAGTCGTTATTCAAAGCGATTATTGTGATCCATTTTGATGGTTTATCTTAGTGGTTCAAAAAGTAGGTGGTTAATAAATTAGATGATAATACTATTCTCTTTGCTGTTAAAAAAATTGTCAAACTATATATGAACTATATGTGGATGTGAGATTTGGTCCTTAAGATCTCTATCTGCTATATAGATTTGTCTCCGAGAAATGCTTATCTATTCAGGTTTCAAATTGTTGCACACCAAGAATGCTATGGAGCTAGCAACCTTAAGGATTTTACTTCATTGGTTTGTAGACCATGTGAAACATATAATACTGATCGAGAATGTATGGATTGCAACACCTGGTTGAGGGATCTTTTAATGTTTTTATAGTTCTGCACGATGGAGCTTTTAGGGTTTTTGTCTTTCGCCTTTACTTTTGGAGTATTGTTTTCTCTTTTGGTCCATTCCAATGATTATTTATACTGTTTTCCATGTGCCTCATCAACCACGAGGCTTTTTAATATACAATTGTAGTATATGTGATATCAATGACGTCAATTATTTTTCGGGTGATGAAACTTCTCATTTATTTACAATAACCAACTTGCTTTAGAAGTTAATACATAAAATTAATTGAGAAGCACATATTACGATTGAATTTATTAAGAAGCCTCGACTAAGTGTATGGAGTGTTAAAGTATAAAGAAATAATTGAGCTCTTTCCTATCAATTTAGACTTTTAAAATAATTAGTTACTGACGCAGGAGGATCCAAGTCAGATGATGCAGAGTTGGCAGATCAGCGCAGAACTGACAGGTGGACTGCCTAGAACGGGCCATGGGCTCAGATCAGGCCCGAAAGACCCTAGTCTGATTGGAAACGGGCCAATGAACAAAACCTGATTTTATTATCAGCCTTGACATTTTTAAGCCAAAAAACGACGTTTAAGCCCTCAAATTGGCAGTTTAATGTTTTTAGGAAACTTTTTATTTTAGTTATTTTAATTTCAGCCTTCATTTATTTTTTCCTATTTTGTTTCGACCTTATAAATATGGTCTTAGGGTTTCGTAAACATTATTATTGTATTTTTGGAATAAATTAAAATAAAGCATCAGAGGAGTTTCTCTGTATTGTTTTAGGGTTTTTCTTGTGTTACTCCCTATGAACTATCTGTTCGACTAGCCTACAGAATAATCGCTATTCTGCCCAATGTCAGTTGGTATCAGAGCTTCAGTGTTTTCCTAGGGCAAGATTTCATCAGTTCCATGGCTGGTGGTCACGGTCGTGGTCGTCGCGGGCAGGTTCCGAACGAGGAAGCCCCACGTCGTGATCGTAACGTTCAGGATGCGATGATTGAGGATTTACAGAGGCAAGTTGCTGAGTTAACCCAGCGTCTAGCGGCGCAAAATTTCAGAGATCGTGAGATTGAAGATCACTATTCCGATTCCAGTTCCAGTTCTGAAAAACCACATCACAATCCTTCTCGATTCTGGGAGCACCATGGTCGGGAAGAACGTTATGGGGACCTTGGATTCAGAGTGGATCTGCTCGAGTTTTCTGGTACGTTACAGGCCAAGGGATTCGTTGATTGGTTGAATGAAGTGGAGCGTATT
Organism: Bretschneidera sinensis; assembly: GCA_023935145.1. Taxonomy (NCBI): domain Eukaryota; kingdom Viridiplantae; phylum Streptophyta; class Magnoliopsida; order Brassicales; family Akaniaceae; genus Bretschneidera; species Bretschneidera sinensis. Next base: position 73,096,940 of record CM043698.1, read on the forward strand.
TTCGAGTACAAGGAAGTCCCAGATCGTGTGAAGGTGAAACTGGTCGCCATCAAATTGAAGGGCAGAGCATCTGCGTGGTTGGAGCAGTTGAGGCGTTCGCATGATCGGCAGGGCAAAGCCAAGATTACAGATTGGGAGAAGATGAAGGGTCACTTCCTCCATTTCAGTTACACTCAGACCTTGTTTCAGCGTCTTCATTCGTTGAAGCAGGGCACGAGATCGGTGGATGATTACACGGAGGAATTCTATCAGTTGATTGCCCGGAATGACTTATCTGAAATAGAGGAGCAGATGGTGGCACGATATTTGGGGGGATTACGGCAGCCCCTACAGGATGTCCTCAGCCTTCACTCGCTGTGGACAGTTTCAGAGGTATATCAGCGTGCACTTGCGGTGGAGAAACAACAGAACAGGAGGCCATTGAACAGAGGCGATCAAAATAATCGGCCAGTTCGCTCTCAAGAATCCCGTCCTGTCCAGCAACCACCTCAAGGTAACCCTAACCCAAATATTAGATGTTTCAGATGTGGTGAACATGGGCATAAATCACCTAAGTGCAGGAAGCCTGCTAGTAATAAAGGTAAAAATCTACTGATTAAGGACGATGGAGTAGACGAAGCTGAGGAGATTGGGGAGCCTATGTATGACGATGATGAGTATGGGGATGTATTTTATGGGGATGGCCATAAGACCTTGGTCGTTCGTAAGAGTCTACTGACCCCCAAGGGCGATTCAGGGGACGATTGGTTGAGGACCAATATTATTTACACAACCTGTACAGTTGCCGATAAAGTCTGCAATATGATCATAGATAGTGGCAATTGTGAGAATGTGGTGTCTGAAGAGGCTGTCAAGAAACTGCAGTTGAAAACAGATCGTCATCCTAAGCTGTACAAATTGTCTTGGCTGAATAAAGGCAGTGAGGTAACGGTAGATAGGCGTTGCCTAGTTTCTTTTTCGATTGGTAAGAGATATTTCGATAATGCTTGGTGTGATGTTGTATGTATGGATGCTTGTCATGTATTGTTAGGCAGGCCTTGGCAGTATGACCGTAATGTTATTCATGATGGGCGAAAAAAACACATACTCCCTTACCATCAAAGGGAAGAAGATTGTGTTGGCACCTCGTCGAGAAGGAATCACTCCTACCCCGATTTCCAATAATACTAATCTGCTTTCGATGTCCAGGTTTTTAGCAGAGGTTGAGCATGTGGACGTGGTTTGTGCTCTGCTGCCTCGTGGGAATAGCGCAGCAGATCTGAATCCAGAATTACCAGCCGAAGTGCAGCAGCTGATGGCAGAGTTTTCTGACCTTATGCCAGAGGATCTTCCTCCTGGGTTACCACCTATGAGGGACATTCAGCATCAGATCGACCTTGTTCCAGGGTCCAGTATGCCTAATCGAATAGCTTATCGCCACAGCCCCAAGGAATCTGAAGAGTTGCAGCGACAGGTGGTAGAGTTGTTGGAGAGAGGTTACGTCCGTTAGAGTATGAGCCCATGTGCGGTTCCTGCCCTACTAGTGCCGAAGAAGGATGGTTCTTGGCATATGTATGTTGATAGCAGAGCCATCAATAGGATCACAGTGAAATACTGGTTCCCAATTCCCCGCCTGGATGATATGTTAGACCAGCTATCCGGTTCTAGGGTCTTCTCCAAAATTGACCTTAGGAGTGGATACCACCAGATCAGAATAAGGCCTGGAGATGAGTGGAAGACAGCGTTTAAGACGCAGCATAGGCTGTATGAGTGGATGGTCATGCCTTTTGGGTTGTCCAATGCGCCCAGCACATTTATGAGGTTCATGCATAAGGTTTTACGGCCTTTCATGGGGAAGTTTGTTGTAGTTTACTTCGATGACATCCTCATTTATAGTCCGACGTGAGAGTCACATTTTAAGCACCTCCGTGCTGTTTTTAATTTGTTGAGGACAGAGCGCCTGTACGTCAATCAGAAGAAGTGTTCTTTCTTCACTACTTCTGTTACTTTTCTGGGTTTTGTTGTATCTACTGATGGTGTTCAAGCAGATCAATCGAAGGTAGATGCGGTCTTCGAATGGCCCACACCGAGGACCTTGCACGATGTAAGAAGTTTCCATGGATTAGCTTCCTTCTACCGCCGATTCATTAGAAATTTCAGCACTTTGATTGCTCTTATCACAGAGTGCCTTAAGGGGCGTGATTTTCAGTGGTCCGAGGAGGCAGAAACCAGCTTTCAACTGGTCAAACAGAAGATGACAGAGGCACCAGTTTTAGCACTTCCTGATTTTGAAAAGATGTTTGAGGTAAATTGTGATGCATCTGGAGTGGGTATTGGTGGTGTTCTAAGTCAAGAAGGTCGACCAGTAGCTTTTTTCAGTGAGAAGTTATTAGGATAAAAAAAAAATTACTCCACGTATGATCTGGAATTCTATGCCATAGTTCAGTCCCTGAAACATTGGCGTCACTACCTAGTGCAGAGGGAATTTATTCTTATCACTGATCATGAGGCCCTGAAGTACATCAATGGCCAACACAAGCTGAGTAGACGGCATGCCAAGTGGGTGGCGTACTTGCAGGAATTCATGTTTACACTAAGGCACCAAGTAGGAAGTCTGAACCGTGTCGCAGATGCACTGAGTCGTCGTACATTACTTCTCACCACCTTGAGCACCAGAATTGTGGGATTTGAGGTCTTATCCGATATGTATGCTACAGATCCTTCCTTCGGGAGGATAATTCAAGAGGTAACTACTAGTCAACGACATGATTTTATTTTGCATAATGGTTATCTATTTCGTGGATTGCAGTTGTGCATTCCAGATTGTTCACTAAGGCAGTAGATTATTAGTGAACTTCATAATGAAGGTCATTTTGGGTGACACAAGACATTGGCCCTGATTTCCTCTAATTATTATTGGCCCAAATTGACCAATGATGTGGCTCATCATGTGGAGCGTTGTTATGTGTGCCAGCGATCCAAGGGAGTTCTCACTAATGCGGGTCTGTACACACCTTTACCTGTACCTGAAGCCCCTTGGTTCGATGTTAGTATGGACTTTGTGTTGGGCTTACCCCGTACCCAACGAGGCTCGGATTCTATCTTGGTTGTGGTTGACAGATTTTCCAAGATGGCCCATTTCATACCTTGTAGAAAGACAATGGATGCTACCAGGATCGCTCATCTTTACTTCAAGGAGATTGTGCATTTGCATGGTGTTCCCCGATCCATCACTTCAGATCGTGACACCAAGTTCATGAGTCAATTCTGGAAGAGTTTATGGGAGAAGCTAGGGACGAAGTTAAATTTTAGCAGCGCCTATCATCCTCAAAACAGATGGTCAGACCGAGGTAGTGAACCGAAGTTTGGGAAACCTTTTGAGGAGCTTAGCAGGAACTAAACCGAAGCAGTGGGATCTCGCATTACCTCAAGCAGAATTTTTCTATAACAGGTCAAAAAACAGAACCACGGGAATGAGCCCATTTGAGATTGTGTATGGTCAGAATCCATCCAGAGTGCTTGACTTAGCCCCTATTCCACGAGTGGATCGATTAAATCCCAAGGCAGATGAGATGGCAGAACATCTTCGGGATATCCATGAGCAGGTGAAGCTAGCCATTCACGACAGTAATGCCAAGTACAAGGCTCAGAGCGACAGTCACCGTCGTCAGGTACTTTTTGATGTTGGTGATCTTGTTTGGGCAGTATTAACTCGTGATTGTTTTCCCATGGGAGAGTATAATAAGCTTAAGGAGCGAAAGATTGGACCTTGTGAGATCTTGCAGAAGATCAATGATAACGCCTACAGACTACGCCTACCCAGTCATCTGAAGACTTCTGATGTATTTAATGTGAAACACCTGAGTCATTGTTTTGAGGATCCTGATGAAGCTATTGTAAACTCGAGGACGAGTTCTTTCCAACCCGAGGCGACTGATGCAGGAGGATCCAAGTCAGATGATGAAGAGTTGGCAGATCAGCGCAGAACTGACAGGTGGACTGCCTAGAACGGGCCACGGGCTCAGATCAGGCCCGAAAGACCCTAGTCTGATTAGAAACGGGCCAATGAACAAAACATGATTTTTTTATCAGCCTCGACATTTTTAAGCCAAAAAACGACGTTTAAGCCCTCAAATTGGCAGTTTAATGTTTTTAGGAAACTTTTTATTTTAGTTATTTTAATTTCAGCCTTAATTTATTTTTTTCTATTTTGTTTCGGCCTTATAAATAAGGTATTAGGGTTTCGTAAACATTATTATTGTATTTTTGGAATAAATTAAAATAAAGCATCAGAGTAGTTTCTCTGTATTGTTTTAGGGTTTTTCTTGTGTTACTCCCTGTGAACTATCTGTTCGACTAGCCTATAGAATAATCGCTATTCTGCCCGGCGTCAGTTACTCAGTTATTTCTTAACACGGTATTAGAAGAGCTCTATGTCATGGGGATGCCCCTTTTTCTTTATTATTACTTGACTCAGTTTGTTTCCCTTTCAGGTTAGGCTTTCTTTCATTTGGGCTTCATGAGTAAAGCATTTAATTATTTTTTCGGCTTACAAGTGAGAGTGCGTGTTCAAATATGACAAAATTATAGGGTAATTTTTCATCAACTTAAACTTTTGGGATAATTAGTAACTCATTCAGTTCTTAACATGAAGAAGATTATAAAAAATCGTTAGAATGCACCAAAAGAGAAAGCAATAATATGTGTTTCTTAATATTTTAGTTCTATCTATTAACTTCTAAGGTAAGTTTGTGCTTCCTAATTAATTCTATGTATTACTATCAAATATAGTAATATTAGATTCTATTATAGAAATTTATGTAAAAAAAATTAAAATTCATTTGTTAGAGTTAAAAAGCGTTGTTCAATCTGCACCCCTATATAAAAGAAATCATCTACTATCATGCAACAAATTCCTTTAGTTCACACTTGTAAGATTAGCAGGAAAATTTTTGCATATGTCATTGACATTAATCTGCTCATATATATGAAAGTTACTCTAAAAATGTTGCACATATACCATTTTGAAACTCCGAATATTTAAGTACAGATTGGATTATTGGTGTCATCGTAAACTCAGACTATTGTTTATTCAAAATTCGATATCAAGTGTGGAACTAATATTTAAACTGTGCACTGCAAGCCCTCTTCGTGATGCTCCTTGGAGAGAAAAGACCAAGGACATTGAGTTTGCATACTCACCAAATGATGAGCTGGTGGACATGATTTTCATTTAGCACGAGGCCGCATCAAGAAGAGCATCGAAGGCCAACTGAAAGTGACAAGATAGGAAGCCTGAAACCAAAGTCTGGTAATACTTAATTCTATCCATATATTTCTAGTTATAGAAATCAATACAAAAACAATAAATTAATCATCTATTAGGATTAAGAGAGTCATTCAACTTGCACCCGCATTTGAAAGAATCACGTACTATCATGCAAAAACCTTTTTTTTTGTTGTGAAAAAAATGCAACAAACCTCTTTGGCCCTTATAGAATAAAAGTTATGAGGAATTTTTAGTTAGACCGAGTAAAAAATATCCTGTCCAAAGCTTCATTAGAAATTTTAGGAAACTTTACTGGTAACATTATTTTTTGGATCCCACATTTATTGCTGATTTTATAATGAAGTTTTTTAAAATTATTAATGAAGTTTCGGATGGGTCTAAAACATTTAATAATTTTTGAAAGTATACTCATCTTAGAAGCAAATATTTTGCATAGGTCATTGACACTAATCTGCTAATATATACACATAAAAGTTACTCGGCAAAAAGATAAGCATAAATGATATTGAAACTCTCTATGTGTACGTATATATTAGATTGTTGGGACCATCACAATATAGATATCTTTTTCAAAATTCAGTGTCAAGCCTGGAGTTAATATCTAAGATTATAAATCTTCTAATATATACACATAAAAGTTACTCGGCAAAAAGATAAGCATAAATGATATTGAAACTCTCTATGTGTACGTATATATTAGATTGTTGGGACCATCACAATATAGATATCTTTTTCAAAATTCAGTGTCAAGCGTGGAGTTAATATCTAAGATTATATGAAAGTAACACTAGCAATTAGCACTCATCACGTTGCCCAAATATATTTTACCTTTTCGTTGCCTACTATCAATTCTCGCCTACGAATATGTTTGTGCTGACGACTAGTTTTTTTTCAATATTGAAAAAAGTAACTCTTAGTATACATAGACTATCCTTACCAAATAAAAGAAAAAAATAATTTGGAGTCTGGCAAAAATTAAGTGTCCTATTCTAGAAAAACATTATAAGTATCCTGTTATGGTAAAAAAAGATTTTAAATATGCCTACTTTGGTAAAAAAAATCCAGGAATTAGAGGAAGCACATGCATGGATGATGTGTTGTTATGCAATACTTGTAGTTCATATGTATAACAGTTTGTATATTGGATCTATTAACTATTAAGCATCATCCTATAATTAGATCAGCTTTACAAAAATGCCCTTAATTTTCAAGTTCTTTCCTGTAAATGAGTCAAGCCCTAAATATTTAACCTGGATAGGACAAGAGTTAGCAGCTATATATATACCTTGTTAATGCACCTATTGTTAGATAGAATTAATAGACTGAATACTATAGTTTATTACTACTCTACCTGATACAATTTCATTACAGCCTTGTTGTTTTCGTCATGAATAATGATGAAACAGAAGATGATAATGATGACAACAATTTTCCTTCAAGTCGTAATGAAGGTTTGTTATGAAACTTTATTTTTTTCTTCTCTTTTTTGCATGTTATTTTGCGCATTTGATTTCATGTATGTGTTTTTACTTGATTAAATAAATTTTTTATTTAATTTACTACTATATGGTGATCATGAGAATAGATCAGATCGAGGAATTACCAGAAAAGATCGGAGGGGTATTGTCAGCAGCATTTCTTCAGGACCAGAACTGGACAAAATGCTTCTTGAGGCTATCCTGCACTCAACCCCGTCCTATGATACAAGGTAAACTTGATGGTATTGGTACTCTTTATCAAAGCCACTGTCTGTCAAATAATCAAAGCAAAAAGTGGTGATCCTAAGTGATTTTTACAGTACATCAAAAGTTGAATTAGTGGTTAATTGTCTAGTATCTTGTTCATGTAGAGCCACTTTAACCTTGGAATAATGAAAATTCATAGGTATTAATAAATTGTCAGTATTTTTGTTATTTTTCTAATTGTTGAGTATTGGATATTAGCCTTTCTGCCACTAAACATTCTCTAACATTTTCATATTCAAATATGATCCAGAATCCAACAGCAGCATACGATCCATCCTTGTAGTAAAGACCCATCCAACGTAAATCCCCTGTTGAGGGCCCATTTGGAAAGGCTACCCAGAAGGCTCTACAGAGGGCTCATAGGGAGATGGCCAGAGGGAGAGGAGGTGAGCTCATTGAGAAAGGCTAAAAGTCTGGGCTTCGCTTCAAATTGGGCTCTCAAAGCAATATCATGCCATTGTCACTCTCATGATTGGCAAGAAAGAGGGTAAGCGGCTGGGTGTACTCATCAAAGCAAATCCTCAGCATTTATGGTCATAGTCTCTTTGGAGTTGTCGGAGATTTTGGCATGGGGAGGGAGGATCCGGCTGATTATACAGATTATATTTGCGATAGGCATGTATTGATCATGCTCGTGAGCCATACATATATGGCGGATGGATGATGTTGCTGTTGTCGTTGGCATTGTTGCCAGTGTTGTTGTTGTTTGATTAATTAGCCTGCAACAAATTCAATCCAGAGCTTGATTTTGCACTCTTTACCTGATGAGGACAATTATACTTACTAGAAGGAAACCGATAAAATTGTGTTTAAACTTATCAAATGGTGCAAACAAGTGTACTGTACCTTGTGAACAAAGCTTTTTGATAAAAAAAGTTTATTTTTTCCTTAACATTTGCGTACATATATGTGTATATATTTTCTTGATATCTTTACTAAATTTAACAATAAAATAACCGCAACTAATTTAAAATTTATTAATTTATTCTTTTTATTTTTACCAATTGTTTCTTTATGGTTGTCAATTAAATAATATTTGTTTGCCCACTGATGCTTTAGGTGTTGGTTCGGTACTTGTCTGTCATAGTTAACTATGCTGAAGTTAATTAGAAAGGTTTTTATTTGAAGGGAAAAAGCAATTATTTTTTATCAGCATCAAAGATGCGAAATATATAAACAGATTCGACCAAACAAAATGATTCAAAACCAAAAATGGAACAAATAGAACAAGCTTAAGCAACATCAAAACTGGAAACACTCCAACTAAAGAGGAACAACCATCATCCAAAACTAAGCAGAAAAATCTAGGAGCTAAACACTACAAGATAATTGACATATGCCGACGCTTTATTTTTGGCGTTCAGAAAAACCCCGCAATATAACAACCGCCGGCACTTTTTTTGTGGCGCTTTCTTGAAGCGCCGCAATATCCAAAGACTATATAACGGCACTTCAAAGCGCTGTTAAATGCGAATCGTAGTACATATTTCTGCACTTATAAGCGCCGCAATATGAAATGGGTTTCGAGCATATACCGGCGCTTTTAGTTGGTATAGATTTATTTGATTTTTTTTTTTTAGTTTTTATTAATCTATTAAGGTCTTCCTATAACCTAACGGCCAAGGTCCTACGAGTACACAAATTACATGTATGAAATGTCTATGCTTTTGGAGAAGAACCTTTCTTTGAGAGTTGAACAGAGTTGCTATTTGCGATATACATTTAGGTTTACCAAAAATATTATGTTTATTCTGTAATTTGATGAATTTACAGCTAAATAGAATAATATTATAGTAGTTTTTGGAAAAGAACCTTTATCCATTTGTCATATTATCCCATTTTGTTCAATTACTTGTTTTCTCCATCTCTATGCTACAGAGAATGCGCGTGCCAGAACATATCTTTAGTAGTTACCAACTTATCATCCTTGTGGGTGGAGATTAAATGATTTTAAAGTTGTGTTAGTATGCAATTGAAGCTTAGAGTTGGAATTGGAATTGAAATTGAAGTAATATCATTTTTTTTACAGTAAAATTATTGGAAAAATCCATTATTCCGTCTCAATTTTATGCAATCAAACATGAAGTATGTATATTTCTTTGGTTTTTTAGGGAATTTTGTACCTTAAATTATTAGAGGTGATTACTCCCTTTCTTTTTCCTTCATTAGCCTTGTTGTTTTGTCTCATTGATGTTCTGTATTATTTAGCTGTATAGGAGTGAGTACTAAAACAGTAAGTGCAAGTTGAATAATTATTTTAAAGTCCCACCAGTTTAGCATTTTTTGTATTCAACATTAGCTTCGCCCGAATAATTTAGATGCTAAATTCGCATCTGTTAAGTTTTTGAAATGATTTAAGTTCTGGAATATCTTTTCCACCACATAACAAGGTTATTCATTTTAGTACACAATTGGATCCTTTTTTTTTTTTATTTCTGTTATGGTTTAAGTAGCTGTGAATACAGAAAAAATAATTGATTGTTCTATAATTTTAGTTCTAGCTTAACTTCTAACTAAAGCACAATGTAGATATTTTTTTTTTCCTTGGTTGAATTTGATGGATGTAAATCCCACGTGTAAATGATGCAAGAAAGTCTCGTGGGACCTCCACTCTTTCATTATCAAAGATATTTGACTAGTGGGAAGATGGTAATATCCTTGAAAAGTTAAAAGAGGGAACAGGGACAATTTGAACAGGGACAATTTAAGGCAGGAAAATAAAATTGGAGAGAATGTGAATTTATTAATGTGGTAATGACTAGATATATAAGGCCTTAACATACTTCCATGTTGGGTACTGTTAGCAGCTTATCCAGATTTAAAGGGCTTAAAATTAGCCTTTTAGTGAATGCAATTTCTCTACTGTTTGGAGGGTCATTGACATTAGGATAAAGCATTGGATTTCTCTTCCCAATATGATGATGTAGCTTTAAAGCAGAGTGACAGTACTATTGCCTTCTTCGTATAATTATAGCCTAATATTTCTGGTCATTGTCAGACTTCATCCCTATTAATCTCTCTCTCTCTATCTCTCTCTCTCCTGATGACATTTTCTTGCTTCTATGGCAAAAGTTGAAGCCACAAGTGCCACCTTCAATTTGCTCTACAAGTGAAAGATATTTACTGAAAACCTTGCTAATGCTATAGGAGAGTAAAAGAGAGGGATTAAACTTTTTTGCTGGGTAGAATGCATCTTGTCCCTGTTATGGTTGACAGATAAAAGGTGATACGGCAACCTTACTCCATCAGAATTGTTGGGCATATGGAGATTGAAGCTAACTTATTAAATTTGGGTACACTGCTAAGAATAACTAATATACACTAAGGTGCAATCCCAAAAAAAGATACCCAAAGGTGCAGGTATGTATGCGAATATACACGCTGGCACATATTGCTAGCACTGCACTGTGGGGTCCTGATTCTTAGTTTATAAGAATAGGTGTTTCTTCTTTAAAACAACATAGTACAATTGAGTTCTGAGATTTTACTAATCACTGTGGGGGTCCTGATTCATAGTTTATAAATCAATAGGTGCCTCTTACTTTAAGATAACATAGTATAATTGAGTTCTGAGATTTTACAAATTAGTTGCTGCTGTTCATACAACTTGCAAGTAAAATTTTCTCCATTCTTGGATCAAACTAAAGTAAATTGCGTCCTGTCTCTATATTATCATTAGCTGACAGCGGGGGGGTGTGTAACTTTGGATTTGTCAGCATTATCAATCTAACAGATGAGTATACCCTATCATGTAGAGCTTGCATGAAAGACAGTATCATAATGTGCATATGCTTTTGGCTGCAATGCCATAATACTATCATGTTATTGTTGTCCACAGTTTAGTGCTGTTTTGATTTTTTTTTTCTGGATTAGTCTTACAAGTAACATTATCCAACTCAGTGAACTATATATTTAGTTTCATAATACATTCAGGAAGTAGGACACTTTCATGATGCTTTCCCAAAAAAAGTGAAGTTAAGCATTTCTACAGCTTTGAAGGAAGTAGGACACTTGGATGATGCACATGAACTTCTAGATATTGCCATTTCTACAGCTTTGAAGGAAAGCAAGCCAGTTTATCTTAGCAGAAACTGTAATCTGCCTGAAATTCTTCATTCAACTTTCGCTAGAGATCCAGTACCATTCTTTCTTCCACCTAAGTATGGTTTCGATCTCATTACTATATTAGTTTTTATTCCTGAAGTTATATGAATTTGATAAGTTCTCATGATTTGTACTACAATTGGTTTAAAAATCAATGAAAATGGGGTTGCTGAATTTTAGGCTTGACTTCAAATACTCGATACACCTTAGTATAATTCACAAGGATAACAATTAAGATTATAAGGAAATGACTTAGTAAATCCAGAATAATGTGAATAATGTTAGTCTTGGTTGAGTTGAAGCTGTGCCTGTAAGAACTGTGATGGCTAGAAACATAGTAAAAAACTTGCATGGTAAAATGAATTGTTATGTATGCACATGAGACATCCTGAAGCATAAAAATGTTGATATACGTGAAAAAATCATTTAATTATAAAAATAATAATAATTTTATTGTATATAATAATAATTATTATGATAATTTAAATAATTTTTAGAATTAAAAATTATTTTTATAATAATACAATTATTATGAATATTAATATTAAAATGTCTTATTATATCGTAATAGTATTATTATGATCATATATATTATAATGTTTATTATTATTTTATTTCTACTTATTATATTTGTTTTTAATTATTATTATAATTAATAAGGTTTTTATTATAATATAATTAATAATAATTAATAATAATTTTATAATTTAGTATTTAGTAATAATATTTAGCATTATTTAAAATAAAAATAATATATTATTATTTTCATAAATTATTATAATAACATGAAATTAGTAATAATCATATTTTAATAATAGTAATAATAATTATTATTTATAATAAATAACTATAAAATCATACAATTATTATAAATACTTATATATATATTTATTATTATTATTATAGTATTACTATAATTATTTCAATAATTTTTATGTTACTAATTTATATTAAGGCTGTAAAAATTATTAATATTAATTATTTGCAAAGACCAATTGCCAACATGAGTTTGTATCAATTTGTTGTTATCAATTTCAATTCATCCACTTACCAATCAAATTGAAGTTTGTGATTATGCCTGCTTTTGCCAAAAATATTTCAATTATGACTTTCTTGATATTGTTTTAGGGAAGTCTATTGGTTCATCTAAAAATGGATAAAAGTTGGATAGATAAACTGAGGTCGAGTAAAGCCTATGTGGATGATGTTGCAAACTTCATCATATTTGCATGTAAGAAAGTTTGTGGTCATGGCAGTATTGTTTGTCCATGTAGGAGATGTGGTAATTGTTATTCATTCGAACCAGAAATTGTTCATGAGCATCTATTATATAATGGGTTTAGTCCAGGTTACACCGAGTGGGTTTTTCATGGGGAGAAAGTCTCTCGTATAGACCACACTCACACTAGTTTACAACCCATTAGTGTTCTAGTTGGCTTCATGGGATGAGATGATGTGTTGGGTTTGCTCCGAGGTGCCTTCGAGGTAACTTGTGAAAACCCAAACAATGAATCGATAAGTTCAGGAATCGTAGTGGGATATTCGAATGAGCATGTTGAAGAGCAACAGGCTCATGGTGGGTTTGATTTCAATAATTGTGGTGATCCTTCACACGTCGAACACCCAATTCGTTTTGCTATTGATAAGACGACTAAATATTACAATTTGATGAAAGATTACGATATTGAACTTTATCCTGGTTGTCAGAATTTCACAAAGTTAAGTTTTATGTTATATCTACTACATGTCAAATGTTTGAATGGGTGGTCTGGTAAATCTCTTACTAGGTTGCTTGAGTTTATCAACATGACATTTCTGATGTGTGCTCCATTGCCATCAAATTATTATGAAGCCATGGAGATTATCAAAGGATTGGGTCTGGGCTATGAGAAGATTCATGTTTGTCCTAATGACTGCACACTGTATTGGGGCGAGCATGTGAATGATGAATTTTTTCATGCGTGTGGTGTGCCGCGGTGGGTTAAAAACAATGTTGATGATGAGGATCTATTGAATGAGATGGATGATCAATCTAAAAAGAAAAAGCCAGCTAAAGTATTGCGTTATTTTCCGCTTATACCAAGATTGAAGAGGATATATATGTCATCTAAAATGGCTTCGTTAATGAGATGGCATGATAAAGATCGGACAAAGGATGAGATTTTAAGACACCCGGCGGATGGATTAGCCTGGAATGAATTTGATACTTTGTATCTCGATTTTTCAGCTGATCCTCGAAGGGTTAGGCTTGGCCTAGCTAGTGACGGGTTCAATCCCTTTCAAACTATGAGTTCAACTTATAGCACATGGCCCGTTCTTTTGGTCCCATACAACTTGCCACCGTGGCTTTGCATGAAGCAAACATCCTTCCTCCTTTCAATGGTTATTCCTGGTGAGAAAAGCCCCGGTAACGATATTGATATCTTTTTGCAGCCTCTAATTGAAAAGTTGAAACAATTATGGGATGGTGTTGATGCGTTTGATGCGTCCACCAATCAAAGCTTTAAGCTGCGAGCTTCTCTTCTTTGGACCATTAATGATTTTCCAGCCTATGCAAACTTTTCTGGTTGGAGCACCAAGGGTTGGGTTGCTTGTCTATGTTGTGGGGAATCTACGCATTCTGTATGGTTAAAGCACAGGGGTAAGTTTTGCTATATGGGTCATCGTCGATGGTTAGCAAAAAACCATGAGTTTCGTTTTCAAAAGGATCAGTTTGATGGCACCATAGAGTTGGGATATGCTCCTGTTCCACCGACTGGGCACGATGTTTTAGGATAACTGCAGGGTGAAAACTATAGCTATGGTAAAATCTCGAAGCCTTCTAAGAATAGGGCAAGAAAGGATGTTGGTACCTCTACGGGGCAAGTGCTAGTGGATGAAGTTGATAACCTTTTTGAGGGTGTGGATGATTTCCTTGAAAATGTTGATAATGAGGATATTCCCATGGATGAGGGAGTTGTAGATACGTTGTTGAAAAAAAAAAAGCATTTTTGTTAGTTACCATATTGGAAAGACAATCTATTGCGTCATAATTTAGATGTGATGCATATAGAGAAGAATGTATGTGATAATTTGATTGGAACAATATTGAATATAGATGGTAAGACTAAAGATAATAAGAAGGCACCCCGCGATCTCGAGGAAATTGGTATTAGGAAAGACCTCCATTTAGTTGTTCTTCCTAATGGAAAAGATCACTCGCCCCCAGCATGCTACACTATGTCCATGAAGGAGAAGCAGAATTTCTTGACAGTTTTGGCAAATCTTAAAGTTCCTAATGGGTATGCATCAAACATCTCGAGATGTGTCAACCTAAAGGATCGTAAGCTGTTAAACTTAAAGAGTCATGACGGTCACATATTGATGCAAGAAATCCTTCCGATTGCCTTAAGAGCATCTTTGCCTAGACATGTTGTAGCAGTTGTGTCTGAGTTATCATCATTTTTCAAAGCTTTATGCACTAAAGCCCTTTATCCCCATGAGCTTGATGTATTGGAGTCGCATGTTGCTTTGACACTCTGCTATTTGGCGAAAATATTCCCCTCGGGTTTCTTTACCATAATGGTTCATCTTATCATTCACTTAGCCTCTGAGGCTAGACTTGGGGGTCCTGTACACTATAGGTGGATGTATCCTGTTGAGAGGTTAGATGTTCAAAGCTATTTAGTGCACTTTATTTTTTTGTTATATATTGGATACTTAATTTATCTTTAATTTTTTGGCTTTGCAAGGTATTTAGTGCGCTTGAAATCTTACGTACGTAATAGAAGTCGACTCGAGGGGTCAATTGCTGAAGGGTACAATGGGGAAGAGTGTCTAACATATTGCTCCCAATACTTCAAAGGTGTAGAGACAAGATTCAACCGCCTCCAAAGGAACAATGATACTGTAAATTTTTTGGATGAATACATATTTTCCTCTGGTGGACGGATAATGGGAAAGATTGTGAGTGATGAGCTTGATGACATGTCATTGGCTCAAGCACATCGTTATGTGTTGCTCCATAATGATACACTTTCTGACCTTCGTAGGTTAGTATCAATAAAGGAACTTAATTACTAATAATGTGTTTAAATTGAGTTTTTATTATCTGTTGTTATCACTGCGATGGCTAATAGTTACATAAAAACATCAATTATTTCAGCGAATTTTTGGCTATTCAAAGGCTAACCAACTGTTCCAATCGACCAATACAAAGTCTCGAACAAAAGTGGTTGGTTGAGAAATTTCCCTAATGGCTTATGAGACAGGTTAGGCATAATAACAAGAGTCATTCAAATGTTATAAGTGTTTTCAATAAAACATTGAATGTTGTTGTCTCATATTAATTGTTGGAAAATGTTTAGGTGCTATGGATGGTGGATAACAATTATTCAGATGAACTAATTGCCTTTGCTCAAGGTCCGAATAATGTTGTTAGGAGATTCAATGGATTCAACATCAACGGATTTAAATTCCATACAAAGGAACGTGAGAGGTGTAGATGATCTCAAAATTCAGGAGTTATATTGAAGCGGATGATAAAATGTATTATAGTGTGCTCAACGATATCATCGAGTTGGATTACTATGGGACGTTTTAGATTGTGTTGTTTTGTTGTGATTGGGTGGATAATAATTCACCCAGGGGATTAAAGAAAGATGCAAGTGGGTGCATTCTCGTGAACTTGAATAGGTTAATACACACTGGTCAGTTATTGAAGGATGACCTGTTCGTACTTTCATCTCAAGCAAAACAAGTGTTTTATGTGCAAGACCCAACAATAAAGGAATGGTATCATGTTGTGATCACAAAGCCAAGGGACCTATATGAAATGGGGGAAAAAATGCAGGAAGAGGATGATGACACTTACAATCAGTGCATGCCTTCTAATGTAGTGGTAGATGATCAATTAGATTGTGTCTCAACTTGGGCTAGGATGGACATTGACGAAGATACCAACTAGTTTTATGTGCATTTCCGTTGTAATTATATTTGGATGTGTATTTATGTGAAGGACATGTGTGTGAACGAGTTTTGTAAGGTTTTATTGTAATATATTGGGTTATTGTTGCTTTGTATCACACATAACAATAGTCCTGAACTTTTTTGCGTACAGTTTGTGGAATGCTACTTTAGAATGTCGTAAATTTCTGTTTTGGTTGTATCATTGATTATTGCTTGTTCTTTAAATCCAATTTGAATAACTTATTTTTTCATTTGTTCTTAGGTACTCTGAAGTTATTGATTGCTGCATTTGCTGCAACCCCTTGACCATTCCTATCTTTCAGGTGTGGTTCTTCTAATTCTTGTTAACTTTCAATGCATTCTTGATAGTGTGAGATATAATCATTTTAATGTTTTTATGTATACAGATTGCAAGATGTATAGGTCAAAAAATATCCCTCCATCAGTTAGAGATAACATGTCAAACCAGTATGCAGCTAAGTCTTCACACCATCAAGAAGATTTTCACCATGAGCATGAGTATCACCTTGATGATGATGATCATGACTCGCAAAATGATTCTGAGACCAATCCAATAACAACGGGAAGTGATCACAATGACAATGAACAGTACGAAATAATTGGTAATTTTTTTATTAGAATACATTCTCTCTATAACTAGTTTGATACCACATTGTTATACTAATTATAAAATTTATGTTTTCAATGTATATATTCTGAAGGGAGGGTGAGGAAGCAAACACGTCTTCTTAGAACCTCACAAGTGTGGTCCCTTGAACATGGGGAAAAAATTGTGGTCCACTTCAATGCACGTCATCAACCTATTAAGAAAGGTGGCCAAATGTTAAGTAGCTGGTTGGGCAAGGTTGCGAAGAGAGGGAACCTTTGTCCGCTTAATTACACGGATTGGAAGAAGGTCCCTTCTAGCTACAAGTAGGACTTTGTTATATTGATTCGGGTAAGTAACAACTTAATAACCATTGATTGCCTCCAATTTTTTTTTTTGTTTTTTTGTATTCGTGGTGTTGTACATGCATAATCCCTAACACCAATAATGCTTATTTGACATCGATTTTCTTTCTTTGTGGTAGAGGAAGTTCCATTACCCTACGATTGAGACGATAGACAAGATTTTGTTGAGGATATAGGGAAAAAATGGAGGGACTACCGATATGTGCTGAAAAGGGACTACGTGAGGAACAAAACAAAACAACAAGTTTTGAGCAATGATGTTCCAAAAGGCGTAGATCAGGACCAGTGGAAACAACTGGTGAACTACTGGTTCTCTGACCAGAGTGAGGTTGTTTTAAGATAATTATGTAGAGTTTTTATTATTGTTTCTATTTTTCTAATAATGAATGATTATTCAATTGGTTTATTATTGGTGTAGAAATATTCTACTATAGGGATAGCGGCACGTGAAAGACAACAATGTCCTCACACGTCTGGTTCAAAGAGTTTTGCTAGAAAATGAGACGAATATGTGAGTTAATTTGCTTCATTCATCCAATCTGTCATTTGAGATGTAGTGTATTGAGTCACAATTTGATCTCTTTTTTCATACATGGTAGGAGATGACACATGGGAATGAGCCCGGGCGCGTAGAGTTTTTTGCTGAAACTCATAAACGTAAGGATGGGACTTTTATTGATGATACTCCATGACAATTTATGGTACGTTCACTGTACATTTGTTGGATGTAGTGTTTGATTGATTGAAGGAAATCAGTGCAGTGCTCATAAAAAAATTGTTGATTATATTTTGTGCATTCTTTCTCATTTGATATTCTTGCATTCTAGTTGTAGTGGGTGGGTATGGTAGGTGACAGAATTAGTCATTTAAATACTTGAGATGTTGAGTTTAAAGTGGTACTGATTGTTCAATTTTCACATTAATTAGCTGACAAAAAAGTCTTCCTGGTGTGAATATTGGATTAACAGTCTGTTGATCCAATATTTGTTTTTTATACTTAATTTTTGGTTTAAGGGGATTTTTTTTTTTTTTTTTTTTTGTAAATGAGGAGGATTTTTTAGATTTTGTTGAGCTTCTTTGTTGTAATTAACCTTTGGCTTTGCATTGAACCCTCTTGGTGCCTTTTAATAAATATTTTTGCTTATAAAAAAAATTAGTTTTTTATACTTATAAAAACATATATTGGATTAACAGTCTGTAGTTATAATTACTTATAGCTTGTAGATTTTTGGCTTTGTTCACAGATACATTGATAGGTAGAGTCAGGAGGATATAAAGTTTACCCTTTTAGGTTATAGGTTCTGGTGGCTTGCATTCTTCAGGCAACACTTTCCATGTGTTGATGAGATGAGAAAACAAGCACGAAGAATATGTAAAAGCATACCATTTGTGGAAGTTGCCTTTGTGCCTTTTCCTTATGAACCATTGACCTTATAACTAATATATAAAGTACGACTGTTACTATATACTAATAAACATGGTGAAATGTCAGTCAGAGATGAATCTTGGGTTATCCGGCTTAATATGTGAGGAAGCTATCTAGTTGGTTCCATGAAGGATTGATATGATTTTTGTCTTGTTTGACTGGTGAGTTAAGGTCTAAAAGAAGAATTAAGATGATGAGTTTCAAAAGAAGGCTTCACGAACTTCTGGCTTGTTTGATTGATGATTTAGGCCTGCAGAGTTTCAGAATAGTTGATTGATTTAAAGGTTGTACAATGTCACACAAAAAAACTGGGATAGATTGATGCAAAACAAAGATTTATTGAAAAACACTGTGGCACTGCCAGGCTTCTGTCACTAGGTTTTATTAAGCGCATTTATGTCTTTTTATGTTGGTTTTTATGTGGTTAGAGTATTAGTTAGAAATGGATTCATCCAAGGGAGAATTATTTGTTAGTGTTAGGGCTTTAAGATATAATTTGCTTCTAAATTATATTGGATTAAGTGTTTGAATTTTGTTGGTAGTACCTACAAGAAAAAAATATTTACTTTTTCTTTTCTGTGCTTGCATGTGTGGGCAAGTATGTTTCTGTAGTCTGTGGGGCTGAATAAAGAACTTACACGTGCACATCTCTTGCGAGTAGGCCATCACTGGTGTGTTTCTGTCAGTTATTATAGGTTGTTGAGCCATATACAGCAGGAAAAAATTGAGGAACTTAAATGCAAAAATTGTTAACAGATCATACAAGTTCTGATCATTAAGTTCTTGCTCCCTAGTTGTTTGATTTTTCTTAATTCTTTGTGTGCTGGTGTGCATGCATTTCCGATTCTAATTTGATGTTGGCAATTAAAAATATGTGAAAAAGTCAATGAAGTTTTTTTATAGAAGGGCTTGGTGTGAGTTTCATGTATCATCAATGAAAGTGGGATATAATCTAAACTAAGATGTGAAGCAGGTTACAATATTTTCTTTCAACGAGCTAGCATTTGCAAGTTTTATGATCTTTCCTGGTGGTATAGTCAAACTCTCAGTCATCTTATTTGGTCTGCATATGATAGTACTTTAGTTAGGAAACTGGTATTCTCTTTGCTTCTATGGTGTAAGGTTGTGTTAGATTATTTTTGTTACTAATGATACTTAGTTATTTATTTATTTTTATTTTTTATATAAGTAGACCTAAGCCAATAATGAGAACTTTGGGGTTGGGTGGTATCTTGAGTACTGACTTACTTCCTGCCTTCCCTCACTTGTTTCTGCCTTTCATTCTTGTTTTCTATCACACATTACTTTTCTTTTAGTGTTCTTTGTAAATTTACTTCATAAAAAATATTATAAATTTCAAATTCAATCTTTTTTTCCATGTACTTTTTTGGGTGATCAATTTTCCTTCTGGCACTACCGCAATACAAAGGGCATTTATTCTCTTTTTCATGCATTCTCTGTTTTGGAAACTGTTATGTAGACATACTTGCATGTACATGCTTAAAGACATTATATGCTACATAGACACACACACACACACACACACACACACACACATATATATATATATATATATATATATATATATATATACACACACACACACACACACATAAATTCTATATATATGCTTTTATGTGTGTGTGTGAGAGAGAGAGTATATGAGTCAGTCTGGTTGATTACTGATTGAATGAAAGCAGTTAAAATTGGTTATGAATTGGCTACATTGTTTGGATTGTATATTTGTTTTTCTTGCAGGAGGTTTTATGGAAAAATAGGGGAAATTATGCCCCTTTTTCTATAAAATATGATAAACACCTTTTGTTTTATGTATATTTCGCTGTAATTAGCTACTAAATATTGGGAGGAGTTTAATCTTTATTGTTTCCTAATTGTAGGTGACAGCTGAAGCTCGTGTTGCTAAACTTGTTACAGCTTCCGGATCCTCTGATGCTGGCAATAATTTAGCAATACAAAATGAAGTCTTCACTGAGCTTATAGGTGAAGAGAGTTCCGGTCGTGTTCGAGGTCAGGGTTTTAGAGTTACACCCTCTGCTGTGTTTGGACTTTCAGCTCAAAGGAGGAATGAAATGGGATACCATAGGGCTTATGCTGAAGAGATAAATAGTCTGAGAGCACAAATGGAAGAAACCAATCAACAGCATGTGCATCAAATTGAATAGTATGCGCATCAGATTGAACAGCAGTCGCATTAGATTCAAGAAATTATAGCTAAGCACGATGATCAAATGAACAGTATACAATCCTAAATGGATGAACTGAAGTCTTTACTAAAACAATTGGTTAGTAGAGGACCTCAAAATTGATGTCAAGTGTGATGCCCTATGATTGTTTTTTTTTTGTACATGAGATGACTTTTGACTGAGTAAAAGAATTTTTATGGATGATGATATATTTTAAATATTGAAGAATATTTTGAAATTTTATGGTACATTTCATATATTGAAGAACATTTTTTAATTTTATGGTACATTCTGTTTATTGAAGGGTTTATTTTATTGTACAATATTAAACCAAAATAATGTGAAAAAAAAATTTAAAACAGTTATATACACCGGTGCTTGTAAGCGCCAGTATATTGCGGCGCTTAAAAGCGCCGGTAAACCCAAAATAACGTGAATTAAAACTGTTATATATTACGGCGCTTACAAGCGTCGGTATATTGCGGCGCTTACAAGCGTCGGTATATTGCGGCGCTTTCAAGCACCGGTATATTCCGACCCTTACAAGCGCTGGTATATACCGGCGCTTACAAGCACCGAAAGAATAGACACATTGCGGCGCTTAGAGAAAGCGCCGGTATTTGCGCTTCGACACCATACATACCGGCGCTTTATCCGGCGCTTGCATTAAGCGCTGGTAATGCATATTGCAGCACTTTAAAGCGCCGAAATATGCCAAAAAAAAAAAAAGTGCCAGTGTTTGCCTAATATGTTGTAGTGAAAACTAGCTGTGTTGAAGTTTGGAGAATTATCTTTATTATGATTCTCTTTTTCATCTTTTTTATGGACAAGTTTTATGGTACTTATTAGTGGCTACTTGCAATTTTAGGTATTGCAAATGTATGAGTACCAGGGTTTTCATAGGTCACTGACATTAATGTGCTCATATACATAAAATTTACTTGACAAAAGGACTGCAAGTATACGATATTGAAACTCTTCGTATGTGCGTGCACATTGGATTGTTGATTGGTGTCATATTAACTAGACTACTTGTTCAAAATTTGGTCTCTAGTGTGTAATTAATATCTAAGATTATATGATTGTCACACTAGCAATTAACACTCATCACTTTTCCTATACTTCCTGATGGGGTACGAAAGGAAATGTGGATAAATTTATATATTTGTAATCATGAAAAAATTATATTTTAGTAAAGATCTTAAGACACAGTATTTGAATAGGATTTAATTTTTTGGGATAGGGTTAGAACATAGTATTTTATCATTATTGAATTTCTTTAGTTAAAGTGTTGGATTAGAACTAGGCTTCTTAAAGATCTGTATATAATAGAGGTCCCTGTTAATTTTTAATCAGTTTTGGATAAATAAAAATTATTGATATTGAGTATCAATTTCTTCTATACCTTCAGTAACCTGGCCTCTTTTCCAGTCCTAGGTAGACTAGTTTCCATTTCTTTATCTCTTCTTTTCTATTTCTTTCTAACTTCTTGTTCTACATCAGTTTGGTATCAAAGCCTAGATCAAACCTACACCCAAATCACCATACATCCCCTAAACAAACCTTAGCCCAAATCAGTGAAAAAAGAATTCTGAAAAAAAAATTGCTTTCGGTGTCGTGAACAGTGTTCTACAATTTTTTTTTATTTTGCTTTTTTCAGTTTATGAGAAAAAAGGAAAAATCAGAACAAATAAAAGTTTTAAAAAAATTATATCCACTATATGAGCAATGGGTTCAATTGAGCTAACCCAAATCCTTTGCATGATCATTCGTGATGTATTATATCTAGTCACATAGAATGTGTTGCATAAGGTTTTTGATCCATATGGGTTTGTTGAGAAAATTATTTTCTCTGTTGATCAAGTGTTTGTTGACCCTAAATCACTAATGGTATTACTTAAGTGATAGAGATTGTTAATAGTGCTTATACATCAAAAGAAATCAAGACTGTAGAATCTTGTCAATCAAATTTGAATATCTCAAAAGTCAATAAGCTCTCCAAAAGATCAAATTTAAGGAAAATAATTGAAATGTAACTTCAAAGACAAAAGAGCTAAATTATAGGTTTGAATCCTAAGATACACTTTGTAAACATTTCAATTTTTACGAGCTAATTAAATTCAAATTGCATTTTATTATATAGCCTTAATTAATTGAAGATATATAATCTCTACTTGATTTTATTAAATGCAAATCTTAAATTCTTTGGGCTCAATATTTAACATGCTCTAATTGAACTCAAGAAGAATTTATGTTGACATAGAAAATTATTTGAATATTTGTAATATATCATTCTTCATATATATTGCACACACATTATGCTTAAAATTTTTATATGTTTTGTGATCATCAAAAAGGTCTCAATCAAGAATTTTTTTTAAATAATTTTGATGATAACAAAACATTCTTGAAGTGTTGAACTTTTGTGTTAAATGTGCAAGAAAGTTTGATTCAATTGGAAGATTTATAGGAACTCCCCAAAAAAAAAAAAGAATGAAGAAAATTAATGTTGAAAACACTGTTCATCCTGAAACTACTATAGCAACTGTTAGAAATATTACAAAGTAGGCTGTGCAACATGGACAGTCGACTGTGGGTTGGAAAACTCAATTTTTGCATCAGTTATGAAGAACATTCGAATGCCATAAGTGGATAGTCGACTGGGCAAATTACAACAACTATATTTTTGGATTTAAAAGGCAATAAACTTGTCTCTAAAGGCTCTATTTTGTCTCCAACGGCTAGAAGACTTCATGACACTATAAATAGAGCCTCAAATGTTATTTGAAAGACAAGAGAAACATTCTACAACAAAGGATTAAAGCAAAATCCTCATGCTCTTCTTCTTGAGCCAAAAACTTCATTGTTAAGCTATAAGCTATTTAGAGAGAAAATATTGAGTTGTAATATTCATTGAGAAATCTCTCTTGTTTGTTTGTTTCAAACTTTCCTTTCATTATCCTATTAAACGAGTTGGGACAACTCTTGTGAGTTAGTGAATGTTCGGTATATACATTTGGGTAACAAACTTAGGACTCTTGTGAAGATGGTAGAAGCAACACCCTTGAAGTTACTTGCTTGTATTCGGTTTGAGCAACACGCACAACGTTGCTTGTATGAGTGAAAGGCTTCAAGGAGGATCCTTCAAGAGAGTGGACGTTGGGTCGAAAGGATTCTGATATTGCCAAACCACTATAAACCGAGTTTGCATCTCTCTAACTCCATCTCCTTAATTACTTGCCTAGAATTATTTATCATTCAAGTAAATGAGATTGATTACTTAATTATTTTATAATTCAATTATCTTTTCTATATTAAGCAATAAACTCTCTCATCTTTGTGCTAGTAATTTAGAAAGAATTATTTGATTTAATTCTGCATATGTTTTTATTTTTGAGATTACTGTTGGAAATCACCTTGGAGATGCCAAGGTGGTGATCTTCCAAACACCCAAGTCTAGAATGACTTGTAAAGATGAATCGGAAACAAAAACTGAAATCAAAGAAAGGAAAGGACACAAGAATTGTTCTCGAGGTTCGGCAATAGCCTACGTCCCCGTGAGTTCCTCTGAACTCTCTGCACTAAATCAATGATTCTTTACAAATACAGCAACCCTCTCCAAGAAACTCAAGTTCTTGAAGAACTAAAGAAGAAGAAGTAAAAGAAAGTGATAAGAACTAACCCTGAAATTTTCTCAAGAAAATTCCTTTTACAAGCCCTTGAATCCCTTTTCTATTCTACTCTCTCTTTCTAAACAACCAGCCTTTATAATGAGTCTCTCTTGTTTTGTGTCTTTGCACTCTTACAATTGATCTCACTTTCAATCACAAGTTATATCTCTTTGAAGCTAGGTGACCCTTTATATAGTGCACCATCTTCTTGACCCATCTTGAGGATCAATATCGGCCCTTAGATCTTGAGGACCAATCAACCTTAGCCCTCAATCAATTCTAAGTGATCCTGTGCATTTTGAACATGCCTTACGCACTTAACAAAAGACTGAACCAAAAGGCATCAGTGTGCCTTCGGGCCGAGGCCTGGAACAGAGCATGCCGTGGCCTAGAGTGTGCTGAAACTTCACCATGTTGCATCCATTCTTGGAGCTGTAGCCTGGGGGAGGCTGAGTCACGGCACACACCTCCTCCAGGTCTTCTTCCTTGCTGGGCACCGCACCTTGGAAGAGTTAGGCCGCGGCGCACACTGGTGTGCACTTGATGCTAATTTTTCCTTATTTAAACCTTAGACAAACACCAACAATCTCTACCTTTGTCTAAGTGTTTAAACCCGAACCCATTGTGCAGAGAACTCAGGATCCAAACTCATCTTGAGTCATCATATCAACCGACTCCAATCCTAAGTAGTCCAGGGCAATGATTGAACTTACTTAGAGGTAGAACCTTGGTGTCTAAATCTGCAGGATTTTTCTCCGTGGCTATCGTGTCCACATGAATGCATCCTTCCGTAACATTTTCCCGAATGAAATGATATCGAACATCCATGTGCTTTGTCCTCTCATGGAACACTGGATTCTTACATAAGTGCAATGCACTTTGACTATCCGAATACACCACCACTTGCTCTTTCAGGACCTTCAACTCTTCCAACAACCCTTTGCACCACATAACCTCCTTAATGGCTTCCATTGCCGCTATGTACTCAGCCTCAGTTGTTGAGAGTGCTACCACTAGCTGTAACTGAGCCTTCCAACTTATATAGCATCTGTTTAAGTTGAAAAAGTAGGAGGTAATCGATCTTCTTTTATCCAGGTCTGCTCCATAGTCCGAATCCGCATAACCCTCAAGACAGATGGACTTACCCCTCTTCTCATAAATCAGCCCTACTTTTGGGCTTCCCTTCAAGTACCTCAGTAACCACTTCATCCTAAGCTAATGCTTCTTTTCAAGATTACTCATAAACCTATTGAGGACACTTATTGCATGAGCAATATTAGGTCTAGTGCTTACCATGGTGAACATAACTGAACCAACCACACTAGAGTAAGGGACCTTTTTCATTTCTTTCTTCTCCGCCTCCGATCTCAGACATTGATCGTTGGAGAACTTGAAATGACCAGGAAGGGGAACCTTCACTAGTTTGCTATCTTCCATAGAGAACTTACATAACATCTTCTCTATGTAGGAACTATGAGAAATCTTCAATCTGTTTCTCTCCCTTTCCCGGATTATATTCATCCCAAGGATCTTCTGTGCATGGCCAAGATCCTTCATCTCAAACTCCGAACCGAGTTGAGACTTCAATTCTTCTATCTTCTCCCTGTTGTTCCTAACCAATAGCATATCATCGACATAGATAAGGATGATCACCTCTTCCTCCACCTTATATCCCTTTTAATACAAGCACAAATCATAGTAGCTCCTCATGAAACCCAGGCAGGTTACAAAGGAATCGAACCTCTTATTCCATTGCCCAGGTGATTGCTTCAGGCCATAGAGAGATTTCTTCAATTTGCACACCAACTCTCCCAACCTTCCTTCCTCATAGCCTTCGGGTTGCCACATGTAGATGGTCTCATCAAGCTCTCCATGTAAGAACGATGTCTTCACATCCATTTGCTTGATCTCCCAATCAAATTGGACCACCATAGCCAATACTATCCGTATCGTCTTGTATTTCACAACCAATGATAATATTTCGGTGAAATCTATGCCTTCTCTTTGTGTGAACCCTTTCTCCACCAGCCTAGCTTTACACCAGACCTCATCCCCTGGAGTGTTTCATTCTTTGATCTTGTAGATCCACCTACAATCCACAACTCTCTATTTTTTCTGGTTTGGGCACCAATTCCCAAGAGTTGTTCTTCCTCAAAGAATCAATTTCTTCCTCTATAGCTAGCTGCCACTTTGGCGACTCCTTACATTCCATGGCATCCATGTAAGTTTTTGGTTCAACCTCTCCTTCTGTCAAAGGAGTTGCTACATTAGTATCCACAAACCTATATCTCAAAGGTGGTCTGACCGCCCTCCTTTCCCGGTCCCTTGTGAGCTGGTAGTTATTCTGACTTGCTGCATCAACCTCTTCTAGTTCACCCTCCTCTTGAGTATCCTGAGCATGGCTTTCATTAATGGGCTCTGCCTGGTCCAAACCCTCTTGCCTTCCTTGCTATACCTGAACTGAATTTTCCTTTATGTGATGCTCCATACATTTCAGACTGGTTTGCTCACTAGCCCCTGCAAGGTTAGTTTTCTCAAAATAGGGAAATAACAATTCATTAAAAATAGCATCCCTACTTATTATGAGTTTCATTCCTTTTGGTTCTAAGGACCGCAACCTATACTCCTTAACCCCATCACCATACCCTAGAAATACACATTTTCTAGACGTTGGGTTAAGTTTATCATCCTTTTGATGTGCAAATGCAATATATCCAAAAGTCCTAAGGTTGCTCAACTCAGGGGGTTTCCCACTCCACAACTCCATGGGAGTCTTGAGCTCTAAAGCTCTAGAGGGTGATCTATTTACCAAGTATGCAGCAGTAGACATAGCTTCCTCCAAAATAATTTTGGTAAACTGGACCAAATTAACATGCACCTAACCTTTTCCATAAGGGTTCTATTCATCCTCTCAGCAACTCCATTTTGCTTAGGTGTTTTTATAACCGTTCTATGTCTTAGAATGCCATTTAAATCATATAATTTATAAAAATCCTTATTGCAAAATTCTAAGACATTATCGGTTCGTAAAGCCTTAACTACCCTACCCGTTTGAGTCTCCAGCAACTTTTTCCACACCACATATTTATTCAAAGCATCTGATTTATTTTTAAGCAAATAAACCCAAACCTTTCTTGAATAATCATCAATTAAAGACAGAAAGTAAAAGTTACCTCCCTGTGTTGGTGTTCTTGCTGGTCCCCAAAGGTCTGAATAAATGTAGTCAAGAATGCCCTTAGACTTGTGCACTCCAGTGTTGAAGATGACCCGGTGTTGCTTCCCAAGAACACAACACTGGCAGAAATCTAATTTCTCTACTTTGTCACCACCAAGTAGACCATTCTTGCTGAGAACTTGCAAACCCTTTTTCGCTCATATGTCCCAAGCGAGTGTGCCAAAGGGTTACCTTATCCATTTCAGCCATCAAGCTTGCTGCTTGATCCTTGATTTATGTCTCTCTGATCATCTCAGAAAGTCCATCTTTTATTGCTGCTTTGATCACTATCAAAGATCCCTTGGTCACCTTGATCTTTCCTCCCTCTGCTTTGTATGAATACCCCATGGAATCCAATTACCCTAATGAGATCAAATTCCTCTTCAAATCCGGAAGATACCTCACATTCCGTAGCAGCCTTGTGGCTCCATCAAACATCCTCAACTGGATGTCTCCTATCCCCCTCACTTGGCAAGAAGTGTCATTCCTCAAGAAAACCATTCCATCATTGATTTCCTTGAAATTCTTGAACCAATCCTTGTGAGGGCACATGTGATAAGTGCACCCAGTATCCAAGATCCATTTCTCGATGCCTTGCCTCCTGCTCATATTTGAACACACAAAAAGAACATCATCTTGTTGTTCTCCCTTGGCAACCGATGCCTCTCCATTCTTGGTATGGCTTCCTCCTCTCTCATCCCACATCTTCTTTTTGCAATTTTTCTTGAAGTGACCCTCCTTATTGCAGTAGAAGCATCGCTTCCCTCCAAACTTCGATTTGGAATGCGATCTCCCATGGCTCTGCCCTCTATCTCTTGATTTCTCCCGGTAGTTGCCATGAATGCTACTGCCATTCCGAGTTGCTGGTCTTCCTCTAACGAACAACCTTTCTCCACTTGATGCTTCTCTCATCTTGGCTTTGAAATCATGAGCCCTTATAGCATTAATCATGATTTCCTTGGTTAGTGTATCTCTTCTATATTCAATTACATTAATTAAACTTTCAAAACAATCAGGAAGAGAATTTAACAAAATAACAGTCAATTGTTCATCCGGGAACTTTATACTATAACTAGCCAAATCTTGAACTAGTTTGTTAAACACATCAAGATTATTTTGCAACTCTTTATTAGGATCCATTTTAAAAGTAAACATTCTTTTAAAAAGATAAATTTTATTAGGGAGAGTTTTGGTAAGAAATAACTCATCTAGTTTCTTCCATATGATAGCAGGATCTTCCGATTCTCCGCACTCCCTTGTGACACTATCCGACATGTGCAAGAAAATTGTGTTGTATGCCATCTTCTTCATCTCAATCCGCTGGTCCTACATGATACTTGCTGGAAAAATATCATCTTCTTCAATAGCCAAGTCCACCTTCTGTTGCATAAAAATAGCCTTGATCTTTCGCTTCGAAAGGGCAAAGTCTCCCTTTCCATCAAACTTCTCAACAATGAAATTTGAAGCCATCTTGCGGAGAAAATCCCAGATTTATGCAGCACCCACAATTGCTTTCCAACTTCTTCTAAACCTCAAGAACACGATCGAAGATTGATCTCAATACCATTCTCGAATCACCCTCAAGAACACGATTTGATCTTGATCTTTACTCCATTCTTGAATCACCCAAGAAGTTTATCTTTGATTCTTGGAGTCTTGACTCTATCACCTTCTGTTCCAGCTCTGATACCCACTGTTCAAAGCTCATCTGGCTCTGATACCACTGTCCAAAGCTCTGATACCACTGTTGGAAATCACTTTGGAGATGCCAAGGTGGTGATCTTCCAAACACCTAAGTCTAGAATGACTTGTAAAGATGAATCGGAAACAGAAAAACAAATCAAAGAAAGGAAAGGACACAACAATTGTTATTGAGGTTCGGCAATAGCCTACATCCCCATGAGTTCCTCTGAACTCTCTACACTAAATCAATGGTTCTTTACAAATACAGCAACCCTCTCTAAGAAACTCAAGTTCTTGAAGAACCAAAGAAGAAGAAGTAAAAGAAAGTGATAAGAACTAACCCTGGAATTTTCCCAAGAAAATTCCCCTTACAAGCCCTTGAATCCCCTTTCTATTCTACTCTCTCTTTCTAAACAACCAGCCTTTACAACGAGTCTCTCTTGTCTTGTGTCTTTGCACTCTTACAATTGATCTCACTTTCAATCATAAGTTATGTCTCTTTGAAGCTAGGTGACCCTTTATATAGTGCACCATCTTCTTGACCCATCTTGAGGATCAATATCCACCCTTAGATCTTGAGGACCAATTAACCTTAGCCCTCAATCAATTCTAAGTGATCCTATGCATTTTGAACATGCCTCACGCACTTAACAAAAGGCTGAACCAAAAGGCATCAGTGTGCCTTCAGGCCGAGGCCTAGAACAGGGCATGCCGCGGCCTAAAGTGTGCTGAAACTTCACCATGTTGCATCAATTCTGCGTGCCACAGCCTGGGGGAGGCTGAGCCACGGCGCAAACCTCTTTCAGGTCTTCTCCCTTGCTGGGCGCCGCATCTTGGAAGAACCAGGCCGCGGTGCACATTGGTGTGCACTTGATGCTGATTTTTCCTTGTTTAAACCTTAGACAAACACCAAAAATTACAAAATTAGTTTTAAAAAATTCATAACTCCAAACTCACCCCGTCTTGGGTATTGCCATAGTATATTTTGGACCAACAATCTCTCAAACTGATATTAATTTTCATGCTCTTGCAATTTACTAGGCACCAAGATGTTTTTTGGGTTAAATCTTTTTTCAATGATTGTTGTATTTATGATTATTGTTGTCAGATAGAGATTAAGTATTACTCTCCAAGGGAACCAACTATGTCTAAAGATGAGTTACTCGAGCTTAAACAAGTACTTGATAGGGTTTTTAAGAGAATAATGAGCATCACCGCCAATTTTTCTTGCAACAATGGTTTCATTCCAGACCCATCAAAGTAGGATAAGGTTAATGATGCTCAACTCTAACATAAGAACCAACAAGATGAAGCATCAAAGATCATTGACTTTGAGACACCCCAAGACAAGCTGGAAGTCTTTGTCGAGCAAGTTGAGACCATGGATTGCAAGCACGACCAGGACAAGATTAAAGACATGATTAAGGCAGTAGTTGATATGCATCCTCCTATTGTTGATTTTATCCTACCTATTTGGTCTAAAGCACCTGCACAACAGGCATTCTCAACCAAAAAATTTTCCTCTGTTAAAGAGCTCGTTCTTCAAGAAGACGTTCCGTATATGAGCCTCCTCAAACAGGACTTATTGCTATTGATTCAATTATCGCGGTAGGACGTGGGCAGCGAGAATTAATTATTGGGTTCGATGATCCCAGTAGGTCGTGGGTAGCGAGAATTAATTAATGGGACAAAAAGAGTGATAAAACAGCAGTAGCCATAGATACAATTATCAATCAACATGGGAAAAATGTAATATGTGCTCATATAGCTTTTGGCTAATCCATATGCTCCATTTTTAATAAGATTCCGATGAGAAGCATACAAGTACAATAATGTGCCTCTCAATGGGTGTCTGGTAACATGACTATACTTTCTTTTGATAAGCATCACAGATAATGTTGCTTCATCAATTCAAAACTCGAGATCGAGTTTTTTTGTAAGTGGTGGAAAATGATGGGGTACAAAAGGGTATGAGAAAAAAATTTGTAATCATAAAAGAATTATATTTTAGTTGGGATCTTAGGACATAATATTTGATTAGGATTTAATTTATTGGGATCTTACAAGTTAATTTTTTTTATTTAAAATGTTATAGTAGGACTGGGATTCTTAAAGGTCTCTATATAAGAGATGTCTTGCTAATTTTCAATTAGCTTTAAATGAATAAAAATTATTGATATTGAGTATCAATTTCTTTTCAACCTTCAAGTAATCTAGATTATTTTTCAATCCATAGAGTAGCCTAGTTTCCATTTCTTTATCTCTTTTTTTCTATTTCTTTCTTACTTTATGTTCTACATCACTTACCTTTTGGTTGTCTACTGCCCATTCTTGCCTAAGAAGATGTGCATGCTTACAAGCTGTTTTTTTTCCCATATGGAACAAGTAATTATTACATAGACTATCCTTACGAAATTTTCTTCAAAAAAGAAGAAGATGATTTGGAGTCTATGTAGGAAAGAGTGTCCTATTCTAGAAATAAGATGATAAGTATCCTATTATGGTAAAAATGATATTTCTTTTTTCACAAAAAATGTTATTTAAATCCCTCTATTTTGGAAAAAGAATCCAGAAATCAGTGAAAGTACATGCATGGATGATGTGTTGTTATGCAATACTTGTGGTCGATATGTATAACGGTGTGCATATTGGAACTATTAACTATTAAACATATTCTTATTAGATCAATTTTACAAAAATATCTTTAATTTTCAAGAAATTATCGTAAATGAGTTAAGCCCTAAATATTTAATCATAAATTAGACAAGGGTTAGGAGCTATATGTAGACCTTGTAGATGGACCTATTGTTAGATAGAGTAAATCCTATACAAGATATAATTTCATTACAGATTTGTTGTTTTGGCCATGAATACCAAAGAAACTGAAGATGATGACGATGATGACAATTATTTACTTTAAAGGTCAAATCGTGATTTGTTATGAAACTTTATTTATCTCTTCTTTTGATTATTTGTTGTGAACTACTCGTTTGATTTAAAGTATGCATTTTTTCAAAATAAATAAATAGACATGTTCTTTAATTTACTTAATTTTATATGGTGATCAGGACTTCAAATCAAATCGATGGTTTACCAGTAAAGATAGGTGGAGATATTGTCAACAGACTGCAGCTAGCCGATGTTGGTTACACTTTATGACATCGTGAGGGTCATGATAACATTATCCCATATATTGACCTGACTGATGAGAGAAGGACAATTGTC
This sequence comes from Bretschneidera sinensis, assembly GCA_023935145.1. NCBI lineage: Eukaryota > Viridiplantae > Streptophyta > Magnoliopsida > Brassicales > Akaniaceae > Bretschneidera > Bretschneidera sinensis. Next base: position 73,129,400 of record CM043698.1, read on the forward strand.
ATATATTTATTGTAAGGAAACTGACAAAATTGACCCTTCAAATTTATCATATGATGCTAACAACCACACTGTACTTGTTGAAGGAGCAACCCAAGAAAATTTTCGAATCATGAGGAGCAACAACACGGTGTATGACGATGTTTCCTAATAATATCGAATAATGTCATATTTTCGTACCAAACCTTCATAAACTTCCTTACTGATTGAATGTTCCAATATGTTCACTGATCAAAGAATTTAGATCAGCTTGACGCAAATTGATACAGTGAGTACGTAATTTGAAGTTTAGAGAATTTTCTTTACTGTGATTCTCTTTTTCATCTTTTTATGGACAAGTTTATTGTACTTAATAATGACAGCATGCAATTTTAGGTGCTGCAAATGTATTGGTACTCTTTTCAGGTCAAAATGACCTGTTCATTTGTGAATAAAAGGAAAACTGATTTGATGCAACCATAAATGGGAGATAGATAGCATAGAATTTATATTTTTTTAAATGCTTCGATGCGATTATGTACCACTAGATAGAAACCTTAGTCCAATCCATGACATAAGTTTTGCAAATCCTAAACTCACCAAACTCATAATTTGTAAATCGTAATATTATTGATCAATATGAGATACTTTTTGGTGCAATGCTTAAATACGTGATTTCTGCATATACTTTTTTGGTGAATTTTTTAAAAATTAAATTGAATCTTGTGATGAACATGTTTAAGGGTTCCAAATTAACTATATGATTTTTGTGTAGATCTCTTTCAAAAATGTATGATCGTCAAACTTGATGAACCTAGGATTTTAAATAAGCCATATATATAATTAAATATTTAATTTTGTGAGTGCGTAATTCTTGGTGAACTTTAATGGATAATAACTAAATAGAAGTTTTTTAGCGATGGCTAAAATAACCAAAAAATGATTAGAAATAATTCTACATGAGATTAATAAAAAACTTCGAACCTAAAAACAACTCTTTTAACTATGTTGAACAATTCTAGTCCCATTTTGGAATAGATAGCCAGGGTCATAATATTATTTTAAATTTAACTCATTGAGTGTTTCTATTTTGTGGCTTAAGAATTTCAAATAACATAAATCTTTATTTTCAACTATTATTTTATTGTGAAAGAAAATATGAGCATGACTATGCAAAATGGACAAAAATTAAAATGTGTCATACATAGATGGGTCGAAGTTTATTTTAGGTCCGTCATACTATTTGAACCATTAATGAAAATTAACACAAAAATGAACCACCCAGAAGCTTTTTAGTTACACAATGACACATGTCAAAAATAAGCTTGTAACTTCTCAAATTTACCGTAAAAATCTAATATTGTATCGAGTGACCGCGTGTCGTGATTCAAAGCGATTATTGTGATCCGTTTTGATGGTTTATCTTAGTGGTTCAAATAGTAGCTTTCATTTTAGGTGGTTAATAAATTAGATGATAATACTATTCTCTTTGCTATTAAAAAAATAGTCAAACTATATATGAACTATATGTGGAAGTGAGACTTCGTCCTTAAGATCTCTATCTGCTATATAGATTTGTCTCCGAGAAATGCTTATCTATTCAGGTTTCAAATTGTTGCACACCAAGAATGCTATGGAGCTAGCAACCTTAAGGATTTTACTTCATTGGTTTGTAGACCATGTGAAACATATAATGTTGATCGAGAGTGTATGGATTGCAACACCTGGTTGAGGGATATTTTAATGTTTTTATAGTTCTGCACGATGGAGCTTTTAGGGTTTTTGTCTTTCGCCTTTACTTTTGGAGTAATGTTTTCTCTTTTGGTCCATTCCAATGATTCTTTATACTGTTTTCCATGTGCCTAGTCAACCACGAGGCATACAATTGTAGTATATGTGATATCAATGACGTCAATTATTTTTCGGTTAATGAAACTTCTCATTTATTTACAATAACCAACTTGCTTTAGAGGTTAATACATAAAATTAATTAAGAAGCACATATTACGATTGAATTTATTAAGAAGCCTCGACTAAGTGTATGGAGTGTTAAAGTATACAGAAATAACTGAGCTCTTTCCTATCAATTTAGACTTTTAAAATAATTGGTTACTAAGTTATTTCTTAATGTTGGTGTTTGTGTAAAGATTAATTGATTGAAAAATTCAGCATCAAATGCAGGTGTGCACCGCGGCCCAGGAGGTGTGAGTCGTGGCCTCTAGCAAAGGAGCAAAGGTGGAGGTGCTCCCCCCAGGTGTACGCTGCAGCACAGGGTGGTGTGCACCGTGGCACCCAGCACCTGGAGGTGGTGTGCCCTGTTTTGAGCCGCGGCTTGCCCTGTTCTGGGCCGCAGATCTAGGCATACCTGATGCCAAGTTTCAGCACTCTTCTCCTAATGAGTGGGGCTTCATTAAAATGCATAGGATCACTTAGACTTGTTGGAGGGCTATGATTGATTGGTCCTCAAGATCTAAGGGTTGAGATTGACTTCAAGATTGGTTCAAGAAGTTCGTGCGCTATATAAAGGGTCATCTAGCTTCAATCATTACACACAATATACAAGATCATCATACAAGAGAATTCAAGTGCAAGTGTGAGAGTGCAAAGACACAAAACACACGAGATGTACTAGAATAGATCTCATTCAAGAGTGGCTGGGATTGAGAGAGAGCATACAAGAAGAGGGGTTCAAGGGCTTTATAATTGGAATTTTCTTGGGGAAAATTCCAGGGAAACACTTAGTTCTTATTTCTTTCTTTTCTCTTCTTTCATATATCAAGAACAAGAGGGTTCTTGAGGAGGTGTTGCTGTAATTGTAAGAACTCATTGATTTAGTGTAGAGAGCTCGGAGTAGCTCACGGGGACATAGGCATTTGCCGAACCTCGATAACAATTGCTTGTGTTCTTTCTTTGATTGGTTTGTTTCTGTTCATTACAAGTCATTCTAGACTTGGGTGTTTAGAAGATCACCACTTGGGCATCTTGGGGTGATTTCTAACAGTGGTATTAGAGTTTGTATAGCTGGGTATTGATGCAAGGCGACAAGAATCAAAGGTCAACTTCTTGGGTGATTCAAGAACGGTGTTGAGATCAAGATTTGATCGAGTTCTTGAGATTTGGAAGTTGGAAAACAATTATGGGTGCTGCATAAATGTATGGATTTTCTCTGCAAGATGGGTTCAAATTTCATTCTTGGGAAGTTTGATGGAAATGGAGACTTTGCCCTTTGGAAGTGGAAAATCAAAGTGGTTCTTATGCAACAAAAGTTGGACTTGGTTATTGGAGAAGATGACAATTTTCTAGCAAATATCACGGAGCTCCAGCTGATTGAGATGAAGAAGATGGCGTATAGCACCATATTTCTGCATATGTCGGATAGTGCCACAAGGGAGTGTGGAGACTCGGAAGATCCAACTATCATTTGGAAGAAACTAGATGGGTTATTTCTTACCAAGACTCTCCCTAATAAGATTTATCTTTTTAAAAGAATTTTTGCTTTTAAATTGGATCCTAATAAAGAGTTGCAAGATAATCCTGATGTGTTTAATAAACTAGTTCAAGATTTGGCTAGTTGTAGTATAACATTCCCGAATGAACAATTGGTTGTTATCTTATTGAATTCTCTTCCTGATTATTTTGAAAGTTTGATTAATGTTATTGAATATTGAAGAGATACACTAACCAAGGAAATTGTGATTAATGCTATAAGGGCTCATGATTTCAAAGCCAAGATGAGGGAAGAATCAAGTGGTGAAGGGTTGTTCATTAGAGGAAGGCCAGCAACTCGGAATGGTAGTAGCATCCTTGGAAACTACCGGGATAAACCAAAGAGTAGAGGGCAGAGCCATGGGAGAGCTCACTCTAAACCAAGATTTGGAGGAAAGAGATGCTACTACTGCAATAAGGAGTGTCATTTCAAGAAAGATTGCAAGAAGAAGTTGTGGGATGAGAGAAGAAGTAGCCATACCAACAATGGAGAGGCTTCGGTTACCAAGGGAGAACAACAAGATGATGTTCTTGTTGTGTGCTCAAATGTGAGCAGGAGGCAAGGCAGTGAGAAATGGATCTTGGATTCCGGGTGCACTTATCACATGTGCCCTCACCGAGATTGGTTCAAGAATCTCAAAGAAACCAATGATGGAAAGGTTTTCTTGGGGAATGATACTTCTTGCCAAGTGAGGGGGATAGGAGACATCCAATTGAGGATGTTTGATGGAGTCACAAGATTGCTGCGTAATGTGAGGTATCTTTTGGATTTGAGAAGAAATTTGATCTCATTGGGACAGCTAGATTCCATGGGGTACACATACAAAGAAGAGGGAGGAAAGATCAAGGTAACCAAGGGATATTTGATAGTGATCAAAGCAGCAATAAATGATAGTCTCTATGAGATGATCAGAGAGACAGAAATCAAGGATCAAGCAGCAAGCTTGATGGTTGAGATAGATAAGGCAGTACTTTGGCACAATCGCTTGGGACATATGAGCGAAAAGGGGCTGCAACTTTTCAGCAAGAATGGTTTACTTGATGGTGACAAGGTAGAGAAACTTTATTTCTGCGAGAGTTGTGTTCTTGGGAAGCAACATCGGGTCAGCTTCAACACCGGAGTGCACAAGTCTGAGGGTATTCTTGACTAAATTCATGTCGATCTTTGGGGACCAGCAAGAACACCAACACAGGGAGGTAATCTTTACTTTCTGTCTTTAATTGATGATTATTCTAGAAAGGTTTGGGTTTATTTGCTTAAAAATAAATCAGATGCTTTGAATAAGTTTGTGGTGTGGAAAACGCTGGAAGAAACTCAAACGGGTAAGGTAGTTAAGGTGTTAAGAACCAATAATGGGTTAGAATTTTTTAATAAGGAATTTGACAAATTATGTGAGTTAAATGGCATTCTAAGACATAGAACGGTTGTGAAAACCTCTCAGTAAAATGGAGTTGTTGAGAGGATGAATAGGACCTTTATTGAAAAGGTTAGGTGCATGTTAATTGGGTCCGGTTTACCAAAATTTTTTTGGGGGGAAGCTGTGCCTATTGCTGTATATTTGGTTAATAGATCACCCTATAGGGCTTTAGACCTTAAGACTCCTGAGGAGATGAGGAGTGGAAAACCCCCTGAGTTGAACAACCTTAGAACTTTTGGGTGTGCTGCGTTTGCACATCAAAAGGATGATAAACTTAGCCCAAGGTCAAGAAAATGTGTGTTTCTAGGGTATAGTGATGGGGTTAAAGGGTATATGTTGTGGTCCTTAGAGCCAAAAGGGACTAAACTCATAATAAGTAGGGATATTATTTTTAATGAATTTTTATTTCCCTATTTGGAGAAAATTAACCATGCAGGGGATAATGGGCAAACCAGCTCGGTTTATGTGGAGCATAGCATCAAGGAAAATTCTGTTCAAGTAGAGCAAGGAAGGCAAGAGGGTTCGGACCAAGTAGAGCCCATTGATGAAGGCCAAGCTTAGGACACTCATGAGGAGGCTGAACTAGAAGGGGATGATGCAACAAATCAGAATGATTATCAGCTCATAAGGGACCGGGAAAGAAGGCTGATCAGACCACCTTTGAGATATGGTTTTACGGATGCTAATGTAGTAGCTCCTTATTCAGAAGGAGAGGTTGAACCAAAAACTTACGTGGATGCAATGGAATGTAAGAAATCTTCAAAATGACAGCTAGCTATGGAGGAAGAAATGGATTCTTTGAGGAAGAACAACTCTTGGGAATTGGTGCCCAAACCAGAAAAACAGAGAGTTGTAGATTGTAAATGGATTTACAAGATCAAAGAAGGGAACCCTCCTGGGGATGAAGTCCGGTATAAGGCTAGGCTGGTGGCGAAGGGGTTCACACAAAGAGACGGCATATATTTCACCGAAATATTCTCACCGGTTGTGAAATACAAGACGATAAGGATAGTGTTAGCAATGGTGGTCCAATTTAATTGGGAAATCGAGCAAACGGATGTGAAGACAGCATTGTTACATGGAGAGCTTGATAAGACTATCTACATGAGGCAACCTGAAGGCTATGAAGAAGGAAGGCAAGGAGATTTGGTGTGCCAATTGAAGAAATCTCTCTATGGTCTGAAGTAATCACCTTGGCAATGGAATAAGAGGTTCGATTCCTTTGTAACTAGCTTAGGTTTCATGAGGAGCTACTACGATTCGTGCTTGTACTACAAGGGGCACAAGGTGGAGGAAATGGTGATTATCCTCATCTATGTCGATGATATGTTATTGGTTGGGAACAGTAGGGAGAGGATAGAAAAGTTGAAGTCTCAACTCAGTTCGGAGTTTGAGATGAAAGATCTTGGCCATGCACAAAAGATCCTTGGGATGAGTATAATCCGGGAAAGGGAGAGAAACAGATTGAAGGTTTCCCAGACTTTCTACATAGAAAAAATGATATCTAAGTTTTCTATGGAAGATAGCAAACCAGTGAAGGTTCCCCTTGCTGGTCATTTCAAGTTCTCCAGTGATCAATGTCCGAGATCGGATGAGGAGAAGAAGGAAATGGAAAAGGTCCCTTACTCTAGTGTGGTTGGATCAGTCATGTTCATGATTGTAAGCACTAGACTCTACATTGCTCAAGCAATGAGTGTTCTCAGCAGGTTTATGAGTAATCCCAAAAAGGAGCATTGGCTTGAGATGAAGTGGTTGCTGAAGTACTTGAAGGGAAGCCCAGGTGTGGGGCTGGTTTATGAGAAGAGGGGTAAGTCCATCTGTCTAGAGAGTTATACTGATTCGGACTATAGAGCAGACCAGGATAAAAGAAGATTGATTACCTCCTACTTCTTTAGCTAAAACGGATGTTTTATAAGTTAGAAGGCTCAGTTGCAGCCGGTGGTAGCACTCTTAACAACCGAGGCTGAGTATATAGCGGCTACAGAAGCCATCAAGGAGGCTATGTGGTGCAAAGGGTTGTTTGAAGAGTTGAAGGTCCTGAAAGAGCAGGTGGTGGTGTATTCAGATAGCCAAAGTGTGTTGCACTTGTGTAGGAACCCGGTGTTCCAGGAGAGGACTAAGCATATGGATGTTCAGTATCATTTCATTTTGGAAAAAGTTATGAAAGGATGCATTCATGTGGACAAAGTCGCAACGGAAGAAAATCCTGCAGATTTAGTTACTAAAGTTCTACCTCTAAGTAAGTTCAATTATTGCCTTGGACTTCTTTGGATTGGAGTCGGTTGATATAGTGACTCAAGTTGAGTTTGGATCCCGTGTTGTCTGCACAATGGGTTCGGGTTTAATCGCTTAAACAAAGGTAGAGATTGTTGGTATTTGTCTAAAGATTAAACGGTTGAAAAATTCAGCATCAGATACAGGTGTATGTCGCGGCCCAGAAGGTGTGCGCTGTGCCCTCCAACAAAGGAGCAAAGTTGGAGGTGCTCCCCCCCAGGTGTGCGCAGCAGCACAGGTTGGTGTGCCCCACAGCACCTAGCACCTGGAGGTGGTGTGCCTTGTTTTGAGCCACGGCCTGCCCTGTTCTGGGCCGCGGCTCCAGGCACACCTGATGCCAAGTTTCAGCACTCTTCTCCTGATGTGTGGGGTTTGATTAAAATGCATAGGATCACTTTGACTTGTTGGAGAGCTATGATTGATTAGTCCTCAAAGATCTAAGGGTTGAGATTGACTTCAAGATTGGTTCAAGAAGTTGGTGCACTATATAAAGGGTCATCTAGCTTCAATCATTGCACACAATATACAAGATCATCATACAAGAGAATTCAAGTGTGAGAGTGCAAAGACACAAAACTCAAGAGAGGTACTAGAATAGATCTCATTCAAGAGTGGCTGGGATTGAGAGAGAGCATACAAGAAGAGGGGTTCAAGGGCTTTGTAATTGGAATTTTCTTGGGGAAAATTCCAGGGAAACACTTAGTTCTTATCTCTTTCTTTTCTCTTCTTTCATATATCAAGAACAAGAGGGTTCTTGAGGAGGTGTTGTTGTAATTGTAAGAACTCATTGATTTAGTGCAGAGAGCTCGGAGTAGCTCACGGGGACATAGGCATTTGCCGAACCTCGATAACAATTGCTTGTGTTCTTTCTTTGATTGGTTTGTTTCTATTCGTTACAAGTCATTCTAGACTTGAGTGTTTGGAAGATCACCAGCTGGGCATCTTGGGGTGATTTCTAACACTTAACATGGTATTAGAAGAGCTCTAAGTCATGGGGATGCCTCTTTTTCATTATTATTACTTGACTCGGTTTTTTTCCCTTTCAGGTTAGGCTTTCTTTCATTTGGGTTTTATGTGTAAAGCATTTAATCATTTTTTTGGCTTCCACATGAGTGTGTGTGTTCAAATATAAAAAAACTAAGGGGTAATTTCCCATCAACTTAAACTTTTGGGATAAGTAGTGACTCGTTCATTTCTCAACATGAAAAGGATTATAAAGAATCGTTAGAATGCATCAAAAAAGAAAGCAATAACATGTGTTTCTTAATATTTTAGTTCTACCTATTAACTTCTAAGGTAAGTTTGTGCTTCCTAATTAATTCTACGTATTAACTTCTACAGCAAGTTTCATCAACTGAAAAGTAATCAACGCTATTACTATCAAATATATTAATAATCAATTCTATTATAGAAATTTATATAAAAACAATAAAATTCATTTGTTAGGGTTAAAAAGCATTGTTCAATCTGCATCCCTATATAAAAGAAATAATGTACTATCATGCAACAAATTTCTTTAGTTCACACTTAGTAAGATTAGCCGGAAAAATTTTGCTTTTGTCATTGACATTAATCTGGTCATATATATTAAAGTTACTCTGAAAAATATTGCACATATACTATATTGAAACTCTGCATGTTTAAGTACAGATTGGATTATTGGTGTCATCGTAAACTTAGACTATTTTTTATTCAAAATTTGATCTCAAGCGCGGAACTAATATATAAACTGTGAACTGCATGCCCTCTTTGTGATGCTCCTTGGAGAGAAAAGACCAAGGACATTGAGTTTGCATACTCACCAAATGATGAGCTGGTGGACATGATTTTCGTTTAGGACGAGGCCGCATCAAGACGAGCATCAAAGGCCAACTGAGAGTGATAAGATAGGAAGTTTGAAACCAAAGTCTGGTAATACTTAATTCTATCCATATATTTCTAGTTATAGAAATCAATACAAAAACATAAATTAATCATCTATTAGGGTTAAGAGAGTCATTCAACTTGCACCCGCATTTAAAAGAATCATGTACTATCATACAACAATCTTTTTTTTTGTTGTGAAAAAAAATGCAACAAACCTCTTTGGCCCTTATAGAATAAAAGTATATGAGGAATTCTTAGTTAGACCGAGTCAAAAACATCCTGTCCGAAGCTTCATTAGAAATTTTAGGGAACTTCACTAGTAACATTATTTTTTGGATCCCACACTTATTGCTGATTTTATAATGAAGTTTTGGACGGGTCTAAAACATTTAATAATTTTTGAAAGTATACTCATCTTAGAAGCAAATATTTTGCATAGGTCATTGACACTAATCTAGTAATATATACACATAAAAGTTACTCGGCACAAAGATGAGCATAAATGATATTGAAACTCTTTATGTGTACGCATATATTGGATTGTTGGGACCATCACAATTTAGATATCTTTTTGAAAATTCAGTGTCAAGCGTGGAGTTAATATCTAAGATTATATGAAAGTAACACTAGCAATTAGCACACATCACGTTGCCTAAATATATTTTACCTTTTCGTTGCCTACTATCAATTCTCGCCTACGAATATGTTTGTGCGTACGACTAGTTTTTTTCAATATGGAAAAAATTAACTCTTAGTATACATAGACTATCCTTACCAAATAAAAGAAAAAAATAATTTGGAGTCTCGCAAAAATTAAGTGTCCTATTCTAGAAATAACATTATAAGTATCTTGTTATGGTAAAAAAAGATTTTAAATATGCCTACTTTAGTAAAAAAAAAAATCCAGGAATTAGAGGAAGCAAATGCATGGATGATTTGTTGTTATGCAATACTTGTGGTTCATATGTATAACAGTTTGTATATTGGATCTATTAACTATTAAGCATCATCCTATAATTAGATCAGCTTTACAAAAATGTCCTTAATTTTCAAGTTCTTTCCTGTAAATGAATCAAGCCCTAAATATTTAAAATGGATTGGACAAGAGTTAGCAGCTATATATATATACCTTGTTAATGCACCTATTGTTAGATAAAGTTAGATACAATTTCATTACAGCCTTGTTGTTTTGGTCATTAATAATGATGAAACAGAAGATGACGATAACGATGACAACAATTTTCCTTCAACTCATAATCAAGGTTTGCTATGAAACTTTATTTTTCTCTTCTCTTTTTTGTATGTTATTTTGCACAGTTGATTTCATGTATGTGTTTTTTCTTAATTAAATAAATTTATTTATTTAATTTACTACTATATGGTGATCATGAGAATAGATTGTAACCAATCCATTTATGGTCCATGTTCAACCTTTTGGCTGCCCATGAACCTTTTTGCTGCCGCCCCATTGATTGTGGTAACAAATGTATGGAATACAGATGGACGTTCTTGATGGGAGAACAAGTATAAATACAGGTTTGGTTCCTCGACTAGAGACTACTCATTTTTCTTTCATACACCATCAAATTGGAGAGTTCTGAGAGTCTAGAAGAACCAATACCAAGAGAATAACAGATTGTGTAAGTGAAAAGCTTCAATGGCCGGAGGTATGTTTACGGTCCTTATAATTCCGCATTTGATCTATATGATGTTTAAATTGTTTCGCATGTTTAGATTATATTTAAGTTTTACATTTGGTATACAAGGTTTGTTTGCCTTTGCCTTGAAGTATTAAGCAATCTGTAAAACTTTCGATTTATACCCGAAAAAATAATTTGATTTCAAAGTTTGTTTTCTGAGAATTTTTTGATGGAAAATAATGTTAGAAATCATTAGGAAATTTGATTTCTAGTATTTCTGAGTTTTAAAATCTTGCCTTGGTATTCTGGAAGCCAAGATTAAGTTAGGTTTTGAAAATGGGTCAAAAACAACCCGGCCAAAGGTTGAAAACAACTGGTTTAGGAAAATATCTTGCAGTTTCCAAATTCGGTAATTTTTCAGAAATACTATATATGTATATTTGGAAGTTCAAATTTTGGCTTAATTTTATGAATTTTCACAATTTTGCATATGATTTGTAATCATTTGCAAAAATAATGTTTATGAACCCCCCGGGGTAGCCTAGTTGTAAGGGTGAATTTGGGACTGTGTGGTAGGCGCACACAGTCTTGGGTTTGATTCCCCCTAGGATCAAACTTGTGATTATTTTGCTTAAATTAAGATTATGCATATATACTATTTATGTTTTTAATTCATGCTTTTAGAATGAGTTTATTTTGTGCATAATATTATGTTTAAAATTCATGCGAAATATGAGCATTTAATCAAATTGCATATATAGAACTAACATAAATAGTATATATGTATAATCTTAATTTGAGCAAAATAATCATAAGTTTGATCCCAGGGGGAATCGAACCCAAGACTATGCACCTACCACACAGTCCCAAATTCGCCCTTACCACTAGGCTACCCCTAGGGGTTCATAAACATTATTTTTGTAAATAATTACAAATCATATGCAAAATTGTGAAAATCCATAGAGGTGGAGAATATTATGGTAGATACACAGAAAGTGGACAAGCACCTGGTCTTTTTGCTAAGTTTCTTCCAGAACATGGGATTGTTGCCCATTACACTATGCCTAGTTCCCCGGACTAGAATGGTGTTGTAGAAAGAAGAAACCGAACATTGATGGACATGGTGCGGAGTATGCTTAGTAACTCCAATCTTCCTATATCCTTGTGGACTGAAGCACTAAAGACTACATGGTGCGGAGTATGCCTAGCAACTCCAATCTTCCAATATCCTTGTGGACTGAAGCACTAAAGATGGATGCGTATATATTAAACCGATTACCAACCAAGGCTATTCCCAAGACACCATTTGAATTATAGAAAGGTTGGAAACCGAGTTTGCGACATATGTGCGTTTGGGGATGTCCGTCTAAGGTGAGGATTTATAACCCACAAGAGAAGAAACTATATCCGAGGACCATTAGTGGGTATTTCATTGGATATGCCGAAAGGTCCAAGGGTTACAGGTTTTATTGTCTAACTCATACTACTAGGACTGTGGAATCAAGAAACGCTAAGTTTCTAGAGATTGACATGATCAGTGGGAAGGATCGGTTTAGGAACTTAGTTCCTGCACATTATCATACAGAACCTGCATATGATCATACAAAATCTCAACCTTCATCAAATGATAGATTGGTTATAGTTCATAGCACACCTTAAGCACAAGCTCGTGTTGACTAATCAATCATTGAGGTTCCACAAGCTGCTGACAACATTCTAATAGATCAAGCAGTTTGGGAAATACCACAAGCTCCTGAACAACCAGTTGAACCACAAGCTTTCCTGGGAGATATTGGTACAACATTAAGAAAATCTACTAGAGACAGGAGATTAGCAATTCCTAGTGATTACATTGTGTATCTACAAGAATCTGACTATAATTTTGGAGCCGAAAATGATCCTGAAACCTTTTCACGGGCCATGAGTTGCAAAGGGTCAACCTTGTGGCACGATGCCATGAAGGAAGAGATGAATTCCATGAAAAGCAATAGAGTCTGGGATCTTGTAGAGTTGCCTAATGGGGCGAAGGCCATTGGCTGCAAATGGGTCTTTAAGACCAAGAAATATTCATTAGGCAACATTGAGAGATACAAAGCAAGACTCGTTGCTATAGGATTTACTCAAAAAGAAGGAATCGATTACACGAAGACTTTCTCTCCTGTATCTAAGAAAGATTCTTTTCGTATTATTTTGGCATTAGTTGCTTATTTTGACCTTGAGTTGAACAAATAGATATGAAAACCGCATTTCTTAATGGAGATCTAGAGGAGGAGGTTTATATGAAACAATCTGAAGGTTTCTCCTCTAATGATGGTGAGCATTTGGTTTGCAAGCTTAAGAAATCCATATACGGTTTAAAACAAGCCTCCTGACAATGGTATTTTAAATTCCATGAAATAATTTCTTCATTCGGTTTTGTTGAAAACCCCATGGATCTATGTATATACCATAAGGTCAGTGGGAATAAAATTTGTTTTCTTGTTTTATATGTGGATGATATTTTACTTGCAACCAATGATAAGGGCTTGCTGCATGAGGTGAAAAAATTTCTCTATAAAATTTTTTATATAAAGATATGGGTGAGGTATCTTATGTCATTGGCATTAAGATCCATAGAGATAGACCTCGAGGTGTTGATTCACGTAAATCACCATCATGGTACATTTTTCTGATAGCTGGTGGAGCTGTTTCTTAGAGAAGTGTCAAGCAGACATTGAATGCTACTTCTACTATGGAAGCCGAGTTCGTCTCCTGTTTTGAGGCTACTTCACATGGTGTATGACTTAGGAGTTTCATTTCTGGGCTTAAAGTCATGGATTCTATATCTAGGCCATTGAGAATTTTCTGCGACAATTCAGCTGCTGTCTTTATGGCTAAGAACAATAAAAGTGGAAGTCAAAGTAAACACATCGACATTAAGTATTTAGCCATAAGAGAACGTGTAAAAGAAAAGAAACTGGTCATTGAACACATGAGCACAGAATTGATGATCGCTGATCCTTTGACTAAGGGCATGCCACCTCTGAAATTCAAGGATCATGTAGAGAAAATGGGACTTGGTTCCACTTTGTAAGTGTATACGTACAGTTTATTAATGAAACTCTTATATATTTTGATGTTTTCTCATATTCATGTGCACCTGCATTTCTTTGAGAAAATTCATCTGTATAGAACCAAGAATAAACATAGGGTTTATTCATTAAGAAATGTTGCCACATGAAAAATAATACTTGAGGAACTAAATGCATCGTAATACATGGAAGGTAATACTCACTTTTAGAGGACTTATGGCCATGATTCATGTATTTACTTCTTAAAATATAATCAATGGGATTAAGTTAAGTTAAACGTATGGACCAAGTGAGAGAATTTAACCAATCCATTTATGGTTTATGTTCAACCTTTTGGCTCCCTCAACCTTTTGGCTGCCCATTGATTGTGGTAACAAATGTATGGAATACAGACGGACATTCTTAATGGGAGAACAAGTATAACTACAGGTTTGGTCCCTAGACTCGGGAATACTCATTTTTCTTTCATACACCATCAAATTGGAGAGTTCTGAGAGTCTAGAAGAACCAATACCGAGAGAATAGCAGATTGTCTAAGTGAAAAGCTTCAATGGCCGGAGGTATGTTTACAGTCCTTAGAATTCCACATTTGATCTATATGCTATTTAAATTGTTTAGCATGTTTAGATTATATTTAAGTTTTACATTGATCAGATCAAGGAATTACCAGAAAAGATTGGAGGGGTATTGTCAGCAGCATTTCTTCAGGACCAGAACTGGACAAAATGCTTCTTGAGCCTATCCTGCACTCATCGCCGTCCTACGATACAAGGTAAGCTTTATGGTATTGGTTCTCTTTATCAAAGCTAGTGTCTATCAAATAATCCAAGCAAAAGGTGGTGATCATAAGTGATTTTTATAGTACATCAAAAGTTGAATTAGTGGCTAATTGTCTAGTATCTTGTTCATGTAGAGCCACTTTAACCTTGTAGTAAAGATCCATCCAACGTAAATCTCCTGTTGAGGGCCCATTTGGAAAGGCTACCCAGAAGGCTCTCTAGAGGTCTCATAGGGAGATGGGCCATAGGGAGAGGAGGTGAGCTCACTGAGAAAGGCCAAAAGTCTGGGCTTCGCTTCAAATTGGGCTCTCAAAGTAATATCATGCCATTGTCACTCTCATGATTGGCAAGAAAGAGGGTAAGAGGCTGGGTGTACTCATCAAAGCAAATCCTCAGCATGTATGGTCTTGCGCTGCTCATGCTGGCAATGCTCGTTGGCTTCCTCAATGATGAACCTGATGAACAGAGACACACCCCTGCATAGTCTCTTTGGAGTTGTCGCAGATTTTGGCATGAGGAGAGAGGATCCGGCAGATTAAACAGATTATATTTGCGATAGGCATGTATTGATCCTGCTCGCGAACCATACATATATGGCGGAGGGATGATGTTGCGGTTGTCATTGGCATTGTTGCCAGTGTTGTTGTTGTTTGATTAATTAGCTTGCAACAAATTCAATCCAGAGCTTGATTTTGCACGCTTTACCTGATGAGAACAATTATACTTACTAGAAGGAAACCGATAAAATTGTGTGAACAAAGTGTTTTGATAAAAAAAAGTTTATTTTTTTCCTTAACATTTGCGTACGTATATGTGTGTATATTTTCTTGATATCTTTATTAAATTTAACAATAAAATAACCGCAACTCATTTAAAATTTATTAATTAATTCTTTTTATTTTTACCAATTGTTTCTTTATGGTTGTCAATTAAATAATATTTGTTTGCCCACTGATGCTTTAGGTGCTGGTTTGGTAGATGTCTATCATAGTTAACAAAGCTGAAGTTAATTAGAAAGGTTCTTATTTTAAGGGAAACAGCAATTATTATTGATCAGCATCAAAGACGCGAAATATACAAACAGATTCGACCAAACAAAATGATTCAAAGCCAAAAATGGAACAAATAGGACAAGTTTAAGCAACATCAGAACTGGAAACACTCCAACTAAAGAGGAACAACCATCATCCAAAACTAAGCAGAATAATCTAGGAGCTAAAACTAGCCGGGTTGAAGTTTGGAGAATTATCTTTATTATGATTCTCTTTATCATCTTTTTTATGGACAAGTTTTATAGTACTTATTAATGGCTACATGCAATTTGAGGTATTGCAAATATATGAGTACCAGGGTTTTAAATAGCGACCAAGACGCGATATAGTGGCCACTATATTGCAGTAACGACAGGTGTCACAATTGCTTTTCACCATTATTTGTGGAAGAGTTGAATTCACGGTTATATAGCAGCATGTCACAGCCACGAAGAGCTGTATAACTCTATGAACACGATGCACTCCACAACTGCTATTCATTGTTGTGATGCCCGTAATTTATATTTTAAATTTTTGCGAAGTTAAGAAAATTCATGACTGCGATATATACTTGTGATCCATATTTTAACACCTGCAATATCCGCAACTGCGATAAATACTATGCGATCGTATTTGCGATCGCAACCGCAATTTAAAACCATGATATATTGGTACTTTTTTAGGTCAAAATGACCTATTTATTGGTGAATAAAAGGAAGCCAATTTGATGCAACAATAAATGGATGATAGACAACAGAGAATCTATTTCAATTTTTATATTTATAAAAAAATGCCTCAATGTTTTTTTCCAAGACAAAAATAGAATTATATCTAATAATGAGCTAGCATCCACAGATGCATTACATACACACCAACCACCCCAAAAACACAGCACCAGCAAACCCAACCAAACAACTAAATGAAAACTATATAACTATCCTACAATCACTAACATAAGACATAGATAACCTGGCAACATAACTCTAAGCAGCACCACCACGAATTCCATCAGGTTAGCCGAAAAACTCAAGCCAACCTCAAACCCAAAAATAAACAAAAGTGCTTCAAATCCTACTACATTCCTCTTGATCTTTCAGCTCCAACCTCCAATTGATACAGACTTTCAATAACCTCATCCTCATTTACATAAAAAGCTAAGCCCATATTCTTGCTCAACTTCCATGTTTTAACCACCTCAATCCTTTTTGTTTTTAAAGAAAACCTCCTTGAGGTGGAGGGGGTTTGGTTGGACCCCTACCTGTCTATTAGCAAAAGAAATAAAAAGGTACAAACAAATGGGTTTTAACCGCCTCAACCCAGGCAACCTCTTAGCTAAGAGGGGAAAAGGCATCACACCTGGATTCATCAACTACTAGTCCCCTTTGCTTATGAACATCTAATGATTGACATTCTCTAGCCGAACGAACGCATCCCTTTCCAACGACAAGACATCGAATCTAACTTCTGGATCACTAAACTCAACTGGCTTCTTCTTTGCAGTCTTGCCCTTCCTATTATATTTGCCCCTTACACCTTCCATCAACTCGCCCTTCTTTGAGAACATTCTATTAAGAATAATTGAATTACCAATATATTATCCCTCGCACGTGCATGCCCATTCATTGATAAAAAGCTTTGCACATGAAACCCAATGAAAGAAAACCCAAACATCCGAAAGTGGAATGAACTAGGTCAAATATTAAATAAAAAAAAGGTATCCTCATGACTCCAAACCAAAACCTGAAGCTCAGATTTTATATTATGAAATAATTGAGATATTTCTCTTGAGCTTAAGCTTTTGGGATAATTGATAACTCAAATATTCTTAACATTTTAACACATTCTCTATTTATTCTTGCCCATGAATTTGGTATTGAGAAGGTAATAAAAGGTGGGTTTGGGACTTTAAGTCTCTCCAAGTGCCTAGTCAATCACAAGGATTCTCAAAATATTCACGTGCTTCTTAATTAATTCTACGTATTAACTTCTATTGTGAGTTGGTTATTGCAAATAACCAAGAAGTTTCATCAACCGAAAACTAATCGATGTCATTGCTATCATATATACTATAATTGTATGTACCTTTATATGTAGTAGTAATACTTATTTCCGTCTATATTTTCCTAGTTATAGAAATTTATACAAATTAAATCATTTGTTTGGGTTAGAGCATCATTCAACGTGTACCTGTATAGAAAATAAATTATGTACAATCATGCAACAAATCTCTTTTGGTTTGACTAAATAAAAGTGTACACATATTAGCAGCAAAAATTTTCACAGGTCACTGACATTAATGTGCTCATGTACATAAAATTTACTTGACAAAAGGATTGCAAGTATACGATATTGAAACTCTTCATATGTGCGGGCACATTGGATTGTTGGTTGGTGTCATATTAACTTAGACTACTTGTTCAAAATTCGGTCTCTAGTGTGTCATTAATATCTAAGATTATATGATTGTCACACTAGCAATTAACACTCATCACTTTTCCTATACTTCCTGATGGGGTACGGAAGGTTATGTGGATAAATTTATATATTTGTAATCATGAAAAAATTATATTTTAGTAAAGATCTTAAGACATAATATTTGAATAGGATTTAATTTTTTGGGATAGGGTTAAAACATAGTATTTTGTCATTATTGAATTGCTTTAGTTAATGTGTTGGATTAGCACTAGGATTCTTAAATATTTATATATAATAGAGGTCCCTGTTAATATTTAATCAGCTTTGGATAAATAAATATTATTGATATTGGAACTCAATTTCTTCTCAACCTTCAGTAGCCCGGCCTCTTTTCCAATCCTAGGTAGACTAGTTTCCATTTCTTTATCTCTTCTTTTCTATTTCTTTCTTATTTCTTGTTCTACATAAGTTTGGTATCAAAGCCTAGACCAACCATAGACCCATATCACCATACATCCCCTAAACAAACCTTAGCCCAAATCAATGAAAAATAAATTCTAAAAAAAAATTTGCTTTCGGTGTCGTGAACAGTGTTCTACAATTCTTTTATTTTGCTTTTTTTAGTTTATGAGAAAAAAAGGAAAAATCAGAACAAATAAAAAAAATTTAAAAAATTATATCCACTTTATGAGTAATGGGTTCAATTGAGCTAACCCGAATCCTTTGCGTGATCATTCGTGATGTATTATATCTAGTCACATAGGATGTATTGCATAAGGTTTTTGATCCATATGGGTATGTTGAGAAAATTATTATCTCTGTTGATCAAGTGTTTGTTGACCTTAAATCACTAATGATATTACTTGAGTGATAGAGATTGTTAATAGTGCTTATACATAAAAGGAGATCAAGACTGTAGAATCTGGTCACTCAAATTTGAAGATCTCAAAAGTCAATAAGCTCTCCAAAAGATCAAATTCAAATAAAATAATTGAAACACAATAGCAAAGACAAAAGAGCTAAATTATAGGTTTGAATCCTAAGATACACTTTCTAAACATTTCAATTTTTAGGAGCTAATTAAATTCGCATTGCATTTTATTATATAGCCTTAATTAATTGAAAATATATAATCTCTATTTGATTTTATTAAATGCAAATATTAAATTCTTTGGGATCAATATTTAACATGCTCTAATTGAACTCAAGAAGAATTTATGTTGACATAGAAAATTATTTGAACATTTGTAATATATCATTCTTCATATATATTGCACCCACATTATGCTTAAATTTTTTATATGTTTTGTGATCATCAAAAAGGTCTCAATCAAGAAATTTTTTAAAATAATTTTGATGATAACAAAACACACTTGAAGTGTTTAACTTGTGTGTTAAATGTGCAAGAAAGTTTGATTCAATTGGAAGATTTATAAGAACTCACAAAATAATAAAAAAAAAAAGAATGAAGAAAATTGATGCTGAAAACACTGTAGCAACTGTCAGAAATATTACAAAGTAGGCTGTGCAAAATGGACAGTCAACTGTGGGTTGGAAAACTCAATTTTTGCATCAATTATGAAGGACATTCGAATGCTATAAGTGGATAGTCGACTGGGTAAGTTACAACAACTATATTTTTGGATTTAAAAGGCAATAAATTTGTCTTTAAAGGCTCTATTTTGTCTCCAACGGCTAGAAGACTTCAAGGCACTATAAATAGAGCCTCAAAGGTCATTTGAAAGACAAGAGAAACATTCTACAACAAAGGATTAAAGCAAAATCTTCATTCTCTTCTTCTTGAGCCAAAAACTCCATTGTTAAGCTATAAGCTTTTGAGAGAGAAAATATTGAGTTGTAATATTCATTGAGAAATCCCTCTTGTTTGTTTCTTTCAAACTTTCCTTTCATCATCATATTAAACGAGTTGGGGTAACTCTTTTGAGTTAGTGAATGTTCGGTATATACACTTGGGTAACAAACTTAGGACTCTTGTGAAAAAGGTTGAAGAAACACCCTTGAAGTTGCTGCTTTGTATTTGGTTTGAGCAACTCCCATGAAGTTGCTTGTCTTAGTGGAAGGCTTCAAGGAGGATCCTTGAAGAGAGTGGACGTAGGGGCCAAAGGATTCCGATATTGCCAAACTACTATAAATCGATTTTGCATCTCTCTAACTCCATCTCCTTAAATACTTGCACAATTACTTGCCTAGAATTAATTATTATTCAAGTAAATGAGATTGATTGCTTAATTAATTTATAATTCAATTATCTTTTCTATATTAAGAGATAAACTGTCTTATCTTTATGCTAGCAATTTAGAAAGATTGATCTGATTTAATTCTGCATATGTTTTTATTTTTGAGATTACAAAAATAGTTTTAAAAATTCTTAATTCCAAACTCACCCCCTCTTGGGTATTGCCATAGTATATTTTGGACCAACATTCTCTGAAATTGATATTGATTTTCATGCTCTTGCAATTTACTAGGCACTAAGATGTTTTTTGGGTTAATTTTTTTTTGAATGATTGATGTATTTACGATTATTGTTGTCAGATAGAGATTAAGTATTACTCTCCAAAGGAATAGACTATGTCCAAAGATGAGTTACTCGAGCTTAAAGAAGTACTTGATACGGTTTTTAAGAGAATAGTAAGCATCACCGCCAATTTTTCTTGCAACAATGGTTTCATTCTAGACCCATCAAAGTAGGATAAGGTTAATGATTCTCAACTCTAACATAAGAACAAACAAGATGAAGCATCCAAGATCATTGACTCTGAGACACCCCAAGACAAGCCGGAAGTCTTTGTCGAGTAAGTTGAGACCATAGATTGCAAGCACAACCAGGACAAGATTGAAGACATGATTGAGGCAGTAGTTGATATGCATCCTCCTACTGTTGATTTTATCCTGCATATTTGGTCTAAAGCACCTCCACAACAAGCATTCTCAACCAAAACAATTTCCTCCGGTAAAGTGCTCGTTCTGCAAGAAGACGTTTCGTACATGAGCCTCCTCAAACAGGACTTATTGCTATTGATTCGATGATCCCGGTTGGACGTGGGCAGTGAGAATTAATTATTGGGTTCGATGATCTCGGTAGGTCATGGGCTGCGAGAATTAATTAATGGGATAGAAAGTGTGATAAATCAGCAGTAGCCACATATACAATTATCAATCAACATGGGAAAAATGTAATATGTGTTTATGTAGCTATTGGCCAATCCATATGCTCCATTTTTAATAAAATTTTGGCAAGAAACGTACAAGTACAGTAATGTGCCTCTCCATGGGTGTCTGGTAACATGACTATACTTTATTTTTATAAGTGATTACACTCAAACTAATACGGGGTTATTGTGTATAGTTGAGGTGTCGATCCCACGAGGAAAAACGATCTACAAAGGAAAAGTGCAAACCTTAACACGAACGATGATGATCAAGTGAGAAAGTATGAATTTTGATAATGAAGTAATTGTGAGAAAATTGTGTAAATAGATTGAGAATATAATAAAGGAACAACAAGGTTTCGGGAATCTATCCTAGGTTCGTTGCTGTAGATTGAGGTTTCAACCCAAGAGGGGGGGTGAATTGGGTTTTTAAAAACTTTCACTGAATAAATAGAAGTTTATAAAAACATATAACCAACAGGCAATTAAACAAGTAATATGCTGTAAATAAAAAGTTTAAGGAGTAGATAATGCAAACTCAGTTTATAGTGGTTCGACAATATCGGATTTGTTCCGACCCTACGTCCACTCTCTTCAAGGAACCTCCTTGAAGCAATCCACTAAGAAACTTAGTCGTGCAACTTCAAGATTGTTGCACAAACCGAACACAAGCAACTTACGGGTGTTGCTCAAACCGTACAATCCCCTTCCTCTCGGAAGTAATCTCCTTCCTTTCGGAAGTAATCCCCTTCCTCTCGGAAGTAATCCCTTTACAATAAAAGTTGTAAAGTAAATGGTAGAGAGACAGCAAATGAAAGCTTATACAACTGAATAATGTCTCTCTTTCAAAGTAAAGCTTGAAGAATGGCTCAACATGAGTATTTCAAAGCTTTTTTGAGTTTCAAAGAATGAATGACTTGATTGTGTGTGTTCTTCTCTTTTTGAATGTCTTCTCCTCCTACTTGAATGCTGAATTGAATGGGTTTATATAGCTATGAATTAATATGGCCGTTAGACTTTAATTTGAAATGTTTGTGCCTTTAAAATCTCAGATTTCGAGTCCCAACGATCATTTTTTTGAACTTTTAGTCGACTCAGTCGAGATACCAGTCGACTGGGTCCTCTTTAAAAATCAAATTTTTAATGCTACAATGTTACCAGTCGACTGGGTATGACTTACCAGTCGACTGGGTCACTATTTGTGCGCGCTACAGTGTTTTCAGCATGAACAGTGTTTTCAGCATCAATTTTCTTCATATCTCTTTATTCTTTTTGGATTTTTGAGTTCCAAAAAATCTCCTAATTGAATCAAACTTTCTTGCACGTTAAACACACGAGTTAGGAGTTAAACACTTCAAAAGTGTTTTGCTATCATCAAAATTAATCTAATCAATTTCTTGATTAAGGAATTTTTTATGATGACAAAACATATTACAAATTTAAGCATAATGTGTATGCAAGATATATGAAGAATGATATATTACAAATGCTCAAGTAATTTGCTATGTCAACATAAATTCTTCTTAATTTCAATTAGAGAATGTTAAGTATTGAGCCCAAATAATTTATTTGCATTTAATAAAATCACATGGAGATTTTATATCTTCAATTAATTAAGACTATATAATAAAATGAAATGCAAATATAATTAGCTCCTAAAAATTGAAATGCTTACAAAGAGTATTTAGGATTCAAACCTATAATTTATCCCTATTGCCTTTGAAGTTGCATTTAAATTATTGTCCTTGAATTTGATCTTTTAGAGAGCTTCTTGACTGTTGAGATCATCAACTTTGATTCACCAATTTCTACAATCTTGATCTCCTTTGATGTATAAGCACTATTAACAATCTGTATTACTCAAGTAATATTCATTAGTGCTTAATTAAGATTTTTCTCACTATCAAAATCATTCAGGGTCAACAATCTTCCCTTTTTTGATGGTGACAAAAATCTTAAGAATAAGGTCTAACAAGATCTCTAATATTCTTATTTTTCTCCCCCTTTTTGTCATAATCAAAAAGGGTGGATTTCAAAAAAGGGCTCCCCTCAAAATATGCTATTGAAAATATTTTGATGAAACATTTTGAGAAAAGAATCATTTTACAAGATATCTAGAAATATAAAACAATTTTCAAGCATTATAAATCTTCAAAATATCCTCAATGCTTAGAGTATCTTACACTTAATCAATAAAGGACAAGAGTTTGAACTCATTGCTTGATTTACCAATAGTATTTCTTTTTTACCAATAAATCAGATTTTCTCCCCCTTGCAAAAAGTCTAAAGTAATTATTTTTAATTTTTAAGAGAAATAAAATTGGATAAAACTTAACAAGCCTTATTGGTAGTTGATTATCAATTTAATGCAAAGATAATCATTATTTTCAAACTCAAGCATATATAATAGAAAGTTTCATATTTAGCTCATGCTTGATAAATAAATAGCTCAAAAGTAATTCTCAGATTTAAATTCAAGCTCATCACTTGATTTATCCATTGCCAAATCAAAGAGAATTTATCAAAAATCAATTAATAATTGAGTATTAAATGGCTCCAAACAAAGTCTAGTCGACTGGTATAGCCTTACCAGTCGATTGACAGATTAGGCAGAGACTTACTAGTCGACTGGGATAGAATTACCAGTCGAATTGAATATTGGCCAGAGACTTACCAGTCGACTGGGATGTACTTACCAGTCGACTGGACCCTTAAGAAAATTTCCAGTCTTTGAGCCTTAGCATAAAATTTGTTTATCTATGCCATCTTGAGTGAGGGAGTGATTAAATGAGGTTTAATACTTTTCACCAGATGTCAAATATGCAAAATGATGAAATGTAGATGCAATCAGACATACAGTTTATCATAATCTAATAATCCCATTAGCAGTCTAATTTTGCATAAGCTAGCTTCACTTAGAGGTTTTGTAAGAATGTCAGCTATTTGATCTTCTGAAGGTAAGAATTCTAGTCTTATATCACCTTTTTGAGCATGGTCTCTTAAGAAATGATGTCTAATTTCTATGTGTTTGGTTCTAGAGTGCTGAATAGGGTTCTTGGTTAGGTTGATAGCACTAGTATTATCACAATATATCTAGATGCCTTTTAGGTTCATGCCATAATCTTCTAGTTGTTGTTTCATTCATATCACTTGGGCACAAAAACTTCCAGCTGCTACATATTCCGCCTCGACGGTTGACATTGCACCTAAAAATTGGCATGTTCCACTTGTGCTTTTTCTATCCAACCTACATCCAGCAAAATTAGCATCTGAATATCCTACAAGCTCAAAAGATGAATCTCTAGAGTACCATAATCCTATGGTTTGGGTTCCTTGTAGATATCTAAGGATTCTTTTCACTGCAACTACATGTGATTCCTTAGGATTAGCCTGAAATCTAGCACACATGCATACACTGAACATTATATCAGGTTTACTTGCAGTCAAATAAAGTAAAGCACCTATCATGCTTCTATAATATTTAGTATCTACAGTTTTACCTCCTTCATCAAGATCAAGTTTTGTAGTTGTGCTCATAGGAGTTCCAAGTGGCTTTGAGCTATCCATCCCGAACCTCTTTAGAAGGTCCTTAATGTACTTTGATTGATTGATGAAGATACCTCTTTTTAGTTATTTGATTTGAAGTCCAAGGAAGTAGGTAAGCTCTCCCATCATGCTCATTTCAAATTCACCTTGCATACACTTTGCAAACTCTTGACACATAGATTCATGAGTAGCACCAAATATAATATCATCAACATATATTTGGACTATAAGAGTGTCATTTTTGTGAGTTTTTATGAAGAAAGTTGTGTCTATTCTACCTCCTACAAAATCATTGTCAATCAAAAATTTACTTAGTCTTTCATACCATGCCCTTGGAGCTTGCTTCAACCCATATAGAACTTTAGAAGGCTTGTAGACATGATTTGGAAGGCTGGGATTTTCAAATCCAAGAGGTTGCTCAACATAAACCTCTTCTTCTATAAAGCCATTTAAAAAGGCACTTTTTACATCCATTTGAAATAGCTTGAATTTATTAAAGCATGCAAAAGCTAATAACATTCGAATAGCTTCTAATCTAGCTACGGGAGCATAGGTTTCATCAAAGTCTATTCCTTCTTCTTGATTATATCCATTAGCAATTAGTCTAGCCTTGTTTCTAGTTACTATTCCATTTTCATCCATCTTATTTCTATATACCCATTTAGTTCCAATTATTGAATGATTCTTAGGTCTTGGAACTAGTTTCCAAATGTTGTTTCTCTCAAATTGATTTATTTCTTCTTGCATTGCAATTACCCAATTATTATCTTTTTCAGCTTCTATAAATGTCTTAGGTTCTACTTGAGACAAATAAGCTACAAAATTGCAAATATTTCTAATAGAAGAGCGAGTTCTTACCCCTTGTGAAGGATCACCAATCACTTGATCAACTGGGTGATAATTTACATACCTCCAATCTTTGGGAAGACTATCCCCTAGTTGGCTTGTAGATGGTTGGTCCAAATTGTGAGTTTCAATCTCTTCATTTGCTTGAGGTGGACTCTCCTTTGGGTCAACAATGGGAGTAGTAGTTTCTGTTCTTGGAATAAAATCTGCATCATCTTTAAAGGAAACTTCTCTACTACTAATTGGGTTAGACTCATCAAGAGTTACATGTACAGATTATTCTACCACTAGAGTTCTCTTATTGAAAACTCTATAAGCCTTACTCGATGTAGAATATCCTAAAAATATCCCTTCATCGGTCTTAGAGTCAAATTTACCCAAGTTAGTTTTATTGTTATTTAGGATGAAGCATTTGCAACCAAATATACGAAAATAGGAGATATTAGGCTTTATACCTTTCCATAGTTCATATGGAGTTTTATCAAGCATAGGCCTAATTAAAATTCTATTTAAGATATAGCAAGAGGTGTTCACCGCTTCAGCCCAAAAGTATTTTGGTAAACTATTTTCACAAAGCATTGTTCTTGAAAATTCTTCTAGAACTCTATTTTTCCTCTCAACAACTCCATTTTGTTGAGGAGTTCTAGGAGCTAAAAAATTGTGATCAATTCCATTTTCATCACAAAATCTTGAAAAACTTTTGTTTTCAAATTATTTTCCATGATCACTTCTAATGCTTGAAATACAAATTCCTTTTTCATTCTGAACCTTTTTGCAAAAGTTTTCAAATCCTTTGAAAACTTCATCCTTGTAAGCAATAAAAATAACAAAGGTATATCTTGAATAGTCATCAACAATAACAAGAGCATATTGATGGCTACATAGACTAATTGTACTAATTGGACCAAATAAGTCCATATGCAAAAGTTCCAAAGGTCTAGTAGTTGATACTACATTCTTTGATTTAAAAGAAATCCTAGTTTGTTTTTCCATTTGACAAGCATCGCATACTTTGTCTTTTTCAAAATTGATTTTTGGAAGTCCAATGACTAAATCTTTTCTTGAAATGATTTTCAGCAAGTTCATGTTCACATGACCAAGCCTTCTATGCCATAGCCATGGACTTTCACTAAATGCGGGAAAACATTTTTCGTTTTCAGAACGCAAGGATTTCAAATCAACTATATAGACATTTTCATGTCTATGGCCAACAAATTTGATCTTGTTACTCTTGATTCTTGAACTAGACAATGAGAGGTCTCAGATGTGACTTTGTTGCCTTTGTCACAAAGTTGACTAATACTTAGTAAATTTGGCTTAAAGCCTTGTACTAGCAATACATTGTCTAAGGTTGAGAAATCATTACCAACTTTTCCATGCCCGATGATCTTTATTTTTGTATTGTCTCCAATGGTCATAAGTCCACCATCTCTTAGAGTTAGCTCATTGAATACACTTTTATCACCGGTCATGTGCTTCGAGCATCCACTATCAAGGTACCAACAATTACCTTTTTCTTTGGTGTTGAGACATATCTACATCACACAAGGATACACGATTGCACTTTTGGGTACCCAAAATTTCTTGGGTCCTTTGGGGTTAGTCCTTGAAAATATGGTTCCTTTTGGGACCCATACTTTCTTAACATTATATGGTGTTCTATAAACATGTTGATGATGCACAATCCTAGGATAATGGTTATTGAAATTTCTAGGATTTCTTAGTTGTGCATGTCTATAATTCTTAGGATAGGAGTTCCTGGGATACATGTTTCTATGGTAAGGAATACAAGTATGCATGTCATTTCCAGAAAATGTATGATGATGCATTCTAGGATACATGCTAGCATTATTATGAGTATGCATATTATTTCTAGGATAACCATGATGGTAATTCCTAGGATGTGCATGTGCAGAGTGTATGTTGTGATTATACACATTGTTCCTAGAATGCACATGATGGTTATTCCTAGGATGTGTATAAGCATTTCTTGAGTGAGTATACATATAAGCATGTGTTCTTCTAGGATGCTTCATTCTTGTATGAACATTTGAATTTCTAGATTTCCTAGCATTTATTGAGGGAGTGCTTTTAACCTTGCTAGGGGTTTTTGAAGTAAAGGCTTCACTCACACACAAAGCTTTAATAAATAAGCTCTTTTTTTATTTTTGCTTTCCTAATGGAGAGTATCCTAAACCAGATTTTCCTCCACTTAATCTTTGGGAAGAAAGCACTTCATCAAGCTTTTCTTTTCCAAGCATAAGTCTAGATATTGTGCCATTCAATTCTATTATCTTCTTCTTCAAGTTTTCATTTCCATCTTTAAGAATATCTTGAGAAGAATCATAAAGTAATGAAGATAGTTTATCTTTTTCTTCTCTTAGACCTACCATCTCTTTAGAAAGAGATGATATCTCTTTGTTAAGAATGGTGTTCCTAGAATCAAATTTCTTCAATTCTTCATACATTTCATTTATGATTTCTATCGATTCTTCACTACTACTAACAATGCTATTTTTTGAAGAGGAAGAAGTCGATACCTCATTTTCATCGTTGATTGCCATAAGACATAGGTTGGCAATTTCCTCGCATTCGATCTCTTTATTCGAGGAGTTTTCTTCTTCTTTATCACCATCACGATTAAGATCTTCAATTTCCATAAAAGGTAAGGATGTGGTGGAACCATCAATTTTGTAATCCAAGTAGCTTTCATGCTTCTTGAGGGATTCCACAAGTTCTTCTAAACTTTCACTTGTAGAATGCTTTGTCAAAATAATTTTCCATTGATTTGACAAAGACCTAAGAAATGTTCTCACAAGTTCAACGTTAGAATAAATTTTACCCATGAAAGATAAAGTTTTAACAAGTATGGTAAAACGAGTTTGCGAATCAAAAATTGATTCATTTTCGTTCATTTTAAAATGCTCTAAGTCATGAACAAAGTTTTTCAATATGAAATTCTTTTCTTGCTCATTTCCTCCATGTATGACCTCCAATAAATCCCAAATTTCTTTTGCAGTCTTACATGAGGAAATTTGATCAACTTCGTTTTGATCAAGAGAACTATAAAACATGTTCATAACTTTAGCATTTAGTTGAATGAATTTACAATCATTTACATCAAAATTATTTTCATTTTCAAGAATGAAATACCAAGCATAATAATCATAAGCTTGAATAAAAATCTTCATTTGAGCTTTCCAATGGGTGAAATTTGTTCCATGGAGAAGAGGAGGACTAGAAGGATCTCTTCCTTCTAAAAATATAGTTTCCATAGGATCAACTCTAGGATGTTAAGCCTAAAATAAGAGCACTTTGCTCTGATACCAATTGTAGATTAAGGTTTCAACCCAAAAGGGGGGTGAATTGGGTTTTTAAAAACTTTCACGGAATAAATACAAGTTTATAAAAACATATAACCAACAAGTAATATGCTGTAAATAAAGAGTTTAAGGAGTAGAGAATGCAAACTCAGTTTATAGTGGTTCGACAATATCGGATTCATTCCGACCCTACGTCCACTCTCTTCAAGGAAACTCCTTGAAGTAATCCACTAAGAAACTTAGTCGTGCAACTTCACAGGTGTTGCACAAACCGAACACAAGCAACTTACGAGTGTTGCTCAAACCGTACGATCCCCTTCCTTTCGGAAGTAATCCCCTTCCTCTCGGAAGTAATCCCCTTCCGCTCGGAAGTAATCCCCTTCCTTTCGGAAGTAATCCCTTTACAATAAAAGCTGTAAAGTAAATGGTACAGAGATAGCAAATGAAAGCTTATACAACTGAATAATGTCTCTCTTTCAAAGTAAAGCTTGAAGAATGGCTCAACATGAGTATTTCAAAGCTTTTTTGAGTTTCAAAGAATGAATGACTTGATTGTGTGTGTTCTTCTCTTTTTGAATGTTTTCTCCTCCTAGTTGAATGCTGAATTGAGTGGGTTTATATAGCCATGAATTAATATGGCCGTTAGACTTTAATTTGAAATGTTTGTGCCTTTAAAATCTCAGATTTCGAGTCCCAACGGTCATATTTTTGAACTTCCAGTAGACTAGGTCGAGATACCAGTCGACTGGGTCCTCCTTAAAAATCACATTTTTAATGCTACAGTGTTACCAGTTGACTGGGTATGACTTACAAGTCGACGGGGAACCTTCTGCTCGTTTTACCAGTCGATTGGTACTATTCACCCGATCGACTGGGTCATTATTTGTGTGCTGCTACAGTGTTTTCAGCATCAATTTTCTTCATATCTCTTTATTCTTTTTGGATTTTTGAGTTTCAAAAAATCTCCTAATTGAATCAAATTTCTTGCACATTAAACACACGAGTTAAACACTTCAAAAATGTTTTGTTATCATCAAAATTAATCTAATCAATTTCTTGATTAAGGCATTTTTGATGATGACAAAACGTATTACAAATTTAAGCATAATGTGTGTACAAGATTTATGAAGAATGATATATTACAAATGCTCAAGTAATTTTCTATGTCAAAATAAATTCTTCTTAAGTTCAATTAGAGAATGTTAAGTATTGAGCCCAAATAATTTATTTACATTTAATAAAATCACGTGGAGATTTTATATCTTCAATTAATTAAGACTATATAATAAAATGCAATGCAAATATAATTAGCTCCTAAAAATTGAAATGCTTACAAAGAGTATCTTAGGATTCAAACCTATAATTTATTCCTATTGCCTTTAAAGTTGCAATTAAATTATTCTCTTTGAATTTGATCTTTTGGAGAGCTTATTGACTTTTGAGATCATTAACTTTGATTCACCAATTTCTACAATCTTGATCTCCTTTGATGTATAAGCACTATTAACAATCTGTATTACTCAAGTAATATTCATTAGTGCTTAATTAAGATTTTTATCACTATCAAAATCATTCAGGGTCAACAGTTGCCTTATTCCAATCTTGATTCAGTTGTTTTTATCTCGATTGCAAGTTTCACATCCCAAACAGGCAATCGGCAAATATTCAATCCAAGCATATGTAAACCCTAATGTAATTGATATGAATTACTCTTTACTTTTGATTTAAGCACACATGACTTATCCTATAGATTTATCAAGAAACGACAATATATCTTAATGATAATATCGCAGTAATGGACAAACCTAAAAGATAAATCTACCGGACTCAATCACATCCAAACAATCTTGACATAAGAAGAGCATGACTAGACTTATATCGAGGAGAAAGATATAATCACTGGATTAAGAGAAAATCTTCTAATTAAATTAAAGAATAAATTATAACAATGTTTTGACAATAAATCCAAACTACAACTGAATCAATAAAGGAAAATAAGAACAACTACACCAAGGGATTCATCCCTTCGCCTTGCTTGGAGATTAGTTGGCCATAGGGCTCATTCTTGAACACTTTGATGGAGGAGAATATTGCAGTCTTCTAGTGTTTTCTAGCCTTAATGATCTCTCCTCTCAAACTCTAAGTGATCTATTTATAATACAAAAGGTCCAAGGGTGTTTTAGGGTTTAAACAATCATTAAAGTCCTAATTAGGTCATAACTCGGAGAACAAAACTTCGCACTCATGTCGTGGCTCAGATTGAGTCAGGCTGCAGCTCAAACTCTTCATTTTTCTTCACCTTCTGGAGGCTGCAGCCCTGCCTGGTCCAGGCTGCGGCGCACACTGAAGCTTCTTTCTTGCTCTTTTGGCTTACTTCTGGAGGCCAATGCTTGGATATTTTCAGGCTGCAGCGCACACACTCAATACTTGATTTCTCTTCATTTGTCCTTCCACAACCATGCCTTCACTCCGGTATGCCTCAAGTCTTTGTACTTCAAGCAACGATAACTTTTCCTCCTCTTTTGAACTTAAAGTACCTGAAAATGCATCGAAATAGATCAATGATCCAAGAATGACACTTTAGAGTTGTTAATGTATAAAAGTGCAATTAAAACCTAGATCAACCTTAAAATGCTAACAATTAAGTACTGTTAAGATGCATTTTATGACTCTCATCACAACCCCCAGCTAGCTTATTGTTAGTCCCTAGCAATTCAAGCGAAACTAGAGATGAATTCTATGGTAGGAATCAAATCAAAGTAAAGTAATGCTAGCGTTAAACCAAGAGCAATTTACTTTTTGTCTCAGAAATTGCACATAATACACAGCATATAGAATCATTAAATATCACTGAAGTCCAAAAGTAATACAAACATTAATCTTAAAATTTTTATCAACTCTTAACATCCATCTTACGACAATCCATTAATCCGAACACTTGGATGATTTTATGCATAACATTCATGAATACAAGTCTTGGCCTCTAAAATATTTAATTTGCGTGACATCAATCACAAAAACAAGCTCCATAGGCTCACTTTTCAAATCACTCTCCACTATTGTAGAAAAATCACACCACCTTGGATCAATAGGTCTTTAATAAGCTTGTAACGTTAGGCTAAGGTAAAGTTTAAGAAAGAACGGGTCGGTTTCAACAAATAAAAGAACTTAATCTCTTAGTTTTAAACACAACCATTTTAAGCACTGGAGTACCCAACTGTTTCAACCATTTTTTTTTTCTCAATAAATCACCACTTTTTCTTTTCTTTTCTTCTTTCTTTGCCATAATTCACTTCTTTTTTTTGGCATAAGACCATTCACCTTCTTTTTCATTCTTTTCTTTTCTTTTGATTTCTTTTCTTTTCCACAAGCCCCAACTTATCTCTTTTAATGTACTTGGGTTATGGTAGTAATATTTTTTCATATTTCCATCCTTACTCCTCTTAAGTGCTTCTCAACAAATGTGTATAACTAAGTTCTTTTAAAAAAAGGGTAAGGATAAAATATTTTTAGGCTCATAAAGGTAAGTAAATGGGTTATCAAAAGAAACAAAGCTCAAATTCTTTTCCAAGAAAAAGGCTCAAACAGGTGACTAATGATAGATATAGCAATGGTAAGTTTGAAAGGCTCAAACAGTTCAAAAATGGCCTATATCATATCCTAAGTAATGTGCATTCTAGGAATTCGCCTCAAGTGATTATCAAATAAGTTCTAGAGCTTGTCGAGACTACAAAAGTATTCACAAAATAATCACACATAAAACTTCTCTAAATGTTTTAAACTAATCATACAATCTTACCGCAAACTAGAGTCTCAAACCAAATGAAGATTGACACTTAAATCATTCTCAAACCGAAGCAAGATTTAACTTTTTCTAAATGTTGTATACTATCTCAGTTAAGCTTATATCATTGACATGTGAACTAACTCTAAGGCTTAACACAAAGCATGCTAAAAACAAACAAAAAGGGAAAATGACACCAAACAGTTCCATGGAAAAAAAAGAAATATGTTTCCTCCACTCCCAACTTAAAAATTGCATTGACCTCAATATGAAAGAAAAGGTAAAGAAAACTCCCTTTGTAAGCAAAAGTGAATAGAAGATGAAAATTTTGCACCACTATTTGAACTGCATGTCGTGCTTCTTGCTGAAATTTCGATCTATAACATAGAACAAAAAAAACAAAAAGAAAGCAACTGCGGTGTAACATTAAGATTCCCACCGTATGTTAGGTTAACACATGAAATGGAAATAAATAAAGTACAAAAAATAAAATAAAAGAAAAGAAAGACACAACAAATGTTAGTACAGTTATCCGATAATAATAAAATAAAATAAAATAAAAGGAAACAAACAAGATATAACCCAAAACTAATCTTTTATGTCTTCATCCTCCTCTTCATTGTCTTCATTCTCTTCACCTTCCTCTGGAGTAGGATCAAAAGACGAACTGGAATAGGGTGGCAAAGTGGGAAGTGATCCATGTCACAACCAGTAGCGGAGGCAAGGTGTTGGTACATCTGACCAAAAGAAGAGTATATTCCCGCCTGATAATCAGCTTGGCTAGCTAAGAATCGTTCTTGACGATCAAATCTATCATGCAAGAATTTCTTATGCTCGTCAAAACGAATCTCTAAACGCTCAAGGTGCTCTGCAAGAGTGAAATGCCTAGGGGGAGGAGGGGCTACAATCGCAGCTCTCTCTCCCGGAACTGGCGACCTTGAGGCTTTAATCAAAGTGAGCATGCCATCATCGATGGGCTTCTTTGGTTGCTAGGCATCCTCATCAAGACTGTACTGGACTCCGGCTTGGACGCATAATTGGGTACTTAAGGAAGGGAAATACTATCAAAGCTTTTGTTGCACAGTGTGTATGGTATAATTAAATATGATCTGGCCCACATCAATAGTCATGCCCATCAAAATGGCATAAATCAGAACAGTTCTCTCAATAGTAAGGCCAATATAGTGGATAGTAGGCATCAACCTCTGACATACAAAATATTTCCAAGCTCAAGCATTGACAGTCAGAGAAGTACCGGGCAAGGTTATAGGGGTATCACCCGTCATTTTCCATGTAGTGCCCGGAATACAAAGAGTATTACAAATCTTTTCATAATTAATATTAGATGCATATGCAATATACTCACTATTTTCTATGTCAGGTAGCCCATAGAATCTATTTATAGATTTGCTGCTAAAAGAAACTGTTTTGCCTCTCACGCACACCTTACCATTCCTATGTTCGTCTGTATTAATGTATAATTCTCTAACCACATTTGTGAAGGAATGAGATGGTTGTCTAGCAAATGTACCCCAATGCCTATCAATAATCATTCTAAACAAGGTTGGGTTCCCTCTCTCTGTGATATTGAATCCTCTATCAGGAATGGGTTTTCTAGTATGCATCATCCTAACATATCTCTTACTAGCCTCACAACTAACAAATTTGCTCTCATCATACTCTTGAGATTTTTTCCCCCTTGGTCTCTTGGTTTTAGGGGCCATTTGAATCAAATTTATAGAATAATGGAACTAATTCAAAATTAACCACCCAAATAGCACAAATGAACAACAAAGAGAAAAAATTGGTCTTACTTGATGCTCCAAGTTGGAGAGAAGGAGTACCCACCAACTTGAAGTTTTCTTGATGAACCCAAAATCCTCTTAGTACCAAGCTCTTTGGAGAAATTTCCAACAAAATCTGCAACATTAGTGCTCAATCCTTCAAGAAATGATGTTAGAATCAAGAAATTTTGAGCAAAAGTGAGTGGGTAAGTGAGGGTTTAGAGAGAGGATGAGAGAGAGATGAGTGTGCTGCATTTTCTCAAAGTGGAAATGAAGAAAAAAGCTGCAGATTTGGGGTTTTAAACTATGCAGCTCGTGTGGGCAGGAACAGGTGGCGCCGCAGCTCGGCTGAGGTCGCACTGCGGCTTGAAGGTGTAAGGTGCAATGGGCATACTGCTGAGGGGTGCGGCACGTCTCATGCTGGGGCGTGGCATGGACTGGGGCAAGATGGCCCTAAGCTGCTGGGCGGGGCGCGCTTCTGGTGGGCCTAGGCGCGGCCCGGTCTGATTCTAATAAAAAAAAAACTTATTTGTTGCCAAAGAAAATTATAAAATTAGCAAAATAAAAGTAATAAAAAATAGATGTTAAACTAAAAATTTTATTAAAACAAACTAAAAATTAAAATTGAAATGAACATAATTAAAAACAAAATAAACAAAAGAAAAGGAAATAAAAACATATCTGTGTGGTGTGGTCAAGATGAATAGACCGGATCCATAAGTGGGATGTCTTCCACTTTCGGATCTTGCCTATCAAGTAAGATTTTAAGGTATTAACCATTTAATTTAAAGATTCGATCATCCCTAGTATCCTCAATTTCTGCCGCTCCATTTGCAAAAACATTTTTCACTACAAAAGGACCGGTCCACCTCAACCGAAGTTTTCCTAAATGCTTATGGAGTCTAGAATCGTATAAGAACACCCAATCATTAGGCTTGAATGCTTTCCTCAAAATATTTTTATCATGAAACACTTTCATCTTTGCCTTATAGATTCTCGAGTTCTCATAAGCATCATTTCTTAACTCCTTTAACTTGGTCAACTGATATTTCCTAAGCTTACCCACCTCTCCTATGTCAAAATTGAAAGATTTGATGGCCTAATAAGCTCGATGCTCGAGCTACACATATATGTGGCAAGGCTTTCCAAAAACAAGCCTATAAGGTGACATACCTAAGGGAGATTTGAAAGCTGTTTGGTAAGCCCAAAGCGCATCAACTAGTCTCAAAGACCAATCCTTGCGATCCGGGTTGACCGTTTTTTCTAAAATTTGCTTGATTTCTCTATTTGCAAGTTCTACTTGTCCACTAGTCTGAGGGTGGTAAGTTGTAGAGATCTTATGTAACACCCCATATTTTCTCATCAGAGCTTCAAAAGAACGGTTACAAAAATGTGTACCTCGATCACTAATTATAGCACGTGGTGTACCAAATCGAGATAACACATTTTCTTTGAGAAATTTAATTACTGTTCTATTATCATTGCTTCGGCAAGCTGCTGCCTCTACCCATTTTGACACATAGTCTATTGCCATAATGATATATTGATATCCCAAGGAATGAGGAAATGGTCCCATAAAATCAATGCCCCAACAATCAAAGATTTCAATCACTAAAATTGGGTTTAAGGGCATCATATTACGACGAGACACAGCTCCTAACTTCTGACACTTTTCACATAAGCGACAATAGATGTTTGCATCTTTAAACAAGGTAGGCCAATAAAATCCACACTACAAAATTTTACAACGGTTTTTTCATTGAAAAGTGGCCTCCACAAGCTTGGGAGTGACAAAATTCCAAGACGCTGGCAATCTCTTCATTAGGGATGCACTGCCTTAAAATTTGGTCAGGGTAGTACTTGAAAAGACAGGGGTCATCCCAATAAAAATTACGTACCTCATTCAAGAACTTCCTCTTGTCTTGAGCTCTCCAATCCATTGGTATCTCACCGGTAGCCAAATAATTCACGATATAAGCAAACCATGGTAAAGAAGTAATAGAGAGTAATTGCTCATCAAGAAAATCATCCTTGATTGGCACGTCGTTAAAGGTGTCCTCAAATTTGAGCCTTGAGAGATGTTCCGCCACAACGTTCTCTACTCCTTTCTTGTCTTTGATGGTGATGTCAAATTCTTGCAGGAGTAAAATCCACCATATTAGTCGTGCCTTAGCATCCATCTTTGTAAAAAGGTACTTAAGGGCTGCATGATATGTGAAGATAAGAATAGGAGAACCAATTAAATAAGCACGAAACTTGTCCAAAGTAAATACTACAGCTAGCAATTCTTTTTCAGTGGTGGAGTAGTTCATTTGAGCACTATTTAAGGTTTTACTAGCATAGTAGATGACAAAAGGTTTTCCCTCTCTTCCCAGTCTAAGAACAACACCTACAGCATAGTTACTAGCGTCACACATGATTTCAAAGGGTAAAGTCCAATCAAGTGACTGCATTATAGGTGCTGAAGTAAGCTTGCCAATCAACATTTTAAAGGCCTCTTGATAAGCCTGAGTCCACTCAAATGGGACATCTTTAACTAGGAGAGCACATAGTCGTCTAGATATGTTGGAAAAGTTTTGTATGAACCTCTTATAAAAACTAGCATGACCAAGGAAAGATCTTACATCCTTTACTGTCTTATGTGTGGGCAATTTAGAGATTAATTCAATCTTAAATTGATCAACCTCTATCCCCTTAGAAAAAACAATATGCCCTAAGACAATACCGGATGGTACAATGAAATGACATTTTTCCCAATTTAAGACTAATTCCTTCTCCTCACAACAAGTCAATACTCTTTCTAAATTCAATAAGCATGCATGAAATGAAGATCCAAAAACAATTAACTCATCCATAAAAACTTCCATGCAATTTTCAACTATATCACTAAAAATGCTCATCATGCAATGTTAAAAAGTGGCAGGGGCATTGCACAATCCAAATGGCATTCTACGAAAAGCATAAGTGCCAAAAGGACAAGTGAAAGTGGTTTTATCCTGGTCTTCTAATGCAATTTCAATTTGATAATAACCAGAATAACCATCTAGGAAACAGTAAAAAGGATGACCAGCTACACGCTCAAGAATTTGATCGATAAAAGGGAGTAGGAAATAGTCTTTTTGGGTGACAGTGTTCAATTTTCTATAATCAATGCACATGCGCCATCCAGTCATAAGTTTTGTAGGGACTAACTCTCCTAGGTCATTCTTTACCAAAGTGACACCAGACTTTTTAGGAACGACTTGTGTAGGACTTAACCATTTACTATCAGCTATGGGATATATAATTCCCGCATCTAATAGTTTTAACACTTCATTCTTACTACTTCTTTCATAGTGGGGTTAAGCCTACGTTGAGGGTCTTTATGAGGACTAGTTCCTTCATCCCAATTTATCTTATGAGAACAGATCAGGGGACTAATACCTTTTAAATCAGTGATGCTCCAACCTAAGGCTGATTTATGTTTATTTAAGGTCCGAATTAATTTCTCACATTGAGACTTAGATAATTCATATGAGATAATAACAGGAAAAGTATCGTCTAGACCGAGAAAAACATGTTTTAAACCCTTAGTTAGTGGCTTCAATTCGACTTTAGGTGCTTCCACACTTGAGGGGATTTGTTTCTCGCTTCTTTCGGGCAACTCCTCAAACTTCGGTTGCCATGCTCGAGTGCCATAATCCTTAGATTTATCAAAAATAGCACAAATATCAATTATATTAGTTTTATCATTAATAGAATCAATCACAGAATTAACAAGAAAATATTCAAGAGGATCAAAGTCATGAGTTATGGAAACTCCCCTATCGATGAGTGACTCGATCATGTATAACTGATGGTTCTCGTCCTCATCTTCGGGCTGTTTTTCAACATTGAAGATGTTCACCTCGAGGGTCATGTTTCCAAAGGATAGCTTCATGAGTTCATTCCTGCAATTAATAAAAGCATTTGCAGTAGCAAGGAAAGGTCTACCTAAAATTAAAGGAATTTTAGAGTTAGTGTCAACAGTAGAGGTAGTATTAAGGATTAGGAAATCAACAGGATAGTAAAATTTATCAATTTGAATGAGAACATCCTCTACCACACCCTGGGGTACTTTGACTGAACGATCAGCCAATTGCAATACCACAGCAGTTGGTTTGATTTCTCCCAAACCTAGCTGCAAATAAATAGAAAATAGCATTAGATTTACACTAGCTCCTAAATCTAGCAAGGCCTGTCCAACCTCATGATTTCAAATGCTACATGCAATGGTTGGACAGCCAGGATCCTTGTATTTTGGGGGAATTATTTTCTCAATTAAAGCACTAACTTGCTCTGTTAGGAATGCTATTTTCTTTACATGGTGCTTCCTCTTAATGGTACACAAATCCTTGAGAACTTTTGCATAGGTAGGAACTTCTTTAATCACATGCAAAAGGGGAAGATTAAGTTTTACTTGCCTTAGGTTCTCTAGGATTTCATTGTTTAGGTCCATATTTTTCTTGTTCGATTTTAAGGCTTGATGGAATGGTGCCTTAATAGGACTTTTGGTAATGTCAGGGTCCTTGGGCAGCTCTAATCCATTGCTACCTTGACCCTTTTCCACATCCTCGGATTTGTTCATTGTTGGGATGTGTAATGTCTTACCACTTCTTGTCACAATGGTATTCACATTTTCCAGATTTGTCTGTGCCATGTGTTGACCATGGGGTGTGGACTGAGCTTGGGAAGGGAACTTACCTCGCTCATTCACACTCAAGAAGCCCATCAATTTGGACACTTGGCTCTTTATTTCCTTATTCTCTTCCACTACCTGTGTGATTAATGCTTCACACCTTTGGTTTATCTTACCCTATGCCTCAATAAAAGCATGTAAAGTGTCTTCTAAAGAACTCCTAGAGGATGAGGGTGCATGATATGGTGCAGGGTATGATCTAGGGGGTTGTGCAAGCTGATGGTTTTCAGACTTCCAGCTGAAATTGGGATGATTGTGCCATCCCGGATTATAGGTGTTAGAGAAGGGTGCAAGAGGCTTTTTGTACATGCCTAAGGCATTACATTGTTCCTCATACATCCCTCTCATATCAACAAATGTGGGGCACTCTTGGGCGAGATGGCCTACTCCGCCACACACAAAACATGGTTCCAAAGATTCAGCTTGATTAGTCATGTGTGTTGGCTTTGAACCATTAGTTTTTAATGCATCTAACTCCCTAGTGAGCATCTCGACCTTAGCTTTTAGTTTGTCTTCTTCCCTAAGATGGTATATTCCACCACCACTTGGGTTTCCTACAGGTTGTGACCTATTTGTGCCTTCAGTAGCACTAGGTCCAGTCCAAGTATGAGCTTTTTCAGCAAGCTCATTGAGGTATTCTATGGCCTCATCAGGATCATTTTGCAGAAATTCACCATTACACATCATCTCTACAAATTGACGCTCTCTATAGGTAAGTCTCTCATAAAAATAGCTCACTAAGCGCCAACTCTCATACCTACGGTGAGGACACATACTTAATAGCTCCTTAAATTTCTCCCAAGACTGATACAAAGTCTCATTATCCTTTTGTGCAAAGGTGGAGATTTGCCTTTTTAAAGCATTAATCTTATGTTGAAGGAAGTATTTATTGAAGAAGACC
The DNA here is from genome assembly GCA_023935145.1 of Bretschneidera sinensis. NCBI lineage: Eukaryota > Viridiplantae > Streptophyta > Magnoliopsida > Brassicales > Akaniaceae > Bretschneidera > Bretschneidera sinensis. The sequence goes on from CM043698.1 coordinate 73,169,430, forward strand.
TGAGTCATCTCATTCCATGTCCCAATAGATCGTGGTCTCAGCGAGTATAACCAACTCTTAGCTTTATCGTTCAAAGAGAAAGGAAAAAACTTGAGTCTCACTATATCATCAGTTGCATCTTGACTATGAAAAGTCGCAACTACTTCCTCGAACTCCCTAATGTGTACATATGCGTTTTCATTTTCCAAGCCATGAAATGTAGGGAGTAATTGTATCATCCCTGTTTTGAAATCTTGATGGCGAGTGTTGGCTGGAAAGATGATGCATGATGGTGTGGCTGTTCAGCTAGGATGCAAGTAATCTTTAAGTGTCCCAGCAACATTCTCATTAGGGTTTTCAGCTATGTTAACAAAGTCTTCTAAATTCTTGTTTAGGTGTACACTAGGGTTTGATCTAGGTGAGGTCTCACTAATTGACGTGGAAGGAAAGGGTAGCTCTACTTCGGGTCCTTTAATGAATCTACCTTGCGAATCTCTTGATCTAACCATACACCAAATTAGTTAAAAGGAAATAAATAAAACAAAACAAAACAAAAAAAAAGAAATCAGAAAATCAAAAACTTAAAGAAAAGAATAATAGTACCGTCTTATCTTAGAGTTGACAATCTTCCTTGTATGTAAGCGTGTTTCCCTGGCAACAGTGCCAAAATTTGATTACGCTCAAACTAATACATGGTTATTGTGTATAGTTGAGGTGTCGATCCCACGAGGAAAAGCGATTTACAAAGGAAAAGTGCAAACCTTAACACGAACGATGACAATCAAGTGAGAAAATATGAATTTTGATAATGAAGTAATTGTGAGAAAATTGTGTAAATAGATTGAAGAATATAATAAAGGAACAATAAGGTTTCAGGAATCCACCATAGGTTCGTTGCCTTATTCCAATCTTGATTCAGTTCTTTTTATCTCGATTACAAGTTTCACATCCCAAACAGGCAATCGGCAAATATTCAATCAAAGCATATGTAAACCCTAATGTAATTGATATGAATTACTCTTTACTTTTGATTTAAGCACACATGACCTATCCTATAGATTTATCAAGAAACGACAATATATCTTGATGACAATATCGTAGTAATGGACAAACCTAAAAGATAAATCTACCGGACTCAATCACATCCAATCAATCTTGACATAAGAAGAGCATTACTAGACTTATATCGAGGAGAAAGATATAATCATCGGATTAAGAGAAAGTCTTCTAATTAAATTAAAGAGTAAATCATAACAATGTTTTGACAATAAATCCTAACTACAACTGAATCAAAAAAGGAAAATAAGAACAACTACACTTAGGGATTCATCCCTTCGTCTTACTTGGAGATTAGTTGGCCATGGGGCTCATTCTTGAACACTTTGATGGAGGAGAATATAGCAGTCTTCTTGTATTTTCCAGCCTTAATGATCTCTCCTCTCAAACCCTAAGTGATCTATAAGTAATACAAAAGGTCCAAGGGTGTTTTAGGGTTTAAACAATCATTAAAGTCCTAATTCGGTCATAACTTGGAGAACAAAACTTCGTACTCGCGCCGCGGCTCAGATTGAGTCAGGCCGCGGCTCAAATTCTTCATTTTTCTTCACCTTCTGGAGGCCGCGGCCCTACCTGGTCCAGGCTACGGCGCACACTGAAGCTTCTTTCTTGCTCTTTTGGCTTAGTTCTGGAGGCCAAGGCTTGAATATTTTCAGGCCGCAGCGCACACACTCAACACTTGATTTCTCTTCATTTGTCCTTCCACAACCATGCCTTCACTCCGGTATGCCTCGAGTCTTTGTGCTTTAAGCAACGATAACTTTTCCTCCTCTTTTGAACTTAAAGTACCTGAAAATGCACCGAAATAGATCAATGATCCAAGAATGACACTTTAGAGTTGTTAACGTACAAAAGTGCAATTAAAACCTAGATCAACCCTAAAATGCTAACAATTAAGTACTATTAAGATGCATTTTATGACTCTCATCAATAAGCATCACAGATAATGCTGTTTCATCATTTCAAAACTCGAGATCGAGTTTTTTTCTAAGTGGTGAAGAATGATGGGGTATAAAAGGGTATGAGAAAAAAATTGTAATCATAAAAGAATTATATTTTAGTTGGGATCTTAGGACATAATATTTGATTATGATTTAATTTCTTGGGATAGGATTAAGAGATAGTATTTCACTAGTGTTGATTTTATTTATTTATTTAAAGTGTTGTAGTAGGACTGGGATTCTTAAAAGTCTCTATATAAGAGAGGTCTTGCCAATTTTCAGTTAGTTTTAAATGAATAAATATTATTGATATTGAGTATCAATTTCTTCTCAACCTTCAAGTAACCTAGATTATTTTTCAATCCATAGGGTAGCCTAGTTTCCATTTCTTTATCTCTTCTTTTCTATTTCTTTCTTACTTTATGTTCTACATCACTTACCTTTTGGTTGTCTACTGTTCATTCTTGCCTATGAAGATGTGCATGCTTACAAGCTGTGTTTTCCCATATGGAACAAGTAATGATTACGTAGACTATCCTTACGAAATTTTTTTAAAAAAAGAAGAAGATGATTTGGAGTCCATGTAGGAAAGAGTGTCCTATTCTAGAAATAAGATGATAAGTATCCTATTATAGTAAAAATAATATTTTCTTTTTCAATAAAAATGCTATATAAATCCCTCTATTTTGGAAAAAAAAATCCAGAAATCAATGAAAGTACATGCATGGATGATATGTTGTAATGCAATACCTGTGGTCGATATGTATAACAGTGTGCATATTGGAACTATTAACTATTAAGCATAATCCTATTAGATCAACTTTACAAAAATATCTTTAATTTTCAAGAAATTATCGTAAATGAGTCAAGCCCTAAATATTTAATCATAAATTAGACAAGAGTTAGGAGCTATATATACTTTCTAGATGGACCTATTGTAAGATAGGGTAAATCTTATACAAGATATAATTTCATTACAGCTTTGTTGTTTTGGTCATGAATACCAAATAAACTGAAGATGATGACGATGATGACGATGATTTTCTTTAAAGTCGAAATCATGGTTTGTTATGAAATTTTATTTTTCTCTTCTTTTGATTATTTGTTGTGAACTACTCGTTTGATTTAAAGCATGCACTTTTTCAAAATAAATAAATAAACATGATCTTTAATTTACTTTTATACGGTAATTAGGACTGCAAATCGGATCGATGGTTTTCCAATAAAGATAGGTGGAGATATTGTCAATAGGCTGCAGCTAGCCGAGGTTGGTTACACCTTATGACATCGTGAGGGTCATGATAGCATTATCCCATATATTGACCTGACTGATGAGGGAAGGACAATTGTCATATACTTATTGTAAGGAAACTGGCAAAATTGACCCTTCAAATTTATCAAATGATGCTAACAACCACACTGTACTTGTTGAAGGAGCAACCCAAGAAAATTTTCGAATCATGAGGAGCAACAGCACGGAGTATGACAATATTTCCTAATAATATCGGATAATGTCATATTTTCGTACCAAACCTTCATAAACTTCTTTACTGATTGAATGTTCCAATATGTTCACTGATCAAAGAATTTAGATCAGCTTGACACAAATTGATACAATGAGTACCAAACCTTCATAAACTTCTTTACTGTGATTCTGTTTTTCATCTTTTTATGGACAAGTTTATTGTACTTAATAATGACAGCATGCAATTTTAGGTGCTGCAAATGTATTGGTACTCTTTTCAGGTCAAAATGACCTGTTCATTTGTGAATAAAAGGAAAACTGATTTGATGCAACCATAAATGGGAGATAGATAGCATAGAATTTATATTTTTTTTAAATGCTTCGATGCCATTATGTACCACTAGATAGAAACCTTAGTCCAATCCATGACATAAGTTTTGCAAATCCTAAACTAACCAAACTCATAATTTGTAAATCGTAATATTATTGATCAATATGAGATACTTTTTGGTGCAATGCTTAAATACATGATTTCTGCATATACATTTTTTATGAATTTTTTAAATTAAATTAAATCTTGTGATGAACATGTTTAAGGGTTCCAAATTAACTATATGGCTTTTGTGTAGATCTCTTTCAAAAACGTACGATCGTCAAACTTGACAAACTTAGGATCTTAAATAAGACATATATATAATTAAATATTTAATTTTGCGAGTACGTATTTCTTGGTGAAATTTAATGGATAATAATTAAATAAAAGTTTCTTAGCGATGGCTAAAATAACCAAAAAATGATAAGAAATAATTCTACGTGAGATTTATTGAAACTTCGAACCTAAAAAACAACTCTTTTAACTATGTTGAACAATTCTAACCCCATTTCGCAATAGATAGCCAGGGTCATGATATTATTTTAAATTTAACTCATTGAGGGTTTCTATTTTGTGGCTTAAGAATTTCAAATAACATAAATCTTTATTTTCAACTATTATTTTATTGTGAAAGAAAATATGAGCATGTCTATGCAAAATGGACAAAAATTAAAATGTATCATACATAGATGGGTCGAAGACCGGGAAGTAATAAAATTATTTCCTCTCTACAACTTCATTTATTTTAGGTCCATCATACTATTTGAACCATCAATGAAAATTAAAACCAAAATAAACCACCCAGAAGTTTATTAGTTACACAATGACACATGTCAAAAATAAGCTTGTAACTTCTCAAATTTACAGTAAAAAGCTAATATTGTATCGAGTGATCGCGTGTCGTGATTCAAAGCGATTATTGTGATCCGTTTTGATGGTTTATCTTAGTGGTTCAAAGAGTAGCTTTCATTTTAGGTGGTTAATAAATTAGATGATAATACTATTCTCTTTGCTGTTAAAAAAATAGTAAAACTATACATGAACTATATGTGGATGTGAGACTTGGTCCTGAAGATCTCTATCTGCTATATAGATTTGTCTCTGAGAAATGCTTATCTATTTAGGTTTCAAATTGTTGCACACCAAGAATGCTATGGAGCTAGCAACCTTAAGGAATTTACTTCATTGGTTTGTTGACCATGCGAAACATATAATGTTGATCAAGAGTGTATGGATTGCAACACCTGGTTGAGGGATCTTTTAATGTTTTTATAGTTCTGCACGATGAAGCTTTTAGGGTTTTTGTCTTTCGCCTTTACTTTTGGAGTATTGTTTTCTCTTTTAGTCCGTTCCAATGATTCTTTATACTGTTTTCCATGTGCCTACTCAACCACGAGGCTTTTTAATATACAATTGTAGTATATGTGATATCAATGACGTCAATTAGTTTTCGGGTGACGAAACTTCTCATTTATTTACAATAACCAACTTGCTTTAGAAGTTAATACATAAAATTAATTGAGAAGCACATATTACTATTGAATTTATTAAGAAGCCTCGACTAAGTGTATGGAGTGTTAAAGTACAAAGAAATAATTGAGCTCGTTCAATCAATTTAGACTTTTAAAATAATTAGTTACTCAGTTATTTCTTAACATGGTATAAGAAGAGCTCTAAGTCATGGGGATGCCTCTTTTTCATTATTATTACTTGACTCAGTTTGTTTCCCTTTCAGGTTGGGCTTTCTTTCATTTGGGCTTCATGTGTAAAGCATTTAATCATTTTTTCGGCTTACAAGTGAGAGTTTGTGTTCAAATATAAAAACTTAAGGGGTAATTTCTCATCAACTTAAACTTTTGGGATAATTAGTAACTCATTCATTTCTTAACATGAAGAATATTATAAAGAATCGTTAGAACGCACCAAAAGAGAAAGCAATAATATGTGTTTCTTAATATTTTAGTTCTACCTATTAACTTCTAAGGTAAGTTTGTGCTTCCTAATTAATTCTACGTATTACTATCAAATATAGTAATACTCAATTCTATTATAGAAATTTATGTAAAAAAAATAAAATTCATTTGTTAGGGTTTAAAAGCGTTGTTCAATCTGCACCCCTATATAAAAGAAATCATCTACTATCATGCAACAAATTTCTTTAGTTCACACTTAGTAAGATTAGCAGGAAAATTTTTGCATATGTCATTGACATTAATCTGCTCATATATATGAAAGTTACTCTAAAAAATGTTGCACATATACTATATTGAAACTCTGCATATTTAAGTACAGATTGGATTATTGGTGTCATTGTAAACTTAGACTATTGTTTATTCAAAATTCGATATCAAGCGTGGAACTAATATATAAACTGTGCACTGCATGCCATCTTCATGATGCTCCTTGGAGAGAAAAGACCGAGGACATTGAGTTTGCATACTTACCAAATGATGAGCTGGTGGACATGATTTTCATTTAGCACGAGGCCGCATCAAGAAGAGCATCGAAGGCTAACTGAGAGTGACAAGATAGGAAGCCTGAAACCAAAATCTGGTAATATTTAATTCTATCCATATATTTCTAGTTATAGAAATCAATACAAAAACAATAAATTAATCATCTATTAAGGTTAAGAGAGTCATTCAACTTGCACTCGCATTTAAAAGAATCATGTACTATCATGCAACAACCTTTTTTTTTTTGTTGTGGAAAAAATGCAACAAACCTCTTTGGCCCTTATAGAATAAAAGTTTACGTGGAATTCTTAGTTAGACCGAGCCAAAAACATCTCGTCCGAAGCTTCATTAGAAAGTTTAGGGAACTTCACTGGTAACATTATTTTTTGGATCCCACACTTATTGCTGATTTTATAATGAAGTTTTTTAAAATTACCAATGAAGTTTCGGATAGGTCTAAAACATTTAATAAATTTTGAAAGTATACTCATCTTAGAAGCAAATATTTTGCATACGTCAGTGACACTAATCTGGTAATATATACACATAAAAGTTACTCGGCAAAAAGATGAGCATAAATGATATTGAAACTCTTTATGTGTACGCATATATTGGATTGTTGAGACCATCACAATTTAGATATCTTTTTTAAAATTCAGTGTCAAGCATGGAGTTAATATCTAAGATTATATGAAAGTAACAGTAGCAATTAGCACTCATCACGTTGCCTAAAATATATTTTATCTTTTCGTTGCCTACTATCAATTCTCGCTTACGAATATGTTTGTGCTTACGACTAGTTTTTTTTCAGTATTGAAAAAAGTAACTCTTAGTATACATAGACTATCCTTACCAAATAAAAGAAAAAAATAATTTGGAGTCTGGCAAAAATTAAGTGTCCTATTCTAGAAATAACATTATAAGTATCCTATTGTTGATGCCGAAAAACTGTTGTTGCTATCGTGGGCTAGATTCTGACGTGACTTGGCTGCTGACATGGTCTGGATGCTAACGTGGCCCTGCACAGGTAAGAGAAGTGAACTAAAAGACACTCGAAAGGAGGGGAGGGGGAGACCTCCGAGAGCACTCCGACATTCAAGTTAGAACGAGGGCTTGAGAGAGACTGAGGCCGAGGATTCTATTTTAAGTTAAGTAGTGCTAAGAAAAGTAGGACTCAGAGGTAAGTCTTAATAGCGTGATAAGCGCGTTGAGTGTGTCAGGGTGGTCGCGTGTATCAGAGGGGATTAGGTCCATTAATTGCATTTTGACGTGGTGGTGGCGTCGCTTGTTTGTTCCACGTTTGCCTTGCCATGCTGAGGAGGCTTGATGCATGTCGTCATCCTGCAGGTAATATCTGAGTCCATGTGTGGGCTTCTTATTGGGCCGTTTCTTATTAGGTCGGGGTATTATGTGCTTCATCAGTGGGTTACTTATTGGTCCGAGGTGTTATGGGCTTTATCAGTGGGCCAAGTTGTTATGAGCTGCATCATAAGCCCCCCACTTCCTCAGGTACTTGTGCCTTGAGGAAGTAAAATGTGATGTGTTGTGGCCGAACATTTATACTTGTGATTTTTCAAGAAACGAGATGGGGCCTCGGTCAGGAGAACTTTTGGCTGAGCGTATGTGAAACAGTTCATGCTCTCAAACTTGGAGAAATTAGGCCGTGCGTGTGACAAGCAACTCACACACTCAGTCTTGGAGAAATTAGGCCGAGCGTATGCAAAGCAGCCCTTACACTCAGGCTTGGAGAAATTAGGCTGAGCGTATGACAAGCAGCTCATATGCACGGACTTGGAGAATTTTGACCGAGCGTATGTAAAGTAGTTTATATACTCGGACTTGGAGAAATTTGGCCGAGCGTATGCAAAGCAGCTTATACACTCGAACTTGGAGAAATTTGGCCGAGCGTATGATAAGCAGCACATACACTTGGACTTGGAGAAATTTGGCCGAGCGTATGACAAGCAGCTCATACGCTCGGACTTGGAGAATTTTGGCCTAGTGTACGACAAGCAGCTCACACGCTCGGTCTTGGAGAAATTAGGCCGAGTGTATGCAAAGCAGCCCATACGCTCAGGCTTGGAGAAATTAGGCTGAGCGTATGACAAGCAGCTCATACGCACGAACTTGGAGAATTTTAGCCAAGCGTATGTAAAGCAGCTCATACGCTTGGACTTGGAGAAATTTGACCGAGTGTATGCAAAGCAGCTCATACGCTCGGACTTGGAGAAATTTGGCCAAGCGTATGATAAGCAGCTCATACACTTGGACTTGGAGAAATTTGGCCGAGCGTATGCAAAACAGTTCATATGCTCGGACTTAGAGAAATTTGGCTGAGTGTACGACAAGCAGCTCATACGCTCAGACTTGGAGAATTTTGGCCGAGCGTACGATAAGCAGCTCATACGCTCGGACTTGGAGAATTTTGGCTGAGCGTATGCAAAGCAGCTCATACGCTTGGACTTGGAGAAATTTTGCCGAGCGTAATCAAAGCAGTTCATACACTCAGACTTGAAAAAACTAGGCCGAGCGTATGACAAGCAGCTCATACGCTCAGACTTAGAGAAACTAGGCCGAGTATATGACAAGCAGCTCATACACTCGGACTTGGAAAAATTTGGTCGAGCGTAGGACAAGCAACTAATATGCTCAGACTTGGAGAAATTGGGCTGAGTGTATGCAAAGTAGCTCATACGCTCGGACTTGGAGAAATTTTGTTGAGTGTATGACAAGCAGCTCATATGCTCGGACCTGAAGAATTTTGGCCGAATGTACAACAAGCAGCTTATACGCTCGGACTTAGATAATTTTGGCCGAGCATATGCAAAGCAGCTTATACACTCGGACTTAGAGAAATTTGGCCGAGCATATGCAAAGCAGCTCAAATGCTCGGACTTGGAGAAATTTGGCCGAGTGTATGCAAAACAGCTCATTCGCTCGGACTTGGAGAAATTTGGCCGAGCGTATGAAAAGCAGCTCATACACTTGAACTTGAAGAATTTTGTCCGAACGTATGCAAAGCAGGTCATATGCTCGGACTTAGAGAAACTAGGCCAAGTGTATGACAAGCAGCTTATACACTCGGACTTAGAGAAATTTGGATCATGGGCCTTCTCATGTGTTTCTTTGCTTTGTTTCTACGTGTCCTCCATCATCTTGGGCCTATGGGCTTTTCTCTGTTTTAGGTCCATGGGCTTATGCTTTTCTTTGTGCCCATGGGCTTCTTTTTTTTGGGCCCATGGGCCTTTTGGGGGTGTAATAAATGATGACGACTACTTTTTAAATGGCAGCGCTTTGGGCTTAGTGAAGGTCACGCTTTTATGACAGCTGGTACCTTGGGGAGAGGAAACGATGCCTGGGTGACGACAAAGGTCGCGTCCTTTTATTTGGAGGGTTGAATTAATTCTCCTCATTTCTGTTGCCCCAACCTCTATAAAGAGGATCCATCCTCATTTTCTTCCTCACTTGCACATAGAGATCTTTGAGAGCACACAACCAGAGAAATTTCTTGAGAGCACTCGATTTTCTTAAGAAGTCATTCAAAACAATATCTTTGTGAGTACCATGTCTGACGATAGTGAGTTGAGTAGAGATCTTTCGAGGGAGTTGGAGGAAGCGATGGATGTTTCCTCTAGTGATGGGGTCTCTTCCTTGGAGTCCGTCTCCCAGGAGGGCGTCCTAGCCCTTGTCCATTATATTCCCGAGAGAGATGATGGAGGGAGTGAGGAAGAAGAATATCCTAGGGAGGACATGGATAAGGCGCCCTTAGGCATTAGGGAGGATGGCACAGAGGCCGAGAGAGAGGAGTGGATGTTCGAAGCGAACTCCATCTCGAGCGTGGTGGAGGAGGCTGAGCTCGTGGGGATGAGGATAAAGTATAAAATCCCCATGGAGTACCACCTGAAGGCACCAGAGGGTGGAGAGAGAGCATACGATGCCCTTCCGAGCTGCCCACCTTACGAGCTGTGCGTTTGTGAACAGAACTTTAAGGTAGGGCTTAGGCTCCATCTCCACCCGTTCTTCTGCTCGTTGCTCAGATATTTCGGTATAGCGCAGAGTCAGCTGGTGCTCAACTCAATCCAACTGATCCTGGCATTCATTATCTTGTGCCAGGAGGTGGGTGGAGTGATAAACATAAATGTGTTCAAAGCCCACTTTCAGATAGCCCGGCTTAGGCAAATCGGGTGGGTCATAGTCAGCTCGAGGGCTCAGAAGAGTGTTTTGAAGAAGTAGCCCTCCTCCATAAAGAGGTGGAAGAGACACTTCCTTTTCATAAGGAGTGCTGAGAGCTTCGGTGTCCCCCTCAGTTGGAGCTTGGACCATGCTGGCAAGTGTAAGAAGCCGCACCTCCTGCACCGAGAGCAAGAGATGCTGAAGGCTATACTGGTTACGCCCTTGGATATCGAGGTGCTTAGAGATAACGAAGAACTCCACAGGCGCGGCCTCTACCATCCTAACATTCCACCGAACCTTGAGCACGGTAGCCCTTAGCCTTTTTTAGCTTGTTAAAATTCGATTTTTGTTTCCAAGTTACTAATGCCCTTCTCTTGTGCAGAGATGGAGATGGTCGCCCAAGCAAGGGAGAGGGTCAGACGCATGGTCTAAGAGAAGAAGAGGGCCGCTGAGGCAAGTAGCTCTGCCCAAGAGCAGAGAAAGAAGGCCCGGGCTTCAACCCCGGTTCCCATCCTTGTGGAGAGCCCTCCAAGGCCTCTTGTTTCCGAAGCAGTGGCGGTTCTTACTATGCCGACCCCTACCCCGAGGCCATCCTCCTCCAGGGAGGAGTCTGGGGTTTCTGCTCCCTTCATGCCCAGGTGGGCGCTGAAGGTCGACGACTCGATGTTTGGGCATCCCTGAGTCGCTCGTGAACATCTTATCATGGGAATCCCCTCCTGTGATATGTTGGAGCTCTCCAAGAAGCCCTTTGAGGGCCTTTGTTTGGCCATGGAGGTCGTGGCCTCTCAAGTATGGTTCTTTCCCTCGTCCTTAATTTTTTAGTTAGTTTTCTTTTCATATTACGACTATTTTTCATAAGGCCACTTTTCTGTTGCAGGCCGGAGTCATTGCCACGGTCCTCACTCTTCGTACTGCTGATATGGCCGATCATTTGTCCAAGACACAAAAAAGCTAGATGAGACCAGGGAACTCGCCTGGGCCTTGTCCACAACCCTTGAGGTCGCTGAGAGGGCCAAGGACACGATGGTCATGGAGAAGGACCACCATCGCCAGGCCGAGGAGGCCTTGAGGAAAGAGAATAATCTGCTGATGGCTGAGATGGAAGAGGCGGCCTGTAAAGTGGCAGAGAGAGAAAAGGCTTTGCTGGAGGAGGGCGGGGCTCAGTTCCTAGCAGGCTTTAATGAAGCCAAGAGGAAGGCCGAGTCTCTCTACCCGGGAGTCGACTTTTCTAGCCTGGAGTTCTGTTGCATTATGCAGGACCTACCTCAAGGGCTGATCGGTTAGGAGGATAATTGTGTGCGCCTAGAAATATGGCCGGAGTTTTCGTGTAGCTATCACGAGAGCATACGCCATCTTCTCAATAGGGGGATACCTTACTTCTGCTTCATGGAAGATTCTACTAACATAGTAGATGGGTCTCTGAATGCCTTATTCTTCTCGGATCAGGACAGAGGCCACAGTGCCTTGCCCAGTTGACAAGTATAGGAATAGTTCTTCTCTTGGAAGTGGTTTGGTTAATAGCGGGAGCGAGCTCAGATGCTATTTTAACCCTTCAAATGCTTCCTGGCAATTTTCTATCCAAGAAAAATCTTTCCCCTTCCTGATGGCCTTGAAGAAATATAGGCATCTTTCTGCAGACTTGGACATAAAGCGACTCAGGGTGACAGCTATCCCGATGAGCCGTTGTACTTCTTTCACGGACTTAGGAGAGGTCGTATCAAGAATGGCCTTTATCTTTTCTGTGTTGACTTTTATTCCCCTTTGGGTGACCATGAACCCTAGGAACTTCCCCCTCGTCACTTCGGATGCGCACTTTGTTGGATTCAATCTCATATTATGTTTGTGCAGTACCCCAAATGCTTCTTCTAAATTGGATGTGTGGTTTCGTGCCTCTATACTCTTGACCAGCATATCATCTACGTAAACTTCTATGTTTCGCCCTATCTGCCCTTTGAAGATCTTATTCACCAGCCTTTGATAGGTTGCACCGATATTCTTGAGTCCGAAGGGTATGACCTTACAGTAATACAACCCTTGGTCAATGATAAAGGCGGTCTTGTCTTGGTTTGGCCCATACATGAAAATTTGGTTGTAGTCGGAGTATGTGTCCATAAAGGAGAGGAGTTCGTGCCCCGAAGTGGCATCCACCAACTAATCGACTTGAGGAAAAAGAAAGTTATCGTTTGGACAGGCTTTGTATAGATTGGTGAAGTCAATGCAGGTTCGCCATTTACAGCTGGCTTTTCGGACTATCATTACGTTAGACACCCACTCGAGGTATTTTGCCTCCTGGATGAAGCCAACCTCAAGCTGTTTGTCTACCTCGGCATTGATGGCAGCCTTGCTTTCTGGGGCAAAAGTTCTTTTCTTTTGGACGACTAGCTTGTACTTTGGGTCCACATTTAGGCGATGCTCAATGGTCTTGGGGTCGATCCCAAGCATGTCTGATGCGGACCAGGCGAACCAGTCCCGGTTCTTCTGGAGAATGGAAAGGAGCTCTTCCCTGTGTTTTTCGGAAAGGTTTGATCTTATCTGGATGGTTTGGTTGGGGTCTTCCCCAAGGGGTACTAGAGTCAGCTCTTCCACTGATCGCCTTCTTGGGGTCTTCATCTCATCCTTGAGGTCTTCTACATCAAGGAGTAGGGCTTCAGTTTTCTTCCCTTCCTTGATAGCATTCAGATAGTAGGATCGAGAGGCCCTCTGATCACCCCTGATTATTCTCATCCCCTTACTGGTGGGAAACTTAACTTTCAGATGGTACGTGGAGACAACGACTTTTAGCTTGTTGAGGGTAGGTCGCCTGAGGATCATGTTATAAGAGGAGGGTTGCTTTACTACCAAGAAAGTGGTTTGCACAGTGGATATCCGCGGTGTTGTCCCTGTCATAACAGGGAGGATTATGCTTCCCTCGGTGAAGACTGGATATTCGCCAAACCATAGAGGGGGGCCCGGGGCCAGCTCTAAACGCTCGTTCTTTAGCTCCATGCGTTGGAAGGCGTCATAGAATAATATATCTGTCAAACTTTCGTTGTCAATTAAAACACACCATACTTCATGATTTCCCACCAGGAGGGAGACCACTACGGCATCATCATGAGGAGTTTTTACATCTTCCAAGTCGTCTTCCATGAAGGAGATCACTAGCCCCGACTTTTTTCGCTTATGAGGTCCGTCGACAGAGGCCACGGTTCTAGCATACGCCTTACTGCTTTGCCTCGAGCTTGCACCAGCTACAGGGCCTCTATATATTGTCTTGATGATCCGGGTGGTAGTTACCACTTCTTGGTTCTTTTGATCTGGTGCTTCCCACTCGGCTCTAGAGACTCACCGAGGGTTTTGTTGCTCTCGATCTTGGAGATGAAGACTTATGGGGTCTCTCATTGGCTAAGCGGGAGCTTCTCTTCTCTGAGGCCTTGTAAACTCCTTTAAAAGCCCCTGGCTGATAAGGGCTTCAATCTGTTCCTTCAAGGCATTGCATTCTTCGGTATCGTGGCTGTAGTTTTTGTGGAAACGGCACCATTATCTCTGATCCCCACCAAGGTGTGGCATCCTGGGCGGCCATTAGAGGATTGACTTGTCTTGAAGCTGCATGAGGACGTTGGTCCTGGATGCGTTGAGAGGGGTGAAACCATCCAACCGGGGGTCGGGCTTGTACCTGTTGTCTTGGTGAGGTCTCTTGGCCGCCCCTCTCTATGAGTTAATGTCCTTTATCTTCTTTTATTTTTCCTCTTCTCTTTATCTCCTGAATACCTGGTTGTCTTCTACCAACATATACTTCTCTACTCAGGCCAGGACCTTGTTCATGCTCTTGGGTGAGTGCCGGGTGAGCTTGGAGTTGAAGATCTCGGACCTCAGCATATTCTTAAACGCCATCTTCTGGACATTTGGGTTGAGGTTTGGGATTTCCCAAGCGGCTGTGTTGAACCTGGATATGTAGGCTCGAAGCCTCTCTCCACAATGCTGGATAATGTTGAACAAGCTCTCTGAGGTCGTCTTTGGTCCCTTGCTGCTGAGAAAGTGCGAAGCAAAGGCATATCTGAGTTCTCTAAAATTGCTAATGCTCTTCAGCCTCAGACGCGAATACCAAGTACCTGCGGCCTTCTCGAGAGTCAAGGGGAAGGCACGACACATGATAGGGTCGGAATGTCAGTGTAGCATCATGGTCGTCTTGTAATGCTGCAAATGGTCTAGAGGGTCCCCTGAACCGTCGTGCATTCTGACCTATGGCATTCTGAAGTTAAAGGGGAGTGGAGTCTCGGGAACATCTTCTATGAATAGGGGCATTCAAGATACTAAGACTTCTGTGTTTCAAGGCCAAGTCTATTTTTTCTTCCATCTCTTCGAACTGTCTGTCTAGGTTGAAGTTACTCTTCGAGGAAGAGCTTTCCTTAGAGCGGCTGCAATGCAGCGAGGGCTCGGTAAGGGGCTGCTTGTAGGTAGGATCATCTCTGTCAGATGACTCTGCTTGCTCGGGAGCTTGGTGGAGAGAAAAGGAAGGTTGCTGGCCTCCGCCTCGGACTTGGGCTGCCAAATCGGCTATCATCCGGGAGAGTTCTTGCAATTGGGCTTGAGTCACAAGGGCAGCATAACGATGTGCGACCGCTTCCTTGTAATCAGGAGAGTTGATCCCGGAGAGATGAAGGCGCTGCTCTCTGACAGGGGGCCGTCTGCTCTACCCAGGGGTTGCATGCTCGGGAATTACAGGGAATCTGGGTTTAGATTGCTGGCTGTGGGTGCTGCCCCGAATGGGAGCAGAGCATGCTCTTGGGGCTTCCTTGTCGGTCCTTCTCGTATTGCTTCTTGGCAGCATCGCAACAGATGAGTTCTTTTATACTTCTTCATTTTTGCTATAGCGAGAAATTGTGGTTTCCGACGGACAGCGCCAATCTGTTGATGCCAAAAAACCATTGTTGCTGTCGTGGCTTGGATTCTGACGTGGCCTGGATGCTGACGTGGTCTGGATGCTGACGTGGCCCTGCATAAGTAAGAGAAGTGAACTAAAAGACCCTCGGAATAAGGCGAGGGGAGACCTCCGAGGGCCCTCTGACATTCAAGTTAGAACGAGGGCTTGAGAGAGACCGAGGCCGACGGATATCTTTTTAAGTCAAATAGTGCTAAGAAAAGTAAAGTCTTGTTTTTTTGGACTTACATACCTCAGACTATATATAGCTCTCCGAGTGGAGTCTGCCCACGTGGGGAAGGCATGGGTCCATCCGTCTGATCTGGGGACTCAGAGGTAAGTCTTAATAGCGTGATCAGGGCGTTGAGTGTGTCAAGGTGGTCGCGTGTATCAGAGGGGATTAGGTCCGTTAATTGTGCTTTGACGTGGCGGTGGCGTCGCTCGCTTGTTCCATGTTTGCCTTGCCATGCTGAGGAGGCTTGACGCATGTCGTCGTCTTGTAGGTGACATCTAAGTCCATGTTTGGGTTTCTTATTGGGCCGTTTCTTATTGGACCGGGGTGTTATGGGCTTCATCAGTGGGCCAGGTTGTTATAGGCTGCATCACAGGCCAAGTTGTTATGGGCTGCATCACCTGTTATGGTAAAAAAAGATTTTACATATGCCTACTTTGGTAAAAAAAAATCCAGGAATCAGAGGAAGCACATGCATGGATGATGTGTTGTTATGCAATACTTGTGGTTGATATGTATAACAGTTTGTATATTGGATCTATTAACTATTAAGCATCATCCTATAATTAGATCAGCTTTACAAAAATGTCCTTAATTTTCAAGTTCTTTCCTGTAAATGAGTCAAGCCCTAAATATTTAACCTGGATAGGACAAGAGTTAGCAGCTATATATATACCTTGTTAATGCACCTATTGTTAGATAGAGTTAATAGACTCAATACTATAGTTTATTACTACTCTACCTGATACAATTTCTGTTTTGGTTATGAATAATGAAGAAATAGAAGATGATGATAATTATGACAACAATTTTTCTTCAAGTCGTAATCAAGGTTTGTTATGAAACTTTATTTTTGGTTTCTCTTTTCTGTATGTTATTTTGCGCATTTGATTTCATGTGTGTTTTTTCTTAATTAAATAAATTTTTATTTAATTTACTACTATATGGTGATCATGAGAATAGATCAGATCGAGGAATTACCAGAAAAGATCGGAGGGGTATTGTCAGCAGCATTTCTTCAGGACCAGAACTGGACAAAATGCTTCTTGAGGCTATCCTGCACTCAACCCCGTCCTATGATACAAGGTAAGCTTTATGGTATTGGTAATCTTTATCAAAGCCACTGTCTGTCAAATAGTCAAAGCAAAAGGTGGTGATCCTAAGTGATTTTTACAGTACATCAAAAGTTGAATTAGTGGTTAATTGTCTAGTATCTTGTTCATGTAGAGCCACTTTAACCTTGGAATAATGAAAATTCATAGGTATTAATAAATTGTCAGTATTTTTGTTCTTTTTCTAATTGTTGAGTATTGGGTATTAGCCTTTCTGCCACTAAACATTCTCTAACATTTTCAAATTCAAATATGATCCAGAATCCAACAGCAGCATTCGATCCATTCTTGTAGTAAAGACCCATCCAACGTAAATCCCCTGTTGAGGGCCCATTTGGAAAGGCTACCCAGAAGGCTCTACAGAGGTCTCATAGGGAGATTGGCCATAGGGAGAGGAGGTGAGCTCATTGAGAAAGGCCAAAAGTCTGGGCTTCGCTTCAAATTGGGCTCTCAAAGCAATATCATGCCATTTTCACTCTCATGATTGGCAAGAAAGAGGGTAAGAGGCTGGGTGTACTCATCAAAACAAATCCTCAGCATGTATGGTCTTGCGCTGCTCATGCTGGCAATGCTCGTTATGAACAGAGACACACCCCTGCATAGTCTCTTTGGAGTTGTCGGAGATTTTGGCATGAGGAGGGAGGATCCGGCTGATTATACAGATTATATTTGCGATAGGCATGTATTGATCATGCTCGCGAACCATACATATATGGCGGATGGATGATGTTGCTGTTGTCGTTGGCAGTTGCCAGTGTTGTTGTTGTTTGATTAATTAGCCTGCAACAAATTCAATCCAGAGCTTGATTTTGCATTCTTTACCTGATGAGGACAATTATACTTATTAGAAGGAAACCGATAATATTGTGTTTAAACTTATCAAATGGTGCAAACAAGTGCACTGTACCTTGTGAACAAATTTTTTGATAAAAAAAAGTTTATTTTTTCCTTAACATTTACGTACATATATGTGTATATATTTTCTTGATATCTTTACTAAATTTAACAATAAAATAACCGCAACTAATTTAAATTTTATTAATTTATTCTTTTTATTTTTACCAATTGTTTCTTTATGGTTGTCAATTAAATAATATTTGTTTGCCCACTGATGCTTTAGGTGATGGTTTGGTACTTGTCTATCATAGTTAACAATGCTGAAGTTAATTAGAAATGTTTTTTTTTAAGGGAAAAAGCAATTATTATTGATCAGCATCAAAGATGCGAAATATATAAACAGATTCGACCAAACAAAATGATTCAAAACCAAAAATGGAACAAATAGGACAAGCTTAAGCAACATCAAAACTGGAAACACTCCAACTAAAGAGGAACAACCATCATCCAAATCTAAGCGGAAAAATCTAGGAGCTAAAACTAGCCGGGTTGAAGTTTGGAGAATTATCTTTATTATGATTCTCTTTTTCATCTTTTTTATGGACAAGTTTTATAGTACTTATTAATGGCTACTTGCAATTTTAGGTATTGCAAATGTATGAGTACCAGGGTTTTAAATAGCTACCAAAATGCGATATAGCGGCCACTATATAGCGGTAGCGATAGGTATCACAATTACTTTTCACCATTATTTGCGGAAGAGTGGAATTCACGGTTATATAGCGGAACGTCACAGCCACGAAGAGCTGTATAACTCCATGAACACGATGCCCTCCACAACTGCTATTCATTGTTGTGATGCCCGCAACTTATATTTTAAATTTTTGCAAAGTTAAAAAAATTCGTGACTACGATACATACTTGTGATCCACATTTTAACACCTGCAATATCCGCAACCGCGATAAATACTATGCGATCGTATTTGCGATCGCAACCGCAATTTAAAACCTTGATTGGTACTTTTTTTAGGTCAAAATGACCTATTTATTGGTGAATAAAAAGAAACCGATTTCATGCAACAATAAATGGATGATAGACAACAGAGAATCTATTTCAATTTTTTTATTTATAAAAAAATGCCTCAATGTTTTTTTCCAAGATAAAAATAGAATTATATCTAATAATGAGCTAGCATCCACAGATTCATTACATAGACAGCAACCGCCCCAAAAACGCAGCACCAGCAAACCCAACCAAACAACTAAAAGAAAACTATATAACTATCCTACAATCACTAGCATAAGACATAGACAACCTGGCAACAAAACTCTAAGCAGCACCACCACGAATTCCATCAGGTTAGCCGAAAAACTCAAGCCAAAGTCAAACCCAAAAATAAACAAAAGTGCTTCAAATCCTACTACATTTCTGTCGATCTTTCAGCTCCAACCTCCAATTGATACAGACTTTCAATAACCTCATCCTAATTTACATAAAAAGCTAAGCCCATATTCTTGCTCAACTCCCATGTTTTAACCACCTCAACCCTTTTTGTTTTTAAAGAAAACCTCCTTGAGGTGGAGGGGATTTGGTTGGACCCTACCCGTTTATTAGCAAAAGAAATAAAAAGGTACAAACGAATGGGTTTTAACCGCCTCAACCCAGGCAGCCTCTTACCTAAGAGGGGAAAAGGCATCACACCTGGATTCATCAAATACTAGTCCCCTTTGCTCATCAACATCTAATGATTGACATTCTCTAGCCGAACGAACGCATCCTTCACTGATAACAAGACATCGAATCTAACTTCTGGATCGCTAAACTCAACTGGCTTCTTCTTTGCAGCACCACCCTTCCTATTATATTATCACCTTACACCTTCCATCAACTCCCCTTTCTTTGAGAACATTCTGTTAAGAATAATTGAATTACCAATATATTATCCCCCGCACATGCATGCCCATTGATTGATTAAAGGCTTTGCACGTGAAACCCAATGAAAGAAAACCCAAACATCCGAAAGTGCAATGAACTAGGTCAAATATTAAATAAAAAAAGGTATCCTCACGACTCGAAACCAAGACCTAAAGCTCAGATATCATATTAAGAAATAATTGAGATATTTCTCTTGAGCTTAAGCTTTTGGGATAATTGATAACTTAATTATTCTTAATATTTTAACACATTCTCTATTTATTCTTCCCCATGAATTGGGTATTGAGAAGGTAATAAAAGGTGGGTTTGGGGCTTTAAGTCTCTCCAAGTGCCCAGTCAATCGCAAGGATTCTCAAAATATTCATGTGCTTCTTAATTAATTCTACGTATTAACTTTTATTGTGAGTTGGTTATTGCATATAACCAAGAAGTTTCATCAATTGAAAACTAATCGACGTCATTGCTATCATATATACTATAATTGTATGTACCTTTATATGTAATAGTAATACTTATTTCCATCTATATTTTTCTAGTTATAGAAATTTATACAAAAACAATAAATCATTTGTTTGGGTTAGAGCATCATTCAACATGTACCTGTATAGAAAAGAAATTATGTACAATCATGCAACAAATCTCTTTGGCTTTGACTAAATAAAAGTGTACTCGTATTAGCAGCAAAATTTTTCACAGGTCACTGACATTAATGTGCTCATATACATAAAGTTTACTTGACAAAAGGATTGCAAGTATACGATATTGAAACTCTTCATATGTGCGTGCACGTTGGATTGTTGATTGGTGTCATATTAACTTAGACTATTTGTTCAAAATTCGGTCTCTAGCATGTAATTAATATCTAAGATTATATGATTGTCACACTAGCAATTAACACTCATCACGTTTCCTATACTTCCTTATGGGGTACGGAAGGATATGTGGATAAATTTATATATTTGTAATCATGAAAAAATTATATTTTAGTAAAGATCTTAAGACATAGTATTTGAATAGGATTTAATATTTTGGGATAGTGTTAGAACATAGTATTTTATGATTATTGAATTTCTTTAGTTAAAGTGTTGGATTAGGACTAGGGTTCTTAAAGATCTAAATATAATAGAGGTCTCTGTTAATTTTTAATCAGCTTTGGATAAATAAAAATTATTGATATTGAGTATCAATTTCTTCTCAACTTCCAGTAGCCTGGCCTCTTTTCCAATCCTAGGTAGACTAGTTTCCATTTCTTTATCTCTTCTTTTCTTTTTCTTTCTTCTTGTTCTACATCAATTTGGTATCAA
This sequence comes from Bretschneidera sinensis, assembly GCA_023935145.1. NCBI lineage: Eukaryota > Viridiplantae > Streptophyta > Magnoliopsida > Brassicales > Akaniaceae > Bretschneidera > Bretschneidera sinensis. Next base: position 73,190,194 of record CM043698.1, read on the forward strand.
AGCCTAGACCAACCCTAGACCCAAATCACTATACATCCCCTAAACAAACCGTAGCCCAAATCAGTGAAAAAAGAATTCTAAAAAAAAATTTGCTTTTAGTGTCGTGAACAGTGTTCTACAATTTTTTTTATTTTGCTTTTTTTAATTTATGAGAAAAAAGGAAAAATCAGAACAAATAAAAGTTAAAAAAACAATTATATCCACTTTATGAGTAATGGGTTCAACTGAGTTAACTCGAATCCTTTGCGTGATCATTCGTGAGGTATTATATCTAGTCACATAGGATGCATTGCATAAGGTTTCCGATCCATATTAGTTTGTTGAGAAAATTATTATCTCTGTTGATCAAGTGTTTGTTGACCCTGAATCACTAATGATATTACTTAAGTGATAGAGATTGTTAATAGTGCTTATACATAAAAGGAGATAAAGACTGTAGAATCTGGTCAATCAAATTTGAAGACCTCAAAAGTTAAGAAGCTCTCCAAAAGATCAAATTCAAAGATAATAATTGAAACACAACTTCAAAGACAAAAGAGCTAAATTATAGGTTTGAAAGATACACTTTGTAAACATTTCAATTTTTAAGAGCAAATTAAATTCGCATTGCATTTTATTACATAGCCTTAATTAATTGAAGATATGTAATCTCTACATGATTTTATTAAATGCAAATATTAAACTCTATGGGCTCAATACTCAACATGCTCTAATTGAACTCAAAAAGAATTTATGTTGACATAGAAAATTATTTGAACATTTGTAATATATCATTCTTCATATATATTGTACACACATTATGCTTAATTTTTTTATATGTTTTGTGATCATTAAAAAGGTCTCAATCAAGAAATTTTTTAAAATAATTTTAATGATACCAAAACAGTCTTGAAGTGTTTAACTTGTGTGTTAAATGTGCAAGAAAGTTTGATTCAATTGGAAGATTTATAAGAACTCACAAAATAAAAAAAAGAATAAAGAAAATTGGTGTTGAAAACACTGTTCATCCTGAAAACACTGTAGCAACTGTCAGAAATATTACAAAGTAGGCTGTGCAAAATGGACAGTCAACTGTGGGTTGGAAAACTCAATTTTTGCATTAGTTATGAAGGACATTTGAATGCCATAAGTGGATAGTCGACTGAGCAAGTTACAACAGCTATATTTTTGGATTTAAAAGGCAATAAACTTGTCTCTAAAGGCTCTATTTTGTCTCCAACGGTTAGAAGACTTCAAGACACTATAAAAAGAGCCTCAAAGGTCATTTGAAAGACAAGAGAAACATTCTACAACAAAGGATTAAAGCAAAATCTTCATTCTCTTCTTCTTGAGCCAAAAACTTTATTGTTAAGCTATAAGCTTTTGAGAGAGAAAATATTGAGTTGTAATATTCATCGAGAAATCTCTCTTCTTTGTTTGTTTCAAACTTTCCATTCATCATCATGTTAAATGAGTTTGGGTAACTCTTTTGAGTTAGTGAATGTTCGGTATATACACTTGGGTAACAAACTTAGGTCTCTTGTGAAAAAGGTTGAAGCAACACCTTTGAAGTTGCTTGTTTGTATTTGGTTTGAGCAACACCCATGAAGTTGCTTGTCTTAGTGAAAGGCTCCATCTCCTTAAATACTTGCACAATTACTTGCCTAGAATTAATTATTATTCAAGTAAATGAGATTGATTGCTTAATTAATTTATAATTCAATTATCTTTTCTATATTAAGAAATAAACTCACTCATCTTTGTGTTAGTAATTTAAAAAGATTGATTTGATTTAATTCTGCATATGTTTTTATTTTTGAGATTACAAAAATAGTTTAAAAAAATTCTTAATTCCAAACTTACCCCCTCTTGGGTATTGCTATAGTATATTTTGTACCAACAATCTCTCAAACTAATATTGATTTTCATGCTCTTGCAATTTACTAGGCCACAAGATGTTTTTTGGGTTAAATTTTTTTTGAATGATTGCTGTATTTACGATTATTGTTGTCAGATAGAGATTAAGTATTACTCTCCAAGGGAACCGACTTTGTCTAAAGATGAGTTACTCGAGCTTAAAGAAGTACTTGATAAGGTTTTTAAAAGAATAGTAAGCATCACCGCTAATTTTTCTTGCAACAATGGTTTCATTCCAGACCCATCAAAGTAGGATAAGGTTAATGATGCTCAACTCTAACATAAGAACCAAGAAGATGAAGCATCCAAGATCATTGACTCTGAGACACCCCAAGACAAGTCAGAAGTCTTTGTCGAGCAAGATGAGACCTCGGATTGCAAGCATGACCAGGACAAGATTGAAGACATGATTGAGGCAGCAGTTGATATGCATCATTCTACTGTTGATTTTATCCTGCCTATTCGGTCTAAAGCACCTCCACAACAGGCATTCTCAACCAAAAAATTTTCCTTTGGTAAAGAGGTCGTTCTTCAAGAAGACGTTCTGTATATAAGCCTCCTCAAACAGGACTTATTGCTATTGATTCGATGATCCCGGTAGGACGTGGGCAGCGAGAATTAATTATTGGGTTCGATGATTCCAATAGGTCATGGGCAGAGAGAATTAATTAACGGGACAAAAAGAGTGATAAAACAACAATTGCCATAGATACAATTATCAATCAACATGGGAAAAATGTAATATGTGTTTATGTAGCTATTGGCCAATCCATATGCTCCATTTTTAATAAGACTCTGGCGAGAAGCATACAAGTACAGTAATGTGCCTCTCCATGGGTGTCTGGTAACATGACTATACTTTATTTTTATAAGCATCACAAATAGTGCTACTTCATCACTTCAAAACTCGAGATCGAGTTTTTTTCTAAGTGGTGGAGAATGATGGGGATACAAAAGGGTATGAGAAAAAATTTGTAATCATAAAAGAATTATATTTTAGTTGGGATCTTAGGACATAATATTTGATTAGGATTTAATTTCTTGCGATAGGATTAAGAGATAGTATTTCACTAGTGTTGATTTTTTTTATTTTTTTTATTTAAAGTGTTGTAGTAGGACTATGATTCTTAAAGGTCTCTATATAAGAGAGGTCTTGGTAATTTTCAATTAGCTTTAAATAAATAAAAGTTATTGATATTGAGTATCAATTGCTTCTCAACCTTCAAGTAACTTAGGTTATTTTTCAATCCGTAGGGTAGCTTAATTTCTATTTCTTTACCTCTTCTTTTCTATTTCTTTCTTACTTTATGTTCTACATCACTTACCTTTTGGTTGTCTACTGTCCATTCTTGCCTAAGAAGATGTGCATGCTTACAAGCTGTTTTTTTCCCATATGGAACAAGTAATGATTACGTAGATTATCCTTACGATTTTTTATTTTTTTTTAAAAGAAGAAGATGATTTGGAGTCTATGTAAGAAAGAGTGTCCTATTCTAAAAATAAGATGATAAGTATCCTATTATGGTAAAAATGATATTTCCTTTTTTCACAAAAAGTGTTATTTAAATCCTTCTATTTTGGAAAAAAAATCCAGAAACCAATTAAAGTACATGCAAGGATGATGTGTCGTTATGCAATATTTGTGGTCGATATGTATAACGGTGTGCACATTGAAACTATTAACTATTAAGCATAATCCTATTAGATCAACTTTACAAAAACATCTTTAATTTTCAAGAAATTATTGTAAATGAGTCGAGCCCTAAATATTTAATCATAAATTAGACAAGAGTTTGGAGCTATATATATATATACCTTGTAGATGGACCTATTGTTAGATAGAGTCAATCCTATACAAGATATAATTTCATTACTGCTTTGTTGTTTTGGTCATGAATACCAAAGAAACTGAAGATGATGACAATTATTTACTTTAAAGTTGAAATCGTTGTTTGTTATGAAACTTTATTTTTCTCTTTTTTTGATTATTTGTTATGAACTACTCGTTTAATTTAAAATATGCATTTTTTCAAAATAAATAAATCGACATGTTCTTTAATTTACTTTTATACAGTGATTTGGACTTCAAATCGGATAGTTGGTTTACCCGTAAAGATAGGTATTGTCAACATACTGCAGCTAGCCGATGTTGGTTACACCTTAAGACATCGTGAGGGTCATGATAACATTATCCCATATATTGACCTGGCTGATGAGCGAAGGACAATTGTCATATACTTATTGTAAGGAAACTGACAAAATTGACCCTTCAAATTTATCAAATGATGCTAACAACCACACTGTACTTGTTGAAGGAGCAACCCAAGAAAATTTTCGAATCACGAGGAGCAACAGCACGGTGTATGACAATGTTTCCTAATAATATCGGATAATGTCATATTTTCGTACCAAACCTTCATAAACTTCCTTACTGATTGAATGTTCCAATATGTTCACTGATTAAAGAATTTAGATCACCTTGACCCAAATTGATACAGTGAATACGTAATTTGAAGTTTAGAGAATTTTCTTTACCGTGATTCTCTTTTTCATCTTTTTATGTACAAGTTTATTGTACTTAATAATGACAGCATGCAATTTTAGGTGCTGCTAATGTATTGGTACTCTTTTCAGGTCAAAATGACCTGTTCATTTGTGAATAAAAGGGAAACTGATTTGATGCAACCATAAATGGGAGATAGATAGCATAGAATTTATATTTTTTTTAAATGCTTCGATGCCATTATGTACCACTAGATAGAAACCTTAGTCTAATCCAGGACATAAGTTTTGCAAATCCTAAACTAACCAAACTCATAATTTGTAAATCGTAATATTATTGATCAATATGAGATACTTTTTGGTGCAATGCTTAAATACATGATTTCTGCATATACATTTTTTTATGAATTTTTTAAATTAAATTAAATCTTGTGATGAACATGTTTAAGGGTTCCAAATTAACTATATGGCTTTTGTGTAGATCTCTTTCAAAAACGTACGATCGTCAAACTTGACAAACCTAGGATCTTAAATAAGCCATATATATAATCAAATATTTAATTTTGCGAGTACGTATTTCTTGGTGAAATTTAATGGATAATAATTAAATAAAAGTTTCTTAGCGATGGCTAAAATAACCAAAAAATGATAAGAAATAATTCTACATGAGATTTATTGAGAACCTAAAAAACAACTCTCTTAACTATGTTGAACAATTCTAGCCCCATTTTGGAATAGATAGCCAGGGTCATAATATTATTTTAAATTTAACTCATTGAGGGTTTCTATTTTGTGGCTTAAGAATTTCAAATAACATAAATCTTTATTTTCTACTATTATTTTATTGTGAAAGAAAATATGAGCATGTCTATGCAAAATGGACAAAAATTAAAATGTGTCATACATAGATGGGTTGAAGACCGGGAAATAATAAAATTATTTCCTATCTACAACTTAGTTTATTTTAGGTCCGTCATACTATTTGAACCATCAATGAAAATTAAAACCAAAATAAAGCACCCAGAAGTTTATTAGTTACACAATGACACATGTCAAAAATAAGCTTGTAACTTCTAAAATTTACCATAAGAAGCTAATATTGTATCGAGTGACTGTGTGTCGTGATTCAAAGTGATTATTGTGACCCGTTTTGATGGTTTATCTTAGTGGTTCAAATAGTAGCGTTCATTTTAGGTGGTTAATAAATTAGATGATAACACTATTCTCTTTGCTGTTAAAAAAATAGTCAAACTATATATGAACTATATGTGGATGTGAGACTTGGTCCTTAAGATCTCTATCTGCTATTTAGATTTGTCTCCGAGAAATGCTTATCTATTCAGGTTTCAAATTGTTGAACACCAAGAATGCTATGGAGCTAGCAACCTTAAGGATTTACTTCATTGGTTTGTAGACCATGTGAAACATATAATGTTGATAGAGAGTGTATGGATTGTAACACCTGGTTGAGGGATCTTTTAATGTTTTTATAGTTTTGCACGACTTTTAGGGTTTTTTTCTTTCGCCTTTAGTTTTGGAGTATTGTTTTCTCTTTTGGTCCATTCCAATGATTCTTTATACTGTTTTCCATGTTCCCAGTCAACCACGAGGCTTTTTAATATACAATTGTAGTATTTGTGATATCAACGACGTCAATTATTTTTCGGTTGATGAAACTTCTCATTTATTTACAATAACCAATTTGCTTTAGAAGTTAATACATAAAATTAATTGAGAAGCACATATTACGATTGAATTTATTAAGAATCCTCGACTAAGTGTATGGAGTGTTAAAGTATAAAGAAATAATTGAGCTCTTTCGTATCAATTTGGACTTTAAAAATAATTGGTTACTCAGTTATTTCTTAACATGGTATTAGAAGAGCTCTAAGTCATGAGGATGCCCCTTTTTCATTACTTGACCCAGTTTGTTTCCCTTTCAGATAGGGCTTTCTTTCATTTGGGTTTCATATGTAAAGCATTTAATCATTTGTTCGGCTTACACGTGAGAGTGCGTGTTTAAATATAAAAAAATTATGGGGTAATTTCCTATCAACTTAAACTTTTGGGATAATTAGTAACTCAGTCATTTCTTAATATGAAGAAGATTATAAAGAATCGTTAGAACGCACCAAAAGAGAAAGCAATAATATGTGTTTCTTAATATTTTAATTCTACCTATTAACTTCTAAGGTAAGTTTGTGCTTCCTAATTAATTCTATGTATTAACTTCTATAGAAAGTTTTCTCAACTGAAAAGTAATCGACGCTATTACTATCAAATTTAGTAATACTCAATTCTATTATAGAAATTTATATAAAAACAATAAAATTCATTTGTTAGGGTTAAAATGCGTTTTTCAATCTGCACCCATATATAAAAGAAATCATCTACTATCATGCAACAAATTTCTGTAGTTCACACTTAGTAAGATTAGTAGGAAAATTTTTGCACATGTCATTGACATTAATCTTCTCATATATATGAAAGTTACTCTAAAAAATATTGCACATATACTATATTGAAACTCTGCATATTTAAGTACAGATTGGATTATTGGTGTCATCGTAAACTTAGACTATTTTTTATTCAAAATTCAATCTCAAGCATGGAACTAATATATAAACTGTGCACTGCATGCCCTCTTCGTGATGCTCCTTGGAGAGAAAAGACCAAGGACATTGAGTTTGCATACTCACCAAATGATGAGCAGGTGGACATGATTTTCATTTAGGACGAGGTCGCATCAAGAAGAGCATCGAAGGCCAACTGAGAGTGACAAGATAGGAAGCCCGAAACCATAGTCTGGTAATACTTAATTCTATCCATATATTTCTAGTTATAGAAATCAATACAAACACAATAAATTAATCATCTATTAGGGTTAAGAGAGTCATTCAACTTGCACCCGCATTTAAAAGAATCACGTACTATCATGCAACAACCTTTTTTTTGTTGTGAAAAAAATGCTACAAACCTCTCTGGCCCTTATAGAATAAAAGTTTACGAGGAATTCTTAGTTAGACCGAGTCAAAAACATCCATCCGAAGCTTCATTAGAAATTTTAGGAAACTTCACTGGTAACATTATTTTTTGGATCCCACACTTATTGCTGATTTTATAATGAAATTCTTTAAAATTACCAATTAAATATCGGACGGGTCTAAAACATTTAATAATTTTTGAAAGTACACTCATCTTAGAAGCAAATATTTTGCATAGGTCATTGACACTAATTTGGTAATATATAGACATAAAAGTTACTCGGTAAAAGGATGAGCATAAATGATATTGAAACTCTTTATGTGTACGCATATATTGGATTGTTGGGACCATCACAATTTAGATATCTTTTTCAAAATTCAGTGTCAAGCGTGGAGTTAATATCTAAGATTATATGAAAGTAACACTAGCAATTAGCACTCATCACGTTGCCTAAATATATTTTACCTTTTCGTTGCGTACTATCAATTCTCGCCTATGAATATGTTTGTGTTTACGACTAGTTTTTTTTCAATATGGAAAAAATTAACTCTTAGTATACATAGACTATCCTTACCAATAAAAGAAAAAAATAATTTGGAGTTTGGCAAAAATTAAGTGTCCTATTCTAGAAATAACTTTATAAGTATCCTGTTATGGTAAAAAAAGATTTTAAATATGCCTACTTTGGTAAAAAAAATCAAGGAATTAGAGGAAGCACATGCATGGATGATGTGTTGTTATGCAATACTTGGGGTTGATATGTATAACAGTTTGTATATTGGATCTATTAACTATTAAGCATCATCCTATAATTAGATCAGCTTTACAAAAATGTCCTTAATTTTCAAGTGCTTTCCTGTAAATGAGTCGAGCCCTAAATATTTAACCTGGATAGGACAAGAGTTAGCAGCTATATATATACCTTGTTAATGCACCTATTGTTAGATAGAATTAATAGACTCAATACTATAGTTTATTACTACTCCACCTGATACAATTTCATACAGCCTTGTTGTTTCGGTCATGAATAATGATGAAAATGAAGATGATGATAATGATGACAACAATTTTCTTTCAAGTCGTAATTAAGGTTTGTTATGAAATTTTATTTTTCTCTTCTCTTTTTTGTATGTTATTTTGCGCATTTGATTTCATGTATGTGTTTTGTCTTAATTAAATAAATTTTTATTTAATTTACTACTATATGGTGGTCATGAGAATAGATCAGATCAAGGAATTACCAGAAAAGATCGGAGGGGTATTGTCAGCAGCATTTCTTCAGGACCAGAACTGGACAAAATGCTTCTTGAGGCTGTCCTGCACTCATCCCCGTCCTATGATACAAGGTAAGCTTTATGGTCTTGGTACTCTTTATCAAATCCACTGTCTATCAAACAATCCAAGCAAAAGGTGGTGATCTTAAGTGACTTTTTACAGTACATCAAAAGTTGAATTAGAGGTTAATTGTCTAGTATCTTGTTCATGTAGAGCCACTTTAACCTTGGAATAATGAAAATTCATAGGTATTAATAAATTGTCAGTATTTTTGTTCTTTTTCTAATTGTTGAGTATTGGGCATTAGCCTTTCTGCCACTTAACATTCTCAGCACACGATCCATCCTTGTAGTAAAGACCCATCCAACGTAAATCCCCTGTTGGGGGCCCATTTGGAAAGGATGCCCAGAAGGCTCTACAGAGGTCTCATAGGGAGATGGGCCATAGGGAGAGGAGGTGAACTCATTGAGAAAGGCCAAAATTCTGGGCTTCACTTCAAATTGGGCTCTCAAAGCAATATCATGCCATTGTCACCCTCATGATTGGCAAGAAAGAGGGTAAGAGGCTGGGTGTACTCATCAAAGCAAATCCTCAGCAAGTATGGTGTTGCGCTGCTCATGCTGGCAATGCTCGTTGGCTTCCTCAATGATGAAGCTGATGAACAGAGACACACCCCTGCATAGTCTGTTTGGAGTTGTCGGAGATTTTGGCATGAGGAGGGAGGATCCGGCTGATTATACAGATTATATTTGCGATAGGCATGTATTGATCCTGCTCGCGAACCATACATATACGGCGAAGGGATCATGTTTCTGTTGTCGTTGGCATTGTTGCCAGTGTTGTTGTTGTTTGATTAATTAGCCTGCAACAAATTCAATCCAGAGCTTGATTTTGCACGCTTTACCTGATGAGGACAATTATACTTACTAGTAGGAAACCGATAAAATTGTGTTTAAACTTATCAAATGGTGCAAACAAGTGCACTGTACCTTGTGAACAATGTTTTTTTTTTATAAAAAAGTTTATTTTTTCCTTAACATTTGCGTACATATATGTATATATATTTTCTTGATATCTTTAATAAATTTAACAATAAAATAACCGCAACTAATTTAAAATTTATTAATTTATTCTTTTTATTTTTACCAATTGTTTCTTTATGGTTGTCAATTAAATATTATTTGTTTTCCCACTGATGCTTTAGGTGATGGTTTGGTAGATGTCTATCATAGTTAACAATGCTGAAGTTAATTAGAAAGGTTTTTTTTTAAGGGAAAAAGCAATTATTATTGATCAGCATCAAAGATGCGAAATATACAACAGATTCGACCAAACAAAATGATTCAAAACCAAAAATGGAACAAATAGGACAAGCTTAAGCAACATCAAAACTGGAAACACTCCAACTAAAGAGGAACAACCATCATCCAAAACTAAGCAGAAAAATCTAGGAGCTAAAACTAGCCGGGTTGAAGTTTGGAGAATTATCTTTATTATGATTCTATTTTTCATCTTTTTCATGGACAAGTTTTATAGTACTTATTAATGGCTACAAGCAATTTTAGGTATTGCAAATGTATGAGTACCACGCTACATGCAATTTTAGGTGTCACAATTGCTTTTCACCATTATTTGCGGAAGAGTGGAATTCATGGTTATATAGCGGCACGTCACAGCCACGAAGAGCTGTATAACTCCATAAACACGATGCCCTCCTCCATAACTGCTATTCATTGTTTTAATGCTTGCAACTTATATTTTAAATTTTTGTGAAGTTAAGAAAATTCATGACTGCGATTTATACTTGTGATCCACATTTTAACACCTGCAATATCTGCAACCGTGATAAATACTATGCGATCGCAACCGCAATTTAAAACCTTGATTGGTATTTTTTTAGGTCAAAATGACCTATTTATTGGTGAATAAAAGGAAACCGATTTGATGCAACAATAAATGGATGATAGACAACAGAGGATCTATTTCAATTTTTTTTTATTTATAAAAAAATGCCTCAATGTTTTTTTCCAAGACAAAAATAGAATTATATCTAATACTGAGCTAGCATCCACAGATGCATTACATACACACCAACCGCCCCAAAAACCCAACACCAGCAAACCCAACCAAACAACTAAAAGAAAACTATATAACTATCCTACAATCTCTAACACAAGACATAGACAACCTGCTGGCAACATAACTCTAAGTAGCACCACCACGAATTCCATCAGGTTAGCCCAAAAAACTCAAGCCAACCTCAAACCTAAAATAAACAAAAGTGCTTCAAATCCTACTACATTCCTCTCGATCTTTCAGCTCCAACCTCCAATTGATACAGACTTTCAATAACCTCATCCTCATTTCCATAAAAAAAACTAAGCCCATATTCTTGCTCAATCCCATGTTTTAACCTCCTCAACCCTTTTTGTTTTAAAGAAAACCCTCTTGAGGTGGAGGGGGTTTGGTTGGACCCGTTTATTAGCCAAAAAAAATAAAAAAGTATAAACAAATGGCTTTTAACTGCCTCAACCTAGGCAGCCTCTTACCAAAGAGAGGAAGAGGCATCACACCTGGATTCATCAACTACTAGTCCCCTTTGCTTATCAACATCTAATGATTGACATTCTCTAGCCGAACGAACGCATCCCTCTCCGATGACAAGACATCGAATCTAACTTCTAGATTGCTAAACTCAACTGGCCTCTTCTTTGCAATACCGCCATTCCTATTATATTTGCACCATACACCTTCCATCAACTCTCCCTTCTTTGAGAACATTCTATTAAGAATAATTGAATTACCAATATATTATCACCTGCACGTGCAAGCCCATTGATTGATTAAAGGCTTTGCACGTGAAACCCAATGAAAGAAAACCCAAACATCCGAAAGTGCAATGAACTAGGTCAAATATTAAATAAAAAAAGGTATCCTCGCGACTCGAAACCAAGACCTGAAGCTCAGATATCATATTAAGAAATAATTGAGATATTTCTTTTGTGCTTAAGTTTTTGGGATAATTGATAACTCAATTATTCTTAATATTTTAACACATTCCCTATTTATTCTTCCCTATCATCATCTTGTTGTTCTCCTTTGGCAATCGAAGCATCCCCATTGTTGGTATGGCTTCCACCTTTCTCATCCCTCATCATCTTCCTTCAATCTTTCTTGAAATGACCCTCCTTATTGCAGTAATAGCATCGCTTTCCTCCAAACTTCGGTTTGGAATGCAATCTTCCATGGTCTTAACCTTTACCCTTTGATTTGTCTCGGTAGTTGCCATAGATGTTACTGCCATTCTGAGTTGCTGGCCTTCCTCTAACGAACAACCCTTCTCCACTTGATCCTTCCCTCATCTTGGCTTTGAATTCATGAGCCCTTATAGCATTGATCACAATTTCCTTGGTTAGTGTATCTCATCCATAATCAATAGCATTAATCAAGCTTTCAAAACAATCAGGAATTAAACAATATAATAGCCAATTGTTCATCCAGGAATGTTATACTACAACTAGTCAAATCTTGAACTAGTTTATTAAACATATCAAGATTATCTTGCAACTCTTTATTAGGATCCATTTTAAAAGAAAAGATACGTTTCAGAAGATAAATTTTATTAGGGAGAGTCTTGGTAAGAAATAACTCATGTAGTTTCTTCCAAATGATAGCTGGATCTTCTGAGTCTCTAAACTCCCTTGTCACACTATCTAACATGTGTAGAAAGATGTGGCTATACGCCATCTTCTTAATCTCATTCCACTGGAGCTCCGCAATACTTGCTGGAAAATCGTCATCTTCTCCAATCACCAAGTCCACCTTTTGTTGCATAAGAACCGCCTTGATTTTCCGCTTCTAAAGGGCAAAGTCTCCCTTTCCATCAAACTTCTCAACAATGAAGTTTGAACCTATCTTGCAGAAAAAAATCCCAAGATTTATGCAGCACCCACAATTGCTTTCCAACCGTCTTCTCTCCAACTTCTAAACTTCAAGAACCCGATCAAATCTTGATCCCAACACCGTTCTTGAACCTCAAGAACCTGATCAGATCTTGATCCCAGCACCGTTCTTGAATCACCCAAGAAGGTTCCTTTGATTCTTGGAGCCTTGCTCTGATACCTGCTGTTCTAGCTCTGATACCATAATTGGAAAATCACCTCTCAAGAATCCCAGGTTGTGATATTTCCAAACACCCAAATCCAGAATGATTTGTACTAGAACAAGAATCAAACCATAGAGGGAAAACACAAGCAATTGTTATCGAGGTTCAACAATTTGCCTATGTCCCCGTGAGCTCCTCCGAGCTCTCTGCACTAAATCAATAGAGTTCTTACAATTACAGCAACACCCCTTCAAGAATCCTCTTGTTCTTGAAGAATGAAATAAGAGAAAAGAAAGTGATAAGAACTGAGTATTTCCTTGGAATTTTCCCCAAGAAAATTTCAATTACAAAGCCCTTGAATCGTACTTCTTGAATAGTCTCTCTCTCACTAGAAACACCTATGAAAATTTGAGAGTCTTTCTCTCTCAACACCAACCACTCTTAGAATGAGACCTCTTCTTGTGTTTCTTCTCTCTTAACACTTGTGTCTTTGCACTCTTGTGTCACTTGTGTTACCCCTATTGTTAATACTCCTAGATGACCCTTTATATAGAGCAATAACTTCTCAACCAATCTTTGAGATCAATCTCAACCCTTAGATCTCAAGAACCAAAGAATCATGGCTCTCTAAGAGTTTAAGTGAACCTGTGCATTTTAATCAAATCCCACGCAATAGTTGAAGAGTGCTGAAATAGGTGTATCAGGTGTGCCTTGTGCCGCAATGCACAACAGGGGAAGAACCAGCCACCTACTGGAGACCGCGGCCCCCAAGGCCTAGGCTGCGACGCACACCTGGAGGAGGACTTCCTCCACTTGCTGGAGGCCGCGGTGCACACCATGCTGCTGAAGCTTTACAATGAACCTTTAATTCTTAGACTAATTCCCTAACAATCTCTACCTTTGTCTAAGCAATTAAACCCGAACCCATTGTGTAGAGAACTCAGGATCCAAACTCAACATGAGTCTCCAAATCATCCGACTCAAATCCTAAGAAGTCTAAGGCAATGATTAAACTTACTTAGAGGTAGAACTTTAGTGCCTAAATCTGCAGGATTTTCTTCCGTGGCCACTTTGTCCACATGAATGCATCATTCCGTAACATTTCCCCGAATGAAATGATACCGAACATCCATATACTTTGTCCTCTCATGGAACACCGGATTCTTACACAAGTTCAACGTACTTTGGCTGTTCGAATACGCCACCACCTGCTCTTTTAGGACCTTCAACTCTTCCAACAACCCTTTACACCATAAAGCCTCCTTAATCGCTTCCGTGGCTGCTATATACTCTGCCTCGGTTGTTGAGAGTGCTACCATCGGCTGCAACTGAGCCTTCCAACTTATACAACATCCGTTTAAGTTGAAGAAATATGAGGTAATCGATATTCTCTACTTCATAGTCCGAATCAGCATAACCTTCAAACCAGATGGACTTACCCCTCTTCTCGTAAACAAGCCCCAATTTGAGCTTCCCTTCAAATACCTCAGCAACCACTTCATCCCAAGCCAATGCTCATTTTCGGGTTTACTCATAAACCTGCTGAGAACACTAATTGCATGAGCAATGTCGGGTCTAGTGCTTACCATCATGACCATGACTGATCCAACCGCACTAGAGTAAGGGGCCTTTTCCATTTCCTTCTTCTCCTCATCCGATCTTGGACATTGATCGCTGGAGAACTTGAAATGACCAGCAAAGGGAATCTTTACTGGTTTGCTATCTTCCATAGGAAACTTAGATATCATTTTTTCTATGTAGTAAGACTGAGAAACCTTCAACCTATTTCTCTCCCTTTCCCGGATTATACTCATCCCAAGGATCTTTTGTGCAAGTCCAAGATCCTTCATCTCAAACTTCGAACTGAGTTGAGATTTCAACTTTTCTATCCTCTCCCTGCTGTTACCAACCAACAGCATATCATCAACATAGATGAGGATAATCACCATTTCCTCCACCTTGTGACCTTTGTAGTACAAGCACGAATCATAGCAGCTCCTAATGAAACCCAAGCTAGTTACAAAGGAATCGAACCTCTTATTCCATTGCCGAGGTGATTGTTTCAAGCCATAGAGAGATTTCTTCAATTGGCACACCAAATCTCCCTGCCTTCCTTCCTCATAGCCTTCGGGTTGCCTCATGTAGATGGTCTCATCAAGATCTCCATGTAAGAATGTTGTCTTCACATCTATTTGCTCGATCTTCCAATTAAATTAGACCACCATAGCTAACACTATCCTTATCATCTTGTATTTCAAAACCGATGAGAATATTTCAGTGAAATCTATGCTTTCTCTTTGTGTGAACCCCTTCGCCACCAGCCTAGCCTTATACCGAACTTTATCCCTTAAAGTGTTCCCTTTTTTGATCTTTTAAATCCATTTACAATCCACAACTCTTTGTTTTTTTGGTTTCGACACCAATTCCCAAGAGTTGTTCTTCTTCAAAGAATCCATTTCCTCCTCCATAGCTACCTTCCATCTTGACGAATCCTTACATCCCATGGCATCAATATAAGTTTCTGGTTCACTCCCTCCTTCTGAATAAGGAGCTGCTACATTAGCATCCGCAAAACCATATCTCAAAGGTGGTCTGACAGCCTTCTTTCTCGGTCCCTTGTAAGCTGAGAATCATTCTTGTTTGCTGCATCATCCCCTTCTAGTTCAGCCTCCACTTGAGTATCTTGTGCTTGGCCTTCATCAATGGGCTCTACCTTATCTGAACCCTCTTGCTTTCCTTGCTCTACCTAAACTGAATTTTCTTTGATGCTATGCTCCACAAATACCGAGCTGGTTTGCCCACTATCCTCTGCAGGGTTAGTTTTCTCCAAATAGGGAAATAAAAGCTCATTAAAAATGACATCCCTACTTATTATAAGTTTAGTTCCTTTTTGCTCTAAGGACCACAACCTATACCCTTTAACCCCTTCACCATACCCTAGAAACACACACTTTCTAGACCTTGGGCTAAGTTTATCATCATTTTGATGTGCAAGCGCAACACATCCAAAAGTCCTAAGGTTGTTTACCTCAAGGAGTTTACCACTCCACATCTCCTCGGGAGTCTTGAGATCCAAATCTCTAGAGGGTGATCTATTAACCGAATACGCAGTAGTAGACACAACTTCCCCCCAAAAACATTTGGGTAACCCAGAACCAATAATCATGCACCTAACCTTTTTTCATAAGGGTCCTATTCATTCCCTCAGCAACTCCATTTTACTAAGGGGTTTTCACAACCGTTCTATGTCTTAGAATCCCATTTAACTCATAGAATTTATCAAAATCCTTATTAAAAAATTCTAAGCCATTATTGATTCTTAAAACCTTAACTACCTTACCCGTTTGAGTTTCCAACAACTTTTTCCACACCACAAACTTATTCAAAGCATATGATTTATTTTTAAGCAAATAAACCCAAAACTTTCTAGAATAATCATCAATTAAAGAAAGAAAGTAAAGATTACCTCCTTGTGTTGGTGTTCTTGCTGGTCCCCAAAGATCGGCATGAATGTAGTTAAGAATACCCTTTGATTTGTGCACTCCGGTGTTGAAACTAACCCGATGTTGCTTCCTAAGAACGCAACTCTCGCAAAAATCAAGTTTCTCTACCTTGTCACCATCAAGTAAACCGTTATTGCTAAGAAGTTGCAAGCCCTTTTCACTCATGTGTCCCAAGAGATTGTGCCAAATAACTGCCTTATCCATCTTAGCCATCAAGCTTGCTGCTTGATCCTTGATGTCCATGTCTCTAATCATCTCATAGAGACCATCCTTTATTGCTGCTTTGATCACTATCAACGATCCCTTGTTTACCTTGATCTTTCCTCCCTCTGTTTTGTATGTGTACCCCATGGAATCTAACTACCCTAATGAGATCAAATTTCTTCTAAAATATGAAAGATATCTCACATTCTGCAGCAGCCTTGTAACTCCATCAAACATCGTCAATTAGATGTCTCATATTCCCCTCACTTGGAAAGAAGTATTATTCCTTAAGAAAACATTTCCATCGTTGTTTTCTTGAAATTCTTGAACCAATCTCGATGAGGACATATGTTATAAGTGCACCCGGAATCCAAGATCCATTTCTCACTACCTTGCGTCATGCTCACATTTGAGCACACAACAAGAACATCAGCATCTTGTTGTTCTCCCTTGGCAATCGAAGCCTCTCCATTGTTGGTATGGCTTCTTCCTTTCTCATCCCTCATCATCTTCCTACAATCTTTCTTGAAATGACCTTCCTTATTGTAGTAATAGCATAACTTTCCTCCAACCTTCAGTTTGGAATGCAATCTTCCATGGCCTTGACCTCTACCCTTTGATTTATCTCGGTAGTTGCCATAAACGTTACTGCCATTCCTAGTTGCTGGCCTTCCTCTAATGAATAACCTTTCTCCACTTAATCCTTCCCTCATATTGGCTTTGAAATCATGAGCCCTTATAGCATTGATCACAATTTCCTTAGTTAGTGTATCTCTTCCATATTCAATAGCATTAATCAAGCTTTCAAAACAATCAGGAAGAGAATTCAACAATATAACAGCCAATTGTTCATCCGGGAATGTTATACTATAACTAGTCAAATCTTGAACTAGTTTACTAAACATATCAAGACTATCTTGCAACTCTTTATTAGGATCCATTTCGAAAGCAAAGATACTTTTCAGAAGATAAATTTTATTAGGGAGAGTCTTGGTAAGAAATAACTCATCTAGTTTCTTCCAGATGATAGCTGGATCTTCCATGTCTCCACACTCCCTCGTCACACTATCCGACATGTGCAGAAAGATGGTGCTATACGCCATCTTCTTCATCTCATTCTGCTGGAGCTCCGTGATACTTGCTGGAAAATCGTCATCTTCTCCAATCGCCAAGTCCACCTTTTGTTGCATAAGAACCGCCTCGATTTTCTGCTTCTAAAGGCCAAAGTCTCCATTATCATCAAACTTCTCAACAATGAAGTTTGAACCCATCTTGCAGAAAAAATCCCAAGATTTATACAACACCCATAATTGCTTTCCAACCGTCTTCTCTCCAACTTCTAAACTTCAAGAACCCGATCAGATCTTGATCCCAGCACCGTTCTTGAACCTCAAGAACCCGATCAGATCTTGATCCCAACACCATTCTTGAATCACCCAAGAAGTTTCCTTTGATTCTTGGAGCCTTGTTCCGATACCCGCTGTTCTAGCTCTGATACCACTATTGCAAAATCACCTCTCAAGAATCCCAGGTTGTGATTTTTCCAAACACCCAAATCCAGAATGATTTACACTAGAACAAGAATCAAACCATAAAGAGAAAACATAAGCAATTGTTATCGAGGTTCAAAAATTTGCCTACGTCCCCGTGAGCTCTTCCGAGCTCTCTGCACCAAATCAATGGAGTTCTTACAATTACAGCAACACTCGTTCAAGAACCCCTTGTTCTTGAAGAATGAAAGAAGATAAAAGAAAGTGATAAGAACTTAGTGTTTCCCTGGAATTTTCCTTAAGAAAATTCTAAATACAAAGCCCTTGAATCCCACTTCTTGAATACTCTCTCTCACTAGAAACACTTATGAAGATTTGTGAGTCTTTCTCTCTCAACACCAGCCACTCTTGGAATGGGACCTCTTCTTGTGTTTCTTCTCTCTTAACGCTTGTGTCTTTGCACTCTTGTGTCACTTGTGTTACCCCTGTTGTTAATGCTCCTAGAGCAATAACTTCTCAACCAATCTTTGAGATCAATCTCAACCCTTAGATCTCAAGAACCAAACAATCATGGCTCTCTAAGGTTTATCAAGTGTGCCTTGCGCCGCAGCGCACAACAGGGGAAGAACCAGCCACTTGCTAGAGGCCGCAGCGCCCAAGGCCTGGGCCGCGGCGCACACCATGCTGCTGAAGCTTCACATTGAACCTTTAATTCGTAGACAAATTCCCTAACATTTATATATTTATAATCATGAAAAAAATCATATTTTAGTAAAGCTCTTAAGACGTAGTATTTGAATAGGATTTAATTTTTTGGGATAGGGTTAGAACATAGTATTTTATCATTATTGAATTTCTTTAGTTAAAGTGTTTAACTAGGTTTATCATTATTTGACATAGTATTTTATCATTATTTGACTAGGTTTCTTAAAGATCTATATATAATAGAGGTCCCTATTAATTTTTAAACAGCTTTGGATAAATAAAAATTATTGATATTAAGTATTAATTTCTTCTCAACCTCCAGGTAGCCTAGCCTCTTCCCCAATCCCAGTTAGACTAGTTTCAATTTCTTTATCTCTTCTTTTCTATTTCTTTCTTACTTCTTGTTCTACATTAGTTTGCTATCAGAGCCTAGACCAACCCTAGACCCAAATCACCATACATCCACTAAACAAACCTTAGCCCAAATCAGTGAAAAAATAAATCTAAAAAAAAAAAATTGCTTTCAGTGTCATGAACAGTGTTCTACAATTTTTTTTTTAAAAAAATTTGCTTTATTAAGTTTATGAGAAAAAAATAAAAAATAACAGAAAAATCTTAACAAACAAAAATATATCCACTTTATGAGTAATGGGTTCTATTGAGCTAACCCAAATAATTTGTGTGATCATTCATGATGTATTATATCTAGTCATATAGAATGTGTTGCATAAGGTTTTTGATCCATATGGGTTTGTTGAGAAAATTATTATATCTGTTGATCAAGTGTTTATTGACCCTGAATCACTAATGATATTACTTAAGTGATAGAGATTGTTAAAAGTGCTTATACATCAAAGGAGATCAAGATTGTAGAATCAGGTCAATTAAATTTGAAGATCTCAAAAGTCAAGAAGCTCTCCAAAAGATCAAATTCATGGATAATAATTGAAATGCAACTTCAATGACAAAAGAGCTAAATTATAGGTTTGAATCCGAAGATATACTTTGTAAGCATTTCAATTTTTATGTGAATAGCTCAATACTCTTTGCTTGGAATTTGCTTGAAATATGGTAGAGGAGGCGAAGAGATCGAATCTCTCCCCTCAAAATTTTCTTGAAAAATGGCCGATGAGATGAAGAGCTCGGTGTTCTCTCCTTAGAATTTTCTTGGAAGATGACCAAGAAGGTGAAGAGCTTGATTCTTTTTTCTCAGAATTCGCCTAAAATATGGCCGAAGGAGTGAAGAGTTCAGGGCTTTCTCTTCAAACATTACTTGAAAAATGGCCGAGGAGGTGAAGAGCTCGACACTCTCAACTTAGAATTTGCCTAAAAGATGGTTGAGGAGGTGAAGAGATCGGCACTCTTTCATCAAAATTCTTTTGGAAAATTTGCAGATGTCTTCAAATTATATAGAAACTAAGACCGTTTTAGGTTGTAGGGAAAATTTCCTAGTCAGGCACCTAGCACACTCCCAGGTGCCTAAGTAGGCGCCTAACGCACTCTTAAGCGCCTAGCACAGTCCCTGGGACCTAGATAGGCACATAACTCGCTCCTAAGTTCCTAGGAAAGTGCCTAATCCACTCCCGAATGCCTGTCTCCATGGATTCGCTTGAAAAACGGCGGAGGATGTGAAAAGCTCGACATTGTTTCTTTAAAATTTTCTTGAAAAATTATCGAGGAGGTGAAGATCACGGGGCATTCTCCTTAGAATTTGCCGAAAAAAATGACTGATGAGGTGAAGAGCTCGGAGTTCTCTCCTAGGACTTTACTTGAAAAATGGTCGAAGAGGTGAAGAGTTTGGTAGTCTCTCCTCAAAATTTTCTTGAAAGATGGCCGAGAAGGTGAAGAGCTCGACGCTCTTTCCTTGGAATTTAATTAAAAGATGGTCGAGGTGGTGAAGAGCTCGAGGCTTTCTCCTTAGAATTTTCTTAAAAAGTAAGCAAGGAGATGAAGAGCTTAGGGCCCTCTCCTCGGATATCTAAAAGAGAAATGGTCAAGATCTTTACTTAGTCTTTCTTTGTGAATCTTTTTGGAGTGATGGGCTCTTTTGATCATAAGCTAATAGGCTATGGGAATGTTCTTTTGGTCATAGGCTGACTGGTTATGGGAGTGCGCTCTTTTGGTTATAGGCTGGTAGGCTATGAGAGTGTTCTTTTGGTCATGGGCTGACTAGCTATGGAAGTGTTCTTTTGGTCATAGACTGATAGACTATAAGAGTGTTCTTTTACTCATAGGTTGACCTACTTTGTATTACACCATAGATTGGCGACTTTCTATTGTGCCAAAGGCTGGAGGCTTTCTTATGTATTTTTATGGAGAATTAAAAAATAACTGCTTTATTGATAAAGAATGCAAAAGTTACAAAGTAAATATTTAAAAGCGAATGTATTACAGGTAAAACTTACGGAGGTTCTCAGCATTCTAGGTCTGAGGCATTAAAGTTCCATTAAGCTCTTCAGGTAAATTAGATCCAATTTGTACTGTATTTTGATATTCCTTCTTGTTCAGGGGGATCATAACTAGCTCTTCGACGAGTTCAGAGCTTTAAGTTTGTTTCTTAAGTCTTCAGTCTCAAGAGGCAAGGTCTCGACTTTCTTATGTCCCTTTATGAAGCTGAGGTAGCAGGATCGGGATGTAGTTTGATTTCGCGAAACTTCTATAATTCTATTTTCAGTAAGGAATTTCATCTTTAGGTGATATGTAGACACAATTGCTTTCATGGAGTTCTAACTTGATTTTTCGAAAATAGCATTGTAAGAGGATAGGTGCTTGACGATCAGGAAGATGGTCATAAAAATGGTCGGCTTAAGGGTAGAACCTACAAATACAGGTAGGACTATACTAACTTTAAAGAGTATTGGCTCTCACGAAAATCCATAGAGTGGATATGCCACAGGCTTAAGCTGATCGTCACTGAGCTTTATTTTTTAGAAGGCATCGTAGTAAAGAATATTGATCGAGCTCCATTTTTGACCAATATCCTTTCCACTTTGTAATTTTTTATCAGTAAGGTGACTACTATAGTGTCATCAGAAGGGATTTTCAACCTTTCCAAGTAATCATCAGTGAAGGAGATTATTTGATCGGTTCTTACTTTCTTGTTGGGCCTGCTAGTGAAGGCTACCAAATTGGAATAGGCTTTCTTAGCTTGCAACGAATTTTCGTCGGTTATTGGTCCTCCAAAGATGGTTTTTATGATGCTGGCTATGGTGGTTCAATCTTTTTTGTTACCTTATCGGCGTTTGTTTTCTCGCATATCTCTTCTTGGACTTCACTTGGGGCTTTTCCTAGGACTATGCTCGGGGCTGTGCCTAGGACTTCTTCTATGAAAATGTCAGGGACTTTGTCCTGACCATTTTGTATTATCCATTTAGAGTGTTGGAGCCTATGTATATTCCTTCAAATATCCTCGGCGGATAAGTGATTCTATTTGGTTCTTGTAGGCCTTGTACTTTTCGGTGTCATACTGATGGTCTCTATGGAAGCGACACCATCGAGACTTGTCTTTATTTCTATAGGTGTTGATGGGATTCAAAGGCTAGCGAATAAAGTCTTGATATTAGATGTTCATTAGGATGTTAGCCCTAAGGGAGTTGAGAGGTGTATAACTATCGAACATCTTAGGTGTTTTTCCATTCTCATCCTAGCAAGGCTTCTTTCTCGAGTCATCATTCGGTTCAGATTGTTCTCATTTTCTATTTTCTCTGCCC
This sequence comes from Bretschneidera sinensis, assembly GCA_023935145.1. Classification (NCBI taxonomy): domain Eukaryota; kingdom Viridiplantae; phylum Streptophyta; class Magnoliopsida; order Brassicales; family Akaniaceae; genus Bretschneidera; species Bretschneidera sinensis. The sequence continues at coordinate 73,212,569 of CM043698.1, forward strand.
TGTTTTCGTTCCCTTCAAAATGCCTGGTCTTCTTCCGTGAGTATTTATTCCTTGGCTCGAGCGAGGATCTCATTCATGTCCTTGTCTAGGTACCTGGTGAGTTTGCAGTTGAAGGATCCTGACTTGAGTCCGTTTCTGAATGCAATAGTCTGGATCTGCAAGTTGAGGTCATGGATTTCCCATGCTGCTGTATTGAAGTGCAAAATATACTCGCAGAGCTTTTCACCTCTCCACTAGATGATATTGAAGAGGCTCTCGTATGTCTTTCTTGTCCTCTTATTGCTGAGGAAGTGCACGGCAAAGGCGCTGCTGAGTTTCTTGAAGGAGCTGACGCTTTCGGGTTTCAAATGGGAATAAAGGTATTGGCAGGTTTTTCCATTGTTAGTGAGAATTCTCAACACATAATCACATCTGGGTGGCAATGCAGGAACATCGTGGTCTTGTAGAGCTAAAGGTGATCTATGGGGTTGGTGGTGCTATCATAAGCTTTGATGACAAGCATTCTAAAGTATCGAGGGAGCGGGGCATCTAGGATTTCTTTGGTGAAATGAGGATTTTAGGAGTCAAGGTTATTTAGGACGATGGTACCTCGATACTTGAAGGCCTCATCTATTTTCTTGTCCATCTCTTCTAGCTTCCTATCTAAGTCAGTGTGGTTTTTAGTGACAGAGTAGCCTTCAGACTTAGGCTTGTGTTTGGGAGAAGATCCTGTGGTAGACTTGCGATCTGAGGTGTGAGCATAATGGTCGGAGTTTTGATGTCTCGTTGGCCGAGGGCTTTGTTGTGATGCTTGAGGCTGAGAGGAAGAAGCTTGCTCCCCAAGTTGAGAGGCTAGATCAGCCACCAATTGGTTAAGTTCCATGAATTATCCTTGTGTGATTGGGGAATCTAGGTTTGCCTAGCCTTGGTGAACTAGTAGTTCGATTGAGATTGTTGATCTTATCGCGATTGCTTACCAGATGACTCATTGGGATTCTGGTCGATTGTGGCATGTTCAAGGATGGCTGGGAGTTCAAGACCAATGCATAGGCCGCGATTGGTTAAGATCTAAGTGGTAGAGGTATTTGTAGTAATGGCAACGGTAGTGGTGGCAGTGGCAACGACGATGTTTTTGGAAGCATTCTTGGGCGGTATCTTGACAGATGAGTTCTTTTTTTGGTATCCCAAAGACGAAGCCAATCTATTGATGCCAAAAATCTACCAAACGAATGGACGAACGCAATGGGATTCCCGCGCATACAAAGACAGAAAAAACCCTAAGGAGCCGTCGGAGGACCGAAAGGGTTGTGCCTCTGAGGGACTCTCTGGTGCCTAAGTCAGTAAATTGAAAGCTTATAAAAGTAAATAGCAAGATACCTAGAGAATTTGAGAGTAAATTTTGTGTGTGTATTTGTGATAATGAAATTTGGGAGCACCTATGAAGTTGCTTGTATTAGTGAAAGGCTTCAAGGAAGATCCTAGAAGAGAGTGGATGTAGGGTCGGAAGGATTCTGATATTGCCAAACTACTATAAATCGAGTTTGCATCTTTCTAACTCCATCTCCTTAATTACATGCCTAGAATTATTTATCATTCAAGTAAATGAGATTGATTGCTTAATTATTTTATAATTCAATTATCTTTTCTATATTAAGCAATAAACTCTCTCATCTTTGTGCTAGTAATTTAGAAAGATTGATTTGATTTAATTCTACATATGTTTTTATTTTTGAGATTACAAAAATAGTTTTGAAAAATTATTATTTCCAAATTCACCACCTCTTGGGTATTGCCATAGCATATTTTGGACCAACAATCTCTTAAACTGATATTGATTTTCATGCTCTTGCAATTTACTATGAACCAAGATGTTTTTAGGGTTCATTTTTTTTAAATGGTTCTTGTATTTACGATTATTGTTGTCAGATAGAGATTAAGTATTACTCTCATAGGGAACCAACTATGTCCAAAGATGGGTTACTCGATCTTCAACAGGTACTTGATAGAGTTTTAAGAGAATATTAAGCATCACCGCCAATTTTTCTTGCAACAATGGTTTCATTCCAGACCCATCAAAGTAGGATAAGGTTAATGATGCTTAACTCTAACATAAGAACCAAGAAGATGAAGCATCCAAGATCATCGACTCTGAGACACCCCAATGAAAGCCAGAAGTCTTTGTAGAGCAATTTGAGACCACAGATTGCAAGCACGACCAGGACAATATTGAAGACACGAATGAGGCAGTAATTGATATGAATCCTCCTACTTTTGATTTTATCCTTCCTATTTGGTCTAAAGCACCTCCACAACAGGCATTCTCAACCAAAAACTTTTCCTCTAGTAAAGAGCTCGTTCTTCAAGAAGATGTTCCGTATATGAGCCTCCTCAAACAGGACATATTGCTATTGATTCGATGATCTCGGTAGGACGTAGGCAGCAAGAATTAATTAATGGGATAGAAAAACCGATAAAACAACAGTAGCCACCGATACAATTCTCAATCAACATGGGCAAAATGTAATATGTGTTTATGTAGCTATTGGCCAATCTATACGCTCCATTTTTAATAAGATTCCGAAGAAAAGCATATAAATATTGTAATGTGCCTCTCCATGAGTGTATGGTAACATGATTATACTTTATTTTTATAAGCATCACAGATAGTGCTACTTCGTCATTTCAAAACTCGAGATCGAGATTTTTCTAAGTAGTGGAGAATGATGGGTACAGAAAGGTATGAAAAAAAATTGTAATCTTAAAAGAATTATATTTTAGTAGGGATGTTAGGACATAATAATAGATTAGGATTTAATTTCTTTGGATAGGATTAGAAGATCATATTTGATTAGTGTTTATTTTTTTATTTAAAGTGTTGTAGTAGGACTAGAATTCTTAAAGATCTCTATATAAGAGAGGTCCCTGTTAATGTTCAATTAGCTTTGAATGAAAAAAAAAATTATTGATATTGAGTATCAATTTTATCTCAACCTTTTGAGTAGTTTAGATTATTTTTCAGTCCCTAGGGTAACCTAGTTCCCATTTCTTTATCTCTTCTTTTATATTTCTTTCTTACTTTATGTTCTACATGACTTAACTTTTGGTTGTCTACTGTCCATTCTTGCCTAAGAAGATGTGCATGCTTACAAGCTGTTTTTTCCTATATGGAACAAGTAATGATTACATAGACTATCCTTACGAAATATTTATAAAAAAAAGAAGATGATTTGGAGTCTATGTAGAAAAGAGTGTTATATTCTAGAAATAAGATGATTAGTATCCTATTATGGTAAAAATGATATTTCCTTTTTCACTAAAAACAAAATGTTATTTAAATCCCTCTATTTTGGTAAAAAAATCTATAAATCAGTGAAAGTACATGCATGAACGATGTGTTGTTATGCAATACTTGTGGTCGATATGTATAACAGTTTGCATATTGGAACTATTTACTTCTATATGGTGATCATAGTTTAGGTCAGATCGATGAATTACCAAAAAAGATGGGAATGGTATTGTCAGCAGACTTTCTTCAGGACCATATATGGACAAAATGCTTCTTGAGGCCATCCTTCACTCATCCCCGTCCTATGATACAAGGTAAGCTTGATGGTATTGGTACTCTTTATCAAAGCCACTGTCTATCATATAATCCAAGCAAAAGGTGGTGATCCTAAGTGATTTTTATAGTACATCAAAAGCTGAATTAGTGGTTAATTGTCTAGTATCTTGTTCATGAAAAGCCACTTTAACCTTGGAATAATTAAAATTCATAGGTATTATTAAATTGTTAGTATTTTTGTTATTTTTCTAATTGTTGAGTGTTGGGTATTAGCCTTTCTGCCACTGAACATTCGCTAACATTTTTGTATTCAAATATGATCTTGAATCCAACAGCAGCATACGATCCATCCTTGTATTATGGTGTGCTCAAAGATATCATCGAGTTGGATTACTATGGGATGTTTAAGATTGTGTTGTTCATTGTGATTGGGTGGATATTAATTCAACCAGGGGTTTAAAGAAAGATGCAGGTGGGTGCATTCTCGTGAACTTGAGTTGGTTCATATACACTGGTCAATTATTGAAGGATGACCCGTTCATTATTTCATCTCAAGCGAAACAAGTGTTTTATGTGCAAGACCCAACAAGAAAGGAATGGTATCATGTTGTTATCACAAAGCCAAAGGACCTATATGAAATTGGGGAAAAAACACATGAAGAGGATGATGACACTTACAATCAGTGCATGCCTTCTAATGTAGTGGTAGACGATCAATTAAATTGTATCTCAACTTGGGCTAGGATGGACATTGACGAAGATACCAATTAGTTATATGTGCATTTCCATGTACTTGTAATTGGATGTGTATTTATGTGATGCACATGTGTGTCAACGAGATTTGTAATGTTTGATTGTATTCTTTCGAGTTACTGTTGCTTTGTGTCACACAGTTCAAGAGTAGTGAACTTTTTTACATACAGTTTGTGGAATATTACTTCAGAATGTCGTAAATTTATGTTTTAGTTGTATGATTGAATATTTCTTGTTCTTTAAATCCTATTTATTGCACTTATTTGTTCATTTGTTCACAGGTACTCTGAAGTGCTTCCTGCATCTTCTTGAAGTGCTTCCTATTTATAGCACCATTCCTATCTTTCAGGTGTGGTTCTTCTAATTCTTGTTAACTTTTAATGCATTCTTGATAGTGTGAGATATAATCATTTGTATGTTTTTAAGTATACAGATTGCAAGATGTTTAGGTCAAAATATATTCCTCCCTCAGTCAGAGATAACATGTCAAACCAGTCTCTAACTGGGTCTTCACACCATCAAGAAGATATTGACCATGAGCATGAGTATCACCTTGATGATGATCATGACTCGTAAACTCATTTTGAGATCGAGCCAATAACAACGGAAAGTGAAAACAATGATAATGAACAATACAAGATAATTGGTAATTTTTGTATTATAATACATTCTCTTTATAACTAGTTTGATATCACATTGTTATACTAATTATAAATTTATATTTTCAATGTATAGATTCTGAAGGGAGGGTGAGAAAGCAAACATGTGTCCTCCGAACCTCACAAGTGTGGTCCCTTGAACGTGGGGAAAAAATTGTTGTCCACTTCAATGCACGTAATCAACCTATTAAAAAAGGTGGCCAAATATTAAGTAGCTAGTTGTGCAAAGTTGCAAAGAGAGGGAACCTTTGTCCACTTAGTTACACGGATTGGAAGAAGGTGCCTTCTAACTACAAGAAGGACCTTGTTTTATTGATTCGGGTAAGTAACAACAATTTAATTTATGGTTTTCTTCCAAATTTTTTTTGTTTTTGTGTTTTTGTACATGCATATAATCCCTAACACAAAAAATACTTATTTGACATCGATTTCCTTTCTTTGTGGTAGAGGAAGTTCCATTACCCTATGATTGAGGTGATAGACAAAATTTTACTGAGGATCATCGGGAAAAAATGGAAGGACTACCGATATATGCTTAAAGGGGACCATGTGAGGAACAAAACAAAACAACAAGTTTTGAGCAATAATGTTCCAAAAGGAGTAGATCAAGACCAGTGAAAGCAACTGGTTAACTACTGGTTTTTTTAGCAGAGTGAGGTTATATTTTCATAATTATGTTCATTTGGATTCTCATTGTTTCTATTTTCTTTTCATAACTTATTATTCAATTGGTTTATTGTTGGTGTAGAAATATTCTACTATAGGGACAGTGGCACGTGAAAGATAACAATGTCCTCACACGACCGCATCAAAGAGTTTTTGTTGGTATTTGTCCTAGCATTAAACGGTTGCAAAGAAGGAGGAAAAAATCAGCATCAATGCACACTAGTGTGCACCGCGGCCTGGCTCATTCCAGGGTACGGTGCCCAGCAAGGAGAAGTGCTGGAGGAGGTGTGCGCTGCGGCTCAGCCTCCTATTGTGACAGATATCTACGTAAATAAATATGCAAATAACCGTCCTAGTTTTACTTGTAAGTGCACAAGGTCAGTGATAGCATAGTATGCAAGTGCGAGATCATTTCCACAGGGATTGGTGAATTTCAATTTAGAATTACTTTCTTCAAAGTAAAAAGAGAAATAACTGATTGATTGTGAGTGAATAATAATAATGAGAACGTAGGACTGCGATATCCATCACTAATTATACTTTCCCACTAAATAAAGTGTCAATACTCTAGCCTTATCATGAATATTTAATGGTTGACAACCTAAGGGCTTCGCCCACACCTTAGGCTATTGATCTCCCTATGCAAGAGTTAGGCATTGTATACTCTAACTCTTTTCTCTCTTAAGGGATTCAGCATGGGTGTATACTGAGTTGTTCCTTAAGAGAGCATGAGGGCTGTGGAGATCGGCAACCACACGGGACCTAGGGCTTGGTCCGCTCCCGGTTTCCCATGTTGATTAACCCGAGAATCCGGTGTGGATATTCCTTGTTACTAATGTCGAACCCAGGACTCGGTCATCCAAATTGATTCGACTAACTTATCCATACCACATGTATTCGTTGATCAGGCACATACATATGAGGAATTTAAATACAAACAGGTATTAATCAAGTTAAACATTCTAACAAGGCTATAGCAAAGATAATCAATGAATAAACATGTAGAAAAGCATAACTAAGGCTTCAATCGAGCCCTATAAGAGTTTAGTTACACATGCTAGTTAAACTAAACATTCTAAACATAGTGAAATAAAAACAGAAAACTAAAACCGAAGAAGACTCGAGAGACGAGTCAGCAATTCCTCTCCTAAGCTTGCTACTTCGAATCTTAAAACAAAAGGTATGGTTTATGTGTTTTATAGGGCTATTTATAGGGTCCTCATGGTGTCCTGAAACCCTAATTTCCTATTTGGAGTATGGAGACTTCTTTCCATATCTGGCTCTGCCGCCTCTGGAGCATGTGTGGGCTCGAGCCTTCTTCAAGTGCACTCCTGCTCTTGTGCACTCGATCCCAAGGGGGGGTGCGCTCGAGCGCACCTTGCTGGATGGCAGAACTTGACTTTTGCTTCTAAAAGCTCCAAATTATCATCTTTTTGTCCAAATCCTGTGAAAAACGCATAAAACACAAAAATGAAGTAGAATCCATAGAAATAGATAAATAAAGAGCCTAACAAGTGTAAATTAAGGGGCTTAAATATGACTATTTAAGCACTTATCACACCCCAAACTTACATATTGCTAGTCCCTTAGCAATGTAAAACAAAAGACAATGTTGAAACAAAATTAAAGATAAATTCATTTTTGTGATACTCAAAGATTTGGTTTGTGCATAAAACTATGATAACCGTTCATGAGTAGTCTTATAATAAAAACACATTTTTGTATTGAAAAAGGATTTTCAAAAGTTCATGTTACTTACCTAAGGTTGGCTTAAGGCATCGCAAGTTTGATTTGTGTGTGATAAGTTAGCACATATAAGATGGGGTTTTCACATAATTTTAGTGTATAGTGTTTCAATGCCTAAACCTTTATCGAATTCCTTATCAAAGAGAACAAAAATGGCATAATGCTTGCTTCTTTTTCTTTTTCTTTTATCATGCGATCTTTGCCATGTTTAGTTCCATCGAGCTTTCTAATTGACCCTTGTAATGAGTGTTTGGCCAATGACTCCCAAACCAGATGGTTTTAGGGTATTAAGTGTAAAGACACCCCTAAGGACTTACTAACTCGAGTAAAAAAGGCTACAGAACTAACAAGTTTTAATGCTTCTAAATGAAATTCCCACCTTTTGACGTGAACACTCAATGCTTACTGAGGCAAGAGGCCCAGTTACTCAGTGAAAATTTTTTAATGACCGTTAGAAGCTTTCAATTTTCTTTTTGCATGATGAACATTTTTTTTTATTTTTCTTATGCCAAAGTGTTCTTTTTAACAAGTTATCAAATTAAAGTTAGGTTATGGAAACATATATAAAAGAATTATGTGTCATACCCCACACAAATGTGTGCTAAATATGCTTGTGCAAATTTGGATCAAACTCGTGAATTCTTAGTTGCCTTGAGGTAGGTAACTAAACTTGGTAAAATTCCTATTACAAGACTATGTGTTCTAGTTTTTAAGCTTATTAATAAAGTGTTATCAAATTTTTAAATCAATCAAAATTTTTGTTACCAAATGAACATGCATTTATCTTTCCTAAAAAAAAACTGGGACCTAGTACGTGCATGTGTTTCAAGTGTGTGAGTGTGTGCGAAATATATCTCCCACTACCCCCCAAACTTAAAGTACACATTGTCCCCAATGTGTGTGGCATGGAAAGATCTGACCTAGGAGATGAAGAGCTAGGTTGCTTTCTTTGCTTGTGACAAGCCCCTAAATTTAAAGTGGATGCACGTACTAAGTACCTGACAAAGAAAAATAAACATTGTGCTGGAAAACAAGAAATATAAATAATAGACATGCAATTATAAATATAAACAAAAGAAAAGTATTAAAATGAAAAGGATATGTCTGGGGTGCCTCCCATGAGCGCTAAGTTTTACGTCTTCAGCCAGACGGGGTATCCTCTCACTGCTGATCATCAGTGGGTGCAGCCGAAGAGGTGCCGGGTGCAAGCTGTAGCTTCTGGTGTAAATGCACTCGATCGCAAGGGGTATATGCGCTCGATCGCAATGTCTCAAATAGTGACGTTATGTGCTATAGAAACTGGGATTTCAAATGTTTCAGGTGTCCGAGGATCAGATATATATTGTAGCGCTTCAAGTGTTAAGTCCTCGTCCCGAGGAGGCATGGTAACATAGAGGTATGGTTTGACACAATATCCATTGACTGTAAAAGTCTGATTGCTGTTTGAGCTATGAATTTCCAAAGCCCTATGAGGAAACACCATGGTGACAACATACGGACCAGCCCAACGGGACTTTAGTTTGCCAGGGAACAGCCTTAACCTTGAATTGTAGAGTAGCACCCTTTGTCCTACGTGAAACTCTTTTCGCACTAGTTGTTTGTCATGATAGGCCTTTGCTCTTTCCTTGTAAAGCTCGGCATTCTCATATGCGTCATATTGTAACTCTTCTAGCTCATTTAAGTGCAGCTTCCTTTTCTCACCCGCTTGTTTCATATCAAAGTTGAATTGTTTAATGGCCCAATAGGCTCTATGTTCTAGCTCTACGGGTAGATGGCAAGCTTTGCCAAAGACTAAGTGGTATGGGGACATCCCAATTGGTGTCTTATAAGTTGTCCGGTATGCCCACAGAGCATCGTTGAGTCGTAAGGACCAGTCCTTTCGACTAGGATTCACGGTTCTCTCCAAGATGCTTTTGATTTCTCGATTACTTATCTCCACTTGGCCACTAGTCTGAGGGTGATATGGGGTGCCAACCTTATGGGTGATTCCATATTTTCTGATGAGTGCGGCAAAAGAATGATGATGGAAATGGCTGCCTCCGTCACTAATGATCGCTCTTGGTGTTCCGAACCGGGTAAAAATGTTATCCTGTAGAAACTTTAACACCACTTTTTGATCATTAGTCTTTGAGGGGACTGCCTCGACCCATTTAGACACATAATCCACACCCACAACAATATATAAATTACCAAAGGAATTAGGAAAGGGACCCATGAAATCAATGCCGCATACATCAAAAAGTTCTACTATGTGGATATTTTGTAGGGGCATTTGATTTCGGGATGAAATGTTACCTGTCTGTTGGCATCTATCACATGAGCTGCAAAATGTGAAGGCGTCTTTAAATAGATTAGGCCAATAAAAACCGGATTATAGTACCTTAAGTGCTGTTTTGTTGGCCCCAAAGTGTCTCCCAAAAGCAAACTGGTTGTAGTGTTGTAATAAGCTCAAATGCTCCTCTTCCGAGACACACTGTCGAATGATCTGATCGGGACAGAATTTGAAAAGGTAGGGATCGTCCCAATGGTAGTGTTGAGACATAGATATTAACCATTTCTTTCCTTGTGTTGTCATACCTGAGGGAAAAACTTTAGCAGTTAGATAATTAACAATATCAGCATACCATGGGAGTTTTACCTCTAGTACGTATAATTGCTCATCAGGGAAGTTTTCATTTAAGGGCAACTCATTTGTATCATTCTCATATGGTAGCCTTGATAAGTGATCTGCAACCACATTCTCACTGCCCTTCTCGTCTTTGATTTCCAAATCGAATTCTTGCAATAGAAGCACCCATCTGATTAACCTAGGCTTTGCAACCTTCTTAGAAAACATATATCTCAAAGCAGCATGGTCAGTGTATACAATAAATTTAGAGCAATAAGATATGATCTTAACTTTTCTAAAGCAAAAATAACAGCTAACAATTCTTTTTCAATAGTAGAGTAGTTAAGCTGAGCATCATTTAAAGTTCTAGAAGCATAGCAAATAGCATGAGGTACCTTATTACTCTTTGACCTAGGACAGCTCCCAAGGCGAAATCACTAGCATCACACATTAACTCGAATGGAAGGCTCCAATCTGGTGCCATCATTATTGGGGTGGAGGTTAGAACATCCTTCAGTGTGTTGAAAGCTGTCATACAATTACGAGTCCACTCGAATTTGGTATCTTTAGCTAAAAATGCACACAGAGGTCTTGAAATCTTGGAGAAGTCCTTGATGACTCTTCTATAAAAACCGGTATGCTCGAGAAAGCTTCTAACACCCTTGACTGTGAGAGAGGGAGATAGCTTTGAAATAATGTCTATTTTAGCCTTATCTACCTCAATACCTTTGTTGGAGATGGAGTGACCCAACACAATGCCTTGTTGAACCATGAAGTCACATTTCTCCCAATTCAGCACTAAGTTACTTTCTTCACATCTCTTTAGAGCACTTTCCAAATGACTTAGGCATTCATCAAAATTGGAACCAAAGACACTTAAGTCATCCATGAATACCTCAATGTATTTCTCCACCATATCGGAAAATATGCTCATCATACATCTTTGAAAAGTGGCTAGTGCGTTGCATAATCTGAATGGCATTCTCCGATAAGTAAACGTACCGAAAGAGCATGTGAAGATGGTCTTTTCTTGATCTTTAGGTGCTATGGCAATCTGGTTGTATCCACTATACCCATCCAAAAAGAAATAGTAGTTGTGGCCAGCTAATCTTTCTAACATTTGATCAATGAATGGCAAGGGGAAATGATCTTTTCGAGTAACCTTGTTTAATCTTCGATAGTTAATACATACTCTCCAACCAGTTGTTTTTCTTGTGGGTATGAGCTCTTCATTTTCATTCTTCACTACTTTGATCCCACTCTTTTTAGGAACAACTTGAACCGGGCTTACCCACTTACTGTCGAAAATAGGGTAGATAATGCCAACATCTAAGAGTTTCAATATCTCGGCCTTTACTACCTCTTTCATGTGTGGGTTAAGTCTTCTTTGAGTGTCTCGAGTGGGCCTTGCTTCATCCTCAAGGTATATATTATGTATGCACTTGGACAGACTTATTCCCTTAATGTCAGCAATGGTCCATCCAATGGCGGATCTATGCTCCCTTAGAACTCTTAATAATTTGTCTTCTTCTCCAATACTCAAATTAGCAGCCACAATTACCGGTAATGTTTTCTTCTCTCCCAAGTAGGCATAAGTTAAATGTTCTGGCAGCTGCTTTAATTCCAAAGTAGGTGCCTACACAATAGAAGGAAGAAGAGTGGTAGTAGTAGCCATGAGAATTTCAAATGGAGGAGTATACTTACTTGAATGTTTTGGAGAAGCCTCAAGAAGGTGCACAATTTTCATGATATTATTAGTGATATCTTCCAGTTCTTGCTCAATATCCACAGTTGTAAGGTTATGAGTAAGAGTAGTCTCCAGGGATCAGCGTGCTAGACCTGAAAAGCTTGCTCAACAAAATTGTGTATCATATATACATTAAAGCATTCCATATCATCTTGAGGTAATCTCAGTGTATCAAATATTTCGAATTCTATTTTCTCTCTATTCACCTTCATACTTACTGTACCCTTTTTCACACAAATCTTTGTATCAGCAGTTCTCATGAAGGGTCTTCGTAAAATGATGGGCAAGGGTAATGGCATAGGACATTCCTCCATATCTAACACAATGAAATCCGTAGGTAGAATGAACTCACCTACCTTCACTAGGACATCCTCTAGAATACCCCTAGGTCTTTTTATACTTCTATCTGCCAACTGCAAGGTAATGGAAGTTGGTTGTAGCTCCCCTAATCCTAGGGTTTCAAATACTGTGTATGGTAGCAAATTTACACCCGTTCCCAAATCTAATAATGCTCGCTCAAATAACTGATCACGTATCCTACAGGGAATAGTGAAACTACCCGGATCCTTTAGTTTCGATTGGAGTTTTCTTAATAGCACAACACTTACCTTTTTAGTTAAAGCTACAGTTTCATGTTATTGAAACTTTCTTTTATGAGTGCAACAATCCTTTAGAAATTTAGCATAAGCTGGTATTTGTTGAATTGCATCTAACAAAGGAATGTTTATTTCAACTTTTCGCAAGGTTTCAAAAATATCAAGTAATTTATTCTCTTTCTTTTGTTTCACTAACCTTTGCAGGAAGGGTGGGGCATTCACCTTCTCCGTCTCACTTATCTTTGATGCTATTGTAGATTCATCAGACCCTATCACCGTACCAGTTCTGAGAGTTGTGACAGCTTTGAGTTGTTGATGTCCCCCAGGGTGTTGAGCTGGAATCTCCCTTTTTTTTTTTTTTCCTGCTACTCATCTCCTTAGTCACTTGTCCCATTTGTACCTCTAACCTTTGGATGGCTTCTTCATATTTTGCTGTGGTTTACCTTAGTTCAGTCTGGAATTGCCTTTCTTCTGCCATGAACTGATCTTGTGAAGTCATGAGTTATTGCTGTTGAGATGCTAGTTGCCTCACAAAACTTTCGAGGTCATTCTTCTTTGGTTCAGGAACAGATTGGGCTGTTGGTTGGAAGTTTCTTTGCTGCCCTTGATTGTTTTGATTGTTACTCCATTAGAAATTTGGGTGATTCCGCCAGCCAGGGTTGTAGGTGTTTGCATAGGGGTTGTTCTTCGGTGGATAGTTATTTGGTCCCACAAAGTTGGCTTGTTCATGATCTGCAGATGAATACAAGGGATATGTATCAGTATTATGGTCAAATTGTGAGCGAATGGCACATACCTGGAGTGGTGTAGCTTATGGGTTCGTTGAGGTGTTCTAAGCAGCCATATCTTTAACTAATAGATCAAGTTTCCTCTCCACAGTAGCTATTTGAGGAGATGATCCTCCATTCAGGCTTACCTCATACATACCCTTACTCTTGGTTATATGTCTACCTCGAGAGGAGAACTGCTGCGTGTGTTCGCTTAGGGTTTCGAAGAGTTCCATTGCCTCTTCGCTACTCTTTTCCATCAGCACTCCTCCACAACCTGAATCAAAAATATTTTTGTTAGAGTCACTCAAACCTTCATAGAAAGCTTGTACCAGTTCGTCTTGGGGTAGGTTGTGGTGTGGGCACTTGAGTAGTAGCTCGTTGAAGTGTCCCCAGGCGTCGAAGAATAGATCTCAATCTTTTTGTTGGAAGGATTGAATTTCCTTCCTCATTTGCCTCGTCTTTTGGGCTAGGAAGAACTTCCTTTGAAATTTCCTAGCCAACTCCTCCCAAGTGTGGATGGAAACTGCAGGCAAATAATTAGACCATAATTTAGCATTATCTTTCAAGGAAAAAGGGAAAAGAATTAACCTTATTCCTTTTTGGTCTAAGCCTCGGATGTGCTAGAATTTGCAAAGGTCGAAGAACTCTTGAAGGTGCAAATGTGGATCCTCACTAGGTCTACCCCTAAAGTGAGTCAGTGCACTGAGTATCTGCGGAGATATGTAGTAGTTTCCTTCCGCCTCAGGTTGATACGCAATGCACGAAGGTTGATCAAGGTTCTACGGGATGAAGGATTTCTTCATCGGCCTCTGCTCAGGTGGTTGCTGCTCGGCTATCTGTTCTGCCATTGGTATCTCTTCCTCGATTCCTCCTTCTACCTCTTTTGAGTTATCTCTAAACCTTTGTCGGATAGTCCTCTCTAGCTCGGGATCAAGGGGAAGGAATGCTGGATGCTTGGATCGACGTCCGTGCATGAATCGGGGGTAGTTACGTAAGTGCAGTAGTCAAATACTGCTACTCGGATAACTCTCTGCCTCAATTGCGCCCGATCACATAGGAGGGTGCACTCGATCGCAAGTGACACAGAAAGCTCTCCTAGAGTACCTGAAACAGGAAAAAAAAAAAAAAAAATTTGACTAGGGTTTTAATGAAACGAAAAATAAAATAAACACAATAATTAAGAATGAAATAGAATTAAAAATGAAATAACAATAATTAAACGAAATGAAAAAAAAAATTAATACTAAAAAGAAATTTAGTACAATCCCCGGTAACGGCGCCAAAAACTTGCTGTTACAGATATCTACCTAAATAAATATGTAAATAACCGTCCTAGTTTTACTTGCAAGTGCACAAGGTTAGTGATAGCATAGTGTGCAAGTGCGAGATCATTTCCACAGGGATTGGTGAATTTCAATTTAGAATTTGTTTTTTCAAAGTAAAAAAGAGAAATAACTGATTAATTGTAAGTAAATAATAATAATGAGAACATAGGACTGCGATATCCACCACTAATTATACTTTCCCACTAAGTAAAGTGTCAATGCTCTAGCCTTATCATGAATATTTAATGGTTGCCAACCTAAGGGCTTGGCCCACACCTTAGGCTATTAATCTCCCTATGCAACGAGTTAGGCATGGTGTATACTCTAACTCTTTTCTCTCTTAAGGGATTCAGCATGGGTGTATACTGAGTTGTTCCTTAAGAGAGCATGAGGGTTGTGGAGATCGGCAACCACACGGGAGCTAGGGCTTGGTCCACTCCCGGTTTCCCATGTTGATTAACCCAGGAATCGACAGTGTGGATATCCCTTGTTACTAATGTCGAACCCAGGACTCGGTCATCCAAATTGATTCGACTAACTTATCCATACCACATGCATACATTGATCATGCACACACATATGAGGAATTTAAATACAAACAGATATTAATCAAGTTAAACATTCTAACAAGGCTATAGCAAAGAGAATCAATGAATAAACATGTGGAAAAGCATAACTAGGATTCAATCGAGCCCTATAAGAGTTTAGTTACACATGCTAGTTAAACTAAACATTCTAAATATAGTGAAATAAAAACAGAAAACTAAAACCGAAGAAGACTTGGGAGATGAGTCGTCAATTCCTCTCCTAAGCTTGCTATTTCGAATCTCAAAACAAAAGCTGTCGTTTATGTGTTTTACAAGGCTATTTTTAGGGTCCTCATGGTGTCCCGAAACCCTAATTTCCTATTTGGAGTCTAGAGACTTCTTTCCATATCTAGCTTTGCCGCCTCTGGAGTAATTGCGCTCGAGTGTATGCGGGATGCACTCGAGCGCATGTGTGCACTCGAGCCTTCTTCAAGTGCGCCCGAGCTCTTGTGCGCTCGATCCTTAGAGGGGGTGCGCTCGAGCGCACCTTGCTAGATGGCAGAACTTGACTTTTGCTTCTAAAAGCTCCAAATTATCATCTTTTTGACCAAGTCCTGTGAAAAACACACAAAACACAAAAATGAAGTAGAATCCACACAAATAGATAAATAAAGAGCCTAACAAGTGTAAATTAAGGGGCTTAAATATGACTATTTAAGCACTTATCACCTCCTCCAGGCCGCGGCATGCCCTGTTCTAGGCCGCGGCCTGAAGGCACACTAATGCCATTTTGTTCAGCCTTTTGAAAGGTGCGTGGGGCATGACCAAAACGCACAACTTTACTTGGGATTGATGGAGGGCTATGGTTAATTGGTCTTCAAGATCTAAGGGTGGATATTGACCCTCAAGATTGGTCAAGAAGTTGGTGTACTATATATAGGGTCACCTAGCTTCAAAAGTCATAACATAAGTGTGAGGAATAACTTGTGATTGAAAGTGAGATCAATTGTAAGAGTGCAAAGACACTAAACTCAAGAGAGATTCTGTAGAGAGGTTGGTTGTTTAGAAAGAGAGAGTAGAATAGAAAGGGATTCAAGGGCTTGTAAGGGGAATTTTCTTGGGAAAATTCCAGGGTTAGTTCTTATCACTTTCTTCTTCTTCTTCTTCTTCTTTGTTCTTCAAGAACCTGTGAGTTCTTAGAAGGATGTTGCTGATTGTAAAGAACTCCATTGATAAGATAGTGCAGAGAGCTGAGAGGAGCTCACGGGGACGTACGCACATTGCCGAACCTCGTCAACAAATTTCTTGTATTCTTTTCTTTCTTGCTTTGATTGGTTGCTGTTTCTTTTCTTATACAAGTCACTCTAGACTTGGGTGTTTGGAGGATCACCTCCTGGGCATCATCGAAGGTGGTTTCCCAACAGTTTTGCTAGAAGATGGGATGAATATATGAGTTGATTTGCTTCATTCATCCAATCTTTCATTTGAGATGTAGTGTATTGAGTCACTGTTTGAACTCTTTCATAAATGATAGGAGATGAAACATGGAAATGAGCCCGGGCGCGTAGAGCTTTTTGCTGAAACTCATAAACGCAAGGATGAAACTTTCATTGATGAAGTATCATGACAATTTGTGGTAAGTTCACTTACATATATGATGGTTTTATGTATGATAGTTAATAATAGTAATTAACTTACTCTTATCGTTGTTGGAAAACACCTTGTTTTGATGCATGTTTCTTTGTATCACTCATTCAAATGAGTGGTGTTGGGTCCTTGTGGGAAATGTTGGGTATGGGTGGTTATTCTATTATTTGATAGAAACTAAGAGTAAAAGAAAACGGTGAAAATTATTTGTGGGTCTTGTTTTATTATTTGTTTCTTGTTAATGACTTTTTTCTTCTTCTAATAAGTGCAGTGTTTTACTATCTTGATTTCATATATATATAATTTTTTTTCTTAAGAACACTTCAAGCAGCATGGTTGTATATTTATTTTTCCAAATTGCAAGCCTTAGTGGAGATGAGGAGAAAGCTGGAATAAAATTCTCAGTTGAATTACACCCATGATATCAGTTGAAGATAAGGATTTTAGGTTATCTGGTGGGTCTGGCAAAATATATAGAGTTTCTGAAGGAGTTTGTCTGCCAACGAGTCTGAACTGTGAAGGCCCAAATAGTAGCAGTATATTTTGTAGATTTTTTTATGTTTTAGGTAAAAATATCAAGGTGAAAGCTCCATGTGCGAGGGCATATTAAATATGCATGAAAAAAGCGATCTTTAAGAAATTCTTCTTGTCTATGCATTCTGATGGAGTTATGATGAATGTATAGAAGGTCTGAAGTTTTGAGATAGGTTGGTTTAAGATCCCTTTCACCACAGAGTCATAAATGAAGACTAAATTTTATTCTAAAATTTTCTATATCAGTCCTTGAAATTTGGAGGTGCTTTGAAGGACCAAATCAACATTATCAACGTATAGATTTGAAGACTTGGATAAAGGACAGGCATGAGATTTATGTGAGTCATAATCTCATGACCTGACAGTTCTCTTGGGTAGAGTAGTATTACTTTTTTTTAGGATTGTCATGAAGCCAGATTGATTTGAGCATTTGGACTTTGGTGGATGGTAAGATGTTAAGGAATTTGTCCAAGTTGTTGGAACAATACAATTATGCTAATGTAACTTCTCACGTAAAATGGGCGAAGGGTCCTTGAGGATATCCATAATATAGAATAGAAAAATTTATATTGGGTATAAAGTCTTTGGCTGAGCTCTTATATCAGAAAATTAACTCATAGATTACCTAACTGGGCGTAAAACTTCTCAGAGATACTCATCAGCTGTTGCATACTCCTGTAGTTTTTTGTTTCATTGCTCATTTTAGTTGGTTGTTTAATCCTTCTGCAACTTATTTTGTTACACTCACTTTGTGGAAGATCTTGTTGTCTTGTTCTTTTCTTAAATACACTTTTGATTGTTGTCTGATAAAATAAAATTAACTTTTCATCGAGAACCATTACCTCATGGATAACATCTTCATGATGGAAATATCCCTTGGCTCCTTTATGACCTTGCATCCCTTGACACTGAGTTCATCACTCAAGTTGCTGTCTATCAAATGTTATTGCACTATTTGATGAGATACCTAGCTGAATAAAGTAAAAATTATTCAAGACAATGAGGAGAACGACAGTGGTTTATGGTACCTAATTTTGGGTTATGGATAACATGCCCTTTAACTGAGTATAACCAAAATGAGGAAGTTGTGAACAAAACTAAAAGAGAGTGTGGGGACGGAACCATGATAGTACAAACAAAAATGAGAGTTAAAATGTAATGCATTATTACAAATTTGAGTTGGAATTACATGAAACCAAGGGAAACTCTTCTAAGATGGTTTGTCATTCAGAGAAGAGGAACAGTATGGTTCATGTAAGAGGTGCTACAAGGTGAGGGAAGGCAAAAAAATGATGATGGTTGAGGCAATAATAGAAGGCTTTAGGGTTGATGGATTTGAAAGAGTTGGCCTTGGGCATAGCTGAATGTCAAAATTTTCAAGTGTTTATGTGCATATATGTTTGATTACACTGAGCAACTCAGTGCAACTTCATCTTAACTTTAGTTCTATCCTCTTCTCAGCTTTAATACATCAAATAGTGCAATAACTTAAGTTTATTAATACATATATAAAATGTATTATGAAATATAGATAAAAAATAAGCATTGGACTATATTTTTGTTTTTCATTTGCAAGAGGTTTTATGAAAATATAGGGGAAATTCTGTCCATTTTTCTATAAAACCTGATTTTAATTCAAAAATAAATAAAGAAACACATATTTATCAGATAAAACAAGTGTTAAACATGAGATAGACAAAGAAAATGAGAGAGATACCAGCAATGAAGGGAAAGGTAATCCAGCCGCCTTGTTTCCACGTAGAAGTTGGCATTTGTACTTCTTTATCAGTAGAGAGTCTGTCTCCCGTGTGTTGAGCGATTATCCACCTAAATTAATGAGTAAATAATCGAACTTGTTTTACTTGCAAGTGCACAAGGTCTACAGTAGCATAGTGTGCAAGTGCGAAATCATTTCCACAGGGATTGGTGAATTTCGATTTAGAATTAGTTGCGCAATAATAAAATAAAAATAAGAGAAATATATATTAAGTTGGAATTAATAAAGATAAAGGCGTAGGGACTTGATATCCACCACTAATCATGCTACCACAACAAAACAATATGTCAATGCTTTACTCATGTCATGAATACTTAATGATTGTCAACCTAAGGGGATGGTATCTACTCCTTAAGCTATTGATTTCCCTAAGCACCGAGTTATGGATGGTATCTACTCTAACTCTTTTCTTTCTTAAGGGATTCAACATGGTGTACACTGAGTTGTTCCTTAAAAGAGCATAAGATTTGTGGAAATCGACAACCACATGAGACCTAGGGCATGGTATTTACTCCCGGTTTCCCATGTTGATTAACCCAAGAATCCGACGTGGATATCTTTTGTTACTGTCAATGGACGACAATCTTCTTTCCTTAAATTATGTAGTTTATATGGTCAACCTTGCTTAATTTAAATAGGCTGGTACAGCTAGCTAGACTGCGGAAATCACTCCATTATCAATCTTCTTTCCTTTAATTATGTAGTTTACATGGTCAACCTTGCTTAATTTATGTAGGCTGGTACAGCTAGCTAAACTGCGGAAATCACTCCGCAATTAAATTATTTCCTTGTACAACTCTCTTGAGAAGTTTATATAATAGAGAGATCACTCAAAGACAAAGACAATTCGGCCATTCAGACAATATTTGTGACAGTTACTATTGTTGAACCCAGGACTCGGTCATCCAAATTGATTCAACTAACTAATCCATACCACATGCATATGTTGATCAGCAAACACATATGACGAATTTAAATAAAAATAGGCATTAATCAAGTTAAGCATCACAACACAAATATTGTAAAGGCACCAATACTGAATTTATTTAGTAAACATAATTAGGGCTTCAACCAATCCCTTACTAAAAGTTTAAGTGCACATAATAAAAATAAAGGAAAGAAGAAACCCGAGAGAAGAGTCGTCAATTCTCCTCCACAGTTTCCTTCTCCGATCTCCCCAAACAAAAACTAAACTAAAAGGAAGATATTGTTTCTATGTTTTACAAGTCTATTTATAGGGTTCTAAGGACACTTGAAAACCTTAATTTCCAAAACAGGGCTCTAACCCTCCTTTCCAAAATAGGAACTGTCGTTTTGATGTTTTACTGATTCATGTGCGCTCGATCGCATGAGTTTGCGCTCGAGTGCAAGGTTGCGCTCGAGCCTTCTCCTTGTGCGCACGAGTGCTTGTGCGCTCGATCGCACCAAGCACTGCGCTCGATCTCACTCTTCCGCAACTCCCAGTTCCAGTTTTGCTCTTTGAGTTCCAAAATGCTTCCTTTCTTCCAAAAACCTATAAAAACACAGAAAACACAAAAAGGAAGTAAAATGGAATAAAATATGCAAACCTAGAGCTTAACAAATATAAATTAAGGGGCTTAAATATGAACATTTAAGCACTTATCACCGTGTTGCAGCTTAACTCTTGAAACTTATGACTTGTTGCCATTTTGAAAACTATGTTGGTCTATTAAAGGAGGAGGAGGGTCTTCACTCTTTATATGCAACGATGAAATGCTGTTAATAGATTCTCCCTCAAATCAGGTTCCCTGTTTCCCTCCGTATTAGTGATTTGATAAACTACAGTTTTCCATAAAATGAAGATATGATTCATAAAATCTAAAGCTTTTAGTTAGTAGATTGCATACCATACAGTAAATTTCAAGAGCTGCAAAATGGGGAGATTGATTAACAATTTAAATTCATTTTTTGAAACTCATGACAAAATAAATGTGAGCCCAATTTAGCATCAGATGCTTTGTAAAGTACATCATTTTTATTCTCCATTTCTCCAAGTATCTGTATTAGCTATATCTATAGCATTGATTATAAAGAAAGTTTCAGGAGTGGCAATGCAAGATGCTTTGTAAAGTTAAATTTCAAAAGGAAAAAGAATGTTCTTTTCAAAAGTATGTTTTTTTTTCAGTAAAGTGACTCATCACTTCATTGACAGCATTTCAACTTAAAAGGAATTGTACTCTATAATATATCCATTTGGTTTTCCAAATCAGAGTAACAAAAAGAATCCATAAATTAGTTGCATTTGGCTTGTGCAATACTACATATTTCAAAAATGCAAGAAATCATCCATGAAGTTAACTAAGTAAGAAAGTGTCAATCAGTTTAGGTGATAAAGTCTTTTGGAGGTTGTACTATAAACTTAAGATCATACCCAGTCGTCACATGTCAATCAGTTTAGGTGATACAGAACTTATCTTACGATGTACTTGATGTAAAGTGTTTCCTCTTAAAGTTGTCTAGAATTTATAATTAGTCTTAAAAATTTCCTTTATCATTTTTTGAAATCCTAAAAGATCTTGTTTAACAGTTCTGGTACTCAGGAAGACAGCAAACACTTCTGAGATGTTTCTTAGAAACTACTTGCCACTAAGCTGCTTGAATGTGCTGTTATTGATTTTTTGTTACACCTCTTCTCTGTTTATTGAGATTTAGTTTGCAGCGCATTTTTTGGAGGGTGGAAAATGATGCAAAAAAAGAAAAAAAAAACAAGTCTACCAATTAGCAATTCATTAGTTTTGCTATAAAACTTGGATAAGCTTTGTTTAATACCCCATATTTTTCCAAGAGATTCACTTCACCACTGCTAAGCATAGATTAATTTATGCTGCCTTTTGTTGATGGTTGCTATCTCAATTAACTAGTTGAAACTTAGATCACTGTTTAGTTTATTTTGTTTGGACTGTATTTTTGTTTTTCATTTGCAGAGGTTTTATGAAAATATAGGGGAAATTCTGCCCCTTTTTTTATAAAATCTTATATGCAACTTTTCTTTTATGTAACTTTCGCTGTATAATCTTTAGAGGAGTTTAATCTTTATTATTTCATAATTGTAGGTGACAGCTGAAGCTCGTGTTGCCGAACTTGTTGCAGCTTCAGGATCTTCTGATGCTAGCAATAATTTAGCAATACAAAATGAAGTCTTCACCGAGCTTATGGGTGAAGAGAGTTCTGATCGTGTCCGAGGTCAAGGGTTTGGAGTTACACCCTCTACCGTGTATGGACTATCAACTCAAATTAGGAATGATATGGAATACAATGGCACTTATGCTGAAGAGATAAATAGTTTGAGAACACAAATAGAAGAAAACAATCAATAGCATGCGCATCAGATTCAAGAAATAACAGTGAGGCACGATAATTAAATGAACAATATGCAATCCCAAGTTGATAAGCTGAAGTCTTTACTAGAATAGTTGGTTAATAGAGGACTTCATGTTTGATTTCGTGATGGTAAAATAATTTTTCAGACTACATTCCATTATTTTGTTTTATATGAATTTTATATGTTAACTATGATTATTTTTTGTGTAAATGAGATGAGTTTTGTATTGAGTAAAGGAATTTTTATGGATATTTGATGGTGCATTTTATATATTGAAGAACATTTGAATTTTTACATTTTATTTATTGAAGGGTGCATAGTGTTGATATTTAAGCCAAAATAATGTAAAAACACAATTAAAACTACTCTATTGCGGCACTTTTAGCGGCGCTTAAAAGTGCCGCAATATGCATAATATGTCCGCAATATAGCGGCACTTCTAAGTGCCGGTATATTTCGGCGCTTAAAAGGTTCGGAATATACCAGCACTTAAAAGGGCTGGTATATAGCGGCGCTTCTAAGTGCCGGTATATTGCGGCGCTTAGAAGCTCCGAAAAAATATGCATCTTCGACACCACACATACCGGTGCTTTATTCGGCGCTTGCAATAAGCGTCGGTAATGCATATTGCGGCACTTTAAAGCACCGAAATAAGCTAAAAAAAGCACCGGCGTTGACCTTTTATCTTGTAATGCGTCCAACTTAAATCCCCAGTTGAGGGCCCATTTGAAAAGGCTACACATAAGACTCAACAGAGGCCTCATAGGGAGATGGGCGATAGGGAGAGGAGGAGTGCTCATTGAGAAAGGCCAAAAATCTGGGCTTCGCTTCAAATTGGGCTCTCAAAGGAACATCATGGCATTGCTACTCTCATGATTGGCAAGAAAGAGGGTAAGAGGCTGGGTGTACTCATCAAAGCAAATCCTCCGCATTGATGGTCTTGCGCTGCTCATGCTGGCAATGCTCGTTGGCTTCCTCAATGATGAAGCTGATGAACAGAGACATACCCCTGCATAGTCTCTTTGGAGTCGTCGGAGATTTTGACATGAGGAGGGAGGATCCGGCTGATTATACAGATTATATTTGCAATAGGCATGTATTGATCCTACTTGCGAACCATACATATATGGCTGAGGGATGATGTTGCTGTTGTCGTTGGCATTGTTGCCAGTGTTGTTGTTGTTTGATTAATTAGCCTGCAACAAATTCAATCGAGAGCTTGATTTTGCACGCTTTACCTGATGACAACAATTATACTTATTGGAAGTAAACCGATAAAATTGTGTTTAAACTTATCAAATGGTGCAAACAACTGCACTGTACCTTGCGAACGAAGTTTTTTGATAAATTTTTTTTTTCCTTAAAATTTGAGTACATATATGTCTATATATTTTCTTGATATCTTTATTAAATTTAACAATAAAATAACTGCAACTAATATAAAATTTATTAATTTATTCTTTTTATTTTTACCAATTGTTTCTTTATGGTTGTCAATTAAATAATACTTGTTTACCCACTGATGCTTTAGGTGATGGTTTGGTATATGTCTATCATAGTTAACAATGCTGAAGTTAATCAGAAAGGTTTTTTTTTTTTTTTTTAAAGGGAAAAAGCAATTATTATTGATGCGAAATATACAAACAGATTCAACCAAACAAAATAGTTCAAAACCAAAAATGGAACAAATAGGACAAGCTTAAGCAACATCAAAACTGGAAACACTCCAACTAAACAGGAACAACCATCATCCAAAACTAAGCAGAAAAATCTACGATCTAAAACTAGCCGGGTTGAAGTTTGGACAATTATCTTTACAACGATTCTCTTTTTTATCTTTTTTATGGGCAAGTTTTATAATAGCTACATGCAATTTTAGGTGTTGCAAATGTATGAGTACCAAAGTTTTAAATAGCGACCAAGACGGAACATAGCGGCCAATATATAGCGGTAGCGACAAGTGTCACAATCGTTTTTCATCATTATTTGCGGAAGAGTGGAATTTATGGTTATATAACGGCACGTCACGGCCACGAAGAACTGTATAACTCAATGAATGCGATGCCCTCCACAACTGCTATTCATGGTTATGATCCCCACGACATATATTTTAAATTTTTCTGAAGTTAAAAAAATTCATGACTGCGATATACACTTGTGATCCGCATTTTAACACCAGCAATATCCGCAACCGTGACAAACGCTTTGCGACCGTATTTGCGATCACAACCGCAATTTAAAACTTTGATCTATACTTTTTTTCAAGTCAAAATGACCTATTTATTGGTAAATAAAGGGAAGTTGATTTGATGCAACAATAAACGGATGATAGATAACAGAGAATCTATTTCAATATTTTTTTTTAAATGCCTCAATGATTTTTTTGAAGACAAAAACAGAATTATATCTACGCATCCACAGATGCATTACATACACTCCAACCTCCCCAAAAACACAGCACCAGCAAACCCAACAAAACAACTAAAAGAAAACTATATAACTATCCTACAATCACTAATATAAGACATAGACAACCTGGCAACATAACTCTATGCAGCACCACCACGAATTCCATCACGTTATACGAAAAACTCAAGCCAACCTAAAACCCAAAAATAAGCAAAAGTGTTTCAAATCCTACCACATTCCTCTCGATCTTTCAGCTCCAACCTCCAATTCATACAGACTTTCAATAACCTCATCCTCATTTCCATAAAAAAAACTAAGCCCATATTCTTGCTTAGCTCCTATGTTTTAACCTCCTCAATGCTTTTTGATTTTAAAGAAAACATCCTTGAGGTGGAGGGGGTTTGGTTGTACCCCTACCCTTTTATTAGCAAAAAAAATAAAAAAAAAAGGTACAAACAAATGGGTTTTAACCGCCTCAACCCAGGCAGCCTCTTACCTAAGAAAGGAAGAGGCATCACACCTGGATTCACCAACTACTAGTCCCCTTTCCTTATCAACATCTAATGATTGGTATTCTCTAGCCGAACAAACACATCCCTCTCGGATGACAAGACATCGAATCTAACTTCTACATCGCTAAACTCAACTGGCCTCTTCTTTGCAATACCGCCCTTCCTATTATATTTGCACCATACACCTTCCATCAACTCCCCCTTCTTTGAGAACATTCTATTAAGAATAATTGAATTATCAATATATTATCACCCGCACGTGCAAGCCCATTGATTGATTAAAGGCTTTGCACGTGAAACCCAATGAAAGAAAACCCAAACATTTGAAAGAGCAATGAACTAGGTCAAATGTTAAATAAAAAAAAAGGTATTCTCACGACTCCAAAGCAAGACTTGAAGCTCATATTAAGAAATAATTGAGATATTTCTCTTGAGCTTAAGCTTTTGGGATAATTGATATCTCAATTATTTTTAATACGTTAACACATTCTCTATTTATTCTTCCCCATGAATTGGGTATTGAGAAGGTAATTAAAGGTGGGTTCGGGGCTTTAAGTCTCTCCAAGTTCCCAATCAATCACAAGGCTTCTCAAAATATTCACGTGCTTCTTAATTAATTCTACGTATTAACTTCTATTGCGAGTTGGTTATTGCAAATAACCAAGAAGTTGCATCAACTGAAAACTAATCGACGTCATTGCTATCATATATACTATAATTGTAAGTACCTTTATATATAGTAGTAATACTTATTTCTATCTATATTTTTCTAGTTATAGAAATTTATACAAAAACAATAAATCATTTGTTTGGGATTGAGCATCATTCAACATATACCTGTATAGAAAAGAAATTATGTACAATCATGCAACAAATCTCTTTGGCTTTAACTGAATAAAAGTGTACTCATATTAGCAGTAAAAATTTTCATAGGTCATTGACATTAATGTGCTCATATATATAAAATTTACTTGAGAAAAAGATTGCAAGTATATGATATTCAAACTCTTCAAATGTGCGTGCACGTTGGATTGTTGATTCGTGTCATATTAAGTTAGACTACTTGTTCAAAATTCGGTCTCTAGCGTGTAATTAATATCCAAGATTATATGAATGTCACATTAGCAATTAACACTCATCACTTTTCCTATACTTCCTGATGGGGTACGGAAGGATATGTGGATAAATTTATATATTTGTAATCATGAAAAAATTATATTTTAGTACAGATCTTAAGCCGTAGTATTTGAATAGGATTTAATTTTTTGGGATAGGGTTAGAACATAGTATTTTATCATTATTGAATTTCTTTAGTTAAAGTGTTGGATTTGGACTAGGATTCTTAAAGATCTATATATAATAGAGGTCCCTGTTAATTTTTAAATAGCTTTGGATAAATAAAAATTATTGATATTGAGTATTAATTTCTTTTCAACCTCCAGGTAGCCTGGCCTCTTTCCCAATCCCAGGTAGACTAGTTATCTCTTCTTTTCTATTTCTTTCTTACTTCTTGTTCTACATCAGTTTGGTATTAGAGCCTAGACCAACCCTAGACCCAAATCACCATACATCCACTAAACAAACCTTAGCCCAAATCAGTGAAAAAAGAAATCTAAAAAAATTACTTTCAGTGTCGTGAACAGTGTTCTACAATTTTTTTTTTATAATTTTGCTTTATGTAGTTTATGAGAAAAAAAAAAGAAAAACAAATAACAAAAAAATCATAACAAAAAAATTTATATCCACTTTATGAGTAATGGGTTCGATTGAGCTAACCCGAATAATTTGCATGATCATTCATGATGTATTATATCTAGTCACATAGGATGTGTTGCATAAGGTTTTTGATCCATATGGGTTTGTTGAGAAAATTATTATCTCTGTTGATCAAGTGTTTGTTGACCCTGAATCACTAATGATATTACTTAAGTGATAGAGATTGTTAATAGTGCTTATATATCAAAGGAGATCAAATATGAAGATCTCAAAAGTCAAGAAGCTCTCCAGAAGATCAAATTCAAGGATAATAATTGAAAGAAACTTCAAAGAGAAAAGAGCTAAATTATAGGTTTGAATCCGAAGATACACTTTGCAAGCATTTCAATTTTTAGGAGCTAATTAAATTTGCATTGTATTTTATTACATAACCTTAATTAATTGAAGATATATAATCTCTACATGATTTTATTAATTGCAAATTTTAAATTCATTGGGATCAATACTTAACATGATCTAATTGAACTCAAGAGGAATTTATGTTGACATAGAAAATTATTTGAACATATGTAATATATCATTCTTCATATATATTGCACACACATTATGATTAAAGTTTTTATGTGTTTTGTCATCATCAAAAAGGTCTCAATCAAGAAATTTGTTAAAATATTTTGGATGATTACAAAACACTCTTGAAGTGTTTAACTTGTGTATTAAATGTGCAAGAAAGTTTGATTCAATTGCAAGAAAGAAGAAAATTGATGCTGAAAACACTGTTCATCTTAAAAACACGGTAGCAACAGTCAGAAATATTACACAGTAGGCTGTGCAAAATGGACAGTCAACTGTGAGTTCAGAAACTCAGTTTTTGCATCAGTTATGAAGGATATTTGAATTCAATAAGTCGACAGCCCACTTGGCGAGTTACAAAAACTATATTTTTTTAATTTAAAAGGCTATAAACTTGTCTCTGAAGGCTCTATTTTTTTCACCAATGGCTATAAGTCTTCAAGACACTATAAATAGAGTCCCAAAGGTCATTTGAAAGACAAGAGAAACATTCTACAACAAAGGATTAAAGAAAAATCTTCATTCTCGTCTTCTTGAGCCAAAAACTCCATTGTTAAGCTATAAGCTTTTGAAAGAGAAAATATTGAGTTTTAATTTTCATTAAGAAATCTTTCTTGTTTGTTTGTTTCAAAGTTTCCTTTAATCATCTTATTAAAAGAGTTGGTGTAATTTTTGTGAGCTAGTAAGTGTTGGGTAAATACACTTGGGTAGAAAAATTAGGACTCTTGTGAAAAAGGTTGAAGCAACACCCTTGAAGTTGCTTGTTGTTATTTGGTTTTAGCAACACCCATGAAGTTTCTTGTCTTAGTAAAAGGCTTCAAGGAAGATCCTTGAAGAGAGTGTGCGTAGGGTCGGAAGGATTTCGATATTGCCAAACCATTATAAATCGAGTTTGCATCTCTCTAACTCCATCTCCTTAAATACTTGCACAATTACTTGCCTAGAATTAATCATTATTCAAGTAAATGAGATTGATTGCTTAATTATTTTATAATTCATTTATCTTTTCTATATTAAACAATAAACTCTCTCATCTTTGTGCTAGTAATTTAGAAAGATTGATTTGATTTACTTCTATATATGTTTTTATTTTTGACATTACAAAAATAGTTTTGAAAAATTCTTAATTCCAAATTCACCCCCACTTAGGTATTGCCATGATATATTTTGGACCAACAATCTCTCAAACTGATATTGATTTTCATGCTCTTGCAATTTACTAGGCACCAAGATGTTTTTTGGGTTAATATTTTTTGATTGGTTGCTGTATTTACGATTATTGTTATCCGATAAGTATTACTCTTCAAGGGAACCAACTATGTCCAAAGATGAGTTACTCAAGCTTCAACAGGTACTTAATTGGGTTTTTAAGAGAATAGTAAGCATCACTGCCAATTTTTCTTGCAAGAATGGTTTCATTCCAGACCCATCAAAGTAGGATAAGGTTAATGATGCTCAACTCTAACATAAGAACCAAGAAGACGAAGCATCCAAGATCATTGACTCTGAGACACCCCAAGGCAAGCCAGAAGTCTTTGTAGAGCAAGTTGAGACCACAAGTTGCAAGCACGACCAGGACAATATTGAAGACACGAATGAGGCAGTAGTTGATATGAATCCTCGTACTTTTGATTTTATCCTGCCTATTTGGTCTAAAGCACCTTCACAACAGGCATTCTCAAACAAAAAAATTTCCTCTAGTAAAGAGCTCGTTCTTCAAGAAGATGTTTCGTATATGAGCCTCCTAAAACAGGATATATTGCTATTGATTTGATGATCCCGATAGGACGTGGGCAGCAAGAATTAATTAATGGGCAAAATGTAATATGTGTTTATCTAGCTATTGGCCAATCTATATGCTCCATTTTTAATAAGATTTCGACGAGAAGCATACAAGTACTGTAATGTGCCTCTCTATAGGTGTCTAGTAACATGACTATACTTTATTTTTATAAGCATCACAGATAGTGCTACTTCATCACTTCAAATCTCGAGGTCGAGTTTTTTCTAAGTGGTGAAGGATGATGGGGTACAGAAAAGTATGAGAAAAAATTTGTAATCATAAAAGAATTATATTTTAGTAGGGATCTTAGGACATAATATTTTGTTAGGATTTAATTTCTTGGAATAGGATTAGGAGATAGTATTTGATTAAAGTTGATTTTTTTATATTTAAAGTGTTGTAGTAGGACTAGGATTCTTAAATGTCTCCATATAAGAGAGGTCCTTGCTAATTTTCAATTAGCTTTAACTAAATAAAAATTATTGATATTGAGTATCAATTTCCTCTCAACCTTCAGGGTAACCTAGATTATTTTTCAATCCCTAGGGTAGCCTAGTTTCCATTTCTTTATGTTGGAAATCACCTCTAGATGCCCAAGTGGTGATCTTTCGAACAACCAAGTCTAGAATGACTTGTAAAGAACAGAAACAACAATCAAAGCAAGAAAGAATACAAGCGATTTGTTATCGAGTTCGACAATGTGCCTACATCCCCGTGAGCTCCTCTGAGCCCTCTGCACTAAAGCAATGAGTTCTTACAAGTTACAGCAACTCCTCTCCAAGAAACCTCTTGTTCTTGAAGAATGAAAGAAGAGAAAAGAAAGTGATAAGGTCTTGAGTTACTCTGAAATTTTCCCAAGAAATTCCACTTACAAGTCCCTTGAATCCTCAATCTATACTACTCTTTCTCTAAACAACCAACCTTTCCAATGAGTCTCTCTTATTTTGTGTCTTTGCACTCTTATAATTGATCTCACTTGTGTCTTTTTGTTATTGTGTTGAAATTGAAGCTAGGTGACCCTTTATATAGTGCACCACTTCTTGAACCTATCTTGAAGTCAATCTTAACCCCTAGATCTTGAGGACCAATCAATCATAGCCCTTCAAAAAGTCTAAGTGATCCTGTGCTTTTTGATCAAGCCCCACGAACTAGGAGAAGAGTGCTGAAAATTGCCATCAGGTGTGCCTTCGCGCTGCACCTTGGAATAGGGCAAGCCGCACCTTGGAAGGAGAACTTTTGCTGCCTTTCTGGGCACTGCACCTTGGGGAAGTTGGGTTGCAGCATGGCCTGGAGAGCTCACTTCCTGGACTTACTGTGGGGTAAGGCGCGGACTGCCTGAGGTGCGGCGCACACCTAGGGCTGAAGCTGAATTTCACTTGTTTAAACCTTGGACAAAATACCAACAATCTCTACCTTTGTCTAAGCGAGTAAACCTAAACCTTTGTGCAGAGAACTCAGGATCCAAACTCATCTTGAGTCACCATATCAACCAACTCTAATCCTAAGAAGTCCAAGGCAATGATTGAACTTGCTTAGAGGTAGAACTTTAGTACCTAAATCTGCAGGATTTTCTTCTGTGACCACCTTGTCCACATGAATGCATCATTCCGTAACATTTTCCCGAATGAAATGATACCAAATGTCCATATGCTTTGTCCTCTCATGGAACACCGGATTCTTACACAAGTGCAACGCACTTTGGTTATCCGAATACACCACCACCTGCTCTTTTAGTACCTTCAACTCTTCCAACAACCATTTGCAACACATAGCCTCCTTAATGGCTTCCGTTGCTGCTATGTACTTAGCCTCGG
The DNA here is from genome assembly GCA_023935145.1 of Bretschneidera sinensis. Classification (NCBI taxonomy): domain Eukaryota; kingdom Viridiplantae; phylum Streptophyta; class Magnoliopsida; order Brassicales; family Akaniaceae; genus Bretschneidera; species Bretschneidera sinensis. The sequence continues at coordinate 73,243,615 of CM043698.1, forward strand.
TTGTTGAGAGTGCTACCACCGGCTGCAACTGAGCCTTCCAACTTATACAACATATGTTTAAGTTGAAGAAGTAGGAGGTAATCGATCTTCTTTTATCTCGGTCTGCTTCATAGTCCAAATCAACATAACCCTCAAGACAGATGGACTTACCCCTCTTCTCATAAACCAGCCTCGCATCTGGGCTTCCTTTTAAGTACCTCAGCAACAACTTCAGCCTAAGCCAATGCTTTTTTCTGGGATTACTTATAAACCTGCTGAGAACACTCATTGCATGAGCAATGTTGGGTCTAGTGCTTACCATCATCAGCATGACTGATCCAACCGCACTAGAGTAAGGGACCTTTTCCATTTCCTTCTTCTCCTTATCCGATCTCGAACATTGATCACTGGAGAACTTGAGATGACCAGTAAGAGGAACCTTCACTGGTTTGCTATCTTCCATAGAGAACTTAGATATCATCTTCTCTATGTAAAAAGTCTGAGAAATCTTCAATCTGTTTCTCTCCCTTTCCCGCATTCGTCTCATCCCAAGGATCTTTTGTGTAAGGCCAAGATCCTTCCACTCGAACTTCTCACTTAGTTGAGATGTCAACCTTTCTATCCTCTCCCTATTGTTCCCAACCAAAAGCATATCATCGACATAGATAAGGATAATCACCATTCTTCTACCTTGTGTTCAGGTGAGAAAGTTTCGGTGAAATCTATGTCTCCTCTTTGTGTGAACCCCTTCGCCACTAGCCTAGCCTTGTTCCAGACTTCATCCCATGGAGGGTTCCTTTTTTGATCCTGTAAGTGCACTTACAATCCACAAGTCTCTGTTTTCTTGGAATGTGCACCAATTCCCAAGAGTTGTTCTTCCTCAAAGAATGCATTTCTTCCTCCATAGCTAGCTTCCATCTTGATGAATCCTTATATCCTATGGCATCAATGTAAGTCTCTTGTTCACTTATCCCTCCTTTTATCCAAGGAGCTACTGCATTTATAGCCGCAAAACCATATCTCAAAGGTGGTCTGACCAACCTTCTTTCCCGGTCCCTTGAGCTGATAGTCATTCTGACTTGTTGCATCATCCTCTTCCAGTTCAACCTCCTCTCGAGTGTCATGAGCTTGGCCTTCATCAATGGGATCTACCTGGTTCGAATCCTCTTGCCTTTCTTACTCTACCTGAACTGAATTTTCCTTGATGCTATGCTCCACAAATATCGGGTTGGTTTGCCCACTATCACATGCAGGGTTAATTTTCTCTAAATAGGGAAATAACAATTCATTAAAAATGACATCCCTACTTATTACGAGTTTTATTCCTTTTTGTTCTAAGGACCACAACCTATATCCCTTAACCCCATCACCATACCCTAAAAACACACATTTTCTAGACCTTAGGCTAAGTTTATCATCCTTTTGATGTGCAAATGCAGCACACCCAAAAGTCCTAAGGTTACTCAACTCAGGGGGTTTCCCACTCTATATCTCCTCGGGAGTCTTGAGCTCTAAAGCTCTGGAGGGTGATTTATTAACCAAATGTGCAGTAGTTGACAAAGCTTCCCCCCAAAAACATTATGGTAAACCGGACCCAATTAACATGCACCTAACCTTTTCTATAAGGGTCCTATTCATCCTCTCAGCAACTTTATTTTTCTGAGGCATTTTTACAACCATTCTATGTCTTAGAATCCCATTTAACTTACATAATTGATCTCCTTGTTAAAAATTTCTAGGCCGTTATCGGTTCTTAACACCTTAACTACCCTGCCCGTTTGAGTCTCTTCTAGCTTTTTCCACACCACAAATTTATTCAAAGCATCTGATTTATTTTTAAGCAAATAAACCTAAACCTTTCTTGAATAATCATCAATTAAAGAAATAAATTAAAGATTACCTCCCTGTGTTGGTGTTCTTGCTGGTCCCCAAAGGTCCGCACGAATGTAGTCAAAAATGCCCTTAGACTTGTGCACTTCGGTGTTGAAGCTGACTCTGTGTTGCTTCCCAAGAACGCAACACTCGCAGAAATCATGTTTCTATATCTTGTCACCACAAAGTAAATCATCCTTGCTGAGAACTTGCAGGCCCTTTTTCACTCATATGTCCCAAGCGAGTGTGCCAAAGGGCTGCCTTATCCATATCAACCATCAAGCTTGCTGCTTGATCCTTGATTTCTGTCTCTCAGATCATCTCATAGAGACCATCCTTTATCGCTGCTTTGATCACTATCAAAGGTCCCTTGGTTACCTTGATCTTTCATCCTTCTGCCTTGTATGTGTACCCCATGGAATCTAACTACCCTAATGAGATCAAATTTATTCTCAAATCCGGAAGATACCTCACATTCCGAAGTAGCCTTGTGACTCCATCAAACATCCTCAATTGGATGTCTCATATCCCCCTCACTTGGCAAGAAGTATCATTCCTCAAGAAAACCTTTCCATCATTGGTTTCCTTGAAATTCTTAAACTAATCCCAGTGAGGGCACATGTGATAGGTGCACCCGGAATCCAGGATCCATTTCTTACTGCCTTGCCTCCTGCTCACATTTGAGTACACAACAAGAACATCATCTTACTGCTCTCTTTTGGCAACCGAAACCACTCCATTCTTGGTATGGCTTCCTCCTCTCTCATCCCACAACTTATTCTTGTAATCTTTCTTAAAATGACCCTCCTTGTTGCAGTAGTAGCATCGCTTCCCTCCAAACTTTGGTTTGGAATACGATCTCCCATGGCTCTGCCTTCTACCCTTTGATTTATCTTGGTAGTTGCCATGAATGCTACTGCCATTCCGAGTTGCTGACCTTCTTCTAATGAACAACCCTTCTCCACTTAATGCTTCCCTCATCTTGGCTTTGAAATCATGAGCCCTCATAGCATTGATTACAATTTCCTTGGTTAGTGTATCTCTTCCATATTCAAAAGCATTAATCAAAATTTCAAAGTAATCAGGAAGAGAATTCAATAACATAACAACCAATTGTTCATCCAGGAATGTTATACTACAACTAGCCAAATCTTGAAATAGTTTCTTAAACACATCAAGATTATCTTAAAACTCTTTATTAGGATCCATTTTAAAAGCAAAGATTCTTTTAAGAAGATAAATCTTATTAGGGAGAGTCTTGGTAAGAAATAACTCATCTAGTTTCTTCCAAATGACAGCTGGATCTTTTGAGTCTCCGCACTCTCTTGTGACACTATCCGAGATGTGTAGAAAGATGGTGCTATACTCCATCTTCTTCATCTCAATCAGTTGGACTTCTTTGATACTTGCTGAAAAAGCATCATCTTCTCCAATAGCCAAGTCCACCTCCTGTTGCATAAGAACAGCCTTGATCTTCCGCTTCCAAAGGGCAAAGTCTCCCTTTCCATCAAACTTCTCAACAATGAAGTTTGAACCCATCTTGCAGAGAAAATCCCAGATTTATGTAGCACCCACAATTTCTTTTCAACTTCTTCTAAATCTCAAGAACACGATTGAAGATTGATCTCAATACCGTTCTTAAATCGCCCTCAAGAACACAATCAGATCTTGATCCAGTACCGTTCTTGAATCACCCAAGAAGTTGATCTTTGATTCTTGTTGTCTTGCTCCAATACCCACCAATCTTGGCTCTCTTGGCTCTGATACCACTTGTTGGAAATCACCTCTAGACGCCCAGGTGGTGATCTTCCAAACAACCCAAGTCTAGAATGACTTGTAAAGAACAGAAACAACAATCAAAGCAAGAAAGAACACAAGAGATTTTTTATCGAGGTTCGACAATGTGCCTACATCCCCATGAGCTCCTCCGAGCCCTCTGCACTAAATCAATGAGTTCTTACAAGTTACAACAACTCCTCTCTAAGAAACCTCTTGTTCTTGAAGAATGAAAGAAGAGAAAAGAAAGTGATAAGGTCTTGAGTTACCCTAGAATTTTCCCAAGAAAATTTTACTTACAAGTCCCTTGAATCCCCAATCTATACTACTCTTTCTCTAAACAACCAACCTCTCCAATGAGTCTCTCTTGTTTTGTGTCTTTGCACTCTTACAATTGATCTCACTTGTGTTTTTTTCTTATTGTGTTGAGATTGAAGCTAGGTGACCCTTTATATAGTGCACCACTTCCTGAACCTATCTTGAGGATTAATCAATCATAGCCCTTCAACAAGTCTAAATGATCCTGTGCGTTTTGATCAAGTCCCACGCACTAGGAGAAGAGTGCTGAAAATTGCCATCAGGTGTGACTTCGCACTGCACCTTGGAACGGGGTAAGCCGCACCTTGGAAGGAGAACTTTGCTTCCTTTCTGGGCGCCGTACCTTGGGGAAGCTGGGCCGTGGTGCGACCTAGAGAGCTCACTTCCTAGACTTGTTGCAGGGTGAGGAGCAGACTGCCTGAGGTGAGGCACACACCTAGGGCTGAAGCTGAATTTCACTTGTTGAATCCTTGGACAAAATACCAACACTTTTTCTCTTATTTTCTATTCTTTCTCACTTTATGTTCTACATCACATAACTTTTGGTTGTCTACTATCAATTCTTTCCTAAGAAGATGTGCATGCTTACAAGCTATTTTTTCCCATATGGAATAAGTAATGATTACATGGACTATCCTTGTGAATTTTTTAAAAAAAAGAAGAAGATGATTTGGAGTCTATGTAGCAAAGAGTGTCGTATTCTAGAAATAAGATGATAAGTATCTTATTATGGTAAAAATGATATTTCCTTTTTCAGAAAAAAATTGTTATTTAAATCCCTCTATTTTGGAAAAAACAAATCCAGATATCAGTGAAAGTACATGCATGGATGATGCGTTGTTATGCAATATTTGTGGTCGATATGTATAACAGTGTGCATATTGGAACTATTAACTATTAAGCATCATCCTATTAGATCAACTTTACAAAAACATCAATGCCGTCAATTATTTTTTGGTTGATGAAACTTCTCATTTATTTGCGAAAATCAACTTGCTTTAGAAGTTAATACATAAAATTAATTGAAAAGCACATATTAAAAATTGAATTTATTAAGAAGCCTCGACTAAGCACATGGAGTGTTAAAGTATAAAGAAATAATTGAGCTCTTTCCAATGAATTTAGACTTTTAAGATAATTGGTTAATTGGTTATTTCCTAACATGGTATGAGAAGAGCTCTAAGTCTTGGGGATGCCCTTTTTTCATTATTATTTTTTGACTCAATTTGTTTCGCTTTTAGACAGGGCTTTCTTTTATTTAGGTTTCACATGTAAAGCCTTTAATCATTTTTTTTGGCTTACACGTGAGAATGCACGTTAAAATATAAAAAATTAATGGGGTAATTTCCCATCAACGTAAACTTTTGGGATAATTGGTAACTCAATTATTTCTTAACATGAAGAAGATTCTAAAGAATCATTAGAACGCACAAAAAGAGAAAGCAATAATATGTGCTTCTTAATATTTTAGTTCTACCTATTAACTTCTAAGGTAAGTTTGTGCTTCTTAATTAATTCTACGTATTAACTTCTACGGCTAGTTTCATCAACTAAAAAGTAATCGATGCCATTGCAATAAAATATAATAATACTCAATTCTGTTATAGAAATTTATATAAAAACAATAAATTTCAATTGTTAGGGTTAATAACCATTGTTCAACTTGCACCCCTTTATAAAAGAAATCATATACTATCATGCAACAAATTTCTTTAGTTCACACTTAGTAAGATTAGCAGATAAAATTATGCATATGTCATTGACATTAATCTGCTCAAATATATGAAAGTTATTCTAAAAATTATTGCACATATACTATATTGAAACTCTTTATATTTAAGTGCAGATTGGATTATTGGTGTCATCGTAAACTTAGACTACCTTTTCTCAAAATTCGATATCAAGCGTGGGACTAATATATAAACTGTGCACTACACGCCCTCTTCGTGATGCTCCTTGGAGAGAAATGACCAAGGACATGGAGTTTCCATACTCACCAAATGATAGGCAGGTGGACATGATTTTAGTTTAGGGCGAGGCCGCATATAGGGAAGGAAATGTGGATAAATTTATATATTAGTAATCATGAAAAAATTATATTTTAGTAAGGATCTTAGGACATAATATTTGAATAGGATTTAATTTTTTGGGATAGGGTTATAACATTGTATTTTATCATTCATGACTTTCTTTAGTTAAAGTGTTGGATTAGGACTAGGATTCTTAAAGATATATATAAAATAGAGGTCCCTGTTAATTTTTAATCAGCTTTGGATAAATAAAAATTATAGATATTTAGTATTAATTTCTTCTCAACTTCTAAATAGTCTGGCTTCTTTTCCAATCCCAAGGTAGACTAGTTTCCATTGCTTTATCTCTTCCTTTCTTTTTCTCTCTTACTTCTTATTTGTTAGGAATTTGTCTAAGAATTAAAGGTTAAATGTGGAGCTTCAGCAGCACTTGGAGCCACGGCACAGGCTTGGTACACCACGGCCTCTAGTAAGGAGGAAGTCCTCCTCCAAGTACGTGCTGCGGCCCAGACCTTTGGTGCCATAGCCTCCAGCTGATGATGAAGTTCTCCCCTGTTGTGCGCCGAGGCTTTCCCTACTCTGAGCCACGGCGCCAGGCACACCTGATGCCTCTGATTCTGCTCTTTAGCTAGTGCATGGGACTTGACTAAAATGCACAGACTCACTTAGACTCTTAAAGGGCCATGAGTCTTTGGTTCTTGAGATCGAAGGGTTGAGATTGGCTTCAAGATTGGTTGAGGTAGTTATTGCTCTATGTAAAGGGTCATCTAGGAGTAATAACAACAAGTGTTACAACACATGACACAAGAGTGCAAAGACACAAGTGTCAAGAGAGAAGAAACACAAGAAGAGGTCTCACTCCAAGAGTGGCTGGTGTTGAGAGAGAAAGACTCTTAAATCTTCAGAGGTGTTTCTAGTGAGAGAGAGTATTCAAGAAGTGGGGTTCAAGGGATTTGTAATTGGAATTTTCTTAGGGAAACCCTTAGTTCTTATCTCTTTCTTTTCTCTTCTTTCATTCATCAAGAACAAGAGGGTTCTTGAGGAGGTGTTGTTGTAATTGTAAGAACTCATTGATTTACTGTAGAGAGCTCGGAGGAGCTCACGGGGACGTAGGCAAATTGTCGAACCTCGATAACAATTGTTTGTGTTTTCTCTTTATGGTTTGATTCTTGTTTAGTACAAATCATTCTGGATTTGGGTGTTTGGAAAGATCACAACCTGGGATTCTTGAGAGGTGATTTTTCAACAGTGGTATCAGAGCTCCAACAGCGAGTATCAGAGCAAGGCTCCAAGAGTCAAAGGAAACTTCTTGGGTGATTCAAGAACGGTGTTGGGATCAAGATTTGATCTGGTTCTTGAGGGATTCAAGAACGGTGTTAGGATCAAGATTTGATTGGGTTCTTGAGGTTTAGAAGTTTGGAAAGCAATTGTGGGTGCTGCATAAATCTTAGAATTTTCTCTGCAAGAAGGGTTCAAACTTCATTGTTGAGAAGTTTGATGGAAAGGGAGACTTTTCTCTTTAGAAGCGGAAAATCAAAGTGGTTCTTATGCAACAAAAGGTGGACTTGGCGATTGGAGAAGATGACGATTTTCCAGCAAGTATCACGGAGCTCCAGTGGAATAAGATGAAGAAGATCGCGTATAGCACCATCTTTCTGCACATGTCGGATAGTGTGACAAGGGAATGTGGAGATACAGAAGATCCAGCTGTCATTTGGACGAAACTAGATGAGTTATGTCTTACCAAGACTCTCCCTAATAAAATTTATCTTTTGAAATGAATCTTTGCTTTTAAAATGGATCCTAATAAAGAGTTATAAGATAATCTTGATGTGTTTAATAAACTAGTTCAAGATTTGACTAGTTGTAGTATAACATTCTCAGATGAACAATTGGCTGTTATTTTGTTGAATTCTCTTACCGATTGTTTTGAAAGCTTGATTAATGCTATTGAATATGGAAGAGATACACTAACCAAATAAATTTTGATTAATGCTATAAGGGATCATGATTTCAAAGCCGAGGTGAGGGAAGGATCAAGCGGAGAAGGGTTGTTCATTAGAGGAAGGCTAGCAACTCGGAATGGCAGTAATATCTATGGCTACTACAGGGACAAACAAAAGGGTAGAGGACAGAGCCATGAAAGATCACATTCTAAACCGAAGTTTGGAAGAAAGCGATGCTACTACTATAGGAGAGTTATTTCAAGAGAGATTGCAAGAAGATGATGAGGGATGAGAAAGAAAGAGGCCATACCAACAATGGAGAGGCTTCGATTGCTAAGGGAGAACAGCAAGATGATGATGTTCTTGTTGTGTTCTCAAATATGAGCAAGAGGCAAGGCAGTGAGAAATGGATCTTGGACTCCGGGTGCACTTATCACATGTGTCCTCACTGGGATTGGTTCCAGAATTTCAACCAATGATGGAAAGGTTTTCTTGGGGAACGATACTTCTTTCCAAGTGAGGGGAATAGGAGACATCCAATTGAGGATGTTTGATGGAATTACAAGGCTGCTGCGGAATGTGAGATATCTTCCAGATTTGAGAAGAAATTTGATCTCATTGGGGCAGCTAGATTTCTTGGGGTACACATACAAAGTAGAGGGATGAAAGATCAAGGTAACCAAAGGATCTTTAATAGTGATCAAAGCAGCAATAAAGGATGGTCTCTATGAGATGATTGGAGACATAGACATCAAGGATCAAGCAGCAAGCTTGATGGCTGAGATGGATAAGGTAGTTCTTTGGCACAATCGCTTGGGACACATGAGCGAGAAAGGGCTGCAAGTTCTCAGCAAGAATGGTTTACTTGATGGTGACAAGATAAGAAATTTGATTTCGGCGAGAGTTGCGTTCTTGAGAAGCAACATCGGGTTAGCTTCAACACCGGAGTGCACAAATCAAAGGGTATTCTTGACTACATTCATGCCGATCTTTAGGGAGCAACAAGAACACCAACACAAGGAGGTAATCTTTACTTTCTTTCTTTAATTGATGATTATTCTAGAAAGGTTTAGGTTTATTTGTTTAAAAATAAATCAGATGCTTTGAATAAGTTTATGGTGTGGAAAAAGTTACTGGAGACTTAAACGGGTAAGGTAGTTAAGGTTTTAAGAACCAATAATGGCTTAGAATTTTGCAATCAAGATTTTGACAAATTTTGTGAGTTAAATGGGATTTTAAGATATAGAACGGTTGTGAAAACCCCTCAGCAAAATGGATTTACTGAGAGGACGAATAGGACCCTTATGGAAAAGGTTAGGTGCATGATTATTGTGTTAGGGAGAAGCTGTGACTACTGCCGCGTATTTGGTTATTAGATCACCCTCTAGAGCTTTGGATCTTAAGACTCCCGAGGAAATGTGGAGTGGTAAACCCCCTGAGTTAAGCAACCTTAGGACTTTTGGATGTGCTGCGTTTGCACATCAAATAGATAATAAACTTAGCCCAATGTTCTAACTTATACAACATTGTTTAAGTTAAAGAAGTATGAGGTAATCGGTCTTCTCTTATCCTGGTCTGCTCCATAGTCTGAATCAACATAACCTTCTAACTAGATGGACTTACCCCTCTTCTCGTAAACAAGCCCCATATCTGAGCTTCCCTTCAAATACCTCAGCAACCACTTCATCCCAAGCCAATGCTCCTTTCCGGGATTATTCATAAACCTGCTGAGAACAATAATTGCATGAGCAATGTCGGGTCTAGTGCTTACCATGGTGAATATGACTGATCCAACTGCACTAGAGTAAGGGACCTTTTCCATTTCTTTCTTCTCCGCATCCGATCTCTAACACTGATCACTGGAGAACTTGAAATGATCAGCAAGAGGAATCTTTACTGGTTTACTATCTTCCATAGAAAACTTAGATATCATCTTTTCTAGGTAGAAAGACTAAGAAATCTTCAATCTGTTTCTCTCCCTTTCCCGGATTATACTTATCCCAAGGATCTTTTGTGCATGACCAAGATCCTTCATCTCAAACTTCGAACTGAGTTGAGACTTCAACCTTTTTATCATCTCATTGCTGTTTCCAACCAACAACATATCATCAATATAGATGAGGATAATCACCATTTCCTCCACCTTGTGACCTTTTTAGTACAAGCACAAATCATAACAGCTCCTCATGAAACCTAAGCTAGTTACAAAGGAATGGAACCTCTTATTCCATTGCCGAGGTGATTGCTTCAGGCTATAGAGAGATTTCTTCAATTGGCACACTAAATCTCCCTACCTTCCTTCCTCATAGCCTTCGGGTTACCTCATATGGATGGTCTCATCAAGCTCTCTATGTAAGAACGTAGTCTTCACATCCATTTGCTCGATCTCCCAATTAAATTGGACCACTATAGCTAACACAATCCTTATCGTCTTGTATTTCACAACAAGTGAGAATATTTCGATGAAATCTATGCCTTCTCTTTGTGTGAACCCCTTCGCCACCAGCCTAGCCTTGTACCGGACTTTATCCTCTGGAGTGTTCCCTTCTTTGATCTTGTAAATCCATTTACAATCTACAACTCTCTGTTTTCCTGGTTTTGGCACCAATTCCCAAGAGTTGTTCTTCCTCAAAGAATGCATTTCCTCCTCCATAGCATGCTTCCATCTTGACGAATCCTTACATCCCATGGCATCAATGTAAGTTTCTGGTTCACTTATCCCTCCTTCTGACTAAGGAGCTGCAACATTAGCATCCACAAAACCATATCTCAAAGGTGATATGATCTGCCTCATTTCCCGGTCTCTTATGAGTTGATAATTATTCCGATTTGCTGCATCATCCCCTTTTAGTTCAGCCTCCTCATGAGTGTCTTGAGCTTGGCCTTCATCAATAGGCTCTACCTGGTCTGAACTCTCTTACCTTCCTTGCTCTACCTGAACTGAATTTTCTTTGATGCTATACTCCACATAAACCGGGCTGGTTTTCCCACTATCCCTTGCAGGGTTAGTTTTCTCCAAATAGGGAAGTAATAGCTCATTAAAAAGGACATCCCTACTTATTATGAGTTTAATTCCTTCTTGCTCTAAGAACCATAACCTATACCCCTTAACTCTTTCACCATATCCTAGAAACACACATTGTCTGAGGCATTAAAGTTTCATTACGCTCTTTAGGTAAATTAGACCCAATTCGTACCATATTTTGATATTCTTTCTTGTTCAAGGGGATGATTACTAGCTCTTCGAACAGTTGTCCCCTCAGAGCTTTAAGTTTGTTTCTTAGGTTTTCAGTCTCAAGAGGCAAGGTCTCGGCTTTCTTATGTCCCTTTATAGAGCTGAGGTGGCAAGATCTGGATGTAATTTGATTTTACGAAACTTCTATAATTCTATTCTTAGTAGGGAATTTCATCTTCAGGTGATATGTAGACACAACCGCCTTCATAGAGTTCTGACTCGATCTTCCGAAAATAGTGTTGTGAGAGGATAGGTGCTTGATGACTAGGAAGATGGTCATAAAAATGGCTTGCTTAAGGGTAGAACCTACAAATACAAGTAGGACTACACTAACTTCAAAGAGTATTGGCTCTCATGAAAATCCATAGATTGGATATACCACGGGCTTAAGCTAATTGTCACTGAGCTTTATTTTTTGGAAGGCATCATAGTAAAGAATATCGATCGAGCTCCCATTTTTGACCAATTTCCTTTCCATGTTGTAATTTTTTATCAGTAAGGTGAGGACTATAGTGTCATCATAAGGTATTTTTAACCTTTCCAAGTCGTCATCAGTGAAGGAGATTATTTGATCGGTTCTTACTTTCTTGTTGGTCCTGCTGGTGAAGGCTACCAATTTGGAATAGGCTTTCTTAGCTTGCAATTAATTTTCATCGGTTGTTGGGCCTTCGAAGATGGTTTTTATGATTCTGGCCATGGTGCTCCGATCTTCTTTGTTACCTTATCGGTGTTTGTTCTCTTGCGTATCTCTTCTCGGACTTCGCTTGGGGCTTCTCCTATTACCATGCTCGGGGCTGTGCCTAGGGCTTCTTCTATAAAAATGTCAGGCACTTTGTCCTAACCATTTTATTTCATTCATTCAGAGTGTGGGAGCCTATGTTTATTCCTTCAAATATCCTCGGTGGATAAGTGATTTTATCTAGTTCTTAAGGGCCTTGTACTGATGGTCTCTACGGAAGTGACACCATCGAGACCTGTCTTTATTTCCATAGGTGTTGATGGGATTCGAAGGCCAGTGAATAAAGTCTTGATCTCAGATGTTCATTAGGATGTTAGCCTTAAGGGAGTTGAGAGATGTATAGCTATCGAACATCTAAGGTGTTTTTCCACTTTCGTCCAAGCAAGGCTTCTTTCTTGAGTCATCATTCGGTTCAGATTGTTCTCATTTTCTCTTTTCTCTACCCTCTTTTTGTTCCCTTTGAAATGCCTGGTCTTCTTCCGCTAGTATATATTCCTTGGCTCGAGCGAGGATCTCATTCATGTCCTTGTCAGAACACCTGGTGAGTTTGGAGTTGAAGGATCCTGACTTGAGTCCGTTTTTGAATGCAATAGTCTAGATCTTCAGGTCAAGGTCATGGATTTCCAATGCTACTATATTGAAGGGCAAAATATACTCATAAAGCTTTTCACCTCTCCACTAGATGGTGTTGAAGAGGCTCTCGCATGTCTTCCTTTTCCTCTTATTACTGAGGAAGTGCACAGCAAAGGCGCTGTTGAGTTTCTTGAAGGAGCTGATGCTTCCGGGTTTCAAATAGGAATACAGGTATTGGTAGGTTTTTCCAATGTTAGTAGAATTCTCGATACATAATCGCATCTGGGTGGCAATACAAGAACATCGTGGTCTTGTAGAGCTGAAGATGATCTATGGGGTTGGTGGTGCTGTCATAGGCTTTGATGACAAGCATTCTGAAGTAACGCGGGAGCGGGGCATCCAAGATTTCTTTGGTGAAATGAGGATTTTGGAAGTCAAGCTTGTTTAGGACGTTGGTTCCCCGATACTTGAAGGCCTCATCTATTTTCTTGTCCATTTCTTCTAGCTTCCTATCTAAGTCAGTGTGGTTTTTGGTGACAGAGTAGCCTCCGGACTTAGGCTTGTGGTTGGGAGAAGATTCTGTGGTAAACTTGCGATCCTAGGTATGAGCATGGTGGTTGGAGTTTTGAAGTCTCATTGGCTGAGGGCTTTGTTGTGACACTTGAGGCTGAGAGGAAGAGGCTTACCCCCCAAGTTAAGCGGCTAGGTCAGCCACCAGCTGGTTAAGTTCCACGAATTGTTCTTTTATGATTGGGGCATCCAAGTTTGCCTAGCCTTGGTGAACCAGGTGGTTCGATTGAGATTGTTGATCTTGCCGCGATTGCTCGCCAGATGACTCTTTGGGATTCTGGTCGATTGTGACATGTTCAAGGATGGCTGGGAGTTCAAGACCAATGCATAGGCCGCGATTGGTTGAGATCTAAGCGGTAGAGGTATTAGTAGCAGTGGCAGGGGTAGTGGTGGCAGTGGCAACGACGATGTTTTTGGAAGCATTCTTGGGTGGCATCTTGACAGATAAGTTATTTTTCTGGTATCCCACAGACAAAGCCAAAATATTGATTCTGAAAATCTGTTAAGCGAATGGACGAACGCAATGGGATACCCGCGCATACAAAGACAGAAGAAACCCCAAGGAGCCGTCGGAGGACCAAAAGGGTTGTGCCTCTGAGGGACTCTCTAGTGCCTAATTCAGTAAATTGAAAGCTTATAAAAGTAAAGAGCAAGAGATATAGAGAATTTGAGAGTAAATTTTGTGTATGTATTTGTGATAATGAAATTTGGGAGCACCGGAACAGGTGCATTAATTGGTGGGGGCTGCAATGGGGCCCTCCAAATACTATAGTTATTCTCTACCATCAAAGGAAATTTCTGTGTACTAGTAGAATTAAGCTTTCTGAAGCTTGAAAGATTAAGGTGAAAAATGGTTCATGTCCCCATGGATGATGCTTTGGTAAAACAACATAGAATTGTTCATTTTGTAGGCTAATGGGGATATTGATCTTATTCCGGGTACACAAGGAATTCATGTGCTTACACGATCGGGATGGGGCAAAAGATAATTTTTATTTTATTTTCTTTTCTATTATCCATTGTAAATGCTTCTAACACATTAATACTTTGTTTGCTACGTTGTTTGGAATTTGGAACACCTAAATTTTTTTCCAAATAGATCGTAAATATATAGCAAGCTATATCAATTATTTTGTTTTATTTTTGACTGCAGGGAAGCTATAAAAATTATTGAATACTCTCTTTTAAAAAAATTATTAAATACTCATTTACATAAATTTATAGAGGAATAGGAAGGTGACGACACCTCTGAAAAAAAATGTTTCGGTTTTGATTTGAGATATCCTCGCTTTAATTTTTTTTTTTTTTCAAAAAAATATGATGATTTTGTTGCAAGAAATTAAAAGGACAATCAATAATCCCCAAATCCTACAAAATTTTCTGTGGCAAAGGATTGAGAACTAGTAAATATATTTAGGTTTTTTGACTAAAAAAAAGGAAAATGAATTTAGATGTGAAAAGAATAAAGCAATGTGTAACGAGAGGTTTGGCTACAAAAGCCAACCTCCTGCTAAGAAAAACAATTTTTTTTTTTGTTTTTAAAAAATGAATGAATTAGAATTGTTGAACAAAACACAGCCTTTATAATTATTGACAAATAGAATCATAACCTTAATAACATTAAATTTAAAATGTGACAATATGTAACACTTGAGATCAAGTCAGCTATAAAAAATTGTGAAGCAAAGCTTGTAATACACATAGTTTTTTTTATTATAAAGTGGTATATACTAAATCCTAAAATTTAAAGAGTTCAAATCCATGGGTAAAAGTAGTGTACTGCAGCCTTTACTTTACAATTTTTACTATAGATGAGTTGATCCCATTGTAAAATTAGTTTTTGCGTCACTTATGAAGGATAATCAACTGCCTTAAGTGGACAGTTGACAAGGCAAATTACAACAACTATATTTTTGAATTTAAAATACTATAATCTTGTCTCTAACAACTCTATTTTGTCTCCAACGGCTAGAAGAATTCAAGACACTATAAATAGAGTCTCAAAGGTCATTTGAAAGACAAGATAAACATTCTACAACAAAGGATTAAAGCAAAATCTTCATTCTCTTCTTCTTAAGCCAAAAACTCCGTTGTTAAGCTATAAGCTTTTGAGAGAGAAAATATTTAGTTGTAATATTCATTGAGAAATCTCTCTTGTTTGTTTGTTTCAAACTTTCTTTTCATCATCATGTTAAATGAGTTGGGGTAACTCTTGTGAGTTAGTGAATGTTCGGTATATACACTTAGGTAACAAACTTAGGACTCTTGTGAAAAAGGTAGAAGCAACACCCTTGAAGTTGCTTGCTTGTATTCGGTTTGCGCAACACCCATGAAGTTGCTTGTATTAGTGAAAGGCTTCAAGGAGGATCCTTGAAGAGAGTGGATGTAAGGTTGGAAGGATTCTAATATTGCCGAACCATTATAAATCGAGTTTGCATCTCTCCAACTCTATCTCCTTAATTACTTCCCTAGAATTATTTATCATTCAAGTAAATGAGATTAATTGCTTAATTATTTTATAATTCAATTATCTTTTCTATATTAAACAATAAACTCTCTCATCTTTGTGCTTGTAATTTAGAAAGATTGATTTGATTTAATTCTACATATGTTTTTATTTTTGAGATTACAAAAATAGTTTTGAAAAATTCTGAATTCCAAATTCACCACCTCTTAGGTATTGCCATAGTATATTTTGGACCAACAATCTCTCAAACTAATATTGATTTTCATGCTCTTGCAATTTACTAGGCACCAAGATGTTTTTTGGGTTAAATTTTTTTTAAATGGTTGTTGTATTTACAATTATTGTTGTCAGATAGAGATTAAGTATTACTCTTCAAGGGAAACAACTATGTCCAAAGATGAGCTACTCGATCTTCAATAGGTACTTAATAGGGTTTTAAGAGAATAGTAAGCATCACTGCCAATTTTTCTTGCAACAATGGTTTCATTCCAGACCCATCAAAGTAGGATAAGGTTAATGTTGCTCAACTCTAACATAAGAACCAAGAAGATGAAGAATCCAATATCGTTGACTCTGAGACACCCCAAGACAAGCCGGAAGTCTTTGTCGAGCAAGTTGAGACCATGGTTTGCAAGCATGACTAGGACAAGATTGAAGACATGATTGAGACAGTAGTTGATATGCATCCTTCTACTTTTGATTTTATCCTGCCTATTTGGTCTAAAGCACCTCCACAACAGGCATTCTCAACCAAAAATTTTTCCTTTGGTAAAGAGCTCGTTCTTCAAGAAGACGTTCCGTATATGAGCCTCCTCAAACATGACTTATTGCTATTGATTCGATGATCTCGGTAGGATGTGGGCAGCAAGAATTAATTAATGGGACAGAAAAACCGATAAAACAGCAGTAGCCACAGATACAATTATCAATCAACATGGGCATAATATGTGTTTATGTAGCTATTGGCCAATCCATACGCTCCATTATTAATAAGATTCAAGCAAGAAGCATATAAGTACCGTAATGTGCCTCTCCATGGGCTTCTGGTAACATGACTATATTTTTATAAGCATCACGGATAGTGCTACGTTGTCACTTCAAAACCTGAGGTCGAGTTTTCTCTAAGTAGTGGAGAATGATGGGCTACAAAAGGGTATGAAATTTTTTTTGTAATCTTAAAAGAATTATATTTTAGTAGGGATCTTAGGACATAATAATATATTAGGATTTAATTTCTTGGGATAGGATTAGGAGATCGTATTTGATTAGTGTTGATTTTTTTATTTAAAGTGTTGTAGTAGGACTAGGATTCTTAAAGATCTCTATATAAGAGAGGTCCCTCTTAATTTTCAATTAACTTTGAATGAAAAAAAATTATTGGTATTGAGTGTCAATTTCTTCTCAACCTTCAAGTAACTTAGATTATTTTTCAATCCATAGGGTAGCCTTGTTTCCATTTCTTTATCTCTTCTTTTCTATTTCTTTCTTACTTTGTGTTCTACATCACTTACCTTTTCGTTGTCTACTGTCCATTCTTGCCTAAGAAGATGTGCATGCTTACAAGCTGTTTTTTCCCATATGGAGCAAGTAATGATAACATAGACTATCCTTCCGAATTTTTTTTAAAAAGAAGACGAAGATGATTTGGAGTCTATGTAGGAAAGAGTGTCCCATTCTAGAAATAAGATTATAAGTATCCTATTATGGTAAAAATGATATTTCCTTTTTCACAAAAAAATGTTATTTAAATCCCTCTATTTTGGAAAACAAATCAAGAAATCAGTGAAAGTACATGCATGGATGATGTGTTGTTATGCAATACTTGTGGTCGATATGTATAACGGTGTGCATATTGGAACTATTAACTATTAAGCACCATCCTATTAGATCAACTTTACAAAAATATCTTTAATTTTAAAGAAATTATCATAAATGAATCAAGCCTTAAATATTTAATCATAAATTAGACAAGAGTTAGGAGCTATATATATACCATGTAGATGGACCTATTGTTAGATAGAGGAAATCCTATAGCTTTTTATTACAAGATATAATTTCATTACAGCTTTGTTGTTTTGGCCATGAATATCAAAGAAACTGAAGCTGATAACGATGATGACAATTATTTTCTTTAAAGTTGAAATTGTGGTTTGTTATGAAACTTTAATTTTCTCTTTTTTTGATTATTTGTTGTGAATTACTCGTTTGATCTAAAGCATGCATTTTTTTAAAATAAATAAATTTATTTTATTTTTATATAGTGATCAGGACTTCAAATCGGATTGATGATTTACCAGTAAAGATAGGTGGAGATATTGTCAATAGGCTGCAGCCGATGTTGGTCACACCTTATGACATTGTGAGAGTCATGATAACTTTATCCCATATATTGACCTGACTGATGAGGGAAGGACAATTGTCATATACTTATTGTAAGGAAACTGACAAAATTGACCCTTCAAATTTATGAAATGATGCTAACAACTACACTGTACTTGTTGAAGGAGCAACCCAAGAAAATTTTCGAATCATGAGGAGCAACAGCACGGTGTATGACAATTTAGATCAGCTTGACACAAATTGACACAGTGAGTACATAATTTGAAGTTTAGAGAATTTTCTTTACTGTGATTCTCTTTTTAATCTTTTTATGGACAAGTTTATTGTACTTAATAATGACAGCATGCAATTTTAGGTGCTGCAAATGTATTGGTACTCTTTTCAGGTCAAAATGACCTGTTCATTTGTGAATAAAAAGAAAATTAATTTGATGCAACCATAAATGGGAGATAGATAGCATAGAATTTATATTTTTTTAAATGTTTCGATGCCATTATGTGCCACTAGATAGAAACCTTGGTCCAATCCATGACATAAGTTTTGCAAATCCTAAACTAACCAAACTCATAATTTGTAAATCGTAATATTATTGATCAATATGAGATACTTTTTGGTGCAATGCTTAAATACATGATTTATGCTTATACTTTTTTTGTAATTTTTTTAAATTAAACTAAATCTTGTGATGAACTATATGATTTTTGTGTAGATCTCTTTCAAAAACGTATGATCGTCAAACTTGACAAACCTAGGATCTTAAATAAGCCATATATATAATTAAATATTTAATTTTGTGAGTCTGTATTTCTTGGTGAAATTTAATGGATAATAATTAAATAAAAGTTTCTTAGCAATGGCTAAAATAACCAAAAAAATGATAAGAAATAATTCTACATAAGATTTATTGAAACTTCGAACCTAAAAAAATGACGAATTCTTAGTTAGATCGAGTCAAAAACATCCCATCCGAAGATTCATTAGAAATTTTAGAGAACTTCACTGGTATCATTATTTTAAAGTATACTCATCTTAGAAGCAAATATTTTGCATAGGTCATTGACACTGTTGGAAATCACCTTGACAAGATGCCCAGGTGGTGATCTTCCAAACACCCAAGTCTTGAATGACTTGTAGAAAGAATTTCAGCAATCGAACACAAGAACAGAAAATCAAAGAAAGAAAGAAGACAAGTAATTTGTTGTCGAGGTTCGGCAATGTGCCTACGTCCTCGTGAGTTCCTCCGAACTCTCTGCACTATCTCAATGGTTCTTACAAAGTTACAGCAATCCCCTTCAAGAATCCAAGTTCTTGAAGAACCAAGAAGTGAACGAGAAAGTGATAGACCTATTACAATGCTTTCTATCAATTCTCTACTAACCTCTCTTCTTTACAACCAGACTCACTACAAGAGTCCCTCTTGTGTTTATGTCTCTCACACAATTCTCTCTTGTGTTTAAAATGATCTCACAATGTCACAACCTGTGTGGTTCTCTCACACACCTTTTTCACCACTTGAAATAAGGCTAGGAAACCCTTTTTTTAGCCTCTTAATTCTTGGACATTCTTGTGAGTCATTATCCTCCCTTTGATCATGTTGTTCCTTTAATCTCAGCCCTACATCACTCTCCAAGTGATGCTGTGTGTTTTGGTGTGGTGCTGTGTGCTGCGGCGTGACCTGATGCTGCAGCCTCCTGATGCTGTGCGCACACCTCCTGCCTGTGGGCAGAAACTTCTACAGCAGTGTGCTTGACCTTCCCATGCTCAAAATTGAAGCACACACATGTGTGCAACCTTATAACTTGCTGAAATTTGATATCCCACAATTGGTTTGGACTTTAACCAATTTTAGACCATGTTTGAATATGTTTGAAACTTAGACAAATAACAACAATCTCTACCTTTGTCTAAGAGTTCAAAAACCTGAACCATTGTGCAGAAAGCTTCGGGATCCAAACTCGTCTGGAGTTACCAATTAACCAACTCCAATCCTAAGAAGTCCAAGGTAATGATTGGACCTTCTTAGAGGTAGAACCTTGGTGCCTAAATCTGCAGGACTTTTCTCCGTGGTCTTCTTGTCAACATGAATGCATTCTTTCGTACCATTTTCCATAATGTAATGATACCAAACATTCATATGCTTTGTCCCCTCATGGAAAACTAGATTCCTCCAAAAGTGCCCCGCACTTTGGTTATCCAAAGTTACCACCACCTGCTCTTTTAGGACCTCCCACTCGTCCAACAACCCTTTGCACCCCATAGCCTCCTTTATGGCTTCCGTAGCCGCTATGCATTCTGCCCTGGTTGTTATGAGTGCTACCACTGGCTGCCACTGAACCTCCATGTACCTCAGCAACCACTTCATCCTAAGCCAACGCTCTTTTCCGGGATTACTCACACATTTGCTGAAAGCATCCATTGCCCAAGAAACACTTGACCTGTTTCTCTTCCTTTCCCGGATGATTCTCCTCATCCCAAGGATCTTTTGTGTAAGGCTGAGATCCTTCCTCTCGAACTCCTCACTGAGTTGAGATGTAAACCTTTCCATCCTCTTCCTGCTGTTCCAAACTAACAGCCCATCAATGACATAGGTGAGGATACTCACCATCTTCTCCACCTTGTGTCCAGGTGAGAAAGTTTCTGTGAAACCTATGTCTTCTCTTCTTGTGAACCCATTCGGCACCAGCTTAGCCTTGTTCCGGACTTCATCTCTTGGAGGACACCCTTCTTTGATCTTGTAAGTGCACTTACATTCCACAAGTTTCTGATTTCCTGGAACTTTCACCAATTCCCAGAAGTTGTTCTTCCTCAAAGAATCCATTTCTTCCTCCATAGCTAGCTGCCACTTTGACGAATCCTTACACTCCATGGCATCCGTGTAAGTTTCTTGTTCACTCATCTCCCCTTTTGTCCAAGGAGCTGCTGCATCCGCAGCATCCACAAACCCACATCTTGAAGGTGGTCCGACCAGCCTTTTTTCCCGGTCTCTTATGAGCTGAAAGTCCTTCTGACTTGCTGCAGCATCCTTTTCTTGTTCAGCCTCTTCTTGAATTTCTTGAGCTTAGCAATCATCCGAGGGCTCTACCTGGTCCGAACCCTCTTGCCTCCTTTGCTCTACCTGAACAAAATCTCCCATGATGCTATGCTCAACAATTTCTGAATTAGTTTGCTCACTAGCCCCTGCAGGGTTAGTTTTCTCCAAGTAGGGAAATAATAATTCATTAAAGACAACATCCCTACTTATTATGAGTTTAAATCCTTCTTTTTCTAAGGACCACAACCTGTATCCCTTAACCCCATCACCATATCCTAGAAATACACATTTTCTAGTCCCAGGGCCAAGTTTATCCTCCTTTTGATGTGCATACGCTGCACACCCAAAAGTTTTAAGGTTGTTTAATTCAGGGGGTTTTCCACTCCACAACTCTTCGGGAGTCTTATGGTATACAATCCTAAAGGGTGATCCATTAATCAAATATGCAGCTATAGCTACAACTTCTCCCCAAAAATATTTTGGTAACCCGGATCCATCTAAAATGCACCTAACCTTTTCTATAAGGGTCTTATTCATCAACTCAGCAACTCCATTTTGCTGAGGAGTTTCCACAACCATCCTATGTCTTAGAATGCCATTTAACCTACAGAATTGATCAAGTCTTGGTTAAAAATTTCTAAGCCATTATCGGTTCTTATCCCCTTAACTACTCTACCCATTTGAGTCTCAACCAGCCCTTTCCACACCACTAATTTATTCTTAACCAAATAAACCCATACTTTTCTTGAATAATCATCAATTAAAGACAGAAAATAAATGTTGCCTCCCTGTGTTGGTGTCCTTGCTGGTCCCCAAAGGTCCGTATGAATGTAGTCAAGAATGCCCTTAGACTTGTGCACTCCGGTGTTGAAGCTGACCCGATGTTGCTGCCCAAAAACACAGCTCTTACAGAAATCCATTTTTTCTACTTTGTCACCACCAAGTAGACCTTCCTTGCTAAGCACTTGCAGGCCCTTTTCGCTCATGTGTCCCAAGCGAGTGTGCCAAAGGGCTGCCTTGTCCAGCTCAGCCATCAAGCTTGCTGCTTGATCATTGGTTTCTGTTTCTCCAATCATCTCATAGAGTCCATCGTTTCTTGCTGCCTTGATCACTACCAAAGATCCCTTGGCCACCTTGATCTTTCCTCCCTCTATCTTGCATGTATAGCCCATGGAATCCAGCTGCCCCAATGAGATCAAGTTCCTCTTCAAATCTGGAACATACCTCACATTTTCCAGCAGCCTTGTGACCCCATCAAACATCCTCAATTGGATGTTTCCAATCCCTCTCACTTGGCAAGAATTGTCATTCCCCAAGAAGACTCTTCCATCATTGATCTTCTTGAAATTCTTGAACCATTCTTTGTGAGGGCACATATGATGAGTGCACCTGGTATCCAAGATCCATTTCCCACTGCCTTCTTGCCCCTTGCTCACACTTGAGCACACAACAAGAACATCATCATCTTGCTGTTCTGTTTTGGCAACCGAAGCCTCTCCATTCTTGGTATGGCTTCCTCCTCTATCCCTTGTCATCTTCTTGCAATCTTTCTTGACATGACCCTCCTTATGGCAGTAGTAGCAACACTTCCCTCCAAATCTCAGTTTGGAATGCATTCTCCCATGGCTTTCTCCTCTACCTCTGTCCCGGTAGTAGCCATGCATGCTGTTTTGCACTCTCCTATGGTTCTCTCCTCTACCTCTGTCCCGGTAGTAGCCATACATGCTGCTGTGCACTCTCCCATGGCTCTCTCCTTTACCTCTGTCTCGGTAGTAGCCATGGTTGCTGCCATACCAAGTTGCTGGCCTTCTTTTAAAGAACAGCCCTTTACCACTTGATGTATTCATTTTCTTGGCATCAAGATTATCTTGCAACTCTTTCTTAGGATCCATTTTAAAAGCAAATATTCTTTTACGAAGATACCTCTTATCCGGGAGAGTCTTGGCAAGAAACAACTCATCTAGTTTCTTCCATATTGCAGCTGGATCTTCCGAGTCTCCACACTCCCTTGTGACATTATCCGACATGTGCAAGAAAATGGTGCTGTAAGCCATCTTCTTCATCTCATTCCGCTGGTCCTCCGTGACACTTGCTGGAAAAGCATCATCTTCTCCAAGAGCTAAGTCCACTTTCTGTTGCACTAGAACCTCCTTGATCTTCCACTTCCAAAGGGCAAAATCTCCCTTTCCATCAAACTTCTCAATACCGAAATTTGAAGCCATCTTTTGCGAACAAGATCCCTGATTTATGCACTAACCACAAATGCTTTCTTCAACCTCAAGAACACAGATCGAAGATGGATCTTAACCGTTCTTGAATCACTCTCAAGAACACGACCAGATCATGATCTTTACACCGTTCTTGAATCACCCTCAAGAACACGATCAGATATTGATCTTAACACCGTTCTTGAATCACCCAAGAAGTTTGATCTTTGATTCTTGGAGTCTTGGCTCCGTACCTTCTACTTCTTGCTCCGATAACCAGCTGTGCAAGCTCTGATACCACTGTCCAAAGCTCTGATACCACTGTTGGAAATCACCTTGACAAGATGCCCAGGTGGTGATCTTCCAAACACCCAAGTCTTGAATGACTTGTAGAAAGAATTTCAACAATCGAACACAAGAACAGAAAATCAAAGAAAGAAAGAAGACAAGTAATTTTTTGTCGAGGTTCGGCAATGTGCCTACGTCCCCGTGAGTTCCTCTAAACTCTCTGCACTATCTCAATGGTTCTTACAAAGTTACAACAATCCCCTTCAAGAATCTAAGTTTTTGAAGAACCAAGAAGAGAACGAGAAAGTGATAGACCTATTACAATGCTTTCTATCAATTCTCTACTAACCTCTCTTCTTTACAACCAGCCTCACTACAAGAGTCCATCTTGTGTTTATGTCTCTCACACAATTCTATCTTGTGTTTAAAATGATCTCACAATGTCACAACCTGTGTGGTTCTCTCACACACCTTTTTCACCACTTGAAATGAGGCTAGGAAACCATTTTTTTAGCCTCTTAATTCTTGGACATTCTTGTGAGTCATTATCCTCCCTTTGATCATGTTGTTCCTTTAATCTCAGCCCTACATCACTCTCCAAGTGATGCTGTGTGTTTTGGTGTGGTGCTGTGTGCTGCGGCGTGACCTGATGCTGCAGCCTCCTGATGTTGTGCGCACACCTCCTGCCTGTGGGCAGAAACTTCCACAGCAGTGTGTCTGACCTTCCCATGCTCAAAATTGAAGCACACACATGTGTGCAACCTTATAACTTGCTGAACTTTGATATTCCACAATTGGTTTGGACTTTAACCAATTTTATACCATGTTTGAATATGTTTGAAACTTAGACAAATAACAACAGACACTAATTTGGTAATATATACACATAAAAGTTACTCGGCAAAAAGATGAGCATAAATGAAATTGAAACTCTTTATGTGTACGCATATATTGGATTGTTGGGACCATCACAATTTAGATATCTTTTTCAAAATTCAGTGTCAAGCGTGGAGTTAATATCTAAGATTATATGTAAGTAACACTAGCAATTAGCACTCATCATGTTGCCTAAATATATTTTACCTTTTCGTTGCCTACTATCAATTCTCGCCTACGAATATGTTTGTGCTTACAACTAGTTTTTTTCAATATGGAAAAAAGTAACTCTTAGTATACATTGACTATCCTTACCAAATAAAAGAAAAAAATAATTTGGAGTCTGGCAAAAATTAAGTGTCCTATTCTAGAAATAATATCATAAGTATCCTGTTATGGTAAAAAAAGATATTAAATATGCCTACTTTGGTAAAAAAAAATCCAGGAATTAGAGGAAGCACATGCATGGATGATGTGTTGTTATGCAATACTTGTGGTTGATATGTATAACAGTTTGTATATTGGATCTATTAACTATTAAGCATCATCCTATAATTAGATCAGCTTTACAAAAATGTCCTTAATTTTCAAGTGCTTTCCTGTAAATGAGTCAAGCCCTAAATATTTAACCTGGATAGGACAAGAGTTAGTAGCTATATATATATACCTTGTTAATGCACCTATTGTTAGATAGAGTTAATAGACTCAATACTATAGTTTATTACTACTCCACCTGATACAATTTCATTACAGCCTTGTTGTTTTGGTCATGAATAATGATGAAACAGAAGATGATGATAATGATGACAACAATTTTCCTTCAAGTCGTAATCAAGGTTTGTTATGAAACTTTATTTTCTCTTCTCTTTTTTGTATGTTATTTTGCGCAGTTGATTTCATGTATGTGTCTTTTCTTAATTAAATAAATTTTTTTATTTAATTTACTACTATATGGTGATCATGAGAATAGATCAGATCGAGGAATTACCAAAGAAGATGGGCGGGGTATTGTCAGCAGCATTTCTTCAGGACCAGAACTGGACAAAATGCTTCTTGAGGCTATCCTGCACTCATCCCCGTCCTATGATACAAGGTAAGCTTTATGGTATTGGTACTCTTTATCAAAGCCCCTGTCTATCAAATAATCCAAGCAAAAGGTGGTGATCCTAAGTGATTTTTACAGTACATCAAAAGTTGAATTAGTGGTTAATTGTCTAGTATCTTGTTCATGTAGAGCCACTTTAACCTTGGAATAATGAAAATTCATAGGTATTATTAAATTGTCAGTATTTTTGTTCTTTTTCTAATTGTTGAGTGTTGGGTATTAGCCTTTCTACCACTAAAAATTCTCTAACATTTTCGTATTCAAATATGATCCAGAATCCAACAGCAGCATACGATCCATCCTTGTAGTAACGACCCATCCAACGAAAATCCCCTGTTGAGGGTCCATTTGGAAAGGCAACCCAGAAGGCTCTACAGAGGTCTCATAGGGAGATGGGCCATAGGGAGAGGAGGTGAGCTCATTGAGAAAGGCCAAAAGTCTGGGCTTTGCTTCAAATTGGGCTCTCAAAGCAATATCATGCCGTTGTCACTCTCATGATTGGCAAAAAAGAGGGTAAGAGGCTGGGTGTACTCATCAAAGCAAATCCTCAGCATGTATGGTCTTGCGCTGCTCATGCTAGCAATGCTCGTTGGCTTCCTCAATGATGAAGCTGATGAACAGAGACACACCCCTGCATAGTCTCTTTGGAGTTGTCGGAGATTTTGGCATGAGGAGTGAGGATCCGGCTGATTATACAGTATATTTGCGATAGGCATGTATTGATCCTGCTCGCGAATCATACATATATGGCAGAGGGATGATGTTGCTGTTGTCGTTGGCATTGTTGCCAGTGTTGTTGTCGTTTGATTAATTAGCCTGCAACAAATTCAATCCAGAACTTGATTTTGCACGCTTTACCGATAAAATTGTGTTTAAACTTATCAAATGGTGCAAACAAGTGCACTGTACCTTGTGAAGAAAGTTTTTTGATAAAAAAAGTTTATTTTTTCCTTAACTTTTGCGTTCATAAATGTGTCTATATTTTCTTGATATCTTTATTAAATTTAACAATAAAATAACCGCAACTAATTTAAAATTTATTAATTTATTCTTTTTATTTTTACCAATTGTTTCTTCATGGTTGTCAATTAAATAATATTTGTTTGCCCACTTATGCTTTAGGTGATGATTTGGTAGATGTCTATCGTAGTTAACAATGCTGAAGTTAATTAGAAAGGTTTTTTAAAGGGAAAAAGCAATTATTATTGATCAGCATCAAAGATGCGAAATATACAAACAGATTCGACCAAACAAAATGATTCAAAACCAAAAATGGAACAAATAGGACAAGTTTAAGCAGTATCAAAACTGGAAACACTCCAACTAAAGAGGAACAACCATCATCCAAAACTAAGCAGAAAAATCTAGGAGCTAAAACTAGCCGGGTTGAAGTTTGCAGAATTATCTTTATTATGATTCTCTTTTTTATCTTTTTTATGGACAAGTTTTATAGTACTTATTAATGGCTACATGCAATTTTAGGTATTGCAAATGTACGAGTACCAGGGTTTAAAATAGCGACCAAGACGCGATATAGCGGCCACTATATAGTGGTAGCAACATGTGTCACAATTGCTTTTCACCATTATTTGCATAAGAGTGGAATTCACGGTTATATAGCGGCATGTCACAGCCACGAAGAGCTGTATAACTCCATGAACACGTGCCATCCACAACTGCTATTCATTGTTATGATGCCCGCGACTTATATTTTAAATTTTTACGAAGTTATGAAAATTCATGCCTACGATATATACTTGTGATCCACATTTTAACACCTGCAATATCCGCAACCGTGATAAATACTATGCGATCGTATTTGCTATCGCAACCGCAATTTAAAACCTTGATCGGTACTTTTTTAGGTCAAAATGACCTATTTATTGGTGAATAAAAGGAAGCCGATTTGATACAACAATAAATGGATGATAGACAATAGAGAATCTATTTCAAATTTTTTATTTATAAAAAATTGCCCCAATGTTTTTTTCCAAGACAAAAATAGAATTATATCTAATAATGAGCTAGCATCCACAGATGCATTACATACACACCAAACACCATTAAAACGCAGCACCAGCAAACCCAACCAAACAACTAAAAGAAAACTATACAACTATCCTACAATCACTAGCATAAGACATAGACAACCTGGCAACATAACTCTAAGCAGCACCACCAAGAATTCCATCAGGTTAGCCGAAAAACTCAAGCCAACCTCAAACCCAAAAATAAACAAAAGTGCTTCAAATCCTACTACATTCCTCTCGATCTTTCAGCTCCAACCTCCAATTGATAGACTTTCAATAACCTCATCCTCATTTACATAAAAAGCTAATCCCATATTCTTGCTCAACTCCCATGTTTTAACCGCCTCAACCCTTTTTGTTTTTAAAGAAAACCTCCTTGAGTTGGAGGGACCCCTACCTGTTTATTAGCAAAAGAAATAAAAAGGTACAAACAAATGGGTTTTAACCGCCTCAACCCAGGCAGCCACCTACCTAAGAGGGGAAAAGGCATCACACCTGGATTCATCAACTACTAGTCCCCTTTGCTTATCAACATCTAATGATTGACATTCTCTAGCCGAATGAATGCATCCCTCTCCGATGACAAGACATTGAATCTAACTTCTGGATCGCTAAACTCAATTGGCTTCTTTTTTGCAGTACCGCCCTTTCTATTATATTTGCACCTTACACCTTCCATCAGCTCCCCCTTCTTTGAGAACATTCTATTAAGAATAGTTGAATTGCCAATATATTATCCCCCGCACGTGCATGCCCATTGATTGATTAAAGGCTTTGCACGTGAAACCCAATATAAGAAAACCCAAACATCCGAAAGTGCAATGAACTAGGTCAAATATTAAATAAAAAAAGGTATCCTCAACTCGAAACCAGGACCTGAAGCTCAAATATCATATTAAGATATAATTGAAATATTTCTCTTGAGTTTAAGCTTTTGAGATAATTGATAACTCAATTATTCTTAATACTTTTACACATTCTCTATTTATTCTTCCCCATGAATTGGGTATTGAGAAGGTAATAAAAGGTGGGTTTGGGGTTTTAAGTCTCTCCAAGTGCCCAGTCAATCGTAAGGATTCTCAAAATATTCACGTGCTTCTTAATTAATTCTACGTATTAACTTCTATTGCGAGTTGGTTATTGCAACTAACGAAGAAGTTCCATCAACCGAAAACTAATGGACGTCATTGCTATCATATATACTATAATTGTATGTACCTTTATATATAGTAGTAATACTTATTTCCATCTATATTTTTCTAGTTATAGAAATTTATACAAAAACAATAAATCATTTGTTTGGGTCAGAGCATCATTCAACATGTACCTGTATAGAAAAGAAATTATGTACAATCATGAAACAAATCTCTTTGGCTTTGACTAAATAAAAGTGTACTCATATTAGCAGCAAAAAAAAACAAAAAACAAAAAACAAACCTAGACTAACCCTAGGTTTCCATTTCTGAATAAAAGTGTATTGAATAAAAGTTTCCATTTCTTTATCTCGTCTTTTCTATTTCTTTCTTACTTCTTGTTCTACATCAATTTGGTATCAGAGCCTAGACCAACCCTAGACCCAAATCACCATACATCCACTAAACAAACCTTAGCCCAATTCAGTGAAAAAAGAAATCTAAAAGAAATTACTTTCGGTGTCATGAACAGTGTTCTACATTTTTTTATATTTATTTTGCTTTATGTAATTTATGAGAAAATAATAAAAAAAATTAGAACAAAAAAAAGTTTAAAAAAAAATTTATATCCACTTTATGAGTGATGGGTTCAATTGAGCTAATCTTTACATGATAATTCGTGATGTATTATATCTAGTCACATAAGGATGCGTTGCATAAGATTTTTGATCCATATGGGTTTGTTAAGAAAATTATTATCTCTATTGATCAAGTGTTTGTTGACTCTGAATCACTAATGATATTTCTTAAGTGATAGAGATTGTTAATAGTGCTTATACATTAAAGGAGATCAAGACTGTAGAATATGGTCAATCAAATTTGAAGATCTCAAAAATCAAGATGCTCTCCAAAAGATCAAATTCAAGGATAATAATTGAAATGCAACTTCAAAGACAAAAGAGCAAAATTATATGTTTGAATCCGAAGATACACTTTGTAAGCATTTCAATTTTTAGGAGTTAATTAAATTTGCATTGCATTTTATTACATAGCATTAATTAATTGAAGATATATAATCTCTACATGATTTTATTAAATGAAAATATTAAATTCTTTGGGCTCAATACTTAACATACTCTAAGTAGTGGAGAATGATAGGGTACAGAAAGGTATGAAAAAAAAATTTGTAATCTTAAAAGAATTATATTTTAGTAGGGATGTTAGGACATAATAATATATTAGGATTTAATTTCTTGGGATAGGATTAGGAGATCATATTTGATTAGTGTTGATTTTTTTATTTAAAGTGTTGTAGTAGGACTAGGACTCTTAAATATCTCTATATAAGAGAGATCTCTCTTAATTTTCTATTAGCTTTGAATGAATTTTTTTTTTTTGATATTGAGTATTAATTTCTTCTCAACCTTCAAGCAACCTAGATTATTTTTCAATCCATAGGGTAGCCTAGTTTCCATTTATTTATCTCTTCTTTTCTATTTCTTTCTTACTTTATGTTCTACATCACTTACCTTTTGGTTGTCTACTGTCCATTCTTGCCTAAGAAGATGTGCATGCTTACAAGCTGTTTTTTCCCATATGGAGCAAGTAATGATTACATAGACTATCCTTACGAAAATTTTTAAAAAGAAGAAGATGATTTGGAGTCTATGTAGAAAAGAGTGTCCTATTCTAGAAATAAGATGATAAGTATCCTATTATGGTAAAAATAATATTTCCTTTTTCACAAAAAATGTTATTTAAATCCCTCTATTTTGGGAAAAAAAATCTAGAAATCAGTGAAAGTACATGCATGGATGATGTGTTGTTATGCAATACTTGTGGTCGATATGTATAACGGTGTGCACATTGGAACTATTAACTATTAAGCATCATCCTATTAGATCAACTTTACAAAAATATATTTAATTTTAAAGAAATTATCGTAAATGAATCAAGCCCTAAATATTTAATCATAAATTAGGCAAGAGTTAGGAGCTATATATATATTCCATGTAGATGGACCTATTGTTAGATAGAGTAAATCCTATAGTTTCTTATTACAAGATATAATTTCATTACAACTTTGTTGTTTTGGTCATGAATACCAAAGAAACTGAAGATGATGAAAATGATGACAATTATTTTCTTTAAAGTCGAAATCATGGTTTGTTATGAAACTTTATTTTTCTCTTTGTTTGGTTATTTGTTGTGAACTACTCGTTTGATTTAAAGCATGCATTTTTTCAAAATAAATAAATAACATGTTCTTTAATTTACTTTTCTATGGTGATCAGGACTTCAAATCGGATCGATGGTTTACAAGTAAAAATCGGTGGAAATATTGTGATGCAGGAGGATCCGAGTCAGATGATGCTAAGTTGTCAGATAGCATGTTGTTGGCACTGAGATACCTTGAGTTGGCAGATCAGCGCAAATATGGCAAGTGGACTACCTAGAACGGTTTACATCGTTTAGTGGGCCACGGGCTCAGATCGGGCCCCGGAGACCATAATTTGATTGGAAACGGGCCTCCAGGCAAAACTCAAGCTTTGTCTTTAGTGTCGTTGTTTTTAAGCCAAAAAACGACTTTTAGGCCTTCAATTTTACAGTTTTCAGTTTTTAGGAAACTTTTCATTTTTTATTTCTTTTCAGAATTAGTATCTTCCAAATTTTTTCCCCAAATTTATGTTTTCGGGGATTTTTGCCTTTTTTAGCTTTGGTCTTATAAATAAGGAGACCACGAATGGAAAGAGGCATATTTTTTGATTGCATAAATTTTAAATTGAACATCAGAGGTGTTTCTCTGTGTTTTTAAGTTTTTTCTCTTGTTATTCCCTGTGAAATATCTGTTGAAACTAGCCTGCAGAATAATCGCTATTTTGCCCGGCGTCAGTTGGTATCAGAGCTTCAGCATCTTCCTGGGCTGAGATTTCATCAATTTCCATGGCTGGTGGTCGTGGTCGTGGTCATCGCGGGCAGGTTCCGAACAAGGAAGCTCCACACCGTGATTGTAACGTTCAGGATGCGATAATTAAGGATTTAAGGAGGTAAGTTACAGAGTTAACCCAGCGTCTAGCGGTGTAGAATTTCGGTGATCGTGAGATGGAAGATCACGATTCCGTTTCTAGTTTTGAAAACCCGTATCACAATCCTGCTCGATTATGGGAGCACCATGGTCGGGAGAATCATTATGAAGACCTCAGTTTCAGAGTGGATCTGCCCAATTTTTTTGGTACGTTACAGGCCGAAGGATTCATCGATTGGTTGAATGAAGTAGAGCGTATTTTCGAGTATAAGGAAGTCCTAGATCGTGTCAAAGTGAAACTGGTTGCCATCAAACTCAAAGGTAGAGCATCTGCGTGGTGGGAGCAGTTAAGGCGCTCACGCGATCGGTAGGGCAAGGCCAAGATCACGGATTGGGAGAGGATGAAGAAGAAGATGAAGGGTCACTTCCTTCTTTTCGACTACACTCAAACCTTGTTTCAGCGACTTCATTTGTTGAGGCAAGGCATGAG
Source organism: Bretschneidera sinensis (assembly GCA_023935145.1). Lineage (NCBI taxonomy): Eukaryota > Viridiplantae > Streptophyta > Magnoliopsida > Brassicales > Akaniaceae > Bretschneidera > Bretschneidera sinensis. The sequence continues at coordinate 73,275,645 of CM043698.1, forward strand.
ATCGGTGGATGATTACACGGAGGAGTTCTATCAATTGATAGCCCAGAATGATTTATCCGAGATAGAAGAACAGATGGTGGCATGGTATTTGGGGGGATTACGGCAGCCCCTATAGGATGTCCTTAGCCTTCACTCATTGTGGACCGTTTGTGAAGCATACCAGCGTGCACTTGAGGTGGAAAAACAGCAAAAAAGGAGGCTAGTGATCAGAAGCGATCAAAGCAGTCGGCCAGTTCACCCTCAAGAATCCTGTCCTGCCCAGCAGCCACCCCAGAGTAACTCTAAGGCAAATATTAGATGTTTCAGATGTGGTGAATAGGGACATAAAGCGACTGAGTGCCAGAAGCCTGTTAGTCAGAAAGACAAAAATCTCCTGATTGAGGAAGATGTGGTAGAGGAAACTGAGGAGATTGGAGAACTTGTGTATGACGATGATGAAGATGGAGATGTGTTGTATGGAGATGGCCATGAGACACTGGTTGTTCGTAAGAGTCTATTGACCCCCAAGGGTGATTCAGGGGACGATTAGTTGAGAACCAATATTTTTCATATGACCTGCACAGTTGCAGATAAAGTCTGCCAGATTATCATTGAAAAAGTGTTCGAGGTAAACTGTGATGCATCTGGGGTTGGTATTGGTGGTGTTCTGAGTCAAGAGGGGTGCCCCATAGCTTTTTTCAGTGAGAAGCTATCAGGATCAAAGAAGAAGGTTCAGAGCGACAGTCATCGTCGTCAGGTGCTTTTTGATGTTGGTGATTTTGTTTGGGCGGTGTTAACTTGTGATTTTTTTCCTGTGGGAGAGTATAATAAGCTTAAGGAGCGAAAGATTGGACCCTGTGAGATCCTGCAAAAGATCAATGATAACGCCTACAGACTATGCCTCCCCAGTCATTTGAGGACTTCTGATGTCTTTAATGTGGAACACCTGAGTCCCTTGTTTTGTGGATTTTGATGAGGCTATTGTGAACTCGAGGACGAGTTCTTTCCAACCCGAGGTGACTGATGCAGAAGGATCCGAGTCAGATGATGCTGAGTTGTCAGATAGCACGTTGTTGGCACTAAGATACCTCGAGTTGGCAGATCAGTGCAAATATGACAAGTGGACTACCTAGAATGGGTTACATCATTTAGCGGGCCATGGGCTTGGATCGGGACCCAAAGACCCTAGTCTGATTGGAAATGGGCCTATGGGCAAAACTCAACCTTTATCTTGAGTGTCATTGTTTTTAGGCCAAAAAACGAAGTTTAGGCCTTTAATTTTATAGTTTTCAATTTTTAGGAAACTTTCCATTTTCGATTTCTTTTCAGAATAAGTATTTTCCACAATTTTTCCCCAAATTTATGTTTTCGGGGATTTTTGCCTTTTTTAGCTTTGGCCTTATAAATAAGGAGGCCACGAACGGAAAGAGGCATATTTTTTTATTGCATAAATTTTAAATATAACATCAAAGGTGTTTCTCTGTGTTTTTAGGTTCTTTTTCTTGTTCCTTCCTGTGAAATATTTGTTGAAACTAGCCTGTAGAAAAATCACTATTCTGCCCGGCGTCAGTTGGTATCAGAGCTTCAGCATCTTCCGGGGGTGAGATTTCATCAGTTTCCATGCCTGGTGGTCGTGGTCGTGGTTATCACGGGCAGGTTCTGAACGAGGAAGCCCCACACCATGATAGTAACGTTCAGAATGCGATGATTGAGGATTTATAGAGGCAAGTTGTAGAGCTAACCCAGTGTCTAGCAGCGCAGAATTTCGGTGATCGTGAGATGGAAGATCACGATTACGATTCTAGTTTTGAAAACCCGTATCACAATCCTGCTCGATTCTGGGAGCACCATGGTCGGGAGAATCGTTATGGAGACCTTGGTTTCAAAGAGGATCTGCCTGAGTTTTCTGGCACGTTACAAGCCAAACGATTCATCGATTGGTTGAATGAAGTAGAGTGTATTTTCAAGTATAAGGAAGTCCTAGATCGTGTCAAAGTGAAACTGGTCACCATCAAACTCAAAGGCAGAGCATCTACGTGGTGGGAGCAGTTGAGGCGCTCACGCGATCGGTAGGGCAAGGCCAAGATCACAGATTGGGAGAGGATGAAGAAAAAGATGAAGGGTCACTTCCTTCCTTTCGGCTACACTCAAACCTTGTTTCAGTGACTTCATTCGTTTAGGCAAGGCATGAGATTGGTGGATGATTACATGGAGGAGTTCTATCAATTGATAGCCCGGAATTATTTATCCGAGATAGAAGAGCAGATGGTGGCACGGTATTTGGGGGGATTACGGTAGCCCCTGCAGGATGTCCTCAGCCTTCACTCATTGTGGACCGTTTCTGAAGCATACCAGCGTGCACTTGCGGTGCAAAAACAGCATAACAAGAGGTCAGTGATCAGAAGCGATCAAAGCAATCGGCCAGTTCACCCTCAAGAATACCATCCTACCCAGCAGCCACCCCAAGGTAAATCTAACGCAAATATTAGATGTTTCAGATGTGGTGAACAGGGACATAAAACGACTGAGTGCCGGAAGCCTGCTAGTTAAAAGGGCAAAAATCTCCTGATTGAGGACGACGTGGTTGACGAAACTGAGGAGAATGGAGAACCTGTGTATGACGATGATGAAGATGGAGATGTGTTGTATAGAGATGGCCATGAGACTCTGGTCGTTCGTAAGAGTCTACTGACCCCCAAGGGCGATTCAGGGGACGATTGGTTGAGAACTAATATTTTCCACACGACCTGCACAGTTGCAGATAAAGTCTGCAAGATGATCATTGACAGTGGTAGTTGTGAGAACGTAGTGTCTGAAGAGACTGTCCAGAAATTTCAGTTGAAGATAGATCGTCATCCCAAGCCGTATAAATTATTGTGGCTAAATAAAGGCGGTAAGGTAACAGTAGATAGGCGATGCCTAGTGTCTTTTTCGATTGGTAGGAAATATCTTGATAATGCTTGGTGTGATGTTGTGTCTATGGATGCTTGTCATGTATTGTTAGGCAGACCTTGGCAGTATGATCGCAGTGTTATTCATGATGGGCGAAAAAATACATATTCCCTTAGCATCAAAGGGAAGAAGATTGTGTTGGCACCTCGTCGGGAAAGAACCACTCCTACCCCGATAGCCAATAATATTAATCTGCTTTCTATGTCCAGTTTTTTAGTTGAGATTGAGCGTGGAGACGTGGCCTATGCTCTGCTGCCTTGTGGGAATAGTGCAGCAGACATGAATCCAGATTTACCAGCAAAGGTGCAGCAGCTGCTGGCAGAATTTTCTGACCTGATGCCAGAGGATCTTCCTCCTGGGTTGCAGCCTGATTTTGAAAAAAATGTTCGAGGTAAATTGTGATGCATCTGGGGTTGGTATTGGTGATGTTCTGAGTCAAGAGGGATGCCCCATAGCTTTTTTCAGTGAGAAGCTATCAAGATCAAAGAAGAAGGTTCAGAGCGACAGTCATCATCATCAGGTACATTTTGATGTTGGTGATTTTGTTTGGGCGGTATTAACTTGTGATTGTTTTCCTGTGGGAGAGTATAATAAGCTTAAGGAACGGAAGATTGGACCCTGTGAGATCCTGCAGAAGATCAATGATAAAACCTACAGACTACGCCTCCCCAGTCATTTGAGGACTTCTGATGTCTTTAATGTGAAACACCTGAGTCCTTGTTTTATGGATTCTGATGAGCCTATTATGAGCACGAGGACGAGTTCTTTCCAACCCGAGGTGACTGATGCAGGAGGATCCGAGTCAGATGATGCTGAGTTATCAGATAGCACGTTGTTGGCACTGAGATACCTTGAGTTGGCAGATCAACTCAAATATGGCAAGTGGACTATCTAGAACGGTTTACATCGTTGAACAAGCCACGGGCTCGAATTTGGCCTCGGAGACCCTAGTCTGATTAGAAACGGGCCTCCGGGCAAAACTCAAGCTTTATCTTGATCATCGTTGTTTTTAAGCCAAAAAACGACATTTAGACCTTCAATTTTACAGTTTTCAGTTTTTAGGAAACTTTCCATTTTCGATTTCTTTTCAGAATTAGTATTTTCCATAATTTTTCCCCAAATTTATGTTTTCGGGGATTTTTGCCCTTTTTAGCTTTGACCTTGTAAATAAGGAGGCCACGAACGGAAAAGAGACATATTTTTTTATTGCATAAATTTTAAATTGAACATCAGAGGTGTTTCTCTGTGTTTTTAGGTTTTTTCTCTTGTTCTTCCCTGTGAAATATCTGTTGAAACTAGCCTGCAGAATAATCACTATTCTGCCCGGCGTCATATTGTCAACAGGCTATAGCGGATGTTGGTTACAGCTTATGACATCGTGAGGGTCATGATAACATTATCCCATATATTGACCTAAGGAAACTGACAAAATTGACCCTTCAAATTTATCAAATGATGCTAATAAATCCTAAACTAACCAAACTCATAATTTGTAAATCGTAATATTATTGATCAATATGAGATACTTTTTGGTGCAATGCTTAAATACATGATTTTTGCATATACTTTTTTATGATTTTTTTTAAAATTAAATAAAATCTTGTGATGAACTTGTTTAAGGGTTCCAAATTAACTATATGATTTTTGTGTAGATCTCTTTCAAAAACGTATGATCGTCAAACTTGACAAACCTAGGATCTTAAATAAGCCATATATATAATTAGATATTTAATTTTGCGAGTACGTATTTCTTGATGAAATTTAATGAATAATAATTAAATAGAAGTTTCTTAGCGAAGGCTAAAATAACCAAAAAATGATAAGAAATAATTCTACATGAGATTTATTGAAACTTCGAACCTAAAAAAACAACTCTTTTAACTATATTGAACAATTCTAGCCCCATTTTGGAATAGATAGCCAGGGTCATAATATTATTTAAATTTAACTCATTGAGGGTTTCTATTTTGTGGCTTAAAAATTTCAAATAACATAAATCTTTATTTTCAAGTATCATTTTATTGTGAAAGAAAATATGAGCATGTCTATGCAAAATGGAAAAAAATTAAAATGTGTCATAAATAGATGGGTCGAAGATCGGGAAGTAATAAAATTATTTCCTATCTACAACTTAGTTTATTTTAGGTCCGTCATACTATTTGAACCATTAATGAAAATTACCATAAAAATAAATCACCCCGAAGTTTATTAGTTACACAATGGCACATGTAAAAAATAAGCTTGTAACTTCTCAAATTTACCGTAAAAAGCTAATATTGTATCGAGTGACTGCGTGTCGTGATTCAAAGTGATAATTGTGATCTGTTTTGACAGTTTATCTTAGTGGTTCAAATAGTAGCGTTCAATTTAGGTGGTTAATAAATTAGATGATAATACTATTTTCTTTGTTGTTAAAAAAATAGTCAAACCATATATGAACTATATGTGGATGTGAGACTTGGTCTTTAAGATCTTTATCTGCTATATAGATTTGTCTCCGAGAAATGCTTATCTCTTGATCCTCTTCACTTTTAGAGCAAAACTTTTCTTTATCCACCATCTTTCTTCCTTTCTTTCTTATTTTCTCTTTCTTTTTTTCCATTTTCCTTCACTTTTTGTGAAGGACATGAAGTTAACTTTTACGTGACAAAAATTGATCCTACTACATATAAATAATCTAACTTCTGAAAATCTTTTTAAAATTTACTATATTCAGCTAATAATTCTAAATAAATTGATTAAAAAGAGTCATTAACCCTGCAACCTTGAAAATTATTAATATTCAAGATGGAACATATTCCATTAATTGATTATCCATTGTTATGAAAAAGTGAAGAAAGAATTAAATTAAAATAAGTTTTAGCTGCAAAAAATGAATAAGTAAAGAGTTAGAGATGAAAAATTAGTAATTAATAAAATATTTTGTATTATGGGAACTTGTACCACTACCCTTTTTTTCTCCATTTTTTATGGCAAAGAAAGAGGTTTTCAAATAATGGAGCAAACCATTGGAGTAAATTCTGCAACAACTTGAGCCAAAACAATTCAAAACATTGAGTAAAAATCTCTGCATTTATTCCATTTATTTGTAATTACTAATAATAAATACATAAGATTTTGCCTTCCTTTTTCTTTGGTACAATGAATAGTGAAGATTTTGTCCTTATAAATACCACACCAACTAGTCCATTTGAATCCATCCTCGGTAGAGCAATTATATAGAGAGACATACTAGTCATAAGATTTTGCAGCAGATGGCAAAGCTTTCTTGCAACCATTTTTTTCTCCTTTTGCTTGTTTTCTCAGGTTTTTTCATTTACCCTTTACATTTCTATTGTGATTTTCTCTACCTTCCCGCTCCCTCCCCCCCTTTCTGGGTAATAGATTTCCTTGTTTCGAGCATCACATTGAGATACTTATTTATCATTTTTTGTCCTTTTTTATATTTCGTCACTCAATGTTAAATTTTCATATCCCTGGTTAGATTTATTGCAATCAATAATAAAGTGAGGTTGCATGCACCATTTTGGTTGTGTATATTCGCTTATCAACTTATTCCTTTTGCTTGATTTTGTTATCGTTGTAGTTGCATTGATGATGCTTCAAGTGGATGCACAAGAAAGATGTCATGAACATCTACCTGGTAGTGGTACTTGTGATCCTGCAGCTTGTCAACAATGGTGTCATAATACACACAATGGTGTTGGAAACTGCATGCCATATCCCACACCTAATAGCAATTATTCACTACAAGATAATTGATATATTCCAGCACTTTAGAAAAACGCCGCAATATAATAACCGCCGGCGCTTCTGTTGTGGCGCTTTCTTGAAGCGCCACAATATTCAAAGAACATATAACAGCGCTTCAAAGCGCCGTTAAATGCGAATCAAAGTACATATTCCGGCGTTTATAAGCGCCGCAATATACCGGAGCTTACAAAGCTCCGGAATATGCTCCTTTGCATATATCGGCGCTTCTAAGCGCTGGTATTTGCTTGAAACTCATTTCATATACCGACGCTTTACATTTCATATACCGGCACTTTGAAGCGCCGGCATATACTTCTTTTCATATTTCGGCGCTTTGAAGCGCCGGAATATGAAATGGGTCTGGAGCATATACCGGCACTTTAAAGCACCGATATATGCTCGAAACCCATTCCATATTCCGGACCTTCAAAGGGCCGGAAAATGCTACCTTTCATATACCGGCACTTTAAAGCGCTGGTATATGCTCCTTTAAGTATTTCGGCGCTTAAAAGCGCCGGAATATGCTAAAAATTTCAGATATAAAAAGTTTGTCGCGAATATTTGTTTTTCCCCCAAAATTTCTTTTTGCTCTCTTCGATCTACCACGCCGTTTCCCCCAAATTTCGGTTCTCTACACTTTGCTTCCTCACCAGCTCTGCTTCCCTGCTTTCCACCGCCGCCGTCAGCTCTGCTTCTATGCATATATAAATATAAGAAATACTTGCTATAAAGTTGTAAAATTATATATGTATACTCTTGTAAGCCATTTATTGGAAAATAAAATTATAGAAATTTAGGGTTTGTTCAGTTGTAGAAGATTCTTAAGTTTCTCAGGAAAATCATTCACGTTCTGTAATGTGATTTAGACCCCAGAATGATGGTCTGTAATGTGATTTTTATTTGCTATGAATGTTCCCTTTCACCTAAGAAAAGGAAGAGAGAGAGAGAAATAAAAAGAGGGCGTTTATTTCAGTCTCTCCTCCTCAAACTACAACTTTTTCTGGTCAGTTTCAAGCTAAAGCGACTTGGGAGGCTATAAATTATAATCTGTTTCCGTTATTTTATTCCCAAGCAGAGATTTATTAATTGGATGGCTAGCCATTTTAGACAGATTTATACACCATAGTTGGCAAACAAGCTGGGTTGTCTCTATATATGCCCAATATCTCTTGTGCAACTCTTCTGATCTCTAGGGACCATATTTTCTTTGCTTGTGATTTCTCTAAGCAAATCTGGTATCAAATTCAAATTAAGTCTGTTTTCGAATCCTTTTCTATTCTTATATTTGCAATTGCAGTAATGGTTTGTTGCTACTTGGCTATGACCTTGCTTCTCTCCAATTCTAATTCTAATTGCCATCAGTTATTGATTTTCTGTTCTGACTCATCAGTTGGTTTTGAATTCTGTTTTTGTAAGTTTAAATTTTGGTGTTTTATGAGTAAACTCTTGAGCATACCAGTTAATCAATTTTGAGTCCAGAGTACCTTAACTGAAGTGACCAAGTTGTCTAGCCTACCATGGCCAAAATCCAAAAGGAGAAGGGAAAGAGAGAGAAGTTGTCTGGCCAAGCAAGAATGATCTCATGACAACAAATATTACAAATTGATCAGCAAGAATCTTTAACCACTTTAATTGAAAGCAACTGGGTGCTTTTTTTTTATTTAACCCAATTGAGTTAAAATAATTAATTTTATATACTTCTATTTTCTAAATTAACTCACTCATAACTTTCTATGTATGGCAAGTGATTTTCTTTCAAATTTAATGAAGAGATACACATACCACTTCTTTTATTTTCTCTCAATTTCTCCTCAATCCAAACTCACTATAAAGAAAAACCCATTTCAGGATTTTGTTTATTGTATCAAGAATGTTCAAAATTATATGCTTAGTTGTTCTGCACTAATTTAAGATATCATGCAGGATATATTTGAGTTTACCTGTTCATTCTAAGTTAGACAGTAATCTATCCTCCTTCCTATTAACCATAAATTTTATTGTATATAATAATAATTATTATGATAATTTAAATAATTTTTAGAATTAATAATTATTTTTATAATAATACAATTATTATGAATATTAATATTAAAATGTCTTGTTATATTGTAATAGTATTATGATCATATATATTATAATGTTTATTATTATTTTATTTCTACTTATTATATTAGTTTTTAATTATTATTATAATTAATAAGGTTTTTATTATAATATAATAATTAATAATAATAATAAATTTATAATTTCATATTTAGTAATAATATTTAGTATTATTTAGATAAAAATAACATATTATTATTTTCATAAATTATTATAATAATATAAAATTAGTAATAATCATATTTTAATAATAGTAATAATAATAATTATTTATAATAAATTACTATAAAATCATACAATTATTATAAATACTTATATATATTTATTGTTATTATTATAGTATTACTATTATTATTTCAATAATTTTAATGTTACTAATTTATATTAAGACTGTAATAATTATTAATATTAATTATTTGCTGAGACCAATTGCCAACATGAGTTTGTATCAATTTTTTGTTATCAATTTCAGTTCATCCACTTACCAATCAAATCGAAGTTTGTGATTATGCATTCTTTTGCCAAAAATATTACAATTCTGACTTTATTAACATTGTTTTAGGAAAGTCTATTGGCGTCATCTAAAAATGGATAAAAGTTGGATAGATAAACCAAGGTCGAGTAAAGCCTATATGGATGGTGTTGCAAACTTCATTAGATTTGTGTCTCAGAAAGCTTGTGGTCGTGGTAGTATTGTTTGTCCATGTAGGAGATGTGGTAATTGTTATTCACTCGAACCAGAAATTGTTCAGGAGCATTTATTGTATAATAGGTTTAGTCCAGGTTACACCGAGTGGATTTTTCATGGGGAGAAAGTCTCTCATATAGACCACACTCACACTAGTTCACAACCCGCTAGTGTTCCAGGTGGCTTCACGGGACGAGATGACGTGTTAGGTTTGCTCCGAGGTGCCTTCGAGGTTACTTGTGAAAACCCAAACAATGAACCATTAAGTGTAGGAATCAAAGTGGGATCTTCAAATGAGCATGGTGAAGAGCAACAGGCTCATGGTGGGTTTAAGTTCAATAATTGTGGTGATCCTTCACACGTCGAACATCTAGTTCGTTCTTGATGCAAGAGGATTCGAGTCAGATGATGCTGAGTTGTCAGATAACACGTTGTTGGCACTGAGATACCTTGAGTTGGCAGATCAGCGCAAAGATAGCAGGTGGACTACCTAGAACGGTTGGATCGATCCAAATCTAAGGGTGCAGTTTACATCGTTTTGCGTGCCATGGGATAGGATCAGGCCCCGAAGACCCTAGTCTGATTGGAAATTGGCCCCTGGTCAAAACTTTGGCTTTGCCTTAAGCATAGTTGTTTTTAAGCCAAAAAACAACGTTTAGGCCTTCAATTTTGTAGTTTTCAGTTTTAGAAAACTTTCCATTTGCAATTTCCTTTTGTATTCAAGGTAGAATTGACTGACATTGATTCCACCTTAATACAATCGCTTAATTTTAGTAATTTTCATAGTTTTCCCCAGGATTATGTTTTTGGGGATTTTTTCCTTTTTTTTGCTTTGACCTTATAAATAAGGTGGCCATATACGGAAAAAATAGATTATTATTATTATTGAATAAAATTGTGTTTTTTTTCCCTGCGAATTCTCTGTTGAAACTAGCCTGCAGAATAATCACTATTCTGCCCGGTGTCAGTTCGTATCAGAGCTTCAGCATCTTCCTAGGGTGAGATTTCATCAGTTTCCATGGCTAGTGGTCATGGTCGTGGTTGTCGCGGGCAGGTTCCGAAGGAGGAAGCCCCATACCGTGATCGCCATGATTGAGGATTTACAGAGGCAAGTTGCAGAGTTAACTCAACGTCTAGCAGCGCAAAATTTCGGTGATCATGAGATGGAAGATCATGATTTCGATTCCAGTTTCGAAAACCCGTATCATAATCCTGCTCAATTCTGGAAGCACCGTGGTCGGGAGAATTGTTATGGAGACCTCGGTTTCAGAGTGGATCTACCCGAGTTTTTTGGTACGTTATAGGCCGAAGGATTCGTCTATTGGTTGAATGAAGTAGAGCATATTTTCGAGTATAAAGAAGTCCCAGATCGTGTCAAAGTGAAACTGGTCGCCATCAAACTTAAAGGCAGAGCATCTGCGTGGTGGGAGCAGTTGAGGTGCTTACATAACCGGTAGAGCAAGGCCAAGATCACTGATTGGGAGAGGATGAAGAAGAAGATGAAGGGTCACTTCCTTCCTTTCGGCTACACTCAAACCTTGTTTCAGCGACTTCATTCGTTGAGGCAAGGCACGAGATCGGTTGATGATTACATGGAGGATTTCTATCAATTGATATCCTGGAATGATTTATCCGAGATAGAAGAGCAGATGATGGCATGGTATTTGGGGGGATTACGGCAGCCCCTGCAGGATGTCCTCAGCCTTCACTCATTATGGACCGTTTATGAAGCATACCAGCATGCACTTGCGGTGGAAAAACAGCAAAAAAGGAGGTTAGTGATCAGAAGCGATCAAAGCAGTCAGCCAGTTCACCCTCAAGAATACCATCCTACCCAGCAGCCACCCCAGGGTAACTCTAACGCAAATATTAGATGTTTCAGATATGGTGAACAGGGACATAAATCGACTGAGTGCAGGAAGCCTGTTAGTCAGAATGGCAAAAATCTCTTGATTGAGGACGATGTGGTAGACGAAACTGAGGAGATTGGAGAGTGTGCGTATGACGATGATGAAGATGGAGATGGAGATGTGTTGTATGGAGATGGCCATGAGACTCTAGTCGATTGTAAGAGTCTACTGACCCCCAAGGGCGATACAGAGGACGATTGGTTGAGAACCAATATTTTCCACATGACCTGCAAAGTTGCAGATAAAGTCTACAAGATGATCATTGACAGTGGTAGTTGCGAGAACGTAGTGTCTGAAGAGACTGTCCAGAAATTGCAGTTGAAGACATATCATCATCCCAAGCCGTATAAATTGTCGTGGCTAAATAAAGGCAGTGAGATAACAGTAGATAGGCGATGCCTAGTGTCTCTTTCGATTGGTAGGAAATATTTTGATAATGCTTGGTGTGATGTTGTGTCTATGGATGCTTGTTATGTATTGTTAGGCAGACCTTGGCAGTATGATCGCAGTATTATTCATGATGGGCCAAAAAATACATATTCCCTTAGAATCAAAGGGAAGAAGATTGTGTTGGCACCTCGTCGGGAGGAACCAGTCCTACCCCGGTAGCCAATAATACTAATATGCTTTCTATGTCCAGGTTTTTAGCTGAGATTGAGCATGGAGACGTGGTCTATGCTCTGCTGTCTTGTAAGAATAGTGCAGCAGACATGAATCTAGATTTACCAGCAGAGGTGCAGCAGCTGCTAGCAGAGTTTTCTAACCTGATGCCAGAGGATCTTCCTCCTAAGTTGTCGTCTATGAGGGATTTTCTGCATCAGATCGACCTTGTTCCAAGGTCTAGTTTGCCTAATTGACCAGTGTATCACTTCAGTCCCAAGGAATTTGAAGAGTTGCAGCGACATGTGGTATAGTTGTTGGAGAGGGGCTACGTCCATCAGAGTAATAGTCTATACGCAGTTCTTGCCCTACTGGTGCTGAAGAAAGATGGCACTTGGTGTATGTGTGTTGATAGCAGAGCAATCAACAGGATTTCAGTGAAATACAGGTTTCCAATTCCTCGCCTGGATGATATGTTAGACCAGTTGTCCGGTTCTAAGGTCTTCTAAAAAATTGACCTTAAAAGCGGATACCACCATATCAGAATAAGGCCTGGAGATGAGTGAAAGACAGCGTTTAAGACGCAACATTGGTTACATGAGTGGATGGTCATGCCTTTTGGGCTATCCAATGCACCCAGCACATTTATGAGATTTATGCATAAGGTTTTACGGCCTTTCACGGGGAAATTTGTTGTGGTTTACTTCGACGACATCCTCATTTATAGCCCGACGTGGGCGTCACATTTTGATCACCTCCGTGCTGTTTTTAAAATGTTGAGGATGGAGTGCCTGTTCGTCAATCAGAAGAAGTTTTCTTTCTTCACTACTTCTGTAACTTTTCTGGGTTTTGTTGTGTCTACTGATGGTGTTCAAGCAGATCAGTCGAAGATAGATGAGGTCTTGGAGTGGCCCAAACCGAAGACCTTGCACGATGTCAGAAGTTTCCATGGATTGGCTTCCTTCTACCGGCGGTTCATCAAAAATTTCCAGCACTCTGATTGTTCCTATCACAGAGTGCCTCAAAGGACGTGATTTCTAGTGGTTCGAGGAGGCGAAAACCAGTTTTCAACTGGTCAAGCAGAAGAGCACAAAGGCACTAGTTTTGGCACTTTCTGATTTTGAAAAAGTGTTTAAAGTAAACTGTTATGCATTTGGGGTTGGTATTGGTGGTGTTCTGAGTCAGGAGAGGCGCCCAATAGCTTTTTTTCAGTGAGAAGCTATCAGGATCAAAGAAGAATTATTCCACCTATGATCTGGAATTTTAGGCCATAGTTCAGTCCCTGAAGCATTGGCGTCACTACCTAGTGCAGAGGGAGTTCATTCTTATCACTGATCATGAGGCCTTGAAATACATCAATGGCCAACACAAGTTGAGTAGACGGCATGCCAAGTGGGTGGTGTACTTACAGGAGTTCACGTTTGCGCTGAGGCACCAAGCAGGAAGTCTGAACCGTGTCGCAGATGCACTGAGCCGTCGTACATTACTCCTCACCACCATGAGCACCAGTATTACAGGATTTGAGTTTTTCTCTGATATGTATGCTGCAGATCCTTCCTTCGGGAGGATAATTCAGGAGGTAACTGATGGTCAACCACATGATTTTAATTTGCATAATGGTTATCTGTTTCCTGGATTACAGTTGTCCGATGAAGCTATCGTGAACTCGATGACGAGTTCTTTCCAACTCGAGGCGACTGATGCAAGAGGATCCGAGTCAGATAATGTTGAGTTGTCAAATAATACGTTGTTGGCACTGAGATACCTTGAGTTAGCAGATCAGCACAAAGATGGCAGGTGGACTACCTAGAACGGTTAGATCGATCCAAATCTATGGGTGCAGTTTACATCGTTTTGCTTGCCACGACTCGGATCGGGCCCCGAAGACCCTAATCTAATTGGAAACGAGCCCCCGGTCAAAACTCCGGCTTTACCCTAAGTGTAGTTGTTTTTAAGCCTAAAAACGACGTTTAGGCCTTCAATTTTGGAGTTTTCAGTTTTAGAAAACTTTCCATTTGCAATTTCCTTTTGTATTCAAGTCAGAATTGACTACCATTGATTCTGCCTTAATACAATCGCTTAATTTTAGTAATTTTCATAGTTTTCCCTAGGATTATTTTTTTCAGGGATTTTTTTTCCTTTTTTTTGCTTTGACCTTATAAATAAGGAGGCCACATACGAAAAAGACAGATTATTATTATTATTGAATAAAATTGTGTTTTTTTCCCTGCGAATTCTCTGTTGAAACTAGCCTGTAGAATAATCACTATTCTACCTAGTATCAGTTCTACTATTGATGAGGCGACTCAGTATCACAATTTGATGAAAGATTACGATACTAAACTTTATCCAGGTTGTCAGAATTTCACAAAGTTAAGTTTTATGTTATATCTACTATACCTCAAATGTTTGAATGGGTGGTCTGGTAAATCTCTGACTATGTTGCTTAAGTTTATAAACATGACATTTTCGATGTGTGCTCCATTGCCATCAAATTATTATGAAGCCATGAAGATTATCAAAGGATTGGGTCTTGGGGATGAGAAGATTCATGTTTGTCCTAATGACTGCACACTGTATTGGGGTGAGCATGCAAATCATGAATTTTGTCATGCGTGTGGAGTGGCATGGTGGGTCAAAAACAGAACTGATGATGAGTATCCGTTGAATGAGATGGATGGTCAATTGAAAAAGAAAAAGCCAGCTAAGGTATTGCGTTATTTTCTGCTAATACCGAGACTTAAGAGGATATATATGTCATCTAAAACGGCTTCGTTGATGAGATGGCATAACATAGATCGGACAAAGGATGAGATTTTAAGACACTTTGTGGATGGATTAGCTTGGAATGCAATGGATAGATTATATCCCGATTTTGCAGCTGATCCTCGAAGTGTTAGGCTTGGCCTAGCTAGTGACGGATTCAATCCCTTTCGAAAATGAGTTCAACTTATAGCACATGGCTCGTTCTTTTGGTCCTATACAACTTGCCACTGTGGCTTTGCATGAAGCAAACATCCTTCATCATTTCAATGGTGATTCCTGGTGAGAGAAGCCCCGATAATGATATTGATATCTTTTTGCAGCCCCTAATGGAAGAGTTGAAACAATTATGGGATGGTGTTGATGCGTTTGATGCGTCCACCAATCAAAGCTTTAAGCTGCGCGCTTCTCTTTTTTGGACCATTAATGATTTTCCAACATATGCAAACTTATCTAGATGGAGTACCAAGGGGAGGGTTGCTTGGCCATGTTGTGGGGACTCAACGCATTCTATATGGTTAAAGCACGGGGGAAAGTTTTGCTATATGGGTCATCGTCGATGGTTAGCAGAAAACCATGAGTTTCGTTTTCAAAAGGATCAGTTTGATGGCACCATAGAGTTGAGATCTGCTCCAGTTCCATTGTCTGGGCACGATGTTTTAAGACAACTAGAGGGTGGAAACTATAGCTATGGTAAAACCTCGAAGCTTTCTAAGAAGAGGGCGAGAGAGGATGTTGGTACCTCTACGGGGCAAGTGCTAGTGGATGAAGTTGATAACCTTTTTGAGGGTGTGGACAATTTCCTTGAAAATGTTGATAATGAGAATATTCCCATGGATGAGGGAGTTGTAGATAAGTTATGGAAAAAAAGAAGCATTTTTTTTTAGTTACCATATTGGAAGGACAATCTATTGCGTCATAATTTAGATGTGATGCATATAGAGAAGAATGTATGTGATAATTTGATTGGAACAATATTGAATATAGATGGTAAGACTAAAGATAATAAGAAGGCACATCGCGATCTCGATAAAATTGGTATTAGAAAAGACCTCCATTTAGTTGTTCTTCCTAATGAAAAAGATCACTCACCTCCAGCATGCTACACTATGTCCACGAAGGAGAAGTAGAATGTCTTGACAGTTTTGGAAAATCTTAAAGTTCCTAATGGGTATGCATCAAACATCTCGAGATGTGTCAACCTAAAGGATCGTAAGCTGTTAAACTTAAAGAGTCATGACAGTCATATTGATGTAAGAAATCCTTCTGATTGCCTTAACAGCATCTTTTCCTAGACATGTTGTAGCAGTTGTGTCTGAGTTATCATCATTTTTCAAAGCTTTATGCTTTAAAGCCCTTGATCCCCATGAGCTTGACTTATTGGAGTCGTGTATTGCTTTGACACTCTGCCATTTAGAGAAAATATTCCCCTCAGGTTTCTTTACCATTATGGTTCATCTTATCATTCACTTAGCCTCTGAGGCTAGACTTGGGGGTCCCGTACACTACAGGTGGATGTATCCTGTTGAGAGGTTAGATGTTCAAAGCTATTTTGTGCACTGTTTTTTTTTTGTTATATATTGGATACTTAATTTATCTTTAATTTTTTGGATTTGCAAGGTATTTAGTGCGCTTGAAATACAATGGGGAAGAGTGTCTAACATATTGCTCCCAATACTTCAAAGGTGTGGAGACAAGATTCAACCGCCCCAAAAGGAACAATGATACTGTAAATTTTTCGAATGAATACATGTTTTCCTCTGGTGGACGGATAATGGGAAAGATTGTGAGTGTTGAGCTCGATGACATGTCATTGGCTCAAGCACATCGTTATGTCTTGCTCCATAATGATAAACTTTCTGACCTTCGTAGGTTAGTATCAATAAAGGAACTTAATTAGTAATCATGTGTTTGAATTGAGTTTTTATTATCTGTTGTTAGCACTATGGTGGCTAACAGTTACATAAAAACATCACTTATTGCAGCGAATTTTTGGCTGCTCAAAGAGTAACCAACCGTTCCAATCGACCAATACAAAGTCTCGAACAAAAGTGGTTGGTTGAAAAATTTCCCTCATGTCTTATGAGACAGGTTAGGCATAATAACAACTGTCTTCGAATGTTATAAGTGTTTTCAATAAATCATTGAATGTTGTTGTCTCATATCAATTGTTGGAAAATGTTTAGGTGCCATGAATGGTGGATAACAATTATTCAGATGAACTAATTGCCTTTGCTTGAGGTCCGAATAATGTTGTTACGAGATTCAATGGATTCAACATCAACAACTTTAAATTCTACACAAAGGAACGTGAGAGGTGTAGACGATCTCAAAATTCGGGAGTTATGGTTGAAGCGGATGATAAAATGTATTATGGTGTGCTCAACGATATCATCGAGTTGGATTATTATGGACATTTAAGATTGTGTTGTTCCGTTGTGATTGGGTGGATATTAATTCACCCAGGGGTTTAAAGAAAGATGCAAGTGGGTGCATTCTCGTGAACTTGAATAGGTTAATACACACTGGTCAGTTATTGAAGGATGACCCGTTTGTACTTTCATCTCAAGCGAAACAAGTGTTTTATGTGCAAGACCCAACAAGAAATGAATGGTATCTTGTTGTGAAATCACAAAGCCAAGGGACCTATATGAAATGGGGGAAAAATGCAGGAAGAGGATGATGACACTTACAATCAGTGCATGCCTTCTAATGTAGTGGTAGACAATCAATTAGATTGTATCTTAACTTGGGCTAGGATGGACATTGACGAAGATACCAACTAGTTTTATGTGCATTTCCGTGAAATTATATTTGGATGTGTATTTATGTGATGGACATGTGTGTCAACGAGTTTTGTAAGGTTTTATTGTAATCTATCGGGTTACTGTTGCTTTGTATCACACAGAACAAGAGTCCTGAACTTTTTTGCGTACAGTTTGTGGAATACTACTTTAGAATGTCTTAAATTTCTGTTTTAGTTGTATTATTGATTATTGCTTGTTCTTTAAATCCTATTTGAAGCACTTATTTGTTCATTTGTTCTCAGGTTCTCTGAAGTTATTGATTGCTGCATTTGCTGCGACTCCTTGACCATTCCTATCTTTCAGGTGTGGTTCTTTTAATTCTTGTTAACTTTTAATGCATTCTTGATAGTGTGAGATATAATCATTTTAATGTTTTTATGTATACAGATTGCAAGATGTATAGGTCAACAAATATCCCTCCCTTAGTTAGAGATAACATATCAAACCAGTATGCAGTTGAGTCTTCACACCATCAAGAAGATATTCACCATGAGCATGAGTATCACCTTGATGATGATAGTGACTCGCAAAATGATTCTGAGACCGATCCAATAACAACGGGAAGTGATCACAATGATAGTGAACAATATGAGATAATTGGTAATTTTTGTATTATAATACATTCTCTCTGTAACTAGTTTGATACCACATTGTTATACTAATTATAAAATTTATGTTTTCAATGTATAGATTCTGAAGGGAGGATGAGGAAGCAAACACGTGTCCTGAGAACCTCACAAGTGTGCTCCCTTGAACGTGGGGAAAAAATTGTGGTCTACTTCAATGCACATCATCAACCTATTAAGAAAAGTGGCCAAACGTTAAGTATCTGGTTGGGCAAGGTTGCAAAGAGATGGAACCTTTGTCCGCTTAATTACACAGATTGGAAGAAGGTCCCTGCTAGCTACAAGAATGAACTTGTTATATTGATTCGGGTAAGTAACAACGTAATAACCATTGATTGCCTTCCTTTTTTTTTGTTTTTTTGTTTTCGTGGTGTTGTACATGCGTAGTCCCTAACACCAATAATGCTTATTTGACATCGATTTCCTTTCTTTGTGGTAAAGGAAGTTTCATTACTCTATGATTGAGGCGATAGGCAACATTTTGTTGAGGATGATAGGGAAAAAATGGAGGGACTACCGATATGTGCTTAAAAGGGACCACGTGAGGAACAAAACAAAACAACAAGTTTTGAGCAATGATGTTCCAAAAGGAGTAGATCAAGACCAGTGGAAGCAACTGGTGAACTACTGGTTCTTTGAGCAGAGTGAGGTTGTTTTAAGATAATTATGTTCATTTGGATTCTCATTGTTTCTATTTTTCTAATAATGACTAATTATTCAATTGGTTTATTATTGGTGTAGAAATACTCTACTATAGGGACAGCAGCACGTGAAAGACAACAATGTCCCCACACGTCCGGTTCAAAGAGTTTTGCTAGAAGACGGGATGAATATGTGAGTTAATTTGCTTCATTCATCCAATCTTTCATTTGAGATGTAGTGTATTGAGTCACAATTTGAACTCCTTTCATACATGGTAGGAGATGACACATGGGAATGAGCCCGGGCACGTAGAGTTTTTTGCTGAAACTCATAAACGCAAGGATGAGACTTTTATTGATGATGTATCACGACAATTTATGGTAAGTTCACTGTACATTTGTTGGTTGATCAACGAGTTTTGATAATTTCTTTTTTGGTTAGATATTTTTTTTTTTATGTAGTCAATAAGGGTTGGTATTCAAATGAGTCATGTGGCTTTCCAGTACTAAATTTAGAAACCACTTTTTCAAATGAGTATGATATCCTAAGTCAAGGCAATCTAATGTATGGAGGTGTGTGCATTTCATTCTCCAAAGGAAACCTTGTCGACAAATGAATTGACTCGAGACTTAGAGGTAAGTAGTTGTCCCTGTCTTTTTTTAACTGGTGTTCTGCTTCCTTTCTCCTTTGATGTAATGAGTTCTCTGTTTTGGTAGGATTGTTGTCCATGTTCCATATGCTGCACGTTATTATATTGAGCCATTTTCTGCATCTTTGCCTTTCTATCTGAGCTCACTGACCACCTAAGAGTTTGGTAAATTTTGATGTAGTATGTAATGGAAGTAGGTGCTGAATTTTGGGACTTTGAGAATTTGGTCTATGTGTGTAGTGGGAGATGGGTGCTTTTTGTTTTGGGTTCCAGGACATTCGATGAGCTGGGGTTATCTAATTCTGCTTTTGTCTGATAATTTGGTTCTAAGTTATAATGTCCAGGTCCATTTTTATTAGTGCTGTTAGAAATCTGCAGTTACAGGTGGCTTAACCACACCTCTCCTAGTTGACAAGTTTTAATCCCCCACCCCCAATTATCAAAAAAGAAGCGATGATTTAGAATGCATCTTTTTTTTATAAATTTTATTTATAGAAACAATAGTTTTGTGGTGTGGGAACACTAGATGTAGCTCCTTGACATGTTTGATGATGCATATATTTAATGTTGATTGTTTTTCCCCTCTTAACATTTTTTGGGGAAAAAGTTACATTTTAGAGAAAGGAGGGATGTCTGGCAACTGCTTTGGTTAAATTCTTTTCCTCTAAATATTGAGCAGAGCTGGTTTGACACTTTTTTTTCATTGTCCTAAGTAGAAGGGAAACATGTTGAAGCTCTATTTTATACATTCCACTTGACATTCATATGAAAATCTGTCAGGTTTTTATGGTTCTAGTTTTCTGTTATGCATGTATTGTGCTTTAAATATTGCATGGTTCTGCTTGTGCATATATGTATACGTTATTGTTGTTTTCTTTTTTCTGTACGATGTTTGTTTTGCCTGGCTATCAAATTTGAAAGCTTTTTGCACTCATTTATTTTGCTGCAACTCTTTTTTTTTTTCTTTTCTAAGTATCTTGCTGCAACTCTTCATTGCATTATCATTGAAACTGTGTGTTATACCTTGAAGTGTGGTACTTGATGGAAATATTGATGGTTGTAGTTTTTGGAATGCGGTGAGAGTTGTGGAAAAAAATATTTTTTGTTGCAAAGACGGTGGGGTTTCTTATTAGTTGGCGTAGTTATGTGCTTGAGCAAGGTGCTTACTGAGGAGGTTACATAGGACTATTAGTTGGCATAGTTATATCAATACAACACTGTATATTAGACTGCAACACAGGAAAATAATGCAGATAGTAGAGCCTCAGATGTATCTTATAGAAAAATCTATGGGAAATCTTGAAGCTGCACATGCTCTTGAGTTTTGCAGTATCTAGGAGTTATGGTATCTCCATGCACCTGCATACTAACTGCTCAAAAATAAAACATGGCTGGTAGCAACTACACCTGGAAAAACCCAACCATCACTGCCTTCTCCACGAGTTCAATGAGTTAATTCTCATTTTTGCTTATAAGAGGTTGTCGGAGTGAGGACTTTGCATTATGCACTGCGTGTCTGATTGAGTTCAACAGTCAAAGGTCTTGTCATTGTTGATTCATTCGTCCTGTTATCTATGCTGTCTTGTATATGTTTATTTGAATGCCCACCCCTTTCCTTGAATATTTTCATGTGGGCATCTATTTTAACTATTAGGAAAAAGAATTTCGTATTTGTGTACTAACCATGCCTGGGTCATGGGTTTGCATCTATACCCATGTAATATAGTTGAAATGAGATATATTCAGAGATAAGAGTTACATTTTCATCACTGTGGACCTCATATTAAGTTGCTTATCCCATGGATGTGCTTGTGTTACTCACTTCTGGAAATTATTTTTTCACAGTACTACTTGGAACTGTTGTTCCCCTCACTCCCACCCCACCCCACCCCACCTAACCTAACCCACTTGCCACTGAGAAAGAAGAAACAAAGCAAATAGAAATGTTCACCATACTCCTTAGGCAACAAAAAAGGAGAACAAGGAGTTGGGAACTGGCAACTATAGTTCAAGATTATAAGCATTTTGCTAAGAGATTTTTGCCTGCAGTTTAAGCTTGAGTAGCCCTTACAATATTCAGGCAGTGTAGTAACTGTTTTTGAAGTTGGATCTGCAAGATGCTATTTAGCTCATTAATGTACCTCTATGCCTATGGAATAAAAATATCTCCCATAGTGTGTGAATGTATTTGGTAGGCAATTATTATACTGTGGTTTTTGACTGAGGTGTGTTTGTATCGTGATTTGTATTTTTTTTTCCTTGTTATTTTTCTTTCGTATTTTTTTTTAGCTTTTTCAGTTTGTTTTCTTTGTTAAGGGATTAAAGGGTGGTGGAATAGGTTGGTGCATACTGTTCTATATACTAACTGTATTGTTCTATGTGTTCGGTTAACGGGTTAACAATGGTCTAAATGAGTTCACTAACCTAGTTTCTTACAAAAGCAAAGTAGAAAATTTTAACTACTCATTTATCATAAGTACTAATTTTTCCTTTCCAAAATTATCCTCAACATTTTTCTCTCTTTCTACTGTGCATGACAGGCCTTTTGATCTTCTTTGGAGTTTGTTGAATTCTATTTTGCTTAATAGAATGAGCCCCATGCTTTGATCTGGCAGGAAAGTGTAACTATCATAAACTAGAAGCATTTTCAATTTAGAACATCTATTTTGCTGAATTCTCATGCAGCTGATCTATTTTGCTATATGTTTGTTGATGTTTGCTGAATTATATTTTACTTTCTATGGCTGTCTTCTGTTATTTGATTTCCGCAATTATGGCTGAAAATTAGTCTGTATTATTGTTTGGATTATATATTTGTTTTTCTTTTGCATGAAGTTTTATGGAAAAATAGGGGAAATTCTGCCCGTTTTTCAATAAAATATGATAAGCAATTTTTGTTTTACGTAAATTTCGCTGCAATTAGCTACTCAATATTCGGAGGAGTTTAATCTTTATTGTTTCGTAATTGTTGGTGATAGCTAAAACTCGTGTTGCTGAACTTGTTTCAGCTTCAAGATCATCTGATGCTAGCAATAATTTAGCAATACAAAATAAAATCTTCACCGAGCTTATGGATGAAGAGTGTTCTGGTCGTGTCCGAGGTCAAGGGTTTGGAGTTACACCTTCTGTTGTGTATGGACTTTCAGCTCAGATGAGGAATGATATGGGATACCATGGGGCTTATGCTGAAGAGATAAATAGTCTAAGAGCACAAATAGAAAAAAACAATCAACAGCATGTGCAACAAATTCAACAAATAACGGTGAGACACGATGATCAAATGAATAATATGCAATCCCAAATGGATGAGCTGAAGTCTTTACTACAACATTTGGTTAATAGAGGACCTCATGATTGATTTCGTGATGCTAAAATAATTTTTCATACTATATTTCCATTACTTTGTTTTTTTATGAATTTTATATGTGAACTATGATTGTTTTTTTTTTTTGTAAATAAGATGACTTTTGTGTTGACTGAAGGAATTTTTATGGATGTTTGATGCATTTTATATATCGAAGAACATTTGAATTTTTTTTGTATTTTATGGTATATTTTATTTATTGAAGGGTGAGTAGTGTTTATATTTAAGTCAAAATAATGTAAAAACAGTGTTGATATTTAAGTCAAAGTAATGTAAAAACATAATTAAAACCGTACTTTTAGCGGCGCTTTAAAGGGGCCGCAATAAGCATAAAATTTCCGGTATATACCGGCACTTTTAAGCGCCGAAATATACTGGTGCTTAGATGCGAGAGTTTTTGGAACTCATGGTCCAAATTTATGATCTTGGAGAGAGGGAGGCTCTCTTCTCCTTCGTGGATGGCCTCAAACCATGGGCCAAGCAAGAGTTACAAAGAAGGGGTGTCCAAGACCTCACCCGAGCCATGTCCGTGGCGGAATCTTTGGTGGAGTTTAAGAAACAAGAGAAATTTGACTCCTCCAATAACAAGGGCAAAGGTGGGGGAGAGAAAGACAAGTATCAGAAGGGTGATTCGGGGAAACCATCCATTTACAAGTGGAAGTCCGCCAAGGAAGGGGGCAAAAAGAAGGAGCCATTAGCATGCTTCTTGTGTGAGGGTCCTCATCGGGTGCGAGATTGCCCGAAATGAACCAAGCTCTCTACCTTTGCTAGGGAAGAGGGGGAAACGGAGAGAGATACCCTCAAGCTTGGCTCTATCATGCTTAACTCGATCAAAGCCAAAAAGGTTTGGCAAGCGACAGGGGCTCATGTTTACAAACATCATGGGGGCTGGCACCAAGCTAAGTGCTCTTGCAAACACTAGGGCTTCTGATCTCTTTGTGTTCGAGGAAATTTCCAAGAGATTACGCCTTAAGGTGGAGAAAGGCAATAGGTGGATCAAGATAGTCAATTTCAAAGAAGTTCTGATAATGGGTGTAGCACAAGGGGTGGAGCTATAACTAGGAGATTGGAAAGGTAAGGAAACTCTTGAGGTAATCCCACTTGATGATTATGACTTTGTAATTGGGTTAGATTTCCTTGATCGGATTAATGCATTGCTAGTGCCATTTTCCAACTGTGTGTACATCATTGATTCTCGGTGCCAATGCCTCGTGCTGGTAAGATGAGACTCTAGCTAAGCTAACTGGGTTTTATCGGCAATCCAACTAGTCAAGGGGGTGAGAAGGGATAAAGTCACATACTTGGCCACCTTGAAACTTAAGGAGGTCCTAGAGTCCAAGGAAGAAACTCCTCTTGAGGTACTTGAGCTTTTAGAGTCCTTTGTTGATGTGATGCCCCTGGAGTTACCCAAGAAACTCCCACCTAAGAAAGAGGTGGATCGTAAGATTGAGTTGGTATCTACTGCCCAACCACCAGCTAAGGCTCCATATCGAATGTCACCTCCTGAGCTTGAGGAATTGAGGAGATAACTTAAGGAGTTGGCTAATGTGGGATTTGTACGACCTTCCAAGGCACCCTACAGTGCATCAATTTTGTTCCAACGGAAGCACGATGGTTCTATGAGGTTGTGCATGGATTATAGAGCTCTCAACAAGCTCACAGTGAAGAACAAGTATCCAATCCCACTCATTGCGGACTTATTTGATCAACTTGGGGATGCTAGATGGTTCACCAAAGTAGATTTGAGATCGGGGTACTACCAAGTACGGATAGCCGAGGGGAATGAGCCAAAGACAGTGTGTGTCACTCGCTATGGTTCTTATGAGTTTCTTGTGATGCCTTTCGAACTCACCAATGCTTCAGCAACTTTCTGCACTCTAATGAACAAGGTACTCCAACTCTTTCTAGACTGATATGTGGTTGTTTATCTTGACGATATTGTTTTCTATAGTTGATCTCTAGAGGAGTATGCGAGGCACTTGAGACAGGTATTCCAAGTTTTGAGAGAGAATGAGCTCTATGTGAAGAAAGAGAAGTGTTCATGCCCCCAACATGAAGTACCATTCCTTGGCCACATAGTAGGCGGGTGAAAGATTCTGAGGGATGAGGGAAAGATTCAGGCAATTGTTGATTTGGAGCCATCGACCAAGATTACTGAGTTGAGATCATTCCTTGGGTTGGTGAACTATTATCGGCGTTTCATCAGAGGCTATTCAACCATCACCACACCCTTGACCGATATGCTCAAGAAGGGGAGAGTGTGGGAATGAAATTTAGTATGCCAGGGGGCCTTTGAGCAGTTGAAACAAGCAATCACAGAGGAGCCAGTCCTAACCCTACCAAATCACACCAAGCCCTATGAGGTCCACACGGATGCATCCAACTTTGCTATTGGAGGGGTCTTGATGCAAGATGGTTATCCGATTGTTTTTGAGAACCGAAAGCTCAATGAGACTGAGCGACGGTACACAGTTCAAGAGAAAGAGATGACGGTCATGGTTCATTGCTTGCGCACATAGAGGCACTATCTTTTGGGGTCTAAGTTTTGGTGAAGACTGACAATGTGGCCACAAGCTACTTTCAGACTTAGAAGAAGCTCTCTCCCAAGCAAGCTCGATGGTAAGATTTCCTTCCTGAGTTTGATTTTGTGTCGGAGTACAAGCCAGGGAAAACCAACACTGTAGTGGATGCACTAAGTCGAAAGGTAGAGTTTGCTGCCATTAGCCGACCATAGGGTTCCTTGGTGGATCGCATTAAGGAGGGATTGTCCCATGACCCGACCGCTAAGTCTTTGATGGAGTATGCCACAAAGTGGAAAACCAAGAGGTTCTGGCTAAAGGGGGACTTGCTCTATACCAAGGGGAATCAGTTATATGGGTCGCTTCATGGGAAATTACGTAAGGAGGTGATGCAAAGTGCCACGATTCTATGTGGGCTGGTCACCCGGGTGTGTACCTGATTACGCCCAAAACAGTAACACGGTGTTGTAGTATGGTTTTGGGGTGTCGATTCTACAGGGAGACAAATTAACGATAAAGAAAGATGTAAACTTTAATGTGAGACGATATAATTAAATTAAATAGAGAATCTGAATTCGATAGTGAAACAATTGTGTAAAATAGATTGTGAAATATAATAAAGGAACAACAAGGATCCGGGAATCCTCCCTAGGTTTGTTGCTCTAATCCTAACTTGATTCAAATGTTTTTATCTCGATTGCAAGTTTCGCATCCCAAACAGACAATCGGCAAATATTTAATTGAAGCACATGTATAAACCCTAATTTAATTGTTATGAGATACTTTTTATTTTTAATTCATGAACACATGATCTCTCCTATAAGTTTATCAAGAAACGATAATATATCTTTTAACGATAATATTGCAGTAATGGACAAACTTAAAGGCTAGATCTACCAGACTCAATCATACCCAAGTAATCTTGATATAAAGAAAGCATGACTGAATTTATATCAAGAAAGAAAGATACAATCACCGGATTAAATAAAATCTTATAATTAGATTAAAAAGTAAACCATAACAATGTTTGAACGTTAAAGCTCTATTACAACTGAATCAAATAAGGGAAATAGAAACAACCACACCTAGGGATTCATCCTTTCTCCTTGCTTGGAGATTAGTTAGCCATGGGGCTCATGGTTGCACAATGGAAGGAAAGTTGCTGCTCTCTTGAGTTCTCCAGTTTTTTGAATATCTAATTACAAACCCTAAGTGGTATATTTATAGTACACAAGGTCTAGGGGTGTTTTAGGGTTTGAACAAGTCATTAAAGACCTAATTAGGGTCTAACTCGGAGTGCATAAGGCTGTGCGCGCACTGCAGCACAACTTGGGCGCGCTGCGGCTCTGTTTTGGTTAAGTCAGGTGCTGGTGCTGTGTGCTGCAGTGCATAGAATCCATGCTGCGGCGCGGCACGGCTCTGTTTTGGTTAAGTCAGGTGCTGGTGCTGTGTGCTGCGGCGCGGGCTGATGCTGATTCAGAAGGTCTGACCTCTGTCATCTAAAATCGCCATAACTTTCTCTAGAGAAATGATTTTATCGAACCGTAAAATCCTCCAGAAAGTAGACTTCCAGATATTTCTAACCATATGTAGCACACTTCCTGGTTCTTTCTACATCGATACAGTTTAATTTGTAAAGATGGTTGATTTGTATGCCAACTCCAGCAACTTAGTGAAAACTCATTCCTTAGTTTCTCTTCATCTTGGCTCTTCCGCGATCATACTTTCGCTTGAGTGTTCAATGGAACTTCGTGTTTTAAAATGATGATAGCTCTTCCATCTCTTTTAACTCAAGATACCTGAAAAACGCACCGAAATAAATTAATGCTCCAAAAATACCACTTTAGAGTTGTTAATGAATAAAAATGCAATTAAGACCTAAATCAACCCTAAAGTGCTAACAAATAAGTACGATTATAATGAATTTTATGGCTCTTATCAGTACCGCACCCTAGCACTTGTGGAAGAATGCTACTATTGGCCACACTTGAGAGGGGACATTAAGGGCTATGTGAAGACTTGTCTTGTGTGTCAACAAGACAAAGTAGAGTAAAAATCACTTGGCGGTCTCTTGGAGTCATTGCCAATTCCGGAGCTTCCGTGGGAGAGTATCTCCATGGATTTCATTATGGGGCTACCCAAGAGTGATGGATTTGGGAGCATCATGGTTGTTGTGGACTGGTTTTCAAAGTATGAGACTTTCAATCTTGCTACCAAAGAGTGCCCAGCAGAGGAGGCAGCCCGGTTGTTTCTCAAGCATGTGGTGAAGTATTAGGGTGTACCACAGTCCATTGTTAGTGATCGGGATGAGCGGTTCACGGGACGGTTCTGGACAGAATTGTTCAAGTTGCTCGGATCGGATCTAAACTTCTCCACTAGTGTCCACCCCCAAATTGATGGAAAGACTGAGAGGGTGAATACTATGTTAGTGCCTCGCAACAAGATTGGCCAAAGTTACTAGATGTGGCTCAGTTTTCCTATAATTTACAAAGGAGTGAGGCCACCAACCAAAGTGCCTTTGAAATTGTGATGGGACGTCAGCCTCACACTCCGAGTACTATTGCTATGGGATACATAGGGTCAATTCAAACAGCCTATAAGTTTGCCAAGGCATGGCAAAAGCAAACCAACTTGGCTCGAGTTTGCCTACACAAGGTAGCCAAGCGTTCCAAGAAGTGGGCTGATCATAAAAGACAGGATGTGCAGTACCAAGTGGGGGATTTTTTGTGCTTGTGAAGCTATATTTGGTACTTCGCACCAAGGGGATCCATAAAGCATTGATATGCAGATATGAGGGGGCTTTCAGAGTTCTTAGGAGGGTAGGCAATGTGGCCTACAAACTTGAGCTACCATCCAAGCTCAAGGTGCACCCAGTCTTCCATGTGAGTATGTTGAAACCATTCCATGAAGTTCAAAATGATCCGGATCAAGGTGAGTCACAATGAGCCCCTATAGGAGTTAGGGTCTCTTATGACCGAGACATTGAGAGTATACTGGCTGACCGAGTTTTGAGATGGAAGAACTACAAGCCAAGGCATTAGTACTTGATACAATGGAAGGGACAACTCGATAGTGAGACTAGTTAGGAACCAGCCGAGGCCTCATGGCAATTTCAAACGAAGATCGACCAGTTTCAGGCCGAGAATGCGATGAGGACGTCGCTAGATTGAGTGGGGGAGAATGTTACAACCCGTGTGAGACCCGCGTGTTCGAGAGTTTCCTAGTACACTTTTTAATTATAATGTACAACATTATACTGCACGTGCACTACATGGTAGTACTTTGTACTTTTGTACTACACTTGTACTACACTTATAGTACCGTAGGATTGTGACACTTGGCAAGATGTTAGCCATAGATGTAAGGGAGCTCTCCCTATATAAAGGGGCCTCCCCCTCACTTGTAAATCATTCAATCATTCAAGCAATAGCAAGCTCTCTAGCTTTGTCTTATATTTTCTCGTGTTGGCTTATTTTCTTTGAGTGGGTCTAGCTTTGAGGGTGGTTCTCTTGAGTAGCCAAGAGGAAGGCTGACTTAGGCATTCCAAGGAGGTGTTTTCGAGGCTAAGGCCGCACGGTTAGCAACTTAAGCTTGCAGCCCATGACACTGACACCATGCCTAGAACAGCACCACTCCCTATGAGCAAAGGCCTAACATACAGTGACCCTTTCCCTGGAGGAGGTGCCTATAGTTTTTCCAAGATTGAAACCCAAATGTTTTTTATAGACATTCATAAAACATAGAAGAAGCTAAGGAGGATGATTGCAGTGAATCCTCAGTTCTTATTGGCGAGGAAAGTTTGCTTCACACCTTAACTGAATTGCTCAACAGATGGTGCAGGCATGCACATTCTCTCCACGCCCATCTTCTTCATTTGCAAGGTGTTCTGTTCGGGCCTGAAGAGCATAATTCCTCCATCTTCAGTCTTGTATGCCTTCAACCCTTCTAACAATCCCTATATATGCATCCGTTGTCTATAGTAATGATTGAATCTGACACGTTTAACTTTAATGATTGAATCGAACATGTTTAACTTATTTTTGATTCATTCTGAGGGTGTATTTAGTAGGAGAAAGAAGATAAGAGGAAAGAGGAATAGATTTTTCTCTTGTTTAGTATGAGAGAAAAGTGAGAAAAGAAAATTAAAAAGATTGATGTTTTCCCCTTTGCATGTACAAATCATAATCCTTCAAAAATTAAAAAGATTGGCGAGTGTAAAATGGAAGAGGAAAGAAATGATGTTATCAATTTACCCATTAATCTCTATCTTATCTCTCACTTTAATGTCCAAAGGATATAATGATAAAAGTAATACCAATTGTCTTCTTTAGAGTATTTCATTACATACATGTAATATGTTGGTGTTAAAACAAATCCAAGTTCATCGCAGTTGACATTAGCATATTTTCGTTCACTACCACTGCTTTCTCGAACCAAATTGAAGAAAATGTAAAATACAATCAAAACACAGAATGGCTAGATTGAATTACGAATGCGATTAAACTAGTATAATTTTGATCAATTACTGGTTTAGAAATAGGCTTTGAAAGCAAATCAAAATGAAATTCAAGATGCAGAAGTGTGAAATGTACACTCCAATTTCGCAACCCAATTTTAGCTACTCATGAATACCAATTATCAAGCTAGAAGGGCAGTAGTATTATACCTGTTAACAGCATGTTCACAAGTTGGTTGAACAGAAGGAGCCATTGATATATTGATGCAAAAAATCAAACAAAGTTCTTAGCTGCAACCAATGAATCAGTCAGTCATGTAACTAGGCCTCCCATGTTGCTTATTTTTATAAACCTTGACATGTCTCACAACATTGGAGAAAAAAAAAAACTGTAATGGAGACATGTAAATTACTCTACTTATTGGCATGTCTCTATTACTGATTCAACCAACCGATCGATGAACTTTTACAAACATGCATAATAGAAATTTGAAGGGAAGGGGAAGATAAGGGAGGGGAAAGGAAACCCTGTTTGGAGTTGTTTTATTAAGAGGGAGGGGATTTAATTCCATTCTATTCGCTCCAACTCTTTACTTTTCATACCCGTGATATGATTTCCATTGTGTTTCAGAGCTAGAAGGAGAACTGAGAGAGAGGTATTTAAAAGGAGGGATGAGAAGGCATGGGAAGGAATGGTAGTGTGGTTACCACCTTTGGGATGTGATTTTTTCTTCAAGAAAATGAAGTGTCATATATAATAATTTTGTCTCACGTTAAAAAGTGGCCACAAAAAATAAACGGGTTTATAAATAAATTAACTTGATAAAATTGTATTTATATAAATGTGGGTACACTATAAGTTGAGTGTTCTAACACGTTATAACATAGAATTGCAATGTTTTTTTGAGAGTTTGTGATTTAAAGGGTCACAATTAAAAACTCACTATTTTATGTGTTAATAAAAAAACATGTGGACAAAATGCAATTAAGTCTAAAAATAAGTTCAAGGAAAGTCTATTGGAGATGTGATGTGCGAACTTCTGACAGTTTTTTTTTTTTTTATTTTTTTCAATCAAAGATAGTTGCTATAGCTAGTGAAGGATTATTCATATGAAGATATTAGCTTTAGCCTTTACCAAGTCAACAAACAAACAAGGAAAATGTGCAAACTTATCGTTTAAGGGTAAAGATTGTGAAATACTCGCAATTGAATAACTCATTAATTATACTATTGTATCATCACATATAGATTTGAATTCTTTAAATTTGGAGATATGGTGGGAACGATTTTATAAACAAAATTTATGTGTACTTTACAATTTTTGATAACAACTGAGTTGATCTTGTCTAAAAATCATAAAGAGATGCATTGACTAAGTAATTAAACAATAAAAGAAGTGCATTCATTCTTTCATAGGCGAAATTATTTAGTTTGGTTTAATCAAAACACTTAAATGGGAAAAGTTTTACATTCGTCAATTTGGAAAAATTGAATGAAATTTTAAGTATATAAAATTTACAATTTTATGCCACTCAAGCTTCAGAAATGTGAAAATTTGAAATATCATCACTCTAGAATACATTCACGTTCACAAGTTATGAAAATTGGACGAATTCATGAATTTAAATGTGATTATAAAAGCACAAGCATTCAAATTGTGTTTTTAAGTGTTTTTTATAACTAATTTAAAATATAAATACATGTATTTCAAATTCAAATTCTAGATGAGGAGATGATACTTGACAAAGTAATTCATTTAATAACATGTCATCAATAAGAACCAACGCTTAATGCATGTTGGCTCGAGGATACTACAGAATTGTCGATTTGGTTTGCCTCACGAGGACGCGAGGGATTAAAGTGGGTGAGATTGTGGCAATCCAAAAAAACATCATGACTGAGTGACTGAGAAAATAGTGTAATTGTATCTCAGTTGCTGATCCATTGCCAACTTGATGAACAAATGGTAAGAATGTCAAATATACAATTTTACTGAAATGATATTTTCGGTAAAATTGAATTTTCACTACAAGAAATACTACTGTACAAGATAGATTATCTCAAATTGGAGAAAGGGGGCAAAAACAAAAGAAACTATGCTGCTCAATTTCCCTCCAAGTTTCCATGATCTTGTTTCCATATATATAATCAGTTACAAGGTGCAGCTCTGTAATATGCAGGCACGGTTATAGGGAAGAACATCTGTCTAAATCCTTCAGCCTTGAGTATTGACAAAATGATACCTGATGCACCCTGAAAATTTAATGGGAAAACAAATGATTCAGGTGAGATTACCCTGTTTATATATAATTACAGGTTAAAAGATCAATCAATCAGAAACTATTTTGGCAATAAAGAGAGGAAGAATTGAATTCTGATTAGAATTTAGAAGTTACAAGAAAAAAGCAGATAAACAATACCAAAATTAATCTAGCACCAATACGAGCGCGATTAAGTGAGGGAAATGGAAGAATTAAGCGTCCAACACCATAGATTGCCAACGCGAAGAAATGGAGAACCAAGTTCAATGGACGTGGATCTAGACCAGAAAGCAGAGCTATTGGTCCATTTGAAAATATTCCTCCAAGGCTCAAGTAGTCAGAACAAGCGTCACGCATTTCCATACTTGCTAGATCAGTTGATGAACTGAAGACCTTGTATAGGGCACCAGCCAATGTGTTTATCGTAGATGCCACAGGCTGCAAGAGAAATCATACAATATGAGCAACAAATTTAATGTAACGTTTTCCAGAAGTAAGCCCCAAATTTAGATGCCTATTGAACTTAAATCTTTTACTTCTGCAAAATGAATTGTGCAGAGGCCTGAGAAGATCCCCAATATCAGATAGAGTAGGATGGGGATCAGTAGGCATGCATCTATTAGGCATTGTCCTTATGTCTCCTTTATCAACTGTAGATATGAAAGCATTGTACAGCTCCGATGGAATCCGCAAACATGAATTTTGTTTTCAGAGAGCTTTCTCTTACCTTACGAATAGTGTAGATGGATTCAAGATATTTGCAAAGGGCAGTGGCATCATTAAGATTGTGTAAAGGCCTGAGAAGATCCCTTAGTACAACAATATCAGATAGAGCCACAGTCATCCCACCTCCTGTTAGAGGGTGTCACATGTTGAATGCGTCACCCAGTAGCAGTGCACCTGGAGTAGGATGGGGATCTGCAGACGTACTTCTATTTGGCATCGTTCTTATGTTTCCTTTATCAATTGCAGATATAAAAGAAGTATGCAGCTCATGAGGAATCTGAAAAATCATAGGTCCCTCAATTGGTCAGAAGTACTGGAAAGTAAGCACACACAAATTGGGATTATGAAGTGACTTCTATATGGACAAGTATTTTTAATAAAGTTCATTCATTATTAAATTACCAACCATAGTTAAACAAATAATGAGTAGAAATTCTTTTGATAGAAGGAGATAGAAATCAAAATCATTTCAATGGCAGTAAACAAAAAGAACTTGAGTCAGGCTTCATTGTATATGTACTTAAATGTATAGAAATCATTTCAAGTAATTCTGTACAAACCTGGGGAGTCACCATGGTTTACAAGTAGTTGGCCATTTCACCATTAGAAACGGAAGGCACCCTTTTGCCAGGTACATCGACCAAACAGCGAATCTCTGTGCTACTGATACGATAAAACAAGATGGGTGAAGGGTCTGCCAGTATGACATGCCCATGATTTGCATATAGAAGCTCACAGTTCTCCAGGATCAAAGCAACAAAGCAAGAGGGGATATCGACCTGCAATTTTTTTAGAAAACTGCTATTAATCTCGTGCAGAAACTACGAATTCTATGGTTTACGACTCTTGCATCTGGATAGATTCTGTTTTTAAGTATGATCACCTTAGGATTACAGAGAGAACGTCCCAAATTTGAAAAACAGCCATCACATACTATTGTGAGGGGAGCATAAGCTGTCAACTCTTGTCCAGTCTTGGTTTTGTATTGCACTCCCTATAGTCCCTTCTTCAATGAGAGATGTTACTGTCCCTTCTTCCAATCTTACACTAATGAAATTAAAATCAAGAAAGAGTATGTAAATAAGAATATATAAAACACTGGTACTTGATATGATGAAGATAAGAATGAAAATCTTCTTATATAATATAATTGAGTTAGATAAACCCAATGTAATATGATGGAAGAATTGAGAATCTTCTTATATAATATAACTGTGCTAAACTACAAAAATCTAACGATTATGGTGCCAGAACAATAAATTGAAATGAATGTTTTTTTTAATGGATTAAAAAAAATATATACTTGGATAGGGATGTGGATTTTTCTCGCATCCGTTGTATGAAACGCTCGTTATGAAAGCTTCTGCCAGCCACATCTGAATGAAATTTTGCAATGGATAAGATAGTTTGGTATATTTCCCATCCTTGCAAAGAGCGTAACCGAACACTCTCTGAGCATCAATATCATTTACACAATCTGCAAATTACAGTTATTTAGTTATGTGTAATTGTGAGAAAAAACTATAAATTCACCTTAATTTTCTCAGGCTCACAGAAGGTGAACATAATTAAATTAGATGTTTTACTTACCCTCAAGACCCAAGGCAAGTAATTTTAGGTAGCCACCTGGTTGTAAAAGTTCACCAACAATTCTGTCAGGCTCTGTCAAGTCTCTTTCAATCACATGTACTCTTCGTCCATCCTGCAATAAATTGTAGAAAAAAATGCATGGTTTTTGATTATATATACTGGAAAACAATAATGCAAACCAATATTCTTGATTTATTGTATGATATAATTGGAAATTTAAAAACTGCAAAACAGAATTTTTGAAGATATTCCACCAGAACCTTTGAATTTGTTTTTTTTTATAAAATGAAATCCCACCAACAGTAATGAAGAGTACTTTTAGAAATAAGAGAGGATATTGATGATCACCTTGTGACGCCGGGCAGAATAGCGATTATTCTCCAGGCTAGTCGAACAGATCGTTCACAAGGAGTAACACAAGAAAAATCCTACAAAAACAATGCAGAGAAACAGCTCTGATGTTTATTTAAAATAATGCAAATTCAATAATAATGTTTACGAAACCCTAAGACCCTATTTATAAGGTCGAAACAAAATAGAAAAATTAAATTAAGGCTGAAATTAAAATAATTAAAATAAAAAGTTTCATAAAAACTGTAAACTGCCAATTTGGAGCCAACTTTCGTTCTTGATTAATGAAAACATCCTTGGCAAATGCTTTCGCAGTTGTTCATCTTTGATAAATCCAAGAATTTCACCTCTGACTATGAAATACGAATGCCCCCGACTGTCCCCTTTTCAAATCACTCTCCACTAACGTAGAAAAATCACGATGCAACGATGCGAGCGTGCGAAGTTCCTGAATACCAATGGGATCATCTCCAGTGATAATCATGTCATCAACATATAACAAAAGATCGTTTTTTGGCTAAAATCTTGTCAGGCTGATTGCAGAGTAGTCAGGTTTTGTTCGTTGGCCCATTTCCAATCAGACTAGGGTCTTTCGGGCCTGATCTAAGCCCGTGGCCCGTTCTAGGTAGTCCACCTGCCAGTTCTGCGCTGATCTGCCAACTCTGCATCATCTGACTTGGATCCTCCTGCGTCACCTTGGCAAGAGTGTAAGCAAGTGCAGAACCAGCAACGATTATATCTGCAGTGGCACAAGTTATGTCCATCTCTGATTGGCCTATTCCATTTCCAAAGCTCTTCAAAGACTCATTTCTTTGAACCTTCATTGAAGAATTAACACTACTCATCTTCTTGTTCGCTAGTCTTGAACTGTACAACAAAAGAAACCCCAAAAGAGAAACTGCGTATACTATTGCTCCCAGTATATACGTTGAAAGCATTTTCGAAGATCAAGTCTGTTCTCTGCTAACGAATTTCTCACTTTCTTCCTCTTGAGCTGGACTTGTTTTTACTTTTATGTGTAAGTTGATGTATTATTGAAATTAAACTTTGTGCCATTTATAGACCAACAAATAGGAGGTAGAAAATGGACTGGGCTAGAGAGCCTAACACTTTTATTTTAACCTTCTATTCAAGGGGTTGTGCTAGTGTTCAACAAAAGGAGAAAATTATTTATTAGAAGTCACAACTAATTAACTATTTTGGTGTCAAATAGTTGGTCAAGAAGTTGCATTGGAATAGTACTCCAAGTAAGAGTACTGTAAATTGGTCAAGGTTCTGAAAAGACCCAAGTAAATTGGTCAAGAAGTTGTTTTTACATACGGCAATTAGTTAATGTAATAGAATTATATTTTAGTAATATTTTCAGGTTTTCTCATGTTGACAAGTAAATAAACTTTGACGGTAGATGAGACTATATACGGAAAAGAGGAATATTTAGTTTAAAAAAAAATTGTAAACCGGTTTACCTCAAGATCATTCGCTGAGTACAACAACTCAAACCAGAATAAAACATCATTCACCAAAAAAATACCACCTTCAAGATAACAGCCCATTATGAAAACTCAAATAAAGGGAAATTCTTTGGTAAAAAATACATATATATATTTTAAATGAAACTTATAAAATACTTTTGCGGCATAAAAATAGAATATTAACTCTTAGCCCTTGATTTAAGAGTAAATCCAACAAAATAATTACTCCTATACGATGATACGAGTTATTCTTACACAATTATAGTGATAGATTGAAGGACATAACTAAAGGGGTCTAATCACACGAATATAAACTACGCATATGACAACCAAAATTCATCTTGAGAAAAAAGCCAGCATACATACGGTTACCATAATTTTTATTAGAATACATGATGGGACACTTTATTTATCGCATACACGCCATATAAACACAAGCTAATCCCAAGCACAGCGAACTCGTATGATATACTTTCAGTTCGAGTAAGACCTCGTTTCAATACCCACTTCAGATTTTGTTAATTACTTTGTACTTTGCTTCTAATACTGCTTTTGGTCTATACGAAGTAAGATTTGCCATAGTTAAAATGTGCAATCTCAGTAAAGTACGTAAAAGATACCTGCCTTGTTATCTCGACTTTTATGAAGATAAGTATTTTTCATACCTTTTAGCTGATAAACTATTAGTACAATCGCAAAAGAAACACACTCCATTTTCACTCATTAGAACAAATGCGACCAAATAAATCATGACAGCAAAGGTGCAATAAAATAGTTTTACAGCAATAATTTGAGAACATTAAGCCTAGAATACATAGCCTTCTCCAACTACAGAAAATACATATCTGATCAACGTCACCCTCCAAACACAACACCACTAAGGTTTTCCAAGAGGTCAACGGAACTTCAGAATTACACCATTCACAATGGATTTGTCATGAAGGATAGAAAGGGAGGGAGAATGAGAGAACAAGAGAAATTACCTAAGGTTTACGAGGCGGTGAACTGCTGCTGCTGCTGTTGCTGCTGCTTCTTCCTCTCAAAGGCCTATATACAAAAATCACCTTTCAGCAAAAAAAAATTTAAATGAAACCACAGCCAATGTAAAACTGAAAGAAAGACCAGAACATATAAGTATGAATTATCAATTAGTTTGGGTATTTTAGAAAAACAGAATTTTCAACAGTTACAACAATCAATCTTGACGGTCCATCCCATCTTGTCCTCAATACGATCAGTTTGAATGCCAGTTAGATTTGCATGCAGTTTCTGGGACACTGACTCTGCTCCTGTTCTGTATTCAACCCTACGTTGACAAAGATCAATTAGCGCACAAAGAGCCAGAAAACAAAAACAATAACAAAAACAAAATGTTGCGAATTGTACCTTTTATCATGAAAGGTTATACTTCCAACAGGAGTGACAACAACTGCAGTTCCTGTGCAGAAAACTTCATCAGCATCAATTAAGTCCTTCACTGGGACAACACGTTCCTGAACCTGATCAAATTGGAGGAACACATTATATTTTGCTGGAAAATGTCATACATTGTCAAAATTCGAATTAAATGTTTCTATTCTTAATCATTGCTAGATTATCTAAGCCTTCACCATACATTATTTTTATTTGTACCTCCTCCTATTTCCCCATTTCCTCTTACTGCTAAGGATTCAACGGTTTGGCCATACTAACTCAAAATTATCAATCGAAAAGGGAGAATACAATGCGCATGATTTTGTAGTCCATCAAAATGTATAAAGCTTTCTAGAATGCAATACAAACTTCAAGCATATGATTATTCATTGACTCAATATATCAGACACATAAATCACCTGGTAGCCAAAATCACAAGCAAGGTCAATGATGCTTTTTCGTGTGATTCCAGGCAGAATAGTACCATTTGTTACTGGAGTTGAAATCACATTTCCCTGCGAAAGATAGATAATGTATTGAATACCCAATCCCAAAAAAAAAAAAAAACAAATTATTTGAGTTAGAGAGGGAGAAACAAAGAGAGAGATGCAACATCAGTTCTGCCTAGAGCATAAATAGTAAATTAAGGCAACACCTTTACAACGAAAATGTTACATGCAGAAACCTCCTCGATATCTTTTCCAGTCACCGCATCCAATAATAAGACATCAGAAAACCCTTTGGCCTTTGCTTGAGTTATTGATTGTGTAACCTATGCAAAAAAAAAAAAAAAAAA
The DNA here is from genome assembly GCA_023935145.1 of Bretschneidera sinensis. Taxonomy (NCBI): domain Eukaryota; kingdom Viridiplantae; phylum Streptophyta; class Magnoliopsida; order Brassicales; family Akaniaceae; genus Bretschneidera; species Bretschneidera sinensis. The sequence goes on from CM043698.1 coordinate 73,314,066, forward strand.
AAAAAAAATTGTAAAAAAAGGGGGAGCAAATTAACATAAGCAAGTACTATAGTTAATAATAGCCCCTAGAATCAAAATCAATTAAGAGATATTTTTGCTGATAATTTGAGCCATAATGCATATGTGATTAGTACAAATCTGGCTAAAGAAGGATGCCATGATTTATGCCATACTTACCGGAGAATAATTGGTGGCACTTTTCACACAACCAGTTCCGCCAGGAGTACCACGATTGAGCTTATACTCTACTATCAAGTTCAAGGAAGATTGACCCTGTGTCATATAACAAAAGCCAGTATCAGTAAAACATGAAAGATTAAGTGAATTTATGTATATATCTTTCTGTCTATGCGTATAGTTTCTATCTATCAGCAAGTACTCAATAAGAATATTGCCTCCATAATCTTTTATGGTACGTTTAGTGGACAAGATGAAGTGAGAATAGGATGAGATAGATAACTAGTTGGGTGGAATGTCTCATCCCACCCCTCTCCCCCCAAAAGCTGGATGACTATCATATCATTTCTACCCGGATCATTGCCAAACTATCCCTATCTGTACAATAGCTAAAGCAAAAAGACAGGAGCATTGCTTTCTCTAAGATACATTTCCTCTCTACAAACAAACTCAACATCTTTAATTAACCAGTATCTTTATTTATGTTCTTTTTTTCACTTTGGATAGTCAAAGATTGGAATACAACATAAGAGATATTTCAAGCAGAATGATTCATAAGTTTATCTTTTTTTTTTTTGGTTTTCTTTTTTCTTTTGGGATAAAAAGCATAGCAACTCACCTTGTGGTAGTTGCCAACAGGAGAAACATACACTAAGAATGTGTATTCAGGTGCCGGCCCCAACCCTAAAACAGGGCCACTCCCTATGAGCAAAGGCCTAACATACAGTGACCCTTTCCCTGGAGGAGGCACCTATTTCCAAGATTCAAAACACAAATATTTTTAGACAATTCATTAATGTGCATAAAACATAGCAGAAGCTAAAATGATTCAATGCAGTGAGGCTTTGAATACCCAGTTCTTGTTGGCAAGGACAGTTTGCTTCACAGCTTCAATGAGCTGCTCAACAGATGGTGAAGGCATACACATTCTCTCCGCGCCCGTCTTCATTCGCAGGGCGTTCTGTTCAGGCCTGAATAGCAAAATTCGTCCGTCTTCAGTCCTGAATGCCTTCAACCCTTCGAACAATCATTATATATAAAATACGAAATCATGAATTGTCTGTATTTGTTATTTGTCATTTTTGGTTCATACTAACAGTAACTAACCAAAATAAATCAATTTGTAGCTTAATTACCTGACCATAATTTAAAATTCCAGAAGAACGGCTCAGCTCAATGTTCCCATAGGGAGTAATTTTACCTTGTGAAAAGCTATCTTCTTTCAAGCATTTCATCACATTCATGTAATCCGTCGGAGTTAATGTAAATCCAAGCTCATCCCAGTTGACATTGGCATATTTTGCTTTGCTTTCACTGCTTTCTTGAATCAAATAGAAAGAAAATTAAGGTAAAATACAAAAAACCAAAAAAAGGGAATCAAGTAGCAAAGCAAAAACAAATAAGAAGCAGAAGCAGAAGCACAGTATAGAAACTGTTATAATGTTAGTGATTAAAAGTGTGTTAATCTTGCTATAGAAATTAAGAAAAAATCCAAATGAACGTCAAGATGCAAAAGTGAGAAAATGTACTTCCAGTTTGATAAACAAATTTTAGCTACTCATCAATATCAAGCTAGAACGGAGAGTATTATTATTAATTACCTGTTAACAGCAGGTTCACAGGTTGATGGATGCGGAAAATCAAACAAGGGTTTGATTGTAGCTGTAACCAATGAATTTATTAGTCAGTCAATAACGAGTCCTTCCATTTAGACTTATTTCTTAATTTTTTTTTTGAAAGGATAATAAAACAACTTAAAATTAAAATAAAGCAAAAATGGTTGTTTCGAACTGATTAAAACATTCTTAAATTAGTAAATTTAAAGTGATTCAAAGAAAAAATTGTTTAAATTTTCTAATTTAAATATACTTTAATCAGTTCTCAAACATTGTTAGGAGAAATTTGTTGAAAATATTCACTTGTGAGTGAGAAAATGTGAAAGACTAATCCTATATGAAAAAGAAATTAAATAAGTGAAAGCACCATTGATACCGCCTGTTTAGATTTGTTTTATTTTGTTTGTTATCAATAACAAAACAATGTGTTTGAAAATATAAATAGAAAACAACTTTCTACTACTGATTTTGATCGAAAATAGTACTATATTAGATAACAATTTTCGAAATCAATTATCTAAAAAGTAGATTTTTATCCATTAATTATCCATCCTACCTTCAAAATCAATTCCTATTGACGTGGAATTACTGTTTCCAAAGTCATACAATTTAACTCCGAATCGATAAAAATTTCGACTTCAGTAACACAACTTCCAACGAAAAATACAGTTTCAGTCATATGATTCTTGTTAAGTTGGATCTGTGGTTTCAGTCACTCAATTCCTATTGACATGAAATTACAGTTTTCAAAACCATACAATTCCACTCTGGACCAACCGAAGTTCAGAAATCAACCGACATAATTCCCACCGAAGCTCGGATTAAGGCTCCCATACCCACACAATCTGACATCATCAGACTAGCCAAGAATTACGGCTTCAGTCCAACAATCCCTAGCCAGGGATTGCGACTTCAACTGTACAACACTTTTCACGCAAAAATTAAGGCCTTTGAAGCCACACAGTTCCATATCGGATCAACAGGAATTCTGACTTCAGTCATATTACTCCTTTTCTGGAACGACTACAGTCAACAAGTCCTCCAAACGTGAAACTAAGTGCTTCTAAAGACCTACTAATCCACATAGGTTCAAACAGGAATCAAAGTTTCAGCCACACAATTCACACCATCACACCAAGGAAGAACTAAGGCTCTGTCCATACAGTTCCTACCAAGGTAAAATTAGAGTTTCAACCACACATTTTCTCTCAAACTGGGACTAAGACTTCCAACTAGAGCCATGAATTCGGTCCCATCAGGATAGCAAGAAGGCTTCTACTCCCTTAGGAATCTCTTCGAATCTTCCTAAGGAGTGGGGACCAAAATTATCCTGACCAATAAGAATTGAGCACATGGAACGTCATAATGGCCGGTCACCTCGGACAACGTAGGGACCAAGCTTACTTTGACCATGATGATGGATTCACCATCCTAAAGTCTTAGGATTTCATCCTTGATGGAAAAACTCGCAGGCAAAATTCGCTTCTCATACGGCTCGAGGCTCGGAGAGTCACATCCCAGTTGTAACCCACTTTGGAACTCCAGACAAAGGATCTCCAATGCCTATTTAAAAGAGCTCCAGCCCTCCCAAAGAGAGGAGGAAAGATGCAAAAAATAGAAGAGAACATAGACTCTAGCGAAAAACAAAACACAAAGAGCAATCATAGGGAGAATCACTTTGGTTCTTTCTCTTTCTCACTTCAATTGTTGTTGGAAATCACCTTGACAAGATGCCCAGGTGGTGATCTTCCAAACACCCAAGTCTTGAATGACTTGCAGAAAAGAAAACAGCAATCGAACACAAGAATAGAAAATCAAAGAAAGAAAGAAGACAAGCAATTTGTTGTCGAGGTTCGGCAATGTGCCTACGTCCCCGTGAGTTCCTCCAAACTCTCTGCACTAAATCAATGGTTCTTACAAAGTTACAGCAACCCCCTTCAAGAAACCACAATGTTCTTGAAGAAACCATGAAGAGAACGAGAAAGTGATAGACCTATTACAATGCTTCCTATCAATTCTCTACTACCCTCTCTTCTTTACAACCAGCCTCTCTACAATGAGTCCCTCTTGTGTTTTGTGTCTTTGCACTCTCACACAATTCTCTCATCCACACACATGTCTCACAAGTTACATTACATCTTGTGTCACAACCTTATGTTTGTGGTGTTGAGATTGAACCTAGGTGACCCTTTATATAGTGCACCAACTTCTTGTCCAATCTTGTGTGTCATTCTCCACCCTTAGATCTTGATGACCACTTAACCATGGCCCTCCATCAATCCTAAGTTGTGCTGTGCATTTTAACCTTGCATTCACGCACCTAAGAGAAGGCTAAAGCATGCTGTCCATGTGTGCCGGCCAAAGATGCAGTGCCGTGTTGCAGCTCCAAGTTTCTGTCCCTTGTGCTATTCCTGCCAAGTTCCAGCGCTGCAGCTCCAAGTTGCTGTCCCCTTCACACAACACCCTTCTGCTTGTGTGCAGAAGTGCGCACACTAGTGCGCATGGCCTTCCCTTGCTCCAAAATGAAGCACACACATGTGTGAAGCCTTCTAACTTGCTGAACTTTGATCCTCCACCTTTGGTTTAGACTTTAACCATCTTTGAGTTTGAACCATGTTTAAACCTTAGACAAATACCAACAATTGTCTCTCTTTTTCTCATTCTTTCGCCTTAGTAGCACTCTAAACTCTTTCCTTATATTATTTCAGTGTACCCACTGACTTAATTATTGAAGGGAAGGGTTCTCCTCGAAGCACCACACTCCGGATGGCTTCCCTTGTAAGTGAACATATGCTGAGCAAACATGATTATAGGAGCAAGATCATCTCAAAGCTCTCATCCTCTACTTAGCCCACAATCATCAGACATAGTCTCCACCCAGTTGAAGATCGAAAAGATAGGGCTACTCTTCACCATCAACAAATCGAAATAGAAAAGAACCGTCTACTACTTATTTTGACTGAAAATAATGCTATATAAGATAACAATTTTCAAAATCAATTATCTATAAACGAGATTTTCATTCATTAATTATCCATCCTACCTTCACGAATAGATGAGATTTGCATATGAATAACCACCACCTACCTAGATTTTGGTAGTTGATTATTACGGCAATGCTTCATCTTGTGTGTTTGGAAAGACACCACTGCATTGACAAACCCATTGTCATGGGGATATTTAATCTATACTAAACTTTGCATACCGTATTCCTGTGACAACGAAGGTCTTAATTAGATGTACAAAAAAAGAAATAAAAAGGGTCTTGATGCAGGAGGATCCGAGTCAGATGATGCTGAGTTGTCAGATAACACGTTGTTGGCACTGAAATACCTTGAGTTGGCAGATCAGCTCAAAAATGGCAGGTGGACTACCTAGAATGGTTAACTACCGTTGATTCTGTTTTAGGCCTTCAAATTTGCAGTTTCCAGTTTTATGAAACTTTCCATTTGCAATTTCCTTTTGTCTTCAAGTCATAATTGACTGCCGTTGATTCTGCCTTAATACAATCGCTTAATTTTAGTAATTTCCTTAGTTTTCCCCAGGATTATGTTTTCGAGGACTTTTTCCTTTTTTTGCTTTGACCTTATAAATAATGAGGCCACATACGGAAAAGACAGATTATCACTATTATTGGATTTGCAAAATTTTAAATTAAACATCAGAGGTGTTTCTCTGTGTTTTTTAGGGTTTCTCTTGTGTTTTTCCCTGTGAAATATCTGTTGAAACTAGCTTGCAGAATAATCACTATGGATTTCCCAGGGTAACTCTAACTTAAATATTAGATGTTTCAAATGTGGTAAACAGGGACATAAAGCGATTGAGTGCAGAAGCCTACTAGTCAGAAGGGCAAAAATCTCCTGATTGAGGACGATATGGTAGACGAAACTGAGGAGATTGGAGAGCCTGTGTATAACGATGATGAAGATGGAGATGTGTTGTATGGAGATGGCCATCAGACTCTGGTCGTTCGTAAGAGTCTACTGACCCCCAAGGGCGATACAGGGGAAGATTGGTTAAGAATCAATATTTTCCAAATGACCTGCACAGTTGCAGATAAAGTCTGTAAGATGATCATTGACAGTGGTAGTTGTGAGAATGTAGTGTCTGAAGGGACTGTCCAGAAACTACAGTTGAAGACAGATCGTTATCCTAAGCCGTATAAATTTTCGTGGCTGAATAAAGGCAGTGAGGTAATAGTAGATAGGTGATGCCTAGTGTCTTTTTCGATTGGTAGGAAATATTTTGATAATGCTTGGTGTGATGTGTCTATGGATGCTTGTCATGTATTGTTAGGCAGACCTTGGCAGTATGATCACAGTATTATTCATGATGGGTGAAAAAATACATATTCTCTTAGCATCAAAGGGAAGAAGATTGTGTTGGCACCTCGTCGGGAAGGAATCACTCCTACCCCAGTAGCCAATAATACTAATCTGCTTTTGATGTCTAGGTTTTTAGCTGAGATTGAGCGTGGAGACGTGATCCATGCTCTGTTGCCTTGTGGGAATAGTGCAGCAGACATGAATCCAGATTTACCAGCAGAGGTGCAGCAGCTACTAGCAGAGTTTTCTAACCTGATGCCAGAGGATCTTCCTCCTGGGTTGCCGCCTGATGTCTTTAATATGAAACACCTAAGTCATTGTTTTGTGGATTCCGATGAAGCTATTGTGAACTCGAGGATGAGTTCTTTCCAACCCGAGGCGACTGATGCAAGAGGATCCGAGTCAGATGATGCTGAGTTGTCAGATAACACGTTGTTGGCACTGAAATACCTTGAGTTGGCATATCAGCTCAAAAATGGTAGGTGGACTACCTAGAACGGTTAACTGCCGTTGATTCTGTTTTAGGCCTTCAAATTTGCAGTTTCCAGTTTTAGGAAACTTTCCATTTGCAATTTCCTTTTGTCTTCAAGTCATAATTGACTGCTGTTGATTCTGCTATAATACAATCGCTTAATTTTAATAATTTCCTTAGTTTTCCCCAGGATTATGTTTTCGAGGACTTTTTCCTTTTTTTGCTTTGACCTTATAAATAAGGAGGCCACATATGGAAAAGACAGATTATCATTATTATTGGATTTGCAAAATTTTAAATTAAACATCAGAGTTGTTTCTCTGTGTTTTTTAGGGTTTCTCTTATGTTTTTCCCTGTGAAATATCTGTTGAAACTAGCCTGCAGAATAATTGCTATTCTGTCCGGCGTCAGGTCTTAATTAGAAGGATACATTTGGTGTTAAGAGTTTGATTTATATCAAATCGTAGTCTGTATGACAATAAGTGCCAAATTAGCCTTGATCCAATATGTGACCCCTAAATTTACTTCTCGAACATAAGTACTACAAAGTACATACAATAGCAATATAAGGGTGGGTTTTGTCTTTTAAAAAACTTACTTGGTAAGTGAATACAAAATCTATTTTCTAAAAATGAAAACAAAGAAAATATATTTGGTGATACTGCATTCTCTTGAGGAAAAAAAAATTGAAAATGAAGAATTATTCTTATGTAAACTATTATGCTTAAATATTTTTATCTTTATATTAATTTACGTTATTAGTAAATAAAATTACCATCAATTAACAAAATTCAACATTGCATCCGGCTAATATGAATGAGTCAAAAAATAATACTAATACCCATATGTCAAATATAAAAGTACAAGAGACTACTAAATTAAAATAAAAGTTAAATAGAAAATATCATAATAATAGTAAAGGCTTTTAATCTACTCGACTCGTTACGCATTTCTAAGTCTATAATAATTCCATAAAGATGCAGCTTGCAAGACCATCTCTAGTGAGATTCATTTGAGCTGTTTGACTTATATCGAATGTAATAACCTCATGCTCTGAACTTATCACAGGTGCTATTGTACCTAATTCATATCCATTGTCTTATTACTCATAAGTTTCAAATAACCTATCCCACTCAGCTTCAAGTCTAATGAAATTATGTATGTTACAACATGCCTTAGGAAGATATCGTTGATTTCTAAGGGGATAATTTTGCACATCTCTTAAAATTGGAAATATTTTGTTCAGTAACCCAATGGAACGTTCAACCACATTGAGAACAGATGAATGCTTATAATTAAATATCTCTTATTTCCCCTTGGTCGTCACCTATTTTGAAAGTCACGTGCGTGATATCGTTGCCCACAATATGGTGCTAACATCCCCAAAATGTTTGGATATCCAACATCTACAATATAATATTGATCTACACAAATAAAGCACGTATAAAAATTATTTATTAGTATCACTTGTTTTTCCTAAGATAAACTAAATAATATATCAACCAAATTAAGTACTCTTTAATTTATTAAATTGTTTGCAATTAATGGGGAAAAATGACATACCACCAGTTGGCATTGGAAAATCAGTGCTTGTGATTACTTTTAAGAAAACTCTTATGTTATGAGCCGTTCCTTCTCATCCAACACACACATAGGTGAATAGCATGTCATGTGAGCAAATTATCATTACATTTTATGTCACATCAATTTTTCTTCCTAAAAAAGCATTCTACTTGTTTGCAAGTGCCCAAATAGATACTTATACTCCATCAATGACCCCAATATAATCCTTTTGAGAAATAAAAACATTAATAACATTCTTGTAAGAAAAATTAACCGCTAACATAATATGATATTCACTTCATTTCAATTAACATTACTAAGTACATTTGTAAGGTGTTGCTTGTGTGTCTACGTATCTTAAAATAAGGATACCAATTAGGATTTCTAGTTGAATTTCACCTCAGTTACTGGGACAAATAATTTGAGTTTAAACTTTTCACAACTCTAAGGACTTTGTTAAACCACTCAGAAATTGTTTGTGTTGAGTGCTGAAATCCATTTACCACAATTCTTTGTCTTGTATTGTGGCAAATTATAAGTAAAAACATTACAACTACCTAATTTACATTGATAATATTTTCATCTTCCAAGAATCTTTCATTTCTCAACCTTTCACACAGTCGTAAAAATATATGCGGTTCCATGCGAAAGTTATCATAGCACATTGTTGGATTTCCTAATAGAACTTCAATTATATACATTTTACCTAATAGCATTGAATTTCTGCATGAAATCTTACGTATATATCTATTGTAACATTGTCTCACATAGTTGAAAAGTACAAACTATCCAAGTTCATCTTCTAAGTCATTTGAACTATATGAACTATAATCAATACTCATTGCTCTCTACATACATGAAAAATATCAAAACAAAAATATAGAACGATTAATTAAAATTAACAAACTAAGTTCATAGCATCAAACATTAAATAAGCTTCGAGCATAGTCCAAGCACAAGTCAATATAATAAAACAATAAAGGGAAAACATATCCTCCATAGTACAAACCAAAACACACACCATGAAATACATAAAATTACAATCCATAACCAAATTCAAATTTCAATAAACATAAACCACAAACACTTAATCCTCTCTAAGGCCATCTACCCAATCCTTTCACCTTGCATCTCTTAATTTCATAAAAGCTTGCATGTACTCTAAAGTTAAGGACTCCTTAATCATCTTGTGATATAGAATGAGGAATAAAGAAGAAATAGAAACCAAGCCACTATTGGAAATCACATTGACAAGATGCCCAGGTGGTGATCTTCCAAACACCCAAGTCTAGAATGACTTGTAGAAAGAAATACAACAATCGAACACAAGAACAGAAAATCAAAGAAAGAAAGAAGACAAGCAATTTGTTATCGAGGTTCGACAATGTGCCTACGTCCCCGTGAGTTCCTCAAAACTCTCTGCACTAAATCAAATGGTTCTTACAAGTTACAGCAATCCCCTTTAAGAAACCACAATGTTCTTGAAGAAACCAAGAAGAGAAGAAATGAAGAAGATGAGAACTAACAATGCTCTCGATCTAATCTAGACTTCTCTCTCCTTTACAACCAGCCTCATTACAAAGAGTCCCTCTTTTGTTTATGTCTCTCACACAATTCTCTCTATGTGTTTACAATTGATCTCACAATGTCACAAACTTGTGTGTTTCTAATGTTGAAAAATGAGGCTAGGAAACCCTTTTTATAGCCATCCACTTCTTGGAAATTCTTGAGATTCAATCCTCACCCTTTGATCAAGATCATCACTTAATCATAGACCTTCATCACTTCCCAAGTGGTTCTGTGCATTTTAACATTGCACCCATGCACCTAAGAGGGTCTTAATGCATGCTGCCTATGTGTGCAGCAGTGTGCCTGGGCAGTGCGGCGCTGGGCGTGCGCGCTGTGGTGCTGGTGCAGATCTGATGGTGTGCATGCTAGGAGGTGCACCCTGGAGTAGGTGCACTGTGCCTTGACCTGATGCTGCTCCCTTCTGCTGCTGTGCACGCACTCTTTTGCTTGTGTGCAGAAGTGCGCACACTAGTGCGCATGGCCTGCCCTTGCTCCAAATTGATGCACACACATGTGTGCAGTCTTCTAACTTGCTAAACTTTAAACTTCCAGCCTTGGTTTAGACTTTAACCATCTTTGAACCATGGTTGGACCTGTGCAAACCTTAGACAAATACCAACAGCCACCTTGGGATTGAAAGAGAAACTAGGCTACCCTAGAGTTGAGATAAATAACTGATACTCAATATCAATAATATGATTTTTTTATTTATTCAAATCAACTTGAAAATTAAAATAAAGATCTCTTATATAGAGATCTTTAAGAATCCTATTCCTACTCCAACACTTTATGTAAAGAAATTTATTATTGATCAAATACTATATCCTAATCCTATTACAATACTATAAAGAAATTAAATTCTAATCAAATACCATGTCCTAAAAACCATACTAAAATATAATAATTCTTAAAACCCATAAAATTTTCATGATTACAAATTTATCCCTATACTCTTTTGTACCCTATCATTTTCTACCACTTAAAAAAAATTGACCTTGAGTTTTGAAGTGATGAAGCAGTAATATCTGTGATACTTGTAGAAATAAAGCTGTAATAACCGTATTTGTAAAGTAAAGGTAAAGAAGTATTTTAATAAATATGGCATAAAGTTAAAAATAATACATATGTATTTTAAATGAAAAAGTCAAATTGTTAATTTAAAAAAAAAAAACAAAACCGTCTAGAATGTCCCAGAGGGACAGCAGAAAAAAAAGTGAAAAAAAAATTTTAAGTTTACAAAAAAAAATAAGTAAACCAAAACGTGGTAGCAGGTGTTGCCACCTGCTGCCATATTGAAGGCATGTTTTACAAGTGCAATTTGATATATATATATATATATAATACATAAACTTAAATAGATACGTACTAAATTTCGTTTAAATTTTCTTTCAATTACTCTATTTCCTAAAACATTTTGGGACCCAAAGAAAGGATGAAATAGAAATTTTTTGAAGGGTTTTATTGCAGAAATTTATAGAGAGTCACGAATAACTATCAGAAAAGCAGAAGATAATAACGTAGTGTTTATTTTTGAATTTTTACCATTCGTGAAATTTCCCCGAATTCAAAGTGAGAATTTTCAAAGGGTGTGGTTTATGAAGAAATGAAGAAATAATTCGAAATTTAATACAAATATTATGTCAGATGTTGACGATCAGCAACTGGGGGAAATTGCTTAGAGGAACGGGAAAGGCAAGGAGGTGATCCACGGATAGTTTTAAGTGCTACGTGGTGAGTTGGATTTACTTTAAGTAGTCTAAATAAAAATCAAATATCTAGCAATAATATTAAAATAAATTACTAGCTTATGCTTTTGTGGTAGATAAAATTAAATTGATATATATATGATATGAATATTGGACACGTAAAAAATTATTATGTGAAAAGAAATATTATTGGTATAATGAGTTAATTTAATAGTGATGGTGATAAATAAATGCTTGACGAGTTTTGGTTAATAAATTGATGTGATATATGAGGAGAATAAAACTGTGAAATTTATCAAGTAGAAAGTTGAGGAAAAATCGGATAGTTAGTTTAATATTTTAAATTCATGTGGTTTTATATTATTGTTCATGTTCATGTGCATGTACATTAAATAAGAGAACCGAAAGAACCAGGAAAGGGCCGATCTAATTGAAAAACTGTGACAGTCGGTATATGTTGGAAATAAAAGGGACACCGTGACAGCCGATATATTGTAGAAATAAATGTTGTAACAGCCTACATAAGCTGTAAAGAAAAGAACTGGGAGGGGGCCGGTCTAAGATAATAAAAACATGTCGACATGTGGGAAGACATTCTCATAATAATAATTCATGCATTGCATCTGCTTTACATGTTACTATTTTATTACTGAAATGTTGTGGATATGGTGCAATTATTTGTAGATAAATAAGTCTCACAGAGAGAGGCCGTTACAGGGAGAAAAAGAAGTAGAAGTATGATGTTATAGCAATTATTTAAATGTTAAGATTATATGTTATTATCCAGTTGTATAAGAGAAAAATGTTTAAATATAAATGGACTGACTATGCAAATAGAATACTTTTAGTAAATTAAATTCACTGAGCTTGTGAAGCTCACTCCTCATTGTACAATGATTTCAGGTACCAGTCAGGACAAGTAGTCTGGTGGGTTGAAAGTCAGACAAAAACATTTTCTGTGAGACACATACTTGTCAATATCCTCAGAAAAATGAGAAAAATGAAATACAAAATTTTATTTGTAAATATTCATGCATTTTGCACTGTATATTATGTTTAAATTAATATCAAAATGATATAAAAGAAATTTCTGTTAGTATTATTTTTATTGTTGCATATATGTGTCGTGTTGGGATTTTCAAAATGTGATGACACCGTTTTGAGGGTGGCTAACTTGGGATGGGTCGTTACAATTTCGGTATAAGAGCGTTAGGTTTTAAAATTTTGTAGATTGCATGAGAACTTATAAAGTGAAAGATCTAAATAAACTATATTTTAAATGCAAAGTCTGAGGATGACACATAGTCGGGCTAGAGCTAGAGGTAGAGTTTTGAATCAGAGGGGACGTGGTAGACCCCCAATTTTTAGGAGAGCTGAAGCAGCAGAGGAATTTGAGTCTGTGATTCCCATGAGGGGACACGTTGATAGTGCATGTGGTACTAGTAGAGCTGGGAGAGAATTTGAGATTAGGAAGGATGAATTGAGAGAAGGTCTTGATCGTACTATAGAGAGGATGAATGCAGTTGAAGAAAGGACTAATAATTTGCAGAGAAGGTTAGAGGAAAGGGGTAGAAGAGAACCTGATGTGGTGACGCAAGAGGTTTATGAGGGGGAATGTGTCTTTGCACGTGAGATGAAAAGAGATTGTTTTGTGAGATTTCTTAAGTTCAAACCTCAGTCTTTTAGGGGATCTGTAAATCCTGTGGAAGCTGAGCAGTGGATTAGACATGTAGAGAAATATTTTGAAGTCTTACCAGTGTCAGATAGACAGAAGGTTGCTTTTGCTTTATTTATGTAGGAAGGTGAAGCTTCTCAATGGTGGGAGGATATTTTGGCCAGGGTAAGCACACGGGTAGAACAACCTTTGACTTGGAGTAAGTTTAAGGATGAGTTCTTTGTGAAGTATTTCCCAGATACCTTTCGGGCACAACAGGAGAGAGGTTTTATTCATCTAAGATAGAGAAGTTTTTCTGTGGCCGAATATGATAGTAGATTCCTAGCGTTGTCGAGGTTTCTACCTGAATTAGTGAATACAGAGGAGAGAAAATGTAAGAGATTTTTAAACGGGTTACACTATGACATTCAGACTAAACTCTCTTATATGGGCATAAGAAATTATGCTGTACTGGTGGATAAAGCATTACAGATTGAGAAGGATTTGATGGAGTTGAGAGGTAGGAGGGATTGGCTAAAGAGGTCTAGATTTGAGGGACCTAGAGGTGGTAGCAGCATGGGTGTACAGGGTGGGAGACCACCCTAGAGGAGGCATTCCTTGTCACAAGGAAATATAGTGCAGAGTCAGAAGCAAGCAAGATCTGTTGCTTCTGTAGCTCAGAGTAATACCGGTGGGACCCCTAGATTTGGGAGTTATGGTAGAGGAGTAAGTATGCCACCAGGGGAAAGTAGTAATCTGATGTATGGTCAAAAGACAAGAGTTTTCTTTAAATGTAATCAGATGGGGCATCTCTCTCAGAATTGCCCTACACAGATATGCTTTGTTTGTGGGGGGGGGGGGGGGGGAGGACATGTTGCTGCAGATTGTCAAGCGAGGAAACTTGCTGATGTAAGCGTTGAAAATGTCGAGAGAAGACCGATGGAGAGAGGCGGTGGATCAGGGAACATACGAGGCAGAGGTCAAGGATTAGTAGCTGAGCGAGGATATGGTAGTCAGTTTCAGTCCAGAGATAGCAGAGTCTATGCATTGACCAAACAGGATGCACAAGCCATTCCTGATGTTGTCATGGGTATGGTATCTATCCTTGGTAGGCCTGCTAGATTATTGATTGATCTTGGTGCAACCCATTCCTTTGCATCTATTATTTATATGAAATCTATTGATGCTAGTGCTAGGCCTTTGATGCTAGTGCTAGGCCTTTGATGCATGCTATTGTTGTGGAGGTTCCTACTGGAGATAGAGTTATTATCAGAACAATCTATTGAGGTTGTGTGATTAATATTGCTGATAGAGAATTTGAATTTGATTTATTACCTTTAGATATGAAAGATTTTAACTTAATTCTTGGGATGAATTGGTTACCTGCATATCATGCTTGGGTAGATTATTTTAGGAAAAATGTGGTGTTCAAGATACCTGGACATGAGGAGTTTAATTTTTAGGGAGAATGTAAGATACTTGCAAATTGTCTTATTTCTGCCTTAACTGCTAGTAAATGGTTGAAGAAGGGTTGTGAAGGGTATTTGGCATATGTGGTGGATTCTAGTAGGGAGAGTAGGAAGTTAGAAGAAATCTTGCTAGTAAAATATTTTTCTGATGTTTTCCCTGAAGAGTTGACTGGGTTGCCTCCGAATAGAGAGATTGAATTTTCTATTGAGGTAATTCCAGGATTGAGAGAGTTGAAAGTTCAACTTCAGGAGTTGCTAGATAAATAGCTTATCTGACCTAGTATGTCACCCTTGGGAGCCCCTGTGTTATTTGTCAAGAAGAATGATGGGACAATGAGGTTGTGTATTGATTATAGACAGTTGAATAAGATCACCATCAAGAATAGATATCCTTTGCCCAGGATAAATGATTTATTCGAGCAGTTACAAGGAGCTAGAGTGTTTTCTAAGATAGACCTAAGGTCGGGTTATCATCAATTGAGGATAAAGGAGGGGGATGTGCCTAAGACTGCTTTTAGGACATGTTATGGCCATCATGAGTTTCTAGTGATGCCATTTGGGTTAACTAATGCTCATGCAGCATTTATGGACCTTATGAATCGGGTATTTAAACTATTCTTGGATAGATTTGTGATTGTGTTTATTGATGATATTTTGGTATATTCCAAGAATGAAGATGAGCATATGCAACATTTGGAGATAGTGTTGGAGATTCTGAGGAGAGAGAAATTATATGCGAAGTTCTCTAAATGTGAGTTTTGGTTGAGCGAGATATCTTTCGTAGGGCATGTTGTGTCGGGAGAGGGGATAGCAGTTGACCCACAAAAAGTAGAAGCGGTGTTGAATTGGGAAAGACTCATGAGTGTAACTGAAATTAGAAGCTTTTTGGGGTTGGCTGGTTATTGTAGGAGATTTATCCAAAAAATTTCTATGATTGCTAGACCTTTGACTAAATTGACTAGGAAGGATGTAAAGTTTAGGTGGTCAAAGGAATGTGAGAGACGTTTCCAGCTATTGAAAGAAAAACTGACTACTGCCCCAGTGTTAGTGCTTCCTTCTAGTGATGAAGGATTTGTGGTTTATAGTGATGCGTGACATCAGGGGTTGGGATGTGTGTTAATGTAGTATGGGAGATTTATAGCTTATACATCTAGGCAACTGAAAAACCATGAAAGGAATTATCCGAACCATGATTTAGAATTGGCTGCCATAGTTTTTGCTTTGAAGATTTAAAGACATCATCTATATGGAGCCAATTGTGAAATTTTTACTGATCATAAAAGCTTGACGCATTTACCGACCCAGAAGGAGTTGAATTTGAGGCAGAGGAGGTGGATGGAGTTGATCTGTGATTATTACTGTATGATTCACTATCATCCAGGAAAGGCTAATGTAGTAGCTGATGCATTGAGTAGAAAGGCTACAAGGAGATTAGCTGCTATTGGGAGTCATAATACTAGCATGATGATAAAATTAAGAAGGATGAGGATGCAGTTGAGTATCAGTAATAGAGGAGTATTGATGGCGAATATGGTGATACAATCTCCTATTATTGATCGTTTATTACAAATACAGGGTGGAGATGAGGGGATAGAGAAGATCAGGCGGGAAGTGTTGAGTGGGAAGCCATCCGAGTTTAGAATTAGAGAAGACGGTATGGTAGTATTGGGGCATAGAGTTTGTGTTCCAAATGATGTGGAGATGAGAAATGAGATACTAAGGGAGGCTAATGATTTTGTATATTCCATGCACCCAGGTAATAATAAGATGTACAGAGGATTGAAACATAATTATTGGTGGTCAGGGATGAAAAAGGATATAGCAGAATATATCTCTAGATGTTTGACTTGTTGTTGTGCAAAAATCTACCTAAATTAATAAGCAAATAATTGAACGGTTTTACTTGCAAGTCCACAAGGTCAACATAGTAGTATAGTGTGCAAATGCGAGGTCATCTCCACAGAGATTGTTAAATTTTGATTTAGAATTAAATTCACAATATAAAATGAGAGAAATAAATATTGAGTTTGAATCGATAATGATAAAATCGTGGGAACTTGATACCACCACTAATCATGCTACCACAATAAAACAATATGCCAATACTTTACTAATGTCTTGAATACCTAATGTTTGTCAACCTAAGGGCATGGTGTATACTCCTTAAGCTATTGATTCCCCTAAGCAACGAGTTAGGTATGGTGTATACTCTAACTCTTTTCTTTCTTAAGGGATTCAGCATGGTGTATACTAAGTTGTTCCTTAAGAGAGCATAAGAACTATGAAAATCGATAACCAAATGAGACCTAGGGCATGGTATATACTCCCGGTTTCCCATGTTGATTAACCCAAGAACCCGACATGGATTTCTTTTGTTACTATTGTTAAACCCAGGACTTGGTCATCCAAATTGATTCAACTAACTAATCCATACCATATGCATATGTCGATCAGGCAAACACATATTAGGAATTTAAAGAAAAACAAGCATTAATCAAGTTAAGCATCTCAACATAAATATCACAAATGTGCCAATACTGAATTATTGAGTAAATATAATTAGGGCTTCAATAAAGCCCTTACTAAGAAGTTAGTTACACATGATTTTGATGCTAAACATCTTCATAAAATAAAATAAAGGAAAGAAGAAACACAAAAATACTAATGGAGAAGAGTCGTCAATTCGTCTCCAAGTCTTTCTCCGAACCCTCCTCCCTTTTTCTGTGTTTACAAGTCAATTAATAAGGTTTAGAGACCTCTGGAAACCCTAACTTGTAAAACAAAACCCTACCTCTACTTTCTAAAATAAGTTCTACCGTTTTACTGCAGGTGTGCGCTCGATCTTATACTGGTGCGCTCGAGCGCAGGTGCCCTAGAGCCTTCTTCTTGCGCGCATGAGCGCTAGTGCGCTCGATCGCACACTTCTGTGCTCGATCGCACTAAACAACTTTCAATTCTTCCAGTTTTGTTCTCTAATCTAGATGATGTTCCATTTTCTTCAATAACCTAGGAAAACACAGAAAACACAGAAAAGACATAAAATAGCTTGAAATAGCACAACTAGGAACTTAACAAAGGTAAATTAAGGGGCTTAAATACGAATATTTAAGCACTTATCACACCCCCAAACTTACATATTGCTAGTTCCTTAGCAATACAAAACTTAAAAACTAAATGAAAAACAATAACACAAAGATAAATCCGTCATTCATGGTATCCAAAAGTTTAGGTCGTACACAAAACCATGATATTCATTCATGAGCAAGCTTAACATACAAACCCATTTTTTTGCAATAAATAAAAGTTTTTAAAATTCAATTACTTACAGTAGGCAGGTTAAGGCATCACAAGTCTGACTCAGTGTAAATGATCTAACACATAAAAGATGAAGCTTCGAAATAACTCTAATGTGTAATGTCTCCATGTCTCAAGATTCACCGAATTTCCTATCAGAATGAACAATAATGGCATAGTTTTATTTCCTTCTATCTTTTATTATGAAACTTTGCTATGTTTAGTTCCCTTAAGCTTTTTAATTAACCGATGCATCGAGTGTTGAGTTAATGACTCCCAAACTAGATGGTTTTAGGGCATTAAGTGTAAAGACACCCCTAAAGACTTATTAACTCGAGTCAACAAGGCTATGAAACTAAACTGTCTTAATGCTACCAAGCAAAATTCCCACCTTTTGACATGAACACTCACTGCTTACTGAGGCAAGAAGTCCAGTTACTCAGCGAAAAGTTTATTAATGATCATTATGCGCAAAATTTCCACCTTTTGACGTGAACACTCACTGCTTACTGAGGCAAGAGGTCCAGTTACTCAGTGGAAAGTTTATTAATGATCATCATGAGCATTTTTTTTCTTTTTTTGTGCAATAATTTTTTTTTTTTTTTTTACTTTTCTATGCCAAAGTGTTCATCTAACAAGTCATACGGTTACAGTTAAGCCATGGAAACATACATATTAAAATCACATGTCATACCCCACACAATTATGTGCTAATGCGCTCGTGTCAGATTAGAACAAACATGTGAAACCTTAAATGTCTAAAGTAAGTATTAAGCTTTAAAACTTTATTTATCACATCATGTGTTCATGATTTTAAGCTTACTAATGAAATCATATCGCAGTATTTGTTTAGATCAACCAAAATTCAAAACAACATGAACATGCATTTATCTATTAAACAATAAAAAAAAAGTAAGACAAATGTAAAAACTTGGACAATAGTGTGTGGAAATGTGTGTGAATGTGTCTTCCATACCCCCAAACTTAATTTACACATTGTCCCCAATGTGTGAAAGTCATGGAAAAAGCTGACTTAGGAGACGAAAAACTAGCTGGGTTGGCGTGGCTCATAGAACACGCCTAAACTTGAACTGATACACATATCGACCCTAAAAAAGAAAATGCTAAAGTAATACTGGAAAACAACAAAATACTAAAAATAAACAGTAAAAGAAATATGACAAACAATAAAATTAAAAGGATATGCTGTGGGGTGCCTCCCATGAGCGCTAAGCTTTACGTCTTCAGCCAGACGTGCACCTCTCTCTCACTGTTGGTCTCTATGTGGTGCTAAAGATGAGGCACCCAAGGTGGGAGGTAGTTGATTGAGAATGGCCTGGAGCATCACTTCTTGGCTTGTAAAGCGTGCCTCTAAACCATCGATGCGTTAATATACTAGTAATGTAGCTCCCGATCCTCCCGTCAAATATCAGATAGCTCACACCGGAAGGAGGACATCTTCTCGAGGATGTGCTGGTACATTGTGGGTCCCATATCAGCATTGTCTTCCTCCCAAGTTTGGTTGGTTGCTGGGTACTTCATCTCCATAGGGTCATCCTCTACCTTCTCAGCAGCTGGTGCCTGCCCCCAGAGTCCTCTAGACATGTGTGACCGTCTTTGGGTCCACTGACTCTTGCCAAAGAAGAGGTGCTCCTTGATTGGTCAATCTATGGAGGAGCCCTTAATTCCCTTCTTCTTGAAAATGTAGCTGAAGAGAAACGAGAATGGGAGCCCCTAAGCATTAACAGTGGTGACCTGGCGTGCATGGACGTGGTCCCAGAACTTATAGATCTGGCTCCAGATAATCATAGGGATGAAATACCAATGACCTCTATGGAAGGCATACAGTGTTTGGAGGAACTGGTCTTACCTCTGAGTCTTGTGTCCCAAAGAGCACACATTACTCTATAAAATAAAATCCACAAGCCAGAGTTGTAGAGGCAACTTGGACCGACTCCCAGCATTGTTGTGCCTATCAGCATACTACCAAACACACGTGTCCTCTATGATGGTGGAAAGGGAGAAGGACTTCGGCTGCTCATCCAACTGGGTGCCCTCGGGTGGGTACTCATCAGTGCATTTCAGGGTAGCCACTATATCTGAAGATGTCAAGTCAATATACTTTCTCTGAACTGATGAGGACAAGACACTCGGCCTGCTATAGTCGAAAGAGAGGTTCTCATAGAATTGACAAATGAAGCTGGTGTATACAATAGAGCAGAAAGGCATGAATAACCTCTTCAAACCATGGTGTTTAAATTCCTGGACGGCCCATTGAGTGGCTTCAAAGCTTTTGAAATTGCTGTCTATGTCGAATGTGGTTTCGAATAAGATTTCCCATTGCTCAAAAGTAGGCTGGGATGCATGTGATTGGCTTTCCGAGGCACGGGATTTGGAAGTAGTGTGCTTAGACATGCTGGATATAATTTGCAGAAATGCTGTGACACTATGTTGCGCTCGTTCACACTGTGCAGCTGCGCTCGATTGCACTACTCCCTGTGCTAGAGCGTAATGAGTCTGGATTTTTAGTAAACAGGTGGTGTGCGACTCGTAAACCAAGCTATGCTCAACACTTCCTAAAGTGTTCCAACTTCCTGCAAAGCTCCCAGAAAACAACCACAACAGAAGAAAAACAAATTATATATGAAATTATAATGGTTAGAACTAACAACAACGTGGGGAGATGGTGAAAATGTATATGCATTGATTACAGGATTTAAGGAGAAACTGTGGTTGTGCGGTGTGTGGTTGGTGAAGCTGTGGTGAAAGGTGGTGGGTGGCAGTGTTCGGTGGTTGTGCTGAGTTGGGAAGCTAGGGTTGCTGGTTGTGATTGGACGAAGTGCAGGGGAGGGTTGGGTCGTACACTGTTCAAAGAGAAAATGAGGGAAAATAAGGGAAAAGAGAAAAATGACCTGAAATAGGTCACGTGACCCTCTGTCCCGAGAGCGCACGATCGCACTGTGAGGTGCGCTCGATCGCACTTGTGCGCAGGTGTGTGCATGTGATTGTACTTGCGTGCCATTGGGTGCATGGCGAGAGTGCGCTCGAGCACACTGTGGAATGTGCTTGATCGCAAGGACAGAATGTACCATATTGCTAAACTAACTAAAGTAAAGATGAAAAAAGTTGAAAATAATGAAGAACAATAAAAAAACAAAAATAAATAAAAATATACAGTACTTAGTGGCTTCAGTACCACTGACCTCAATAGAGGCGCTTGAGCTATATGTTTATCAAAGTATGGACTGCTCAAACATCCTCTACAGTAGCTTTAGTGCTAGTTTTTTGGCAAGGAGTACTTAAAGTCCATTACATGTGGCTCAAGTGCTATTGGTGTTGCTGCATATTCATCATGCCTCAATTGTCCCGACTCATTTAAATGCAACTTCCTCTTATCACCCGATCTTGGATGCATTGGAGAGGCCTCAGGGAGGTGCACAACTTCAAAGATGTCATTAGTAACATCTTCAGATGCAGACTCAATATCTGATCTTTTAAAACTCTGGGTTATGGTGGTCTCCAACAGATTAATTTGCTGGACCTGAAAAACTTGCTCAACAACACCTTGCATGATACAGACATTAAAACATTCCATATCATCTTGGGGTAATTTTAATGCAACAAATATTTTGAATTCTATTTTCTCACCATTTAGCTTCATACTTACAATTCCCTTTTTCACACAAATTTTTGTATCAGTAGTTCTCATAAAGGATCTTCCTAAGATGATGGGTAAAGGTAATGGCATAGGGCATTCTTCCATATCTAATACAATAAAATCAACAGGTAAAATAAATTCGTCTACCTTCACTAAGATATCCTTAAGAATACCTCTTGGTCATTTGACACTTCTGTCTGTTAATTGCAAGGTGATGGAAGTCAGTTAAAGCTCCCCTAAACCTAGTGTTTCAAATATCGAGTATGGCAACAAATTGACATTCACCCCTAGATCTAGTAATTCTTGCTCAAAAAGCTGGTTACCTATCCTACTAGGAATGGTAAAACTACTTGGCTCTTTTAGCTTTGGTGGAAGTTTCCTTAACAATACCCCACTTATCTCTTCAGTTAAAGCCATTATTTTATGCTCTTGAAACTTCCTTTTATTAGTGCAACAATCTTTCAAAAATTTAGCATATGCATGAATTTGTTTAATTGCATCTAATAAAGGAATGTTAATCTTTACTTTTCTTAAAATTTCAAAAATATCAAGCAATTTATTTTCTTTCTTTGGCTTTACTAACCTTTGAAGGAAGGGTGGTGCATTCACCTTCTCCATTTCACTTACCTTTGATGTGGATGTTTTAATTGGAGATACTTGTGCAGGCTCATCGGTTCCTATGATCTTACCATTTCTGAGAGTTGCAATAGCCTTCAGTTGCTGGTGTCCTCATAGATTAGGTAGTGTTTAGGCTGGAAATTCACCTTGCTTTCTTCCACTCAGCTCCTTAGCTAATTTCCCCACTTGGACTTCCAACCTTTGAATAGCTTGCTCATGCTTTGCATTAGTTTATCTTTGCTCAGTCTGAAATTGTCTTGCTTCTACCATAAACTGATATTGTGAAGTCATCAGCTGTTGTTGTTGAGTGGCCAATTGCATTACAAGACTCTTTAGGTCACTCTCCTTTAATTTCAGAACTGGCTGGGCTGCTTGTTGGGAGTTCTTTTGCTGTACTTGAAGGTTTAAGGCATTTTGATTGTTGCTCCAAAAGAAGTTGGGGTAGTTTCGCCATCCAGGATTATAGGTATTTACATATGGATTATTCTTGGTCAGATAGATGTTTGGTCCCACGTAGTTTGCTTACTCTGGATCTATAGATGAATACAAAGAGCAAGTTTCAGTAGTGTGATCAAAATGAGAACATATAGCACATACATGGAGTGGTGTAGCATATGGACTCGGTGAGGCGTTCTGAGCAGTCATGGCTTTTATAAGCATATCTAGCTTCCTTTCCACAGCAGCCATCTGATTCGAGGATCCACCATTTAAAGTTACCTCATACATACCTTTGCTCTTAACTCCTTGTCTACCTCTAGAGGAGAATTGCTGGGTGTGCTCACTTAATGTCTCAAACAGCTCCATGGATTTTTCATTGCTCTTTTCCATCAGCACATCTCCACAACCTGAATCCATAATACCTTTATTTAGGTCACTCAGACCTTCATAGAAAGCCTGCACCAGTTCATCTTAAGGTAGATTGTGATGTGGCCATTTGAGTAGCAGTTCATTGAAGTGTCCCCATGCTTCAAAGAAAAGGTCTCCATCCTTTTGCTAAAAAGATTGAATCTCCTTCCTCATCTATCTTGTCTTTTGTGCTGGGAAAAACTTTCTTAGGAACTTATTGGATAATTCTTCCCAAGTATGGATGGACACTGTAGACAATGAATTATACCATAACTTTGCACTATCTTTTAATGAAAAAGGGAAAAGAATTAACCTGATTCCCTCTTGATCTAGGCCCCGGATGTGCTGAAACTTGCAGAGATCAAAGAATTTCCGAAGGTGCAAGTGTGGGTCCTTAGCAGGTGTACCCCTGAAATGAGTCAAATCACTTAGTATCTGCGGGGATATGTAATAATTTCCTTCCACCTCAGGTTAATAAGCAATGCATGAGGGCTGGTCGAGGTTCCGTGGAATGAAGGATTGCTTCATGGGTCTTTGCCCTAGTAGTGGTTGGTTGTCAAGCTGTTTCGCTATTGGAGCTTCTCCCTCGAACTCTTCTTCAACCTCTTCAATGTTGCCTCTAAGCCTTTGTCAAATGGTCCACTCAAGCTCTGTATCGAGTGAAAAGAAGGTTGGATTCCAGGATCGAAGCCCTTGCATGAATTAGCTAAAACAATTCAGTGCAGCAACTTCAGTACTGCTACTCGAGTAGTCTCTGCCCCTAGTGCACTCGATCGCACCCAGCACTGCGCTCGATCTCAGTGCAAGAGATTATTCTGCTGCAAACCTAAAATAGAAAAATAGAAAACAAAAAGAAGAAATAACTCAGATATTTGATGAAACAAAATAAAATATAATAGAAAAATAAAACTGAACAAAAATTAATTCTAAACAGAAATTTAGTGCAATCCCTAGCAACGGTGCCAGAAACTTGTTGTGCAAAAATCTACCTAAATTTATAAGCAAATAATTGAATGGTTTTACTTGCAAGTGCACTAGGTCAATAGAGTAGTATAGTGTGTAAATGTTAGATCATTTCCATAGGGATTGGTAAATATTGATTTAGAATTAAATTCGCAATATAAAATGAGAGAAATAAATATTGAGTTTGAATCGATAATGATAAAAGCATAGGGACTTGATATCCACCACTAATCACGCTACCACAATAAAACAATATGCCAATATTTTACTCATGCCATGAATACCTAATGTTTGTCAACCTAAGGGCATGGTGTATACTCTAACTCTTTTCTTTCTGAAGGGATTCAACATGGTGTATACTAAGTTGTTCTTTAAGAGAGTATAAGATCTGTGGAAATCGAAAACCACATGAGACCTAGGGCATGGTATATACTCCCGGTTTCTCATGTTGGTTAACCCAAGAAGCCGACGTGGATTTCTTTTGTTACTATTGTTAAACCCAGGACTTGGTCATCCAAATTGATTCAACTAACTAATCCATACCACATGCATATGTCGATAAGGCAAACACATTTAAGGAATATAAAGGCAAACACATTTGAGGAATATAAAGACAAACATGCATTAATCAAGTTAAGCATCACAATATAAATATCACAAAGGCGCCAATACTGAATTATTAAGTAAACATAATTAGGGCTTCAATCAAGCGCTTACTAAGAAGTTAGTTACATAAGGTTTTGATGCTAAACATCTTCATAAAATAAAATAAAGGAAAGAATAAACCTGAAAATACTAAGGAGAAGAGTCGTCAATTCATCTCCAAGTCTCTCTCTGAATCCTCCTCCCTCTTTCTATGTTTACAGGCCTATTTATAAGGTTTAGAGACCTCTGGAAACCTTAACTTGTAAAACAAAACCCAACCTCTACATTCTAGAATAAGTTCTACCGTTTTACTGCACGTGTTCGCTGGATCTTATACTGGTGCGCTCGAGCCTTCTTCTTGCGCACATGAGTGCTGGTGTGCTCGATCGAACTAAATAGCTTTTAGTTCTTCCAGTTTTGTTCTCTAATCTAGATGATGTTCCATTTTCTTCAATAACCTAGGAAAACACAGAAAAGACATAAAATTGCATGAAATAACACAACTAAGAACTTAACAAAGGTAAATTAAGGGGCTTAACTACGAAGATTTAAGCACTTATCACTTGTTAACAGGTGAAATCTGAGAATAGACATCCAATAGGTTTATTACAACCTCTTCCAGTACCTAAGTGGCCATGGGAAAATATGAGTATGGATTTTGTCTCTGGTTTTCCCCGTACCTAGAGAGGGCATGACACCATGTGGGTCATAGTGGATAGACTTTCTAAGTCTTCACATTTTCTTCCTATTAAAACTACCTAGAGTCCAGCAAAGTTGGCTAAGTTGTATGTAGTTGAGATAGTAAAATTACATGGAGTACCCTTGAGCAATGTTTTAGATAGAGATTCTAGATTTATCTCTAGATTTTGGAGGGGTTTCCAAGAAGCTATGGGTACGCAATTATAGTTTAGTATAGCATTTCATCCACAAACTGATGGGCAGACAGAGAGAATCATCATAATACTAGAAGATATGCTGAGAGCAAGTGTATTGAGTTTCTTAGTGAGCTGGGATGCTTATTTGCCTTTGGTTGAGTTTGCATACAATAATCAGCATCACACTAGTATTGGGATGGCACCCTTCGAGGCTTTATACGGTAGAAGGTGTAGAACTCCTGTATGCTTGGAAGAAGTTGGAGAGACAAAGATATATGCTCCAGAAATGATAGACTTGACTACTGAGAGGATCAAACTGGTTAGAGAGAACCTCATAGCAGCGCAGAACAGACAGAAAGGATATGCTGATAAAAGAAGACGACCTCTCGAGTTCCAAATTGGTGATTGGGTATTTTTAAAGATATCTCCGTGGAAGGGAGTGTTGAGATTTAAAAAGAAGGTAAGTTGAGCCCGAGATTTATGGGACCATATGAGGTGATTGAGACAATTTGGCTTGTAGCATATCATTTGGATTTGCCTCTTGAATTAAAGTAATTACATAATGTGTTTCACGTGTCACTGTTGAGAAAGTACTTACACGATGAATCTCATAGCATCTTGAATAAGATGATAGAATTTCAGAAAGATTTGACTTTTATGCAAGTACCAGTCAAAATCCTAGACAAAAAGGATCAAGTCTTGTGCAATAAAGTTATTCCTTTGATTCAAGTATTATGGCGAAATAAAGATGTTGAAGAAATCACGTGGGAACATAAAGCAAGAATGAGGAAGGATTGCCCCCAACTCTATTCTTGATTTTAGTAAGGAAATTTCGGGGATGAAATTTTCATAAGGTGGGTAGAATTGTAATAACCATATTTGTAAAGTAAGGGTAAAAAATTATTTTAATAAATATGGCATAGAGTTAAAAATAATACAAATATATTTTAAATAAAAAAGTCAAATTGTTAATTTTTTTTTTTTAAAAAAAAAACAAAACTGTCCAGAACATCCCAGGGGGACAGTAGAAAAAACAAATTTAAGTTTAAAAAAAAAAAAAGTGAACCAAAACTTGGCAGCAGGTGGCATTGAAGGCATGTTTTAAAAGTGCAATTTGAGTTGGCTTGCATGTTATACAGCAAGGCAACAACTTGGAAATTTTTTGGGCAGCTGATTCTACAAACTAAAGCTACCGAAATTTTGCAGCAAAAAGTTGGCTTGCATTGAAGGCATGTTATACATATATATAATGCGTAAACGTAAATAGATACGTACTAAATTTTGTTTAAATTTTCTTTCAAGTACTCTATTTCCTTAAACATTTGGGAACCCAAAGAAAGGTTGAAATAGCAAAATTTTGAAGGGGTTCATTGTTGAATTTTATAGAGAGTCAAGAATAACTATCAAAAAAGCAAAAGGTAATAATGTAGTGTTTATTTTTGAATTTTTAGCATTCATGAAATTTCCCCGAATTCAAAGTGGGAATTTTCAAAGGGTATGGTTTATGAAGAAATGAAGAAATAATTAGAAATTTAATACAAATATTATGTCAGATGTTGACGATCAGCAACTGGGAGAAAATGCTGAGAGGAACGGGAAAGGCAAGGAGGTGATCCACGGGTAGCTTTAAGTGCTACGTGGTGAATTGGATTTACTTTAAGTAGTCTAAAAAAAATCAAATATCTAGCAATAATATTAAAATAAATTATTAACTTATGCTTTGGTGGTAGATAAAATTAAATTGATATGTATGATATAAATATTGGACACATAGAAAATTATTATGTGAAAAGAAATATTATTGGTATAATGAGTTAATTTAATAGTGATGGTGATAAAAAAATGCTTGACGAGTTTTGGTTAATAAATTGATGTGATATATGAGGAGAAGAAAACTCTGAAATTTATCAAGCAAAAAGTTGAGGAAAAATTGGATAGTTAATTTAATATTTTAAATTCATGTGGTTTTATATTATTGTTCATGTGCATGTGCATTAAATAAGAGAACCAAAAGAACCGGGAAAGGGCCGATCTAATTGAAAAACTGTGACAGTCGGTATATGTTGGAAATAAAGGGACACTGTGACAGCTGATATATGCTAGAAATAAATGTTGTAACAGCCTAGATAAGCTGTAAAGAAAAGAACCGGGAGAGGGCCAGTTTAAGATAATAAAAACATGTCAACATGTGGGAAGACATTCTCATAATAATAATTCATGCATTGCATCTGCTTTACATGTTAATATTTTATTACTGAAACGTTGTGGATATGGTGCAATTATTTGTAGATAAATGAGTCTCAAAAAGAGAGAGACCGTTACAGTGAGAAAAAGACGTAGAAGTATGATGTGATAGTAATTATTTAAATATTAAGACTATATGTTATTATCTAGTTGTATAAAAGATAAATGTTTAAATATAAATGGACTGACTATGCAGACAGAATACTTTTAGTAAATTAAATTCACTGAGCTTGTGAAACTCACCCCTCATTGTACAATGATTTCATGTAGTAGTAAGGACAAGTAGTCTAGTGGTTTGAAAGTCAGACGAAAACATTTTCTGTGAGCCACATACTTGTCAATATCCTCAGACAAACGAGAAAAATGAAATACAAAATTTTATTTGTAAATATTCATGCATTTTTCACTGTATATTATGTTTAAATTAATATCAGAATGATATAAAAGAAATTTCTATTAGTATTATTTTTATTGTTGCATATATGTGTCGTGCTGAGATTTTCAAAATGTGATGACACCGTTTCTAGAGTGGCCAACTCGGGATGGGTCGTCACAAAAGCATAGTCATGAAATTCTTGAAAAACAAGGTCTCTACTAAATGAAAAAATTTTTGGTTGAGAATGTGTGCTCTAGAGGCGCTTCAAACCAAATAGGCAGGATAAAATCAAAAATAGGAGCCTACACATCAACCATTGTCTCTTTTATGTCTTCAACCTTTTCATGAACTTTCTCAACAAGTGATGGAGGAACTGTGGCTAGTACAACCTTCTGATTAACTTTTTCAGCTATCGGTGCCTTATCTAAAAGAGCTTGACGCTCTCTTATCAAAAATTTCTTGAAAGATGGTCAAGAAGATGAATAGCTCGACACTCTTTCATTGGAATTTACTTGAAAGATGGTTGGGGAGGTGAAGAGATCGACTCTCTCTCCTCAAAATTTTCTTGAAAAATGGCCAATGAGATGAAGAGCTCAGTGTTCTCTCCTCAGAATTTTCTTGAAAGATGACCGAGAAGATGAAGAGCTTGACGCTATTTTCTCAGAATTTGCCTAAAATATGGCCGAAGTAGTGAAGAGCTCAGGGCTTTCTCTTCAAACTTTTCTTGAAAAATTGCCGAAGAGGTGAAGAGCTCGACACTCTTAACTTGGAATTTACCTAAAAGATGGTTGAGGAGGTGAAGAGATCAGCACTCTTTCATCAAAATTCTTTTGGAAAATTGTCAGATGTCTTCAAAACATATAGAAACTAAGACCGTTTTAGGTTGTTGGGAAAATTTCCTAGTCAGGCACCTAGCACACTGCCAAGTGCCTAGGTAGGCGCCTAACGCACTCCTAAGCGCCTAGCACAGTCCCTGAGACCTAGACAGGCACTTAGCTCACTCCTAAGTTCCTCGGCGAGTGCCTAGTCCACTCCTAATTGCTTGTCTCCACGGATTTGCTTGAAAAACGGCGGAGGATGTGAAAAACTCGACGTTGTTTCTTCAAAATTTGCTTGAAAAATTATTGAGGAGGTGAAGATCTCGGGGCTTTCTCCTTGGACTTTGCCTAAAAAATGACCGATGAGTGAAAAGCTCAGAGTTCTCTCATTGGACTTTACTTGAAAAATGGTCAAAGAGGTGAAGAGTTTGATAGTCTCTCCTCGAAATTTGCTCGAAAGATGGCCGAGGAGGTGAAGAGCTCGATGCTCTCTCCTTGGAATTTAATTGAAAGATGGTTGAAGAGGTGAAGAGCTCGGGGCTTTGTCCTTAGAATTTTCTTGAAAAGCGAGCAAGGAGATGAAGAGCTTGGGGCCCTCTCCTCGGAAATTTAAAGGAGAAATGGTCAGGATCTTTGCTTGGTATTTCTTTGTGAATCTTTTTGGAGTGATGGGCTCTTTTGGTCATAGGCTGATAGGCTATAGGAATGTTCTTTTGGTCATAGGCTGACTGGTTATGGGAGTGCGCTCTTTTGGTTATAGGCTGGTAGGCTATGAAAGTGTTCTTTTGGTCATAGGCTGATTAGCTATGGGAGTGTTCTTTTGGTCATCGACTGATAGACTATAAGAGTCTTCTTTTGGTCATAGGCTGACCTGCTTTGTATTACGCCATAGATTGGTGACTTTCTATTATGCCAAAGGTTGGAGGCTTTCTTATTCATTTTTATGGAGAATTAAAAAATAACTACTTTATTGATAATGAATGCAAAAGTTACAAAGTAAATATTTAAAAGCGAATGTATTATTGGTAAAACTTGCGGAAGTTCTCGACATTCTAGGTCTGAGGCATTAAAGTTCCATTAAGCTCTTCAGGTAAATTAGACCCAATCTGTACCATATTTTGGTATTCTTTCTTGTTGAGGGGGATGATTACTAGCTCTTCGACCAGTTGTCCCATCAGAGCTTTAAGTTTGTTTCGTAGGTTTTCATCTCAAGAGGCAAGGTCTCGGCTTTCTTATGTCCTTTTATGGAGCTGAGGTAGCAAGATCGGGATGTAATTTGATTTTACAAAACTTCTATAATTTTATTTTCAGTAAGGAATTTCATCTTTAGGTGATATGTAGACACAACCACCTTCATGGAGTTCTGACTCGATCTTCCGAAAATAGCGTTGTAAGAGGATAAGTGCTTGATGACCAGGAAGATGGTCATAAAAATGGACTGCTTAAGGGTAAAACCTACAAATACAAGTAGGACTACACTAACTTCAAAGAGTATTAGCTCTCACGAAAATCCATAGATTGGATATACTACAGGCTTAAGCTGATTGTCACTGAGCTTTATTTTTTTAGTAGGCATCGTAGTAAAGAATATCACTTGAGCTCCCATTTTTGACCAATATCCTTTCCACATTGTAATTTTTTATCAGTAAGGTGATGACTATTGTGTCATCATAAGGTATTTTTAACCTTTCCAAGTCGTCATCAGAGAAGGAGATTATTTGATCGGTTCTTACTTTCTTGTTGGGCCTGCTGGTGAAGGCTACCAATTTGGAATAGGCTTTCGTAGCTTGCAATTAATTTTCATCGGTTGCTGGGCCTCCGAAGATGGTTTTTATGATTCTGGCTATGGTGGTCCAATCTTCTTTGTTACCTTATCGGTGTTTGTTATCTCGCGTATCTCTTCTCGGACTTCGCTTGGGGCGTCTCCTATTACTATGCTCGGGGCTGTGCCTAAGGCTTCTTCTATGAAAATGTCAGGGACTTTGTCCTTACCATTTTATTTCATCCATTCAAAGTGTGGGAGCCTATGTGTATTCCTTCAAATATCCTCGATGGATAACTGATTCTATCTGGTTCTTGTGGGCCTTGTACTTTTCGGTGTCATACTCATGGTCTCTACGGAAGTGATACCATCAAGACCTGTCTTTATTTCCATAGGTCTTGATGGGATTCGAAGGCCAGCGAATAAAGTCTTGATCTTAGATGTTCATTAGGATGTTAGCCCTAAGGGAGTTGAGAGATGTATAGCTATCGAACATCTGAGGGGTTTTTCCACTTCCGTCCTAGCAAGGCTTATTTCTCAAGTCATCATTTGGTTCAGATTGTTCTCATTTTCTATTTTCTCTGCCCTCTTTTTGTTCCCTTCGAAATTCCTGGTCTTCTTCCGC
Organism: Bretschneidera sinensis; assembly: GCA_023935145.1. NCBI lineage: Eukaryota > Viridiplantae > Streptophyta > Magnoliopsida > Brassicales > Akaniaceae > Bretschneidera > Bretschneidera sinensis. The sequence continues at coordinate 73,345,341 of CM043698.1, forward strand.
TAGTATTTATTCCTTGGCTCGAGCGAGGATCTCATTCATGTCCTTGTCTGGACACCTGGTGAGTTTGGAGTTGAAGGATCCTGACTTGAGTCCGTTTTTGAATGCAATAGTCTAGATTTCAGGTCAAGGTGATGGATTTCCCATGCTGCTGTATTGAAGGGAAAAATATACTCGCAGAGTTTTTCACCTCTCAACTGGATGATATTGAAGAGGCTCTCGTATGTCTTCCTTGTCCTCTTATTACTGAGGAAGTGCACGGCAAAGGCGCTGCTGAGTTTCTTGAAGGAGCTGAAACTTCCGGGTTTCAAATGGGAATACAAGTATTAGTAGGTTTTTCCAATGTTAGTAGGAATTCTCGACACATAATCACATCTGGGTGGAAATACAAGAACATCATGGTCTTGTAGAGCTAAAGGTGATCTATGGGGTTGGTGGTGCTGTCATAGGCTTTGATGACAAGCATTCCGAAGTAATGAGGGAGCGGGGCATCCAGGATTTCTTTGGTGAAATGAGGATTTTGGGAGTCAAGCTTGTTTAGGACATTGGTTCCTCGATACTTGAAGCCTCATCTATTTTCTTGTCCATTTCTTCTAGCTTTCTATCTAAGTCAGATTGGTTTTTGGTGACGGAGTAGCCTCCGGACTTAGGCTTGTGGTTGGGAGAAGATTCTGTGGTAAACTTGCGATCCTTGGTATGAGCATGGTGGTTGGAGTTTTGATGTCTCGTTGGCTGAGGGCTTTGTTGTGACTCTTAAGGCTGAGAGGAAGAGGCTTTCCCCCCAAGTTGAGTGGCTAGGTCAGCCACCAACTGGTTAAGTTCGATGAATTTTCCTTATATGATTGGGGCATCCAAGTTTGCCTAGCCTTGGTGAACCGGGTGGTTCGATAGAGATTGTTGATCTTGCCACGATTGCTCACCAGATGACTCATTGGGATTCTGGTCGATTGTGACATGTTCAACGATGGCTGGGAGTTCAAGACCAATGCATAGGCCACGATTGGTTGAGATCTAAGTGGTAGAGGTATTTGTAGCAGTGGCAGCGGTAGTGGTGGCAGTGGCAACGACGATGTTTTTGGAAGCATTCTTGGGTGGCATCTTGACAGATAAGTTCTTTTTCTGGTATCCCACAGACGAAGCCAATCTATTGATGCCAAAAATCTGCCAAGCAAATGGATGAACGCAATGGGATACCTGCGCATACAAAGACAGAAGAAACCTCAAGGAGCCGTTGAAGGACCAAAAGGGTTACGCCTCTGAGGGACTCTCTAGTGCCTAAGTCCGTAAATTGAAAGCTTATAAAAGTAAAGAGCGAGAGACCTAGAGAATTTGAGAGTAAATTTTGTGTCTGTATTTGTGATAATGAAATTTGGGAGCATCGGAACAGGTGCATTAATTGGTGGGGGCTGCAATAGGGCCCTCCAAATACTATAGTTAATCTCTACCATCAAAGGGAATTTCTGTGTACTAGTAGAATTAAACTTTCTGAAGCTTGAAGGATTAAGGTGAAAAATGGTTCATGTCCCCATGGATGACGCTTTGGCAAAACAACCTAGAATTGTTCATTTTGTAGGCTAATAGGGATATTGATCTTATTCCGAGCACACAAGGAATTCATGTGCTTACACGATCGGGATGGGGCAAAAGATCATTTTTATTTTATTTTCTCTTCCATTATCCATTGTAAATGCTTCTAACACATTAATACTTTGTTTGCTACGCTGTTTGGAATTTGGAACACTTAAATTTTTTTCCAAATAGATCGTAAATATATAGCAGGCTATATCAATTATTTTATTTTTTTGACTGCAGGGAAGCTATAACAATTATTGAATACTCTCTTTTAAAAAAATTTATTAAATACTCATTTACATAAATTTATAGAGGAATAGGAAGGTGACGACACCTCTGAAAAAAAATGTTTCGGTTTTGATTTGAGATATCTTCGCTTTAATTTTTTTTTTTCAAAAAAATATGACGATTTTGTTGCAAGAAATTTAAAGGACAATCAATAATCCCCAAATCCTAAAAAAATTTCTATGGCAAAGGATTGAGAACTAGTAAATATATTTAGGTTTTTTGACTAAAAAAAGAGGAAAATGAATTTAGATTTGAAAAGAATAAAGCAATGTGTAACCAGAGGTTTGGCTACAAAAGCCAACCTCCTGCTAAGAAAAACAATTTTTTTTTGTTTTTAAAAAATGAATGAATTAGATTTGTTGAACAAAACGCAGCCTTTATAATTATTGACAAATAGAATCATAATCCTTAATAACATTAAATTTAAAAAGTGACAATATGTAACACTTGAGATCAAGTCAGCTATAAAAAATTGCGAAGCAAAGCTTGTAATACACATAATTTTTTTATTATAAAGTGGTCTCTACTAAATCCTAAAATTTAAAGAGTTCAAATTCATCGGTAAAAGTAGTGTATTGCAGACTTTACTTTACAATTTTTACTATAGATGAGTTGATCCCATCGTAAAATTAGTTTTTGCATCACTTATGAAGGATAATCGACTACCATAAGTGGACAGTTGACTAGGCAAGTTACAACAACTATATTTTGAATTTAAAATATTATAATCTTGTCTCTAACAACTCTATTTTGTCTCAACGGCTAGAAGAATTCAAGACACTATAAATAGAGCCTCAAAGGTCATTTGAAAGACAAGAGAAACATTCTACAACAAACGATTAAAGCAAAATCTTCATTCTATTCTTCTTAAGCCAAAAACTCCATTGTTAAGCTATAAGCTTTTGAGAGAGAAAATATTGAGTTGTAATATTCATTGAGAAATCTCTCTTGTTTATTTGTTTCAAACTTTCCTTTCATCATCATGTTAAATGAGTTGGGGTAACTCTTGTGAGTTAGTGAATGTTCGGTATATACATTTAGGTAACAAACTTGGGACTCTTGTGAAAAAGATAGAAGCAACGCCCTTGAAGTTGCTTGCTTGTATTCGGTTTGAGCAACATCCATGAAGTTGCTTGTATTAGTGAAAGGCTTCAAGGAGGATCCTTGAAGAGAGTGGACGTAAGGTTGGAAGGATTCCGATATTGCCAAACCACTATAAATCGAGTTTGCATCTCTCTAACTCCATCTCCTTAAATACTTGCACAATTATTTGCCTAGAATTAATTATCATTCAAGTAAATGAGATTGATTGCTTAATTACTTTATAATTCAATTATATTTTCTATATTAAGCAATAAACTCTCTCATCTTTGTGCTAGTAATTTAGAAAGATTGATTTGATTTAATTCTGCATATGTTTTCATTTTTGAGATTACAAAAATAGATTTGAAAAATTCTTAATTCCAAATTCACCCCCCTTGGGTATTGCCATAGTATATTTTGGACCAACAATCTCTCAAACTGATATTGATTTTCATGTTCTCGCAATTTAGTAGGCACCAAGATGTTTTTTGGGTTAAATTTTTTTTGAATGGTAGTTGTATTTACAATTATTGTTGTCAGATAGAGATTAATTATTACTCTCCAAGCGAACCAACTATGTCCAAAGATGAGCTACTCGAGCTTCAACAGGTACTTGATAGGGTTTTTAAGAGAATAGTAAGCATCATCACCAATTTTTCTTGCAACAATGGTTTCATTCCAGACCTATCAAAGTAGGATAAGTTTAATGATGCTCAACTCTAACATAAAAACCAAGAAGATGAATCATGCAAGATGATTGACTTTGAGACATCCTAAGACTTACCGGAAGTCTTTGTCGAGCAAGTTGAGACCACAGATTGCAAGCACGACCAGGACAAGATTGAAGACATGAATGAGGCAGTCGTTGATATGTATCCTCCTACTGTTGATTTTATCCTGCCTATTTGGTCTAAAGAACCACCACAACAAGCATTCTCAACCCAAAAAATTTCCTCTGGTAAAGAGCTCGTTCTTCAAGAAGACGCTCCGTATATGAGCCTCCTCAAACATGACTTATTGCTATTGATTCAATGATCCCGATAGGATGTGGGCAGTGAGAATTAATTAATGGGATAGAAAAACCGATAAAACAGCAGTAGCCATAGATACAATTATCAATCAACATGGGTAAAATGTAATATGTGTTTATGTAGCTATTGGCCAATCCATACGCTCCATTTTTAATAAGATTCAAGCGAGAAGCATACAAGTATTGTAACGTGCCTCTCCATGGGTGTCTGGTAACATGACTATACTTTATTTTTATAAGCATCACAAATAGTTCTACTTCGTCACTTCAAAACTCGAGGTCGAGTTTTTTCTAAGTAGTGGAGAATGATGGGGTACAGAAGGGTATGAAAAAAAATTTTGTAATCTTAAAAGAATTATAATTTAGTAGGGATCTTAGCACATAATAATAGATTAGGATTTAATTTCTTGGGATAGGATTAGGAGATCGTATTCGATTAGTGTTGAATTTTTTTATTTAAAGTGTTGTAGTAGGACTAGGATTCTTAAATATCTCTATATAAGAGAGGTCCCTCTTAATTTTCAATTAGCTTTGAATGAAAAAAAAATTTTATTGATATTGAGTATTAATTTCTTCTCAACCTTCAAGCTAGCTAGATTATTTTTCAATCCATAGGGTAGCCTAGTTTCCATTTCTTTATCTCTTCTTTTCTATTTCTTTCTTACTTTATGTACTACATCACTTACCTTTTGGTTGTCTACTGTCCATTCTTGCCTAAGAAGATGTGCATGCTTACAAGCTGTTTTTTCCCATATGGAACAAGTAATGATTACATAGACTATCCTTACGAAATTTTTAAAAAAAAGAAGAAGATGATTTGGAGTCTATGTAGGAAAGAGTGTTCTATTCTAGAAATAAGATGATAAGTATCCTATTATGGTAAAAATAATATTTCCTTTTTCACAAAAAATGTTATTTAAATCCCTCTATTTTGGAAAAAAAATTCCAGAAATCAGTGAAAGTACATGCATGGATGATGTGTTGTTATGCAATACTTGTGGTCGATATGTATAACGGTGTGCACATTGGAACTATTAACTATTAAGCGTCATCCTATTAGATCAACTTTACAAAAATATCTTTAATTTTAAAGAAATTATCGTAAATGAATCAAGCCCTAAATATTTAATCATAAATTAGACAAGAGTTACGAGCTATATATATACCATGTAGATGGACCTATTGTTAGATAGAGTAAATCCTATAGTTTCTTATTACAAGATATAATTTCATTACTGCTTTGTTGTTTTGGCCATGAATACCAAAGAAACTGAAGATGATGACGATGATGACAAATATTTTCTTTAAAGTCGAAATCGTGGTTTGTTATGAAAATCTATTTTTCTCTTCATTTGGTTATTTGTTGTGAACTACTCATTTGATTTAAAGCATGCGTTTTTTCAAAATAAATAAATAACATGTTCATTAATTTACTTTTATATGGTGATCAGGACTTCAAATCGGATCGATGGTTTACCAGTAAAAATCGATGGAGATATTGTCAACAGGCTGCAGAGGATGTTGGTTACACCTTATGATATCGCGAGGGTCATGATAACATTATCCCATATATTGACCTAAGGAAACTGACAAAATTGACCCTTCAAATTTATCAAATGATGCTAACAAATCCTAAACTAACCAAACTCATAATTTGTAAATCGTAATATTATTGATCAATATGAGATACTTTTTGGTGCAATGCTTAAATACATGATTTCTGCATATACTTTTTTATGATTTTTTTTTTAAAAATTAAACTAAATCTTGTGATGAACATGTTTAAGGGTTCCAAATTAACTATATGATTTTTGTGTAGATCTCTTTCAAAAACGTATGATTGTCAAACTTGACAAACCTAGGATCTTAAATAAGCCATATATATAATGAAATATTTAATTTTGTGAGTACGTATTTCTTGGTGAAATTTAATGAATAATAATTAAATAGAAGTTTCTTAGCGATGGCTAAAATAACCAAAAACTGATAAGAAATAATTCTACATGAGATTTATTGAAACTTCGAACCTAAAAAAACAACTCTTTTAACTATGTTGAACAATTCTAGCCCCATTTTGGAATAGATAGCCAGGGTCATAATATTATTTTAAATTTAACTCATTAAGGGTTTCTGTTTTGTGGCTTAAAAATTTCAAATAACATAAATCTTTATTTTCAACTATTATTTTATTGTGAAAGAAAATATGGGCATGTCTATGCAAAATGGAAAAAAATTAAAATGTGTCATACATAGATGGGTCGAAGACTGGGAAGTAATAAAATTATTTCCTTTCTACAACTTAGTTTATTTTAGGTCCGTCATACTATTTGAACCATCAATGAAAATTACCACCAAAATAAATCACCCAGAAGTTTATTAGTTACACAATGACACATGTAAAAAATAAGCTTGTAACTTCTCAAATTTACCGTAAAAAGTTAATATTGTATCGAGTGACTGTGTGTTGTGATTCAAAGCGATAATTGTGATCCGTTTTGATGGTTTATCTTAGTGGTTCAAATAGTAGCGTTCATTTTAGGTGGTTAATAAATTAGATGATAATACTATTCTCTTTACTGTTAAAAAAATAGTCAAACTATATACGAACTATATGTGGATGTGAGACTTGGTCTTTAAGATCTCTATCTGCTATATAGATTTGTCTCCGAGAAATGCTTATCTCTTTATCCTCTTCACTTTTAGAGCAAAACTTTTCTTTATCCACCATCTTTCTTCCTTTCTTTCTTATTTTCTCTTCTTTTTTTCCATTTTCCTTCACTTTTTGTTAAGGACATGAAGTTAACTTTTACGTGACAAAAATTGATCCTACTACATATAAATAATCTAACTTCTGAAAATATTTTTAAAATTTACTATTTTCGGCTAATAATTCTAAATAAATTGATTGAAAAGAGTCATTAACCCTGCAGCCTTGAAAATTATTAATATTCAAGATGGAACATATTCCATTAATTGATTATCCATTGTTATGAAAAAATGAATAAAGAGTTAAATTAAAAATAAGTTTAGCTGCAAAAATAAATAAGTAAAGAATTAGAGATGAAAAATGAGTAATTAATAAAAGATTTTGTATTATGGGAACTTGTAAAGAGAATATATGATAATAATTGTATTTCAAAAGTCAAATTGAGTATTATCTTTAATTAAGGATATTATTATAAGTTTCAGAAAAAAATAAAAATAAATGGAGTGCCAATAAGTGTCAATATCACTACCCTTTGTTTCTCCATTTTTTAGGGCAAAGAAAGAGGTTTTCAAATAATGGAGCAAACCATTGGAGTAAATTCTGCAACAACTTGAGCCAAAACAATTCAAAACATTGAGTTAAAAATCTATGCATTTATTCCATTTATTTGTAATTACTAATCATAAATACATAAGATTTTGCCTTCCTTTTTCTTTGGTACAATGAATAGTGAAGATTTTGTCCTTATAAATACCACACCAACTAGTCCATTTGAATCCATCCTCGGTAGAGCAATTATATAGAGAGACATACTAGTCATAAGATTTTGCAGCAGATGGCAAAGCTTTCTTGCAACCATTTTTTTCTCCTTTAGTTTGTTTTTTCAGGTTTTTTCATTTACCTTTTACATTTCTATTGTGATTTTCTCTACCTTCCCCCTCCCTCCCCCCCTTTCTGGGTAATAGATTTCCGTGTTTCGAGCATCACATTGAGATACTTATTTATCATTTTTTGTCCTTTTTTATATTTTTTTCACTCAATGTTAAATTTTTATATCCCTGGTTAGATATATTGCAATCAATAATAAAGTGAGGTTGCATGCACCATTTTGGTTGTGTATATTCACTAATCAACTTATTCCTTTTGCTTGATTTTGTTATCGTTGTAGTTGCATTGATGATGCTTCAAGTGGATGCACAAGAAAGACGTCATGAACGTCTACCTGGTAGTGGTACTTGTGATCCTGCAGCTTGTCAACAATGGTGTCGTAATACACACAATGGTGTTGGAAACTGCGTGCCATATCCTGCACCTAATAGCAATTATTGTTTGTGCGGATGGGATTGTTGATAATTTATATGTAGCATTTTATTAATTTTCTTCCATCCACAGTTGATGTGTTTGGAAATAAGCAGAGCAAATAAATTTACGATTTATCAAGTTTGATTATCTAAATGAATTTGCACTTTCTCTCGTTTTTCTTTCTTTCTATGTTTGGAAATAATGCAGAGCAAAGAAATCTACAATGTAGGCAGTGTAAAATTGAAAACTTGACTATTAAAAGAATCATATGTAACCTTTATTTTCTTTATAAATGTCCGTACTTCATTCCACTTTCATAACAGGAAGAAAGCATAAACATGTTGAAGAAGTAATAAGAAAATTTAGATGAATAATTAATCAATGTAACATGCTGCAATTTTGTAATTCTAGAATAAAAAATTGTTTTTCATGAGCCAGTTTGAATGTCCTCAATACTAGTTAGTGTTGGTGGAGTCCATTATTGATGCTGAGAAGGCTAAGGTTCGGTAGAGGAATGCTGTGATTTGATTTGTGGATGGTTTGGGTTTCTCACTAAGGTATGTGTAGTGGTGATTGAGTTTTTTATACTTGATTAATGAATCATCTCAATGCTTAAATAGGTATCTTTGATAGTTTTTTGTCTAGTAACTTTAATCTTTATCACATCTCAATGCTTAAATAGATATATTTACATATAGTTTTTTTAATTTCAATTTGAATTAACTTATATTTTTTTTTTGTCTATGTAGTTTTGGAATATGTTAAATTTAAGTATCTTTACATCTTGTATATGTTGTTTATTTTTATAGGTTAATTGGTTAAACACATAACATATTATGGTTAAGCATTAGCCTATTGACGCAATTTTTCAAGAGGAAAAATGTGAAGACACCAAATAAAAATTCACATTCAACACATAATTTTGATTCTCCAATAATCGCATCTAAAAAAATTGACATTAATTCTTTAAAATGTGACTCGGGATTACATCCTTAAGTTCGCCCTTTCAAAAATTTCTGCCAAGATGCACAACAACTGCCCTGCAGTATCATATAAACAAAATCCAGTATCACTGAAACATGAAAAAATTAAGTGAATAATGTATACAATTAATTTCTATAAAAAAGACAGGATCATTGCGCTTTCTGGATACAAGGATACTTTTCCACTCTAAAATTAACCAATCTCTTCATTTATGTTCTTTTTTTCTTTTCTATCTGCAATCTTTAATTGATCAATTTCTTTATTTATTTTTCAACAAAAAAATCTCTGAAGCTTTTTGAACCTCTTGTTCTCTACTCTGTAGCACTGACTACTCTGCATAAGTCCTGCTGTTCATCATAGTGCTGTTCATCATAGTTATGTTGTTTCTCCCACTACAAAAATAATTGTTGTTTTGCCTAACATAGTGAAGCATACAATTAATCTTTTAGCCAATTTGGATCGTCAAAGATTAGAATACAATAAAAGAGATCTTCCAAGTAGCATGATTCATAAGTATACCGTTTTTCTCAAAAAAAATTTGGGGATAAATAACATAGCTAATTATAACTCACCTTCTGGTAATTGCCAACAGGAGAAACATAAACTAGGAATGTGTATTCGGGTGCTGATGTCACGACCCGCGTGAGACCCAGATGTTCGAGGGTTTCCTAGTACACTTTTTGATTATAATGTACAACATTATACTGCAGTGCACTACATGGTAGTACCTTGTTCTTTTGTACTACACTTGTAGTACACTTGTACTACGCTTATAGTACTGTAGGATTGTGACACTTGGTAAGATGTTAGCCATGGATGTAAGGGAGCTCTCCCTATATAAAGGGGCCTCCCCCTCACTTGTAAATCATTCAATCATTCAAGCAATAGCAAGCTCTTTAGCTTTGTCTTATATTCTCTCTTGTGTTGGCTTATTTCTTTGAGTGTGTCTAGCTTTGAGGGTGGCTCTCTTGAGTAGCTAAGAGGAAGGCTGACTTAGGCATTCCAAGGAGGTGTTTCCGAGCCTAAGGCTGAATGGTTAGTGACTTAAGCTTGCAGCCAGTGACAAGTGGTATCAGAGCCAAGTTCATTGAGACTTTTGAGAAGAGATGGCAACCGCTTTCGATGCTAGCAACCTAGCTCATGACGGTCATGAGACCTGAGGGAGATCGCCCAAGAAGGCTAGTTCAAGGATGTGATGTCAAGCATGGATGCTCACTTGGTTAAGGTGGAGTTAGTCGTGGGGGAAATGTGGGACAAGTTCGAGGATACCGATGGTAGCATCGAGGAGCTAAACTCCATGAGGGAGGATCTCTAAGGAGCGATGCAAGGTGCCCTCAACGAAGCTGAAGATGTGCTCACGCAAAAGAACGACACCCTTGAGACCGTCGTGGTGTCTATGCAGGAAGAGATGGAAGAGCTCAAGCGGGCGCTCTCAGCCTGCAAAGCAGCCATCAGAGGTGGTATGCTTGCTACGACACCCAATCACAGGGTGGATGTGCCTAGGCTAAAGGAGTTCAAGGGCATCTGAGCTGCAAAGGATGTGGACAACTTTCTTTGGGGGATGGAGCAATATTTTCGAGTGATGAACATCATGGAGGACGTAACCAAGGTAAACACTGCCTCTATGTATCTTGTTGATGTTGCTTTATTATGGTGGCGACGTAGGTGTGTGGGTGTTTCCATTGTTATGTGGGAAGAATTCCAGAGAGAATTCCACCAGCAGTTCTATCCGGAATATGCGGAAGATGAGGCACGAGCCACACTGCGAATGCTCCCCCAACGTGGGGAAGTACGGGAGTATGTATGAGAGTTTTCGGAACTCATGCTCCAAATTTATGATCTTGGAGAGAGGGAGGCTCTCTTCTCCTTCGTGGATGGCCTCAAACCATGGGCCAAGCAAGAGTTGCAAAGAAGGGGTGTCCAAGACCTCACCCGAGCCATGTCCGTGGTGGAATCTTTGGTGGAGTTCAAGAAACAAGAGAAATTTGACTCCTCCAAGAACAAGTGCAAAGGTGGGGGAGACAAAGACAAGTATCAGAAGGGTGATCCGAGGAAACCACACATTCACAAGTGGAAGTCCGCCAAGGAAGGGGGCAAAAAGAAGGAGCTATTAGCATGCTTCTTATGTGAGGGTCCTCATCGGGTGCGGGATTGCCCGAAGAGATTAAGCCTTAAGGTGGAGAAAGGCAATGGGTGGATCAAGACAATTAATTCCAAAGAAGTTTCGACAATGGGTGTAGCACAAGGGGTGGAGCTACAACTCGGAGATTGGAAAGGTAAGGAAACTCTTGAGGTAATCCCACTTGATGATTATGACTTTGTAATTGGGTTAGATTTCCTTGATCGGATTAATGTTTTGCTAGAGCCATTTGCCAACTACGTGTACATCCTTAATTCTCGGTGCCAATGCCTCGTGCTAGTAAGATGAGACTCTGGCCAAGCTAATCGGGTTTTATCAGCAATCCAACTAGCCAAAGGGGTGAGAAAGGATAAAGTCACATACTTAGCCACCTTGAAACTTCAGGAGGTCCTAGAGTCCAAGGAAGAAACTCCTCTTGAGGTACTTGAGCTTTTAGAGTCCTTTGTTGATGTGATGCCCCCGGAGTTACCCAAAAAACTCCCACCTAAGAGAGAGGTGGATTATAAGATTGAGTTGGTATCTACTGCCCAACCACCAGCCAAGGCTCCATATTGAATGTCGCCTCCTGAGCTTGAGGAATTGAGGAGACAACTTAAGGAGTTGGTTAATGCGGGATTTATGCGACCTTCCAAGGCACCCTACGGTGCATTGATTTTGTTCCAACGGAAGCACGATGTTTCTATGAGGCTGTGCATGGATTATAGAGCTCTCAACAAGCTCACGGTGATGAACAAGTATCCCATCCCACTCATTGCGAATTTGTTTGATCAACTTGGGGATGCTAGATGGTTCACTAAGGTAGATTTGAGATCGGGGTACTACCAAGTACGGATAACCGAGGGAGATGAGCCAAAGACAGTGTGTGTCACTCACTATGGTTCTTATGAGTTTCTTGTGATGCCTTTCGAACTCACCAATGCTTTAGCAACTTTCTGAACTCTAATGAGCAAGGTACTCCAACCCTTTCTAGACTGATTTGTGGTTGTTTATCTTGACGATATTGTTTTCTATAGTCGATCTCTAGGGGAGCATGTAAGGCATTTGAGACAGGTATTCCAAGTTTTGAGAGAGAATGAGCTTTATGTGAAGAAAAAGAAGTGCTCATGCGCCCAACATGAAGTACCATTCCTTGGCCACAGAGTAGGTGGGGGAAAGATTCGGATGGATGGGGGCAAGATTCAGGCAATTGTTGATTAGGAGCCATCGACCAAGATTACTGAGTTGAGATCGTTCCTTGGGTTGGTGAACTATTATCGGCGTTTCATCAGAGGCTATTCAACTATCACCACACCCTTAACCGATATGCTCAAGAAGGGGAGAGTGTGGGAATGGAGTTCAGTATGCCAGGGGGCCTTTGAGCAGTTGAAACAAACAATCATAGAGGAGCCAGTCCTAACCCTATCGAATCACACCAAGCCCTATGAGGTCCACACGGATGCATCCAACTTTGCTATTGGAGGGCTCTTGATGCAAGATGGTCATCTGATTGTTTTTGAGAACCGAAAGCTCAATGAGACTGAGCGACGGTACACAGTTCAAGAGAAAGAGAAGACTGTCGTGGTTCATTGCTTGCGCATATGGAGGCACTATCTTTTGGGGTCTAAGTTTTGGTGAAGACTGATAATGTGACCACAAGCTACTTTCAAACTCAGAAGAAGCTCTCTCCCAAGCAAGCCCGATAGCAAGATTTTCTTGCCGAGTTTGATTTTGTCTCGGAGTACAAGCCAGGGAAAACCAAGACAGTAGCGGATGCACTAAGTTGAAAGGTAGAGTTTGCTGCCATTAGCCGACCATAGGGTTCCTTGGTGGATTGCATTAAGGAGGGATTGTCCCATGACCCGACCGCTAAGTCTTTGATAGAGTATGCCACAAAGGGGAAGACCAGGAGGTTCTGGCTAAAGGGGGACTTGCTCTATACCAAGGGGAATCAGTTATATGTGTCACTTCATGGGAAATTATGGAAGGAGGTGATGCAAGAGTGCCACAATTCTAAGTGGGCTGGTCACCCGGGTGTGCACCGCACCCTAGCACTTGTGGAGGAATGCTACTATTGGCCACACTTGAGAGGGGACATTAAGGGCTATGTGAAGACTTGTCTTGTGTGTCAACAAGACAAAGTAGAGCAAAAGTCACTTGGGGGTCTCTTGGAGCCATTGCCAATTTTGGAGCGTCCATGGGAGAGTATCTCCATGGATTTCATTATGGTGCTACCCAAGAGTGATGGATTTGGGAGCATCATGGTTGTTGTGGACCAGTTTTCAAAGTATGGAACTTTCATTCCGGCTACCAAAGAGTGTCCAGTAGGGGAGGCAGCCCGGTTGTTTCTCAAGCATGTGGTGAAGTATTAGGGTGTACCACAGTCTATTGTTAGTGATCGGGATGAACGGTTCACGGGATAGTTCTGGACAGAATTGTTCAAGTTTCTCGGATCGGATCTAAACATCTCCACTAGTGTCCACCCCCAAATCGATGGACAGACTGAGAGGGTGAATACTTTGTTGGAGACATACCTCCGACACTATGTTAGTGCCTCGCAACGAGATTGGCCAAAGTTACTAGATGTGGCTTAGTTTTCCTATAATTTACAAAGGAATGAGGCCACAACCAAAGAGCCTTTAAGTTCAAAATATGGAAAAGCTATCATTACTTGAAGCACAATGACTCGATGAACATCGGAGTGAAGGTTCACAAGCACTTGGAAAGGAGTTTCACTAAATTGCCAGAATTGCCTGTACAGATCAGTCATCTTTGTAGATTTAACTGTATTGATTTAGGAAGAAACAGGAGATGATCCATATATGCTTAGAAAGATCTGGAAGTCTATTTTCTGGAGAATTTTACGGCTCGTAAAAATGATTTTTCTTTAGAAAGTTATGGCAGTTTAAGTAGACAAAGGTCAGGTTGTGCAGGCTGTGCAGGATTTCAGCGTGATTTTGGGCTTAAATCCCACATCCCACATTGGTTGGAAAACACATTTCTATATCCCACATCCCACATCAGATTGGAAGCACATTGCACTCATGGTATTTCCCTATAAAAAGCCTACTCTACTTTAGCTTTGGGGCATCAATCAGAGCTCATCTGAAATCATCAGAGAGTGAATCCAGAGGGCTTTTAGGAGCAATCCAGAAGGCCTTTAGGATGAATCCGAAGTATAATTTTGGAGAGCAAGCTGAGGAATCACCGAAACTTTCGCTACCAAGGAGGAGATGATCGTTGAGAGGTCGGAGGCAACTCAAGGAAGCATGAGCTCCATGGCCGGCTAGTCTCCAAGCAAGGCGAATGGATGAATCCCTAGGTGTAGTTGTTCTTATTTTCCTTTATTTGATCCAGTTGTAGTTTGGTATTATTTTCATTAAATATTGTTATGTTTTATTCTTTAATTTAATTAGTAGATTTTTATTAGTCCGGTGATTGCATGCTTCTTTTCCATATATGTCTAGTCATGCTCTTTTTATGTGTATTTGTTTAGGTGTGATTGAGTCCGGTAGATATCTTTTATAGATTTGTCCATTGCTGCGGTATCGTCACTTAGATATATTGTCATCTTTTGATAATTTATAAGTTAGGTCATGTGTGCTTGAAAGTAAAGAATAATTTATATCAATTAAATTAGGGTTTATACATACGCTTTAATTGAATATTTGTCGATTGCCTGTTTGGGATGTGAAACTTGCAATCGAGATAAAAACAACTGAATCAAGTTAGAATTAGGGCAACGAACCTAGGGAGGATTTCCATAACCTTGTTGTTTCTTTATTATACTATCCATCAATTATTTACACAATTTCTATACAATCAACAAATCAGATTTTGTCACTTTAACTTTTATCGTTTGTGTTGAGATTTATACCTTCTTTTGTAATTAACTTGTTTCCCTGTGGAATCGACACCCCAAAACTGTACTATAACTACCGCGTTATGTTTTGGGCGTAATCAAATTTTGGCACCGTTGCTGGGGAAACGCGCTTAAGTGCAATGAAGATTGTCAACTTTTGACATGACGGTAGAAGAACTGTAAATAGTTTTTCTTTTTAGCAGTTTGTAAAGGTGGTAACTTCGTTCCCTCTTTTAGCTTGCTGCATTAATTTAATTTAATTTTATCTTATTCTTTCTTTTTATAGTAATTTTTTTCATTATTTTGTTACCTTGAATGCAAAGACATAGAGATGCTTGTAGGCTTATGCTAGAGTCAGAATTCAATTCATTTCTAAATCCTTTATTTGACAATCCGTCTAGTCCCGAAGAAATGAGTGAACATGAATATCAACCCCCTAGGACCCTTCAGGATTACCTCAACCCGACACGCACAGGCACATCATCATGCATCATATTTTCATCCATTACTCGGCCATTAGAGTTAAAAACAGGGATGATACATTTACTCCCTACATTTCATGGCTTGGATAATGAAAACCCATATATGTGCACATTAGAGAGTTTGAGGAAGTAGTCACGACTTTTCATAGTCAAGACGAAACCGATGACATTGTGAGGCTTAAGTTCTTTCCTTTCGCTTTGAAGGATAGAGCTAAGAGTTGGCTATACTCACTTAGACCACGATCTATTGGGTCGTGGACTGAGATGACTCGGATTTTTTTTAATAAATACTTTCCCCAACATAAGACCAATGCTTTAAAAAGGAAAATCTCCACCTTTGCACAAAAGGACAGCGAAACTTTGTATCAGTCTTGGGAGAGATTTAAAGAGTTACTGAGTATGTGCCATCACCATGGGTATGAGAGTTGGCGCTTAGTGAGCTATTTTTATGGGGAATTTACATATAGAGAGCGCCAATTTGTAGAGATGATGTGTAATGGTGAGTTTTTAGAGAAAAATCCTGATGAGGCCATAGAGTACCTCAATGAGCTTGCTGAAAAATCTCACACTTGGACTGGACCTAGTGCTACTGAAAGCACAAATAGGTCACGACCTATAGGGCACCCAAATGGTGGTGGAATTCACCATCTTAGGGAAGAGGATAACCTTAGAGCCAAGGTCGAGATGCTCACTAGGGAGCTCGATGAGTTAAAGACTAAAAGCTTAAAGCCAACACACATAGCTAATAATGCAAAATCTTTTGAACCATGTTTTGTGTGTGGTGGGGTAGATCATCTCGCCCAAGAGTGTCCCACATTTGTTGAGATGATAGGGATGTATAAGGAACAATGTAATGCCTTAGGCATGTACAAGAAGCCTTTGACACCCTTCTCTGATACTTATAATCCGGGATGGCGAAATCACCCCAATTTCAGTTGGAAGTCTAAAAACCAATAGCTTGCACAAACCCCTGCACCATATCATGCACCTGTGTCTTCTAGGAGTTCTTTAGAAGACACTTTACATGCTTTTATTGAGGCACAGGGTAAGACTAATAAAAGACTTGAATTGTTAATTGTGCAGGTTGTTGAAGAACATAAAGAGATAAAGAGCCAAGTGTCCAAGTTGATGAGCTACTTGAGTGTGACTGAGCGAGGTAAGTTCCCTTCTCAAGCTCAGTCCACACCCCATGGTTAGCACCTAGCATAAAAGAATTTGAAGGAGGTGAATGCCATTGAGACACTGAGGGGTAAATCATTACACATCCCAACAATGGAAAAATCAGAGGATGTGGATGAAAGCCATCAAGCACAACCATACATGATTGACTTATTCATGGAAAAGGTCCAGCACCTTAATCCATTTGAGTCCACCCTCATCCATGGCTTCACCAAAGCATACATCGAGCCAGAATTTACGGGTGTTACTGATGACATCCTTGAGGCCCCCCAAAAGCATAGAAGCACAGAATTTGGCAATGAAGCAGTGGCGGATGCATTCAACCTATGTTTTTCAAGGAGGGAATAAGAGTGTCTGGCTGAAGACTTAAAACTTAGAGCTCATGGGAGGCAGCCCACAATGTATCCTTTTATTTTTATCGTTTTTCATATTTCTTTTTTCTCTTGTTTATTATTATTATCTTGCTGTTTTCCAGTTTTACTTTCGCATTTCTTTTTCAGGGACAAAAATACGAAGCAGTTCAAATGGTGGAGCACAATTTTCAGCTTTTGTGCACCTTTGGCTACAAGGGGAGTTTCTTTTACTCTTTCTTTTACATTGAGGTCAATGCAATTTTTAAGTTGGAGGTGGAAGAAACGCATCTCTTTGTTTCCATTTTCTTTATTTTCATACATTTTTCTTTTTCCATTGAACTGCTTGGTGTCATTTTCCCTCTCTTTTGTTTTAAGCATGCTTTGTGGTTGCCTTGGAGTTAAGTCACATGTCAATGATATAAACTTAATTGAGATAGCAGATAGCATTTAGAAGGAGTTAAATTTTGTTTCGGTTTGAAATTAATTTAAATATCAATCTTCATTTGGTTTGAGACTCTAGTTTGTGGTAAGATTGTATGATTAGTCTATAACATCTAGAAAAATTTTATGTGTGATTATTTTGTGAATATTTTTGCGGTCTCAACAAGCTCTAGAACTTACTTGATAATTACTTGAGGCGAATTCCTAGAATGCACACTACTTGGGATATGATATAGGCCATTTTTGAACCGTTTGAACCTTTCAAACCTACCATTGCTATATTTATCACTAGTCACCTATTTGAGCCTTTTTCTTGAAAAAGAATTTGAGTCTTGTTTCTTTCAATAGCCAATTTACTCACCTTTATGAGCCTAAAATATTTTATCCTTACCTTCCTTTTAAAAGAACTTAGTTATACACATTTGTTGAAGAAGCACTTAAAAGGAGTAAGGGTGGAAATATGAAACAAATATCACTAGCACAACCCAAGTACATTAAAGGAGATAAGTTGGGGGTTATGGAAAAGAAAATAAAAAAATGAATGATGAAAAAGAAGTTGAATGGTTATGTGCCAAAATAAATAAATAATTAATTAATTATGGTAAAGAAAGAAGAAGGAAAGAAAAAAATATGGTGATTTGTTGAAAGAAATGCTCGAAAAATGGTTGAAAGAGTTGGGTGTTGAAGTAAGGTTATCCAGTGCTTAAAGAGTTGTGTTTAAAACTACGAGATTAAGTTCTTCTACTTGTTGAATCCTTCCCATTCTTTCTTAACCTTTACCTTAGCCTAACGTTACAAGCTTATTAAAGACCTTTTGATCCAATGTAGTGTGATTTTTCTAATAGTGGAGAGTGATTTGAAAAATGAGCATATGGAGCTTGTTTTTGTGATTGATGTCACGCAATTTATTATGTTTTTAGAGGCCAAGACTTGTATTCATGAATCTTATGCATAAAATCATCCGGATGTTCGGATTAATGGATTGTGGTAAGATGGATGTTAAGAGTTAGTAACGATTTTAAGATTGATGTTTGGATTACTTTTGGACTTGGGTGAAATTTAATGGTTCTATGTGTTGTCTGTTAAGTGCAATTTTTGAGACAAAAAAAATTAATTACTCTTGGTTAACACTAATATTGCTTTTCATTTACTTTGATTCCCATCGTAGAATTCATCTCTTGTTTTCACTTGAATTGCTAGGGACTAGCAATAAGCTAGTTGGGGGTTGTGATGAGAGTCATAAAATGCATATGAACTGTACTTAATTGTTAGCATGTTAGGGTTGATCTAGGTTTGAATTGCAGTTTTATACCTTAAAAACTCTAAAGTGTCATTCTTGGATCATTGATCAATTTCGATGCATTTTCAGGAACTTTAAATTCAAAAGATGGAAAAGCTATCATTGCTTGAAGCACAATGACTCGATGAACATCGGAGTGAAGGTTCACAAGCACTTGGAAAGGAGTTTCACTAAATTGCCAGAATTGTCTGTACAGATCAGTCATCTTTGCAGATTTAACTGTATTGATTTAGGGAGAACCAGGAGATGCATCATATATACTTAGAAAGACCCGGAAGTCTATTTTCTGGAAAATTTTACGGCTCGTAAAAATAATTTTTCTAGAGAAAGTTATGGCAGTTTAAGTAGACAAAGGTCAGCCTGTGCGGGCTGTGCGGGATTTCAGCGTGATTTTGGGCTTAAATCCCACATCCCACATTGGTTGGAAAACACATTTCTATATCCCATATCCCACATCGAATTGGAAACACACTGCACTCGTGGTATTTCTCTATAAAAATCCTACTCTACTTTAGCTTTGGGGCATCAATCGGAGCTCATCTGAAATCATCAGAGAGTGAATTCAGAGGGCCTTTAGGAGCAATCCAGAGGGCCTTTAGGACGAATCCGAAATATAATTTTGGAGGACAAGCTGAGGAATCGCCGAAGCTTTCGCTACCAAGGAGGAGATGATCGTTGAGAGGCCGGAGGCAACTCAAGGAAGCATGAGCTCCATGGCCGGCTAGTCTCCAAGCAAGGCGAAGGGATGAATCCCTAGGTGTAGTTGTTCTTATTTTCCTTTATTTGATTCAGTTGTAGTTTGGTATTATTTTCATTAAATATTGTTATGTTTTATTCTTTAATTTAATTAGTAGATTTTTATTAGTCTGGTGACTGCATGTTTCTTTTCCATATAAGTCTAGTCATGCTCTTCTTATATGTATTTGTTTGGGTGTGATTGAGTCCGGTAGATCTCTTTTATAGATTTGTCCATTGCTGTGGTATTGTCATTTAGATATATCATCGTCTTTTGATAATTTATAAGTTAGGTCATGTGTACTTGAAAGTAAAGAATAATTCATATCAATTACATTAGGGTTTATACATGCGCTTTAACTGAATATTTGTCGATTGCCTGTTTGGGATGTAAAACTTGCAATCGAGATAAAAACAACTGAATCAAGTTAGAATTAAGGCAACGAACCTAGGGAGGATTTCCAAAACCTTGTTGTTTCTTTATTATACTATCCATCAATTATTTACACAATTTATATACAATCAACAAATTAGATTTTGTCACTTTAACTTTTATCGTTTGTTTTGTGATTTATACCTTCTTTTGTAATTAACTTGTTTCCCTGTGGAATCGACACCCCAAAACTGTACTATAACTACCGCGTTATGTTTTGGGTGCACTCAAGCCCCTATAGGAGTTAGGGTCTCTTATGACCTAGATATTGAGAGTATACTGGCTGACCGAGTTTTGAGACGGAAGAACTACAAGCTGAGGCATTAGTACTTGAAACAATGGAAGGGACAACCCGAGAGTGAGACTAGTTAGGAACCAGCCGAGATCTTGTGGCAATTTCAAACGAAGATCGACCAGTTTCAGGCCGAGAGTGCGATGAGGACATCACCAGATTGAGTGGGGGAGAATGTCATAACCCACGTGAGACCTGCGTGTTCGAGGGTTTCCTAGTACACTTTTTTATTATAATGTACAACATTATATTGCACATGCACTACATGGTAGTACCTTGTACTTTCGTACTACACTTGTAGTACACTTGTAGTGCACTTATAGTATTGTAGGATTGTGACACTTAGCAAGATGTCAGCCATGGATGTAAGGGAGCTCTCCCTATATAAAGGGGCCTCCCCCTCACTTGTAAATCATTCAATCATTCAAGCAATAGCAAGCTCTCTAGCTTTGTCTTATATTCTCTCTTGTGTTGGCTTATTTTCTTTGAGTGGGTCTAGCTTCAAGGGTGGTTCTCTTGAGTAGCCAAGAGGAAGGCTGACTTAGGCATTCCAAGGAGGTGTTTCCGAGGCTAAGGCCGAACGATTAGCAACTTGAGCTTGCAGCTTGTGACACTGACACCATGCCTAGAACAGTGCCACTCCCTATGAGCAAAGGCCTAACATATAGTGACCCTTTCCTTGGAGGAGGTGCCTATAGTTTTTCCAAGATTGAAACCCAAATGTTTTTTTAGACATTCATAAAACATAGAAGAAGCTAACGAGGATGATTACAGTGAATACCCAGTTCTTATTGGCGAGGAAAGTTTGCTTCACACTTTAACTGAATTGCTCAATAGATGGTGAAGGCATGCACATTCTCTCCACGCCCATCTTCTTCATTTGCAAGGTGTTCTGTTCGGGCCTGAAGAGCATAATTCCTCCGTCTTCAGTCCTGTACGCCTTCAGCCCTTCTAACAATCCCTATATATGCATCCGTTGTCTATAGTAATGATTGAATCTGATATGTTTAACTTTAACGATTGAATCGAACATGTTTAACTTATTTTTGATTCATTCAAAGGGTGTATTTAGTAGGAAAAAGAAGGTAAGGGGAAAGAGGAATGGACTTTTCTCTTGTTTAGTATGAGAGAAAAGTGAGAAAAGAAAACTAAAAAGATTGATGTTTTCCCCTTTGCATGTACAAATCATAATCTTTCAAAAATTAAAAGGATTGGCGAGTGTAAAATGGAAGAGGAAAGAAATGATGTTATCAATTTACCCATTAATCTCTATCTTATCTCTCACTTTAATATCCAAAGGATATAATGATAAAAGTAATACCAATTGTTTTCTTTAGAGCATTTCATTACATACATGTAATATATTGGTGTTAAAACAAATCCAAGTTCATCCCAGTTGACATTAGCATAATTTCATTCACTACCACTGTTTTCTCGAACCAAATTGAAAGAAAATGTAAAATACAATCTGTTTTTAATCACCTTGACAAGATGCCCAGGTGGTGATCTTCCAAACACCCAAGTCTTGAATGACTTGTAGAAAGAATTTCAGCAATCGAACACAAGAACAGAAAATCAAAGAAAGAAAGAAGACAAGTAATTTGTTGTCGAGGTTCGGCAATGAGCCTACGTCCCCGTGAGTTCCTCCGAATTCTCCGAACTATCCCAATGGTTCTTACAAAGTTACAGCAATCCCCTTCAAGAATCCAAGTTCTTGAAGAAACAAGAAGAGAAGGAAGAAGATGAGAACTCAACAATGTTCTCTAATCTAATCTAGACTCTCTCTATCTTATTACAACCAACCTCACTACAAGAGTCCCTCTTGTGTTTATGTCTCTCTACACAATTCTCTCTTAGTGTTTACAATGATCTCACAATGTCACAAAACTCTCTTGTATGTGTGTTTTTGTATCTTGTATTATCTTCTGAAATGAGGCCTTGAGAACCCCTTTTATAGCCTCTTAATTCTTGGACATTCTTGTGAGTCATTATCCTCCCTTTGATCATGTTCTTCCTTTAATCTCAGCCCTACATCACTCTCCAAGTGATGCTGTGCGTTTTGGTGTGGTGCACACATGATTGGAGAGGTCTTATGCATGCTGGATCATGTGTGCACACATGTGTTGTGTACTGCAGCACTAGTGCTTTGTGCTGTGGCACTGGGGCAGGGATGGAAGCATGGCTTGCTGTGTGCTGCGGCGCTGGTGCTGTGTGCTGTGGCGTGACTTGATGCTGTGCGCACACCTCCTGCTTGTGTGCTGAAACTTGCACAGCAGTGTGTCTGACCTTCCCATGCTCAAAACTTAAGCACACACTTGTGTGCAACATTTTAACTTGCTGAACTTTGATATTCCACAACTGGTTTGGACTTTAACCAACTTTAGACCATGTTTGGACATGTTTGAAACTTAGACAAATAACAATAATCTCTACCTTTGTCTAAGTGTTCAAAAAACCTGAACCATTGTGCAGAAAGCTTCGGGATCCAAACTCATATTGAGTTACCAATTAACCAACTCCAATCCTAAGTAATTCAAGGTAATGATTGAACTTACTTAGAGGTAGAACCTTGGTGCCTAAATCTGTAGGACTTTTCTCCGTGGTCTTCTTGTCAACCTGAATGCTTCCTTCCGTACCATTTTCCAAAATGTAATGATACCGAACATCCATATGCTCTGTCCCCTCATGGAACTCCGGATACCTCCACAAGTGCCCCGCACTTTGGTTATCCAAAGATACCACCACCTGCTCTTTTAGGACCTCCTACTCGTCCAACAACCCTTTGCACCCCATAGCCTCATTTATGGCTTCCGTAGCTGCTATGCATTCTGCCCTGGTTGTTATGAGTGCTACCACTGGCTGCCACTGAGCCTCCATGTACCTCAACAACCACTTCATCCCAAGCCAATGCTCTTTTCTGGGATTACTCACACATTTGCTGAAAACATCCATTGCCCAAGAAACACTTGACCTGTTTCTCTTCCTTTCCCGGATGATTCTCCTCATCCCAAGGATCTTTTGTGCAAGGCTGAGATCCTTCCTCTCGAACTCCTCACTAAGTTGAGATGTAAATCTTTCCATCCTCTTCCTGCTGTTCCAAACTAACAGCCCATCAATGACATAGGTGAGGATACTCACCATCTTCTCCACCTTGTATCCAGGTGAGAAAGTTTCTGTGAAACCTATGTCTTCTCTTCTTGTGAACTCATTCGCCACCAGCCTAGCCATATTCCAGACTTCATCTCTTGGAGGGCACCCTTCTTTGATCTTGTAAGTGCACTTACATTCCACAACTTTCTGATTTCCTGGAATTTTCACCAATTCCCAGAAGTTGTTCTTCCTCAAAGAATCCATTTCTTCCTCCATAACTAGCTGCCACTTTGACGAATCCTTACACTCCATGGCATCCGTGTAAGTTTCTGGTTCATCCATCCCTCCTTCTTTCCAAGGAGCTGCTGCATCCGCAGCATTTGCAAACCCATATCTCAAGGGTGGTCTAACCACTCTTCTTTCCTGGTCTCTTATGAGCTGGTAGTTGTTTACTGCATCAACCACTTCTTGTTCAGCCTCTTCTTGAGTTTCTTGAGCTTCTTGGCCTTCTTCCAAGGGCTCTACCTGATCCGAACCCTCTTGCCTTCCTTGCTCTACCTGAACTAAATCTTTCTTTATGCTATGCTCCACAAGAACCAAACTGGTTTGCTCACTAGCCCTTGCAGGGTTAGTTTTCTCCAAATAGGGAAATAACAATTCATTAAAATTAACATCCCTACTTATTATGAGTTTTAATCCTTCTTTTTCTAAGGACCAAAACCTATATCCCTTAGCCCCTTCCCCATATCCTAGAAACACACATTTTCTAGATCCTGGGCTAAGTTTTTCATCCTTTTGTTGTGCATACGCAGCACACCCAAAAGTCCTAAGGTTATCCAACTCAGGGGGTTTTCCACTCCACATCTCTATGGGAGTCTTTTGGAACACAATCCTAGAGGGTGATCTATTAATCAAATATGCAACTGTAGCTACAGCTTCTCCCCAAAAATATTTTGGTAACCCGGATCCATCTAACATGCACCTAACCTTTTCAATAAGGGTCTTATTCATCAACTCAGCAACTCCATTTTGCTGAGGAGTTTCCACAACTGTCCTATGTCTTAGAATACCATTTAACCTACATAATTGATCAAGTTCTTGGTTAAAAATTTCTAAGCCATTATCGGTTCTTATCCCCTTAACTACTCTACCCATTTGAGTCTCAACCAGCCCTTTCCACATCACTAATTTATTCAAGGCATCTAATTTATTCTTAACCAAATAAACCCATACTTTTCTTGAATAATCATCAATTAAAGACAGAAAGTAAATGTTACCTCCCTGTGTTGGTGTCCTTGCTGGTCCCCAAAGGTCCGCATGAATGTAGTCAAGAATGCCCTTAGACTTGTGCACTCCGGTGTTGAAGCTGACCCGATGTTGCTGCCCAAGAACACAGCTCTTACAGAAATCCAGTTTTTCTACTTTGTCACCACCAAGTAGACCTTCCTTGCTAAGCCCCTGCAGGCCCTTTTCGCTAATGTGTCCCAAGCGAGTGTGCCAAAGGGCTGCCTTGTCCAGCTCAGCCATCAAGCTTGCTGCTTGATCATTGGTTTCTGTTTCTCCGATCATCTCATAGAGTCTATCGTTTCTTGCTGCCTTGATCACTACCAAAGATCCCTTGGCCACCTTGATCTTTCCTCCCTCTATATTGCATGTATAGCCCATAGAATCCAGCTGCCCCAATGAGATCAAGTTCCTCTTCAAATCTAGAACATACCTCACATTTTCCAGCAGCCTTGTGACTCCATCAAACATCCTCAATTGGATGTCTCCAATCCCTCTCACTTGGCAAGAATTGTCATTCCCCAATAAGACTCTTCCCTCATTGATCCCCTTGAAATTCTTGAACCATTCTTTGTGAGGGCTCATATGATGAGTGCACCCAGTATCCAAGATCCATTTTTCGCTGCCTTCTTACCCCTTGCTCACACTTGAGCACACAACAAGAACATCATCATCTTGCTGTTCTGTTTTGGCAACCGAAGCCTCTCCATTCTTGGTATGGCTTCCTCCTCTATCTCTTGTCATCTTCTTGCAATCTTTCTTGACATGACCCTCCTTATGGCAGTAGTAGCAGCTCTTCCCTCCAAATCTCAATTTGGAATGCATTCTCCCATGGCTTTCTCTTCTACCTCTGTCCCAGTAGTAGCCATGCATACTGTTGTGCACTCTCCTATGGCTCTCTCCTCTACCTCTGTCCCGGTAGTTGCCATACATGCTGCCGTGCACTCTCCCATGGCTCTCTCCTCTACCTCTGTCTCGGTAGTAGCCATGGTTGCTGCCATACCAAGTTGCTGGCCTTCTTTTAAAGAACAGCCCTTTACCACTTGATGCACTCCTTTTCTTGGCATCAAGATTATCTTGCAACTCTTTCTTAGGATCAAATTTAAAAGCAAAGATTCGTTTCCGAAGATACCTCTTATGTGGGAGAGTCTTGGCAAGAAACAATTCATCTAGTTTCTTCCATAAAGCAGCTGGATCTTCCGAGTCTCTGTACTCCCTTGTGACATTGTCCGACATGTGCAAGAAAATGGTGCTGTAGGTCATCTTCTTCATCTCGGTCCGCTGGTCCTCCATGACACTTGCTGGAAAAGCATCATCTTCTCCAATAGCCAAGTCCACTTTCCGCTGCATTAGAACCGCCTTGATCTTCCACTTCCATAGGGTAAAGTCCCCCTTTCCATCAAACTTCTCCACACAGAAATTTGAAGCCATCTTTTGCGGACAAGATCCCAGATTTGTGCACTAATCACAACTACTTTCTTCGACCTCAAGAACACAGATCGAAGATGGATCTTTAACACCGTTCTTGAATCAACCTTCAAGAACACGACCGGATCTTGATCTTTACACCGTTCTTGAATCACCCAAGAAGTTTGATCTTTGATTCTTGGAGTCTTGGCTCTGTACCTTCTACTTCTTGTTCTGGTAACCAGCTGCTGTGCTCTGATACCACTGACCAAAGCTCTTATACCACTGTTGGAAATCACCTTGACAAGATGCCCAGGTGGTGATCTTCCAAACACCCAAGTCTTGAATGACTTGTAGAAAGAATTTCAGCAATCGAACACAAGAATAGAAAATCAAAGAAAGAAAGAAGACAAGTAATTTGTTGTCGAGGTTCGGCAATGAGCCTACATTCCCATGAGTTCCTCCGAACTCTCTGCACTATCTCAATGGTTCTTACAAAGTTACAGCAATCCCCTTCAAGAATCCAAGTTCTTGAAGAAACAAGAAGAGAAGGAAGAAGATGAGAACTCCACAATGTTCTCTAATCTAATCTAGACTCTCTCTATCTTATTACAACCAGCCTCACTACAAGAGTCCCTATTGTGTTTATGTCTCTCTACACAATTCTCTCTTAGTGTTTACAATGATCTCACAATGTCACAAAACTCTCTTGTATGTGTGTTTTTGTATCTTGCATTATCTTCTGAAATGAGGCCTTGAGAACCCCTTTTATAGCCTCTTAATTCTTGGACATTCTTGTGAGTCATTATCCTCCCTTTGATCATGTTCTTCCTTTAATCTCAGCCCTACATCACTCTCCAAGTGATGCTGTGCGTTTTGGTGTGGTGCACACATGATTGGAGAGGTCTTATGCATACTGGATCATGTGTGCACACATGTGCTGTGTGCTGCGGCACTGGGGCAGGGCTGGAAGCATGGCTTGCTGTGTGCTGCGGCGCTGGTGCTGTGTGCTGCTGCGTGACCTGATGCTGCAGCCTCCTGATGCTGTGCGCACACCTCCTGCTTGTGTGCTGAAACTTGCACAGCAGTGTGCCTGACCTTCCCATGCTCGAAACTTAAGCACACACTTGTGTGCAACCTTTTAACTTGCTGAACTTTGATATTCCACAATTGGTTTGGACTTTAACCAACTTTAGACCATGTTTGGACATGTTTGAAACTTAGACAAATAACAACACAATCAAAACACAGAATGACTAGATTGAATTATGAATGCGATTAAACTAGTATAATTTTGATCAATTACTGATTTCGAAATGGGCTTTGAAAGCAAATCAAAATGAAATTCAAGATGCAGAAGTGCGAAATGTACACTCCAATTTCACAACCCAATTTTAGCTACTCACGAATTTCAATTATCAAGCTAGAAGGGCAGTAGTATTATACCTGTTAACAGCATGTTCACAAGTTGGTTGAACAGAAGGAGCCATTGATATATTGATGCAAAAAATCAAACAAAGTTCTTAACTGCAACCAATGAATCAGTCAGTCGTGTAACTAGGCCTCCCATATTGCTTATTTTTATAAACCTTGACATGGCTCACAACATTGGAGAAAAAAAAAAAAAAAATTGTAATGGAGACATGTAAATTACTCTACTTATTGGCATGTCTCTATTACTGATTCAACCAACCGATCGATGGACTTTTACAAACATGCATAATAGAAATTTGAAGGGAAGGGAAAGATAAGGGAGGGGAAAGGAAACCCTGTTTGGAGTTGTTTTATTAAGAGGGAGGGGATTTAATTCCATATATTCTATTCCCTCCAACTCTTTACTTTTCATACCCGTGATATGATTTCCATTGTGTTTGAGAGCTAGAAGGAGAACGGAGAGAGAGGTATTTAAAAGGAGGGATGAGAAGGCATGGGAAGGAATGGTAGTGTGGTTACCACCTTTGGGATGTGATTTTTTCTTCAGGAAAATGAAGTGTCATATATAATAATTTTGTCTCACATTAAAAAGTGGCCACAAAAAATAAACGGGTTTATAAATAAATTAACTTGATAAAATTATATTTATATAAATGTGGGTACACTATAAGTTGAGTGTTCTAACACGTTATAACATAGAATTGCAATGTTTTTTGAGAGTTTGTGATTTAAAGGGTCACAATTAAAAACTCACTATTTTATGTGTCAATAAAAAAACATGTGGACAAAATTCAATTAAGCCTAAAAATAAGTTCAAGGAAAGTCTATTGGAGATGTGAAGTGTGAACTTCTGATAGTTTTTTTTTTTTTTTTTCCCCATCAAAGATAGTTGCTATAGCTAGTGAAGGATTATTCATATGAAGATATTAGCTTTAGCCTTTACCAAGTCAACAAACAAACAAGGAAAATGTGCAAACTTATCGTTTAAGGGTAAAGATTATGAAATACTCGCAATTGCATAACTCATTAATTAAACTATTGTATCATCACATATAGATTTGAATTCTTTAAATTTGGAGATATGGTTGGAACGACTTTATAAACAAAATATATGTGTACTGCAAGCTTTTCTTTACAATTTTTTATAACAGATGAGTTGATCTTGTCTAAAAATCATAAAGAGATGCATTGACTGAGTAATTAAACAATAAAAGAAGTGCATTCATTCTTTCATAGGCGAGATTATTTAGTTTGGTTTAATCAAAACACTTAAATGGGAAAAGTAATTCATTTCAATTTCAAATTCTAGATGAGGTGATGATACTTGACAAAGTAATTCATTTAATAACATGTCATCAATAAGAACCAGCGCTTAATGCATGTTGGCTCGAGGATACTACAGAATTGTGGATTTGGTTTGCCTCACGAGGACGCGAGGGACTAAAGTGGGTGAGATTGTGACATTCCAAAAAACACCATGACTGAGTGCCTGAGAAAATAGTGTAATTGTAACTCAGTTGCTGATCCATTGCCAACTTGATGAACAAATGGTAAGAATGTCAAATATACAATTTTACTGAAATGATATTATCAGTAAAATTGAATTTTCACTACAAGAAATACTACTGTACAAGATAGATTATCTCAAATTGGAGAAAGGGGGCAAAAACAAAAGAAACTATACTGCTCAATTTCCCTTCAAGTTTCCATGATCTTGTTTCCATATATATAATCAATTACAAGGTGCAGCTCTGTAATATGCAGGCACGGTTATAGGGAAGAACATCTGTCTAAATCCTTCAGCCTTGAGTATGGCAAAATGATACCTGATGCACCCTGAAAATTTAATGGGAAAACAAATGATTCGGGTGAGATTACCCTGTTTATATATAATTACAGGTTAAAAGATCAATCAATCAGAAACTATTTTGGCAATAAAGAGAGGAAGAATTGAATTCTGATTAAAATTTAGAAGATACAAGAAAAAAGCAGATAAACAATACCAAAATCAATCTAGCACCAATACGAGCACGATTAAGTGAGGGAAATGGAAGTATTAAGCGTCCAACACCATAGATTACCATGCGAAGAAATGGAGAACCAAGTTCAATGGATGTGGATCTAGACCAGAAAGCAGAGCTCTTGGTCCATTTGAAAATATTCCTCCAAGGCTCAAGTAGTCAAAACAAGCGTCACGCATTTCCATACTTGCTAGATCAGTTGATGAACTGAAGACCTTGTATAGGGCACCAGCCAATGTGTTTCTCGTAGATGCCACAGGCTGCAAGAGAAATCATACAATATGAGCTACAAATTTAATGTAACTTTTTGCAGAAGTAAGCCCCAAATTTAGATGCCTATTGAACTAAATCTTTTACTTCTACAAAATGAATTGTGCAGAGGCCTGAGAAGATCCCCAATATCAGATAGAGTAGGATGGGGATCAGTAGGCATGCATCTATTATGCATTGTCCTTATGTCTCCTTTATCAATTGTAGATATGAAAGCATTGTACAGCTCCGACGGAATCTGCAAACATGAATTTTGTTTTCAGAGATCTGTCTCTTACCTTACGAATAGTGTAGAAGGATTCAAGATGTTTGCAAAGGGCAGAGGCATCATTAAGATTGTGTAAAGGCCTGAGAAGATCCCTTAGTACAACAATATCAGATAGAGCCACAGTCGTCCCACCTCCTGTTAGAGGGTGTCGCATGTTGAATGTGTCACCCAGTAGAAGTGCACCTGGAGTAGGATGGGGATCTGCAGGCATACTTCTATTTGGCATCGTTCTTATGTTTCCTTTATCAATTGCAGATATAAAAGCAGTAGGCAGCTCATGAGGAATCTGAAAAATCATAGGTCCCTCAATTGGTCAGAAGTACTGGAAAGTAAGCACACACAAATTGGGATTATGAAGTGACTTATATATGGACAAGTATTTTTAATCAAGTTCATTCATTATTAAAATTACCAACCATAGTTAAAAAAATAATGAATAGAAATTCTTTTGATAGAAGGAGATAGAAATCAAAATCATTTTAATGGCAGTAAACAAAAAGAACTTGAGTCAGGCATCATTGTATATGTACTTAAATGTATAGAAATCATTTCAAGTAATTCTGTACAAACCTGGGGAGCCACCATGGTTTTCAAGTAGTTGGCCATTTCACCATTAGAAACGGAAGGCACCCTTTTGCCAGGTACATCGACCAAACAGCGAATCTCTGTGCTACTGAGACGATAAAACAAGATGGGTGAAGGGTCTGCCAGTATGACATGCCCATGATTGCATATGGAAGCTCACAGTTCTCCAGGATCAAACCAACAAAGCAAGAGGGGATATCGACTTGCAATTTTTTTAGAAAACTGCTATTAATCTTGTTGGTGATTTGCATCAGGTGCTGCTGCACCACTCTGCCCATGTGTGCAGCTGTACCACTACTCCTTGTTAGATGCTACACCACTACTCTATGTTTTCTGAATTGCTACCATGTTCTCTGCCCATACTACCTCATGTGTGCAGCTGTACAACTACTTGTTAGATGCTGCACCACTACTCTATGTTTTCTGCATTACTACCATGTTTGTGCTGTACCATGTTTGTGCTGTACCATGTGCATTTGTTTTTTGTTTATTTTTCTGCAGCTTTACTTTACAGCTTGTTATATAATGTAAGCTTATGCATTATGATAAATGAATTCAGCAAGTTAGAATTCCAGATTACATTTTTTTGTGTATCTTCCTCCATTCTCTCCTTGTCCTAAGAAAAAATTCTTGTTCTTTCATTCCTTAAAACTAACAATTGGTATCAGAGCTATATTCTTGAGGGATCTGTGAGTTCATTTGAGTGTTCTAATGGAAGGAGAATCCAGTTTTTCATCAATGACTCCACCAGTTTTTGATGGAGACAACTATCAAATTTGGGCTGTGAGAATGGAGACCTATCTAGATGCAATGGATCTTTGGGAAGCTGTAGAAGAGGACTACGAAGTTCCTCTTCTGCCAAACAACCCCACAATGGCCCAGATCAAGAATCACAAGGACAGAAAAACAAGGAAGTCAAAAGCAAAAGCCTGTTTGTTTGCTGGCGTCTCTTCGACTATCTTCACCCGAGTCATGTCACTCAAATCAGTAAAAGCAATTTGGGATTATCTCAAAAAAGAGTATGAAGGAAATGAGAGGATCAGAGGAATGCAAGTGCTGAATTTGATCAGAGATTTTGAACTGCAGAAAATGAAGGAATCAGAAACCATTAAAGAGTATTCTGACAAACTTCTAAGCATTGCCAATAAGGTAAAACTGCTTGGTTCTGATCTACCTAACTCGAGGATTGTCCAAAAAATCCTAGTAACGGTGCCTGAAAAATTTGAGGCAACCATTACAACCTTGGAGAACACCAAGGATCTGTCCAAGATTACCTTGGCAGAGCTCGTAAATGCTTTACAAGCACAAGAGCAAAGAAGGGTCATGAGGCAAGAAGGAGTCGTTGAAGGAGCGCTTCTAGTCAAGCATCAAGAAGGCTGGAAAATGAGGAAGAAGAACAAAAAGATTTTTGTTGCAAGTGGCGATGCTACAGCAAACACCAACAAGAACAAGACTGGAGGTACGAAGGGAAATCATCCTCCATGCCAACATTGTGGCAGAAAGGGTCATCCTCCTTTCAAATGCTGGAGGAGACCTGATGCAAAATGCAGCAAGTGTAACCAACAAGGTCATGAAGCTGTGATTTGCAAAAGCAAAAATCAGCAGCAAGAAGCAGATGCTCAAGTTGCTGATCAAGAGGAGGAGGATCAGCTCTTTGTTGCTACTTGCTTCTCAGGCAATGATTCAAGTAAGAGCTGGTTAATTGATAGTGGTTGCACTAACCATATGACACATGACAAGGAGCTGTTCAAGGAATTAAGAAGCACGGAGACTTCAAAAGTCAGAATTGGCAATGGACAACATATAGCAGTCAAGGGAAAAGGAACCATTGCAATTGCAAGTTGTTCAGGTACAAAACTTATCTCTAATGTTCTCTATGTTCCAGAAATTGACCAAAATCTGTTAAGTGTTGGTCAGTTGATAGAGAAAGGCTTCAAAGTACATTTTGAAGACAATTACTGCCTGATAAAAGATGCATCTGGTCAAGAGATGTTCAACATCAAGATGAGAGGAAAGAGCTTCACACTTAACCCACTTAAGGAGGAGTCGGACAGTGACCAAGAAAGGGCCAGAAACATGGAAGAAGCAGAGATCCTAGAGCTATACGAACTCAGTTACTCAGATCTCATGCTCTTATCATCTTCAGGTGGATCATCATATTCACCAGAAGATGAAGAAAGGCTGGAGAAGGCAACAGATGTGCATGGTGCATTTGCAGAGGAGAAAGAATCTGGTGATGTTCCAGTGGGGGTCTCAGATCATGTTTCTCCTGTAAAACCTGCAATGCTCCAAAAGATTGAAAATTTGGATCAAGTGAAGCCATCTCCACTGCCTGACAGCTGGAAACTGAAGAAGATTTTCTCTACTGGTATTGTGCTTGGAGGTTACTTGGTGCTAATGACTGTTTTATTCTTTTGGGCAATGATAGACACCAACTTCTTCACAGACAAATTTGGTGTTAAAGCACTAAGGAATCATAATGAGCAAATGATGGCAGCTTTATATCTGCAAGTCAGTATTGTGAGCCAGGCCCTTATTTTTGTTACAAGGTCTCGCAGCTGGTCCTTCATTGAGCATCCAGGTCTGTTAGTTGGTGCTTTCATAAGAGCACAGCTGGTAGGCACTTTAATAGCAGTTTATGCAAAATGGGGTTTTGCTCGTATAAAGGGCTGTGGCTGGGGATGGGCCAGAGTAATCTGGTTTTATAGTGTGGTAACATATATCCCACTTTACTTGCTCAAATTTGCAAACTACTATATGCTGAGTGGGAAGGCGTGGGATAATCTCCTAGAGAGCAGGACCGTGTTTACCTCTAAGAAAGACTATGGCAAAAATGAGAGAGAAGCACAATGGGCTGCTGCACAAAGAACCCTACATGGTCTTCAACCACCTGAAACCAGCAATTTTTTTTTAATGATAAGAATAGCTACAGGGAACTTTCAGAGATTGCAGAACAAGCAAAGAGACAAGTTGAGGTGGCAAGGCTGAGAGAGCTTCTTAGGCAGAGACATGGAGTTTGCAGCTCCTAATGCAAGGAGGAGTGTTGGTGATTTGCATCAGGTGCTGCTGCACCACTCTGCCCATGTGTGCAGCTGTACCACTACTCCTTGTTAGATGCTACACCACTACTCTATGTTTTCTGAATTGCTACCATGTTCTCTGCCCATACTACCTCATGTGTGCAGCTGTACAACTACTTGTTAGATGCTGCACCACTACTCTATGTTTTCTGCATTACTACCATGTTTGTGCTGTACCATGTGCATTTGTTTTTTGTTTATTTTTCTGCAGCTTTACTTTACAGCTTGTTATATAATGTAAGCTTATGCATTATGATAAATGAATTCAGCAAGTTAGAATTCCAGATTACATTTTTTTGTGTATCTTCCTCCATTCTCTCTTTGTCCTAAGAAAAAATTCTTGTTCTTTCATTCCTTAAAACTAACAAATCTCGTGCAGAAACTATGAATTCTATGGTTTACGACTCATGCATCTGGATAGATTCTGTTTTTAAGTATGATCACCTTAGGATTACAGAGAGAACGTCCCAAATTTGAAAAACAACCATCACATACTATTGTGAGGGGAGCATAAGCTGTCAACTCTTGTCCAGTCTTGGTTTTGTATTGCACTCCTTTTATAGTCCCCTTTTCTTTAATGAGAGATGTTACTGTCTCTTCTTCCATTCTTACACTAATGAAATTAAAATCAAGAAAGAGTATGTAAATAAGAATATATAAAACACTGGTACTTGATATGATGAAGATAACAATGAAAATCTTCTTATATAATATAATTGAGTTAGATAAACCCAATGTAATATGATGGAAGAATTGAGAATCTTCTTATATAATATAACTGTGCTAAAGTACAAAAATCTAACGATTATGGCACCAGAACAATAAATTGAAATGAACGTTTTTTAATGGATTAAAGAAAATATATACTTGGATAGGGATGTGGATTTTTCTCGCATCTATTGTGTGAAACGCCCGCTATGAAAGATTCTACCAGCCACATCTGAATGAAAATTTTGCAATGGATAAGATAGTTTGGTATATTTCTCATCCTTGTAAATAGCGTAACCGAACACTCTCTGAGCATCAATATCATTTACACAATCTGCAAATTACAGTTAATTAGTTATGTGTAATTGTGAGAAAAAACTATAAATTCACCTTAATTTTCTCAGGCTCACAGAAGGTGAACATAATTAAATTAGATGTTTTATTTACCCTCAAGACCCAAGTCAAGTAATTTTAGGTAGCCACCTGGTTGTAAAAGTTCACCAACAATTCTGTCAGGCTCTGTCAAGTCTCTTTCAATCACATGTCCTGCAATAAATTGTAGAAAAAAATGCATGGTTTTTGATTATATATACTGGAAAACAATAATGCAAACCAATATTCTTGATTTATCGTATGATATAATTGGAAATTTTAAAACTGCAAAACAGAATTTTTTAAGATATTCCACCAGAACCTTTGAATTTGTTTTTTTGTATAAAATGAAATCCCACCAACAGTAAGGAAGAGTACTTTTAGAAAGAAGAGAGGATATTGATGATCACCTTGGCAAGAGTGTAAGCAAGTGCAGAACCAGCAACACCAGCTCCAACAATGATTATATCTGCAGTGGCACAAGTTATGTCCATCTCTGATTAGCCTATTCCATTTCCAGAGCTCTTCAAAGACTCATTTCTTTGAACCTTCATTGAAGAATTAACACTACTGATCTTCTTGTTCGCTACTCTTGAACTGTACAACAAAAGAAACCCCAAAAGAGAAACTGCGTATACTATTGTTCCCAGTATATACATTGAAAGCATTTTCGAAGATCAAGTCTGTTCTCTGCTAACGAATTTCTCACTCTCTTCCTCTTGAGCTGGACTTGTTTTTACTTTTATGTGTAAGTTGATGTATTATTGAAATTAAACTTTGTGCCATTTATAGACCAACAAATAGGAGGTAGAAAATGGACTTGGCTAGAGAGCCTAACACTTTTAATTTAACCTTCTATTCAAGGGGTTGTGCTAGTGTTCAACAAAAGGAGAAAATTATTTATTAGAAGTCACAACTAATTAACTATTGTGGTGTCAAATAGTTGGTCAAGAAGTTGCATTGGAATAGTACTCCAAATAAGAGTACTGTAAATTGGTCAAGGTTCTGAAAAGACCCAATTAAATTGGTCAAGAAGTTGTTTTTACATACGGCAATTAATTAATGTAATAGAATTATTTTTTAGTAATTGATGCAAGACAGGTGGACAGAACAGAACAAATAGCCATGAACTACCTAGAACGGTTAGATCGTTCCAAATCTAAGGGCATGGTTTACATCGTTTTGCATGCCACGGGCTCGGATCGGGCCCTGGAGACCCTAGTTTGATTGGAAACGGGCCCCCATGCAAGACTTAGGAATTTTCCCTGAGCATAGTTGTTTTTTAGCTAAAAAACGACATTTAGGCCTTCAATTTTGCAGCTTTCAGTTTTTAAGAAACTTTCCATTTTCAATTTCTTTTGTATTCAAATTAGAATTGACTACTGTTAATTCTGCCTTAATCAGAACACTTAATTTTAGTATTTTCCATAGTTTTCCCCAAGTTTATGCTTTCGGGGATTTTTGCCTTTTTTAGCTTTAATCTTATAAATAAAGAGTCCACGTATGGAAAAAGGAGATTATTATTATTGAATAAAAATTAGGGTTTCTTTTCTCTTCGTGAGAGTTTATCGTATTGAAGGTTGAAGACACAGTTCTTCTTCCTAGTTCTTTCTTCCGCTTGCGTTTTACGTCAGTAATATTTTCAGATTTTCTCATGTTTACAAGTAAATAAACTTGCCCAATCTTCAAGTAGTAGCAGACAAAACAATAGGATATAACTTTGACGGTAGATGAGACTATATACGCAAAAGAGGAATATTTAGTTTAAAAAAAATAATTGTAAACCGGATTACCTCAAGATCATTCAATGAGTACAACAACTCAAACCAGAATAAAACATCATTCACCGAAAAAACACCACCTTCTCGAGATAACAGCCCATTATGAAAACTCAAACAAAAGGAAATTCTTAGGTAAAAAACAATGCTGTACAATGTAGCCAATGTAAAACTGAAAGAAAGACCAGAACATATAAGTATGAATTATCAATTAGTTTGGGTATTTTAGAAAAATAGAATTTTCAACAGTTACAACAATCAATTTTGACGGTCCATCCCATCTTGTCCTCAGTTTCTGGGACACTGACTCTGCTCCTGTTCTGTATTCAACCCTACGTTGACAAAGATCAATTAGCGCACAAAGACCCAGAAAACAAAAACAAAATGTTGCGAATTGTACCTTTTATCATGAAAGGTTATACTTCCAACAGGAGTGACAACAACTGCAGTTCCTGTGCAGAAAACTTCATCAGCACCAATCAAGGCCTCCACTGGGACAACACGTTCCTCAACCTGAACAAATTGGAGGAACACGTTACATTTTGCTGGAAAATGTCATACATTGTCAAAATTCGAATTACATGTTTCTATTCTTAATCATTGCTAGACTATCTAAGCCTTCACCATACATTATTTTTATTTGTAACTCCTCCTATTTCCCCATTTCCTCTTACTGCTAAGGATTCAACGGTTTGGCCATACTAACTCAAAATTATCAATCGAAAAGGGAGAATACAATGCGCATGATTTTGTGGTGCATCAAAATGTATAAAGCTTTCTAGAATGCAATACAAACTTCAAGCATATGATTATTCATTGACTCAATATATCAGACACATAAATCACCTGGCAGCCAAAATCACAAGCAAGGTCAATGATGCTTTTTCGTGTGATTCCAGGCAGAATAGTACCATTTGTTACTGGAGTTGAAATCACATTTCCCTGCGAAAGATAGATAATGTATTCAATAGCCAATCCACAAAAAAAAACAAATTATTTGAGTTAGAGAGGGAGAAACAAAGAGAGAGATGCAACATCAGTTCTGCCTAGTGCATAAATAGTAAATTAAGGCAACACCTTTACAATGAATATGTTACATGCAGAAACCTCCTCGATATTTTTTCCAGTCACTGCATCCAATAATAAGACATCAGAAAACCCTTTGGCCTTTGCTTGAGTTATTGATTGTATAACCTATGCAAAAAAAAAAAAAAGTAAAAAAAGGGGGAGAAAATTAACATAAGCAAATACTATAGTTAATAATATCCACTAGAATCAAAATCAATTAAGAGATATTTTTGCTGATAATTTGAGCCATAATGCAAATGTTATTAGTACAAATCTGGCTAAAGAAGGATGCCATGATTCATGTCATACTTACCGGAGAATAATTGGTGGCACTTTTCACACCACTAGTTCCGCCAGGAGTACCACGATTGAGCTTATACTCTACTATCAAGTTCAAGGAAGATTGACCCTGTGTCATATAACAAAAGCCAGTATCAGTAAAACATGAAAGATTAAGTGAATTTATGTATATATCTTTCTGTCTATGCGTATAGTTTATATCTACCAGCAAGTACTCAATAAGAATATTGCCTCCATAATCTTTTATGGTACGT
This sequence comes from Bretschneidera sinensis, assembly GCA_023935145.1. Lineage (NCBI taxonomy): Eukaryota > Viridiplantae > Streptophyta > Magnoliopsida > Brassicales > Akaniaceae > Bretschneidera > Bretschneidera sinensis. The sequence continues at coordinate 73,383,416 of CM043698.1, forward strand.
TTAGTGGACAAGATGAAGTGGCAATAGGATGAGATAGATAAGTAGTTGGGTGGAATGTCTCATCCCACCCCTCTCCCCCCAAAAGCCGGATGACTATCATATCATTTCTACCCGGATCATTGCCAAACTATCCCTATCTGTACAATAGCTAAAGCAAAAAGACAGGAGCATTGCTTTCTCTAAGATACATTTCCTCTCTACAAACAAACTCAACATCTTTAATTAACCAGCATCTTTATTTATATTATTTTTTTGACTTTGGAAAGTCAAAGATTGGAATACAATAGAAGAGATATTTCAAGCAGAATGATTCATAAATTTATCTTTTTTTTTTTGGTTTTCTTTTTTCTTTTGGGATAAAAAGCATAGCGACTCACCTTGTGGTAGTTGCCAATAGGAGAAACATACACTAAGAATGTGTATTCAGGTGCCGGCCCCAACCCTAAAACAGGGCCACTCCCTATGAGCAAAGGCCTAACATACAGTGACCCTTTCCCTGGAGAAGGCACTTATTTGCAAGATTCAAAACACAAATATTTTTAGACAATTCATTAATGTGCATAAAACATAGCAGAAGCTAAAATGATTCAATGCAGTGAGGCTTTGAATACCCAGTTCTTGTTGGCAAGGACAGTTTGCTTCACAGCTTCAATGAACTGCTCAACAGATGGTGAAGGCATACACATTCTCTCCGCGCCTGTCTTCATTCGCAGGGCGTTCTGTTCAGGCCTGAAGAGCAAAATTCGTCCGTCTTCAGTCCTGTAGGCCTTCAACCCTTCAAACAATCCCTATATATAAAATACAAAATCATGAATTGTCTGTATTTGTTATTTGTCATTTTTGATTCATACTAACAGTAACTAACCAAAATAAATCAATTTGTAGCTTAATTACCTGACCATAATTTAAAATTCCAGAAGAAGGGCTCAGCTCAATGTTCCCATATGGAGTAATTTTACCTTGTGGAAAGCTATCTTCTTTCAAGCATTTCATCACATACATGTAATCTGTTGGAGTTAATGTAAATCCAAGCTCATCCCAGTTGACATTGGCATATTTTGCTTCGCTTCGACTGCTTTCTTGAATTAAATAGAAAGAAAATTAAGGTAAAATACAAAAAATCAAAAAAAGGGAATCAAGTAGCAAAGCAAAAACAAATAAGAAGCAGAAGCAGAGGCAGAAGCAAAATATAGAAACTGTTATAATGTTAGTGATTAAAAGTGTGTTAATCTTGCTATAGAAATTAAGTAAAAATCCAAATGAATGTCAAGATGCAAAAGTGAGAAAATATACTTCCAGTTTGATAAACAAATTTTAGCTACTCATCAATATCAAGCTAGAACGGAGAGTATTATTATTAATTACCTGTTAATAGCAGGTTCACAAGTTGATGGAGCCATAGATGGATGCGAAAAATCAAACAAGGGTTTGATTGTAGCTGTAACCAATGAATTTATTAGTCAGTCAAAAACTAGTCCTTCCATTTGGACTTATTTCTTAATTTTTTTTGAAAGGATAATAAAACAACTTAAAATTAAAATAAGGCAAAAATGGATGTTTGGAACTGATTAAAACATTCTTAAATTACTAAATTTAAAGTGATTCAAAGCAAAAACTGTTTAAATTTTCTAATTTAAATATGCTTTAATCAGTTCTCAAATATCGTTAGGAGAAATTTGTTGAAAATATTCACCTGTGAGTGAGACAATGTAAAAGACTAATTCTATATGAAAAAGAAATTAAATAAGTGAACGCACCATTGATATTCACCTGCTGCCATATTGAAGGCATGTTTTACAAGTGCAATTTGAGTTGCCTTGCATGTTATACAGCAAGGCAACAACGTGGAAATTTTTTGGGCAGCTGATTCTACAAACTGAAGCTGTCGAAATTTTGCAGCAAATATATATATATATATATATATATAATGCGTAAACATAAATAGATACGTATTAAATTTCGTTTAAATTTTCTTTAATTACTCTATTTCCTTAAACATTTGGGGACCCAAAAAAAATATGAAATAGAAAAATTTTGAAAGAGTTTATTGCGGAATTTTATAGAGAGTCACGAATAGCTATCAGAAAAGCAGAAGGTAATAATGTAATGTTTATTTTTGAATTTTTAGCATTCATGAAATTTTTCCTAATTTAAAGTGGGAATTTTCAAAGGGTGTGGTTTATGAAGAAATGAAGAAATAACTAGAAATTTAATACAAATATTATGTCAGGTGTTGACGATCAGCAACCGGGAAAAATTGCTGAGAGGAACAGGAAAGGCAAGGAGGTGATCCACGGGTAGCTTTAAGTGCTACGTGGTGAGTGAGATTTACTTTGGGTAGTCTAAATAAAAATCAAATATATAGCAATAATATTAAAATAAATTATTAGCTTATGCTTTGGTGGTAGATAAAATTAAATTGATATATATGATATGAATATTGGACACATAAAAAATTATTATGTGAAAAAAATATTATTGGTATAATGAGTTAATTTGATAGTGATGGTGATATATAAATTCTTGACGCGTTTTGGTTAATAAATTGATGTGATATATGAGGAGAAGAAAACTGTGAAATTTATCAAGTAAAAGACCGAGGACCCAGCAGCCGGCTAGACTTGGGAGGAAGACCATGCTGACATGGGACCCATAAAGTACCAACACATCCTTGAGGAGATGTCCTCCTTCTGGTGTGAGCTATTTGATATTCGACGGGAGGATCGGGAGGCTACATTACTAGTTCATCAGCGCATCGACGGTTTAGAGGCACACTTTGCGAGGCAGAAAGTGATGCTCCAGGCCATTCTCGATCGACTACCTCCCGCCTCGGGTGCCTCATCTTCAACACCACATGGAGACCAGCAGTGAGAGAGAGGTGCACGTCTGGCTGAAGACGTAAAACTTAGCACTAATGGGAGGCACCCCACAACATATCCTTTTAATTTTATTGTTTGTCATATTTCTTTAACTGTTTATTTTTAGCATTTTGTTGTTTTCCAGTATTACTTTAGTATTTTATTTTTCATGGTCGATATGTGTATCAGTTCAAGTTTGGGGGTGGGCTATGAGCCAACCCAGCTAGTTTTCCATCTCCCAGGTCAACTCTTTCCATGATTTTCACACATTGGGGACAATGTGTAAATTAAGTTTTGGGGTATGGGAGACACATTCACACAAATTTCCACACACTATTGTCCCAGCTTTTACATTTGGCCTAGTTTTTTTTTATTGTCTAAAAGATAAATGCATGTTCATGTTGTTTTGAATTTTGGTTGATCTTAACAAATACTGTGATATTATTTCATTAGTAAGCTTAAAATCTTGAACAGGTGATGTGATAAATAAAGTTTTAAAGCTTAATACTTACTTTAGACATTTAAGGTTTCACATTTTTGTTCTAATTTGACACGAGCACATTAGCACATAATTGTGTGGGTATGACATGTGATTTTAATATGTATGTTTCCATGGCTTAACTGTAACCGTATGACTTGTTAGATGAACACTTTGGCATAGAAAAGTAAAAAAAATAAAATAAAATTGCACAAAAAGAGAAAAAAAAATGCTCATGATGATCATTAATAAACTTTCCACTGAGTAACTGGACCTTTTGCCTCAATAAGCAGTGAGTGTTCACGTCAAAAGGTGGGAATTTTGCTCATAATGATCATTAATAAAGTTTTCACTAAGTAACTGGACCTCTTGCCTCAGTAAGCAGTGAGTGTTCATGTCAAAAGGTGGGAATTTTGCTTGGTAGCATTAAGACAGTTTAGTTTCGTAGCCTTGTTGGCTCGAGTTAGTAAGTCCTTACAGGTGTCTTTACACCTAATGCCTTAAAACCATCTGGTTTGGGAGTCATTGACTCAACACTCGCTACATGGGTCAATTAAAAAGCTTAAAGGAACTAAACATAGCAAAGTCTCATAATAAAAGAAAGAAGGAAATAAAACTATGCCATTATTGTTCATTCTGATAGGAAATTCGGTGAATCTTAAGACATGGAGACATTACACATTAAAGTTATTTGGAAGCTTCATGTTTTATGTGTTAGATCACTTACACTGAGTCAGACTTGTGATGCCTTAGCCTACCTCTCGTAAGTAATTGAATTTTAGAAACTTCTATTTATTGCAAAAAATGGGTTTGTATGTTAAGCTTGCTCATGAATGAATATCATGGTTTTGTGTACGATCTAAACTTTTGGATACCATGAATGATGGATCTATCTTTGTGTTATTTGTTTTTCATTTAGTTTTTAAGTTTTGTATTGCTAAGGGACTAGCAATATGTAAGTTTGGAGGTCTGATAAGTGCTTAAATATTCGTATTTAAGCCCTTGAATTTACTTTTGTTAAGTTCCGAGTTGTGTTATTTCATGCTATTTTATGTCCTTTCTATGTTTTTTGTGTTTTCCTAGGTTATTGAAGAAAATGGAACATCATCTGGATTAGAGAACAAAATTGGAAGAACTGAAAGCTATTTAGTGCGATCGAGCACAAAAGTGTGCGATTGAGCGCACCAGTGCTCGTGCAGGCAAGAAGCAGGCTTGAGCGCACCTGCACTCGAGCGCACTAGTATAAGATCGAGCGCACACGTGCAGTAAAACGGCAGAACTTATTTTAGAAAGTAGGGGTAGGGTTTCATTTTACAATTTAGGGTTTCCAAAGGTCTCTAAACCTTATAAATAGGCCTGTAAACACAGAAAGAGGGAGGAGGATTCGGAGAGAGACTTGGAGACGAATTGATGACTTTTCTCCTTAGTATTTTTGGGTTTCTTCTTTCCTTTATTTTATTTTATGAAGATGTTTAGCACTGATGAGTACCCACCCGAGGGCAACCAGTTGGATGAGCAGCCGAAGTCCTTCTCCCTTTCCACCATCATAGAGGACATGTGTGCTGGGTAGTATGCCGATGGGCACAACAATATTGGGAGCCGGTCCAAGTTAATACTAAGGAGAAGAGTCGTCAATTCGTCTCCAAGTTTCTCTCTGAATCCTCCTCCCTCTTTCTGTGTTTGCAAGCCTATTTATAAGGTTTAGAGATCTCTGCAAACCATAACTTGTAAAACAAAACCCTACCCCTACTTTCTAAAATAAGTTTTGCCGTTTTACTGCATGTGTGCGCTCGATCTTATACCAGTTTCTTCTTGCATGCACGAGCGCTGGTGCGCTCAATCGCACACTTCTATGCTCGATCGCACAAAACAGCTTTCGGTTCTTTCAATTTTGTTCTCTAAACCAAATGATGTTTTATTTTCTTCAATAACCTAGGAAAACATAGAAAACACAAAAAAGACATAAAATAGCATGAAATAACACAACTAGGAACTTAACAAAGGTAAATTAAGGGGCTTAAATACGAATATTTAAGCACTTATAACACCCCCAAACTTACATATTGCTAGTCCCTTAGCAATACAAAACTTAAAAACTAAATGAAAAACAAATAACACAAAGATAAATCCATCATTCATGGTATCCAAAAGTTTAGGTCACACACAAAACCATGATATTCATTCATGAGCAAACTTAACATACAAACCCATTTTTTGCAATAAATAGAAGTTTTTAAAATTTAATTACTTCTGAGAGGCAGACTAAGTCATCACAGGTCTGACTTAGTGTAAGTGAGCTAACACATAAAAGATGAAGCTTCCAAATAACTGTAATGTGTAATGTCTCCATGTCTCAAGATTTTCCGAATTTCCTATTAGAATGAACAATAATGCATAGTTTTATTTCCTCATTTCTTTTATTATGAGACTTTGCTATGTTTAGTTCCCTTAAGCTTTTTAATTAACCCATGTTGCGAGTGTTGAGTCAATGACTCCCAAACCATATTGTTTTAGGGCATTAGGTGTAATGACACCCCTAAGGACTTACTAACTCGAGACAACAAGGCTATGAAACTAAACTGTCTTAATGCTACCAAGCAAAATTCCCACCTTTTAACATGAACACTCACTGCTTACTGAGGCAAGAGGTCCTGTTACTCAGCGGAAAGTTTATTAATTATCATTATAAGCAAAATTCTCACTTTTTTACGTGAACACTCACTGCTTACTGAGGCAAGAGGTCCAGTTACTTAGTGAAAAGTTTATTAATGATCATCATGAGCATTTTTTTTCTCTTTTTGTGCAATAATGTTTTTTAATTTTCTAATGCAAAGTGTTTATCTAACAAGTCATACAGTTACAGTTAAGCCATGAAAACAAATATATTAAAATCATAGTTATACCCTACACAATTATGTGCTAATGTGCTTGTGTCAAATTAGAACAAACATGTGAATTCGTAAATGCCTAAAGTAAGTACTAAGCTTTAAAACATTTTATATCACATCATGCATTCAGGATTTTAAGCTTACCAATGAAATCATATCGCTGTATTTGTTTAGATAAACCAAAATTCAAAACAACATGAATATGCTTTTATCTTTTAGACAATAAAAAAAACTAGGACAAATGTAAAAACTGGGACAATAGTGTGTGGAAATGTGTGTGAATATGTCTCCTATACCCCCAAACTTAATTTACACATTGTCCCCAATGTGTGAAAATCATGGAAAGAGCTGACCTGGGAGATTGAAAACTAGCTGGGCTGGTATGGCTCATAGCACACCCCCAAACTTGACCTGATACACATATCGACCCTGAAAAAGAAAATACTAAAGTAATACTGGAAAACAATAAAATACTAAAAATAAACAGTAAAAGAACTATGACAAATAATAAAATTAAAAGGATATGTTGTGGGGTGCCTCACATGAGTGCTAAGTTTTACGTCTTCGGCTAGACGTACACCTCTCTCTCACTGCTGGTCTCCATGTGGTGCTGAAGATGAGGCACCCGAGGTGGGATGTAGTCGGTCGAGAATGGCCTAGAGCATCGCTTTTTGCCTCACGAAGCGTGCCTCTAAACCGTCGATATGCTGATGAACTAGTAATATAGCCTCTCGATCCTCCCGTCAAATATGAGATAGCTCACACCAGAAGGAGGACATCTCCTCAAAGTTGTGCTCGTACTCTATGGGTCCCATGTTAGCTTAGTCCTCCTCCCAAGTCTGGCTGGCTGCTGGGTCCTCGGTCTCCATAGGGTCGTCCTGTACCTTCTTAGCAACTGGTGCTTACCCCTAGAGTCCTTTGGGCATGTGCGACTGGCTTTGGGTCCACTGACTCTTACCAAAGAAGGGGTTCTCCTTGACCAGTCGATCGATGGTGGAGCCCTTAATTCCCTTCTTCTTGAAAATGTAGCTAAGGAGGAACGGGAACGGGAGTCCCCAAGCATTAGTAGTGGTGACCTGGTGTGCATAGACATGATCCCAAAACTTATGGATCTGACTCCAGATGATCATAGGGATGGAATACCAATGACCTCTATGGAAGGCATACAATGCTTGGAGGAACTGGTCCCGCCTCTGAGTCTTGTTTCCCAAAGGGCACACATTACACTGTAAAATAGAATCCATATGCTATAGTTGTGGAGGCAACTTGGACCGGCTCCCAGCATTGTTATGCCTATCGGCATACTACCCAGGACTCATGTCCTCTGTTGGTTTTTTGTCTAAGGTTTAAACATGGTTCAAACATGGTCAAGGTTTGAACAGGTCCAAACATGGTTCAAGGATGGTTAAAATCCAAACCAAACATGGAGTATGAAAGTTCAGCAAGTTAAAAGGTTGCACACAAGTGTGTGCTTAAGTTTTGAGCGTGGGAAGGTCAAGCACACTGCTGTGCAAGTTTCAGCACACAAGCAGGAGGTGTGCGCACAACATCAGGAGGCTGCAACATCAGGTCACGCCGTAGCACACAGCACCAGCGCCGCAGCACACAGTAAGCCATGCATCCAGCCCTGCCCCAGCGCCACAGCACACAGCATCAGCGTCGCAGCACACAGCACTTGGCTGCACACATGATCCAGCATGCATAAGACCTCTCCAATCATGTGTGCACCACACCAAAATGCACAGCATCACTTGGAGAGTGATGTAGGGCTAAGATTAAAGGAAGAACATGATCAAAGGATCAAGAATGAGTCACAAAATTGTCCAAGAATTAAAAGGCTATAAAAAGGGTTTCCTAGCCTCATTTGAAGTGGTGGAAAAGGTGTGTGAGAGAACCACACAGGTTGTGACATTGTGAGATCATTGTAAACACAAGAGAGAATTGTGTGAGAGACATAAACACAAGAGGGACTCTTGTAGTGAGGCTGGTCGTAAAGAAGAGAGGTTAGTAAAGAATTGATAGAAAGCATTGTAATAGGTCTATCACTTTCTCGTTCTTTTCTTGGTTCTTCAAGAACTTGGATTCTTGAAGGGGATTGCTGTAACTTTGTAAGAACCATTGAGATAGTGCAGAGAGTTCGGAGGAACTCACGGGGATGTAGGCACATTGCCGAACCTCGACAACAAATTACTTGTCTTCTTTCTTTCTTTGATTTTCTGTTCTTGTGTTCGATTGCTGAAATTCTTTCTACAAGTCATTCAAGACTTGGGTGTTTGGAAGATCACCACCTGGGCATCTTGCTAAGGTGATTTCCAACAGTGGTATCAGAGCTTTGGACAGTGGTATCAGAGCACAGCAGCTGGTTATCAGAACAAGAAGTAGAAGGTACGGAGCCAAGACTCCAAGAATCAAAGATCAACTTCTTGGATGATTCAAGAATGGAGCTAAGATCTATATATGATCGTGTTCTTGAGGTAAATCAAGAATGGTGTTAAGATCAATATCTGATTGTGTTCTTGAGGGTGATTCAAGAACGGTGTAAAGATCAAGATCTGGTCGTGTTCTTGAAAGTGATTCAAGAACGGTTAAGATCCATCTTCGATCTGTGTTCTTGAGGTTGAAGAAAGCATTTGTGGGTACTGCATAAGACAAGGGATCATCTCCGCAAGATGGGTTCAAATTTCGGTATTAAGAAGTTTGATGGAAAGGGAGATTTTTCCCTATGGAAGCGGAAGATCAAGGAGGTTCTTGTGCAACAAAAAGTGGACTTGGCTATTGGAGAAGATGATGCTTTTCCAGCAAGTGCCACGGAGGACCAGCGGACCGAGATGAAGAAGATGGCTTACAGCACCATTTTCTTGCACATGTCGGATAATGTCACAAGGGAGTGTGGAGACTTAGAAGATCCAGCTGCATTATGGAAGAAACTAAATGAGTTGTTTCTTGCCAAGACTCTCCCGGATAAGAGGTATCTTCGGAAACGAATCTTTGTTTTTAAATTTGATCCTAAAAAAGAGTTGCAAGATAATCTTGATGCCAAGAAAAGGAGTGCATCAAGTGGTAAAGGTCGATTCTTTAAAAGAAGGCCAGCAACTCAGTATGGCAGCAACCATGGCTACTACCGGGACAAAGGTAGAGGAGAGACATGGGAGAGTGCACAGCAGCATGCATGGCTACTATCGGGACAGAGGTAAAGGAGAGAGCCATGGGAGAGTGCACAGCAGCATGCATGGCTACTACCGGGACAGAGGTAGAGGAGAAAGCCATGGGAGAATGCATTCCAAACTGAGATTTGGAGGGAAGAGCTGCTACTACTGCCATAAGGAGGGTCATGTCAAGAAAGATTGCAAGAAGATGACAAGGGATAGAGGAGGAAGCCATACCAAGAATGGAGAGGCTTCGGTTGCCAAAACAGAACAGCAAGGTGATGATGTTCTTGTTGTGTGCTCAAGTGTGAGCAAGGGGCAAGAAGGCAGCGGGAAATGGATCTTGGACACCGGGTGCACTCATCACATGTGCCCTCACCAGATTTGGTTCAAGAATTTCAAGGAAACCAATGATGAAATGGTTTTCTTGGGGAATGGAATTTCTTACCAAGTGAGAGGCATAGGAGACATCCAAGTGAGGATGTTTGATGGAATGACAAGGCTGCTGGAAAATGTGAGGTATCTCCCAGATTTGAGGAGGAATTTGATCTCATTGGGGCAGCTGGATTCCATGGGCTATACATGCAAGATAGAGGGAGGAAAGATCAAGGTGGCAAAGGGATCTTTGGTAGTGGTCAAGGCAGCAAGAAACGATGGACTCTATGAGATGATCAGAGACATGGAAATCAAGGATCAAGCAGCAAGCTTGATGGCTGAGATGGATGAGGCAGCCCTTCGGCACACTCGCTTGGGACATATGAGCGAAGAGGGCCTGCAAGTTCTCAGCAAGGATGGCCTACTTGGTGGAGACAAAGTAGAGGAACTTGATTTCTGCGAGCGTTGCGTTCTTGAGAAGCAACACCGGAGTGCACAAGGCTAAAGGCATTCTTGACTACATTCATGCGAACCTTTGGGGACCAGCTAGGACACCAACACAGGGAGATAACATTTACTTTCTGTCTTTAATTGATGATTATTCAAGAAAAGTGTGGGTTTATTTGGTGAAAAATAAATCAGATGCATTGAATAAGTTAGTGGTGTGGAAAGGGCTGGTTGAGACTCAAATGGGTAGAGTAGTTAAGGGGATAAGAACCGATAATGGCTTAGAAATTTTTAACCAAGAACTTGATCAATTCTGTAGGTTAAATGGCATTCTAAGACATAGGACGGTTGTGGAAACCCTTCAGCAAAGTGGAGTTGCTGAGTGGATGAATAAGACCCTTAGGGAAAAGGTTAGGTGCATGTTAAATAAATCCGGATTACCCAAATGTTTTTGGGGGGAAGCGGTGTCTACAGCTGCATATTTGATTAATAGATCACCCTCTAGGATTGTATACCATAAGACTCCCAAAGAGTTGTGGAGTGGAAAACCCCCTGAGTTTGACAACCTTAGGACTTTTGGGTGTGCTACGTATACACTCGAAAAGGAGGATAAGCTTAGCCCAAGATCTAAAAAATATGTGTTTCTAGGATATGGGGAAGGGGCTAAAGGGTACAGGTTGTGGTCCTTAGAAAAAAAAGGATTTAAACTCATAATAAGTAGGGATGTTGTCTTTAATGAATTATTATTTCCCTACTTGGAGAAAACTAACCCTGCAGGGGCTAGTGAGCAAACCAATTCAGAAATTGTTGAGCATAGCATCAAGGGAGATTCTGTTCAGGTAGAGCAAAGGAGGCAAGAGGGTTCAGACCAGGTAGAGCCCTTGGATGATTGCCAAGCTCAAGAAACTCAAGAAGAGGCTGAACTAGAAGAGGATGCTGCAGCAAGTCAGAAGGACTTTCAGCTCATAAGAGACCGAGAAAGAAGGCTGGTCGGACCACCTTCAAGATGTGGGTTTGTGGATGCTGCGGATGCAGTAGCTCCTTGGGCAGAAGGAGAGATGAGTGAACAAGAAACTTACACGGTGGCCATGGAGTGTAAGGATTCGTCAAAGTGGCAGCTAGCTATGGAGGAAGAAATGGATTCTTTGAGGAAGAAAAACTTCTGGGAATTGGTGAAAATTCTAGGAAATCAGAAAGTTGTGGAATGTAAGTGCACTTACAAGATCAAAGAAGGGTGCCCTCCAAGAGATGAAGTCCGGAACAAGGCTAGGCTGGTGGCGAATGGGTTCACAAGAAGAGGAGACATAGGTTTCACAGAAACTTTCTCACCTGGACACAAGGTGGAGAAGATGGTGAGTATCCTCACCTATGTCATTGATGGGCTGTTAGTTTGGAACAGCAGGAAGATGATGGAAAGGTTTACATCTCAACTCAGTGAGGAGTTCGAGAGGAAGGATCTCAGCCTTGCACAAAAGATCCTTGGGATGAGAATCATCCAAGAAAATGAGAGAAGTCGGTTGAGGGTTTCTTGGGCAATGGGTGTTCTCAGCAAAATTGTGAGTAATCCCGGAAAAGAGCATTAGCTTGGGATGAAGTGTTTGCTGAGGTACATGGAGGCTCAGTGGCAGCCAGTGGTAGCACTCATAACAACCAGGGCAGAATGCATAGCGGCTACGGAAGCCATAAAGGAGGCTATGGGGTGCAAAGGGTTGTTGGATGAGTGGGAGGTCCTAAAAGAGCAGGTGGTGGTATCTTTGGATAGCCAAAGTGCGGGGCACTTGTGGAGGTATCCGGTGTTCCATGAGGGGACGGAGCATATGGATGTTCGATATCATTACATTCTGGAAAATGGTACAGAAGGAAGCATTCATGTTGACAAGAAGACCACGGAGAAAAGTCCTGCAGATTTAGGCACCAAGTTTCTACCTCTAAGTAAGTTCAATCATTGCCTTGAATTACTAAGGACTGGAGTTGGTTGATTGATGACTCAAGATGAGTTTGGATCCCGAAGGTCTCTGCACAAATGGTTCGGGTTTAAATGCTTAGACAAAGGTAGACATTGTTGGTTTTTTGTCTAAGGTTTAAACATGGTTCAAACATGGTCAAGGTTTGAACAGGTCCAAACATGGTTCAATGATGGTTAAAATCCAAAAAAAAGGTGGAGTATGAAAGTTCAGTAAGTTAAAAGGTTGCACACAAGTGTGTGCTTAAGTTTTGAGCGTGGGAAGGTCAGGAACACTGCTGTGCAAGTTTCAGCACACAAGCAGGAGGTGTGCGCACAGCATCAGAAGGCTGCAGCATCAGGTCACACCGCAGCACACAGCACCAACGCCGCAGCACACAGCAAGCCATACTTCCAGCCCTGCCCCAGCGCCACAGCACACAGCATCAGCGCCACAGCACACAGCACATGGCTGCACACATGATCCAGCATGCATAAGACCTCTCCAATCATGTGTGCACCACACCAAAACGCACAGCATCACTTGGAGAGTGATGTAGGGCTGAGATTAAAGGAAGAACATGATCAAAGAGTCAAGAATGATTCACAAGATTGTCCAAGAATTAAGAGGCTATAAAAAGTGTTTCCTAGCCTCATTTCAAGTGGTGGAAAAGGTGTGTGAGAGAACCACACAGGTTGTGACATTGTGAGATCATTGTAAACATAAGAGAGAATTGTGTGAGAGACATAAACACAAGAGGGACTCTTGTAGTGAGGCTGGTTGTAAAGAAGAGAGTTTAGTAGAGAATTGATAGAAAGCATTGTAATAGGTCTATCACTTTCTCGTTCTCTTCTTGGTTCTTCAAGAACTTGGATTCTTGAAGGGGATTGTTGTAACTTTGTAAGAACCATTGAGATAGTGCAGAGAGTTCGGAGGAACTCACGGGGACGTAGGCACATTGCCGAACCTCGACAACAAATTACTTGTCTTCTTTCTTTCTTTGATTTTCTGTTCTTGTGTTCGATTGTTGAAATTCTTTCTACAAGTCATTCAAGACTTGGGTGTTTGGAAGATCACCACCTGGGCATCTTTCTAAGGTGATTTCCAACATCCTCTATGATGGTGGAAAGGGAGAAGGACTCTGGCTGCTTATCCAACTAGGTCCCCTCGGGTCGGTACTCGTCATTGCATTTGAGGGTAGTCGTTATATTTGAAGATGTCAAGTCAATGTACTTTTCTAGAACTAATGAGGACAAGATCCCTGGCCTGCTGCAGTCGAAAAAGAGGTTATCATAGAATTGATAAATGAAGCTGGTGTATGCAGTAGAGCAGAAAGGCTTGAATAACCTCTTCAAACCATGACATTTGAATTTCTTGACGGCCCTTTGAGAGGCTTCAAAGTTTTTGAAATCGCTGTCTATGTTAAATGTGGTTTCGAATAAATTTCCCATTGCTCAAAAGTAGGCCCGGATGCATGTGGTTGGCTTCTCGAGGCACGGGATTTGGAAGTAGTGTGCTTAGACATGCTGGATATAATCTGCAGAAATGCTGTGACACTGTGCTGTGCTCGCTCACACTGTGCAGCTGCACTCGATCGCACTACTCCCTGCGCTCGAGCGCAATGAGTTAGGATTTTTAGTAAACAGGTGGTGTGTGACCCATAAACCAAGTTGTGCTCAACACGTCCTAAAGTGTTCCAACTTCTTGCAAAGCACCCATAAAATAACCACAATAGAAGAAAAACAAATTGTATATGAAATTATAATGGTTAGAACTAACAACAACGTAAGGAGATAGTGAAAATGGTATAGTTGTATATGCAATGATTACGGGATTTAAGAAGAAACTGTGGCTATGCGGTGTGTGGTTGGTGAAGCTGTGGTGAACGATGGTGGGTGGTGGCATGTGATGGTTGTGCTGAGTTGGGAAATTGGGGTTGTTGGTTGTGATTAGACGAAGTACAGGGGAGGGTTGGGTTGTACACTGTTCAGAGAAAAAATGAGGGAAAATAAGGGAAGAAGGGAAAAAATGACCTGAAATAGGTCACGTGACCCTCTGTCCCGTGTGCACTTGATCGTACTTATGCGCAGGTGTGTGCATGTGACTGTGCTTGCATGCCATTGGGCGCATAGCGAGAGTGCGCTCGAGCACACTGTGAAATGCACTCAATCGCAAGGACAGAATGTACCATATTTCTAAACTAACTAAAGTAAAGACAAAAAAAGTTAAAAATAATGAAGAATAATAAACAAAAACAAAAATAAAGAAAAATGTACTGTACTTAGTGGCCTCAGTGCCACTGACCAAGGTGCTTGAGCTATATGTTTATCAAAGCATAGACTGCTCAAACGCCCTCTACAGTAGCTTTAGTGCTAGTCTTTTGGCAAGGAGTACCTAAAGTCCACTATATGTGGCTCAAGTGCTCTTGGTGTTGCTGCATATTCATCATGCCTCAATTCTCCCAACACATTCTAATGTAACTTCCTCTTATCTCCTGATCTTGGATGCATTGGATAGGCCTTAGGGAGGTGCACACCTTCAAAGATGTCATCAGTAACATCTTCAGATGCAGGCTAAATATCCAATCTTTTGAAACTCTGGGTTAGGATGGTCTCCAATGGATTAATGTGTTGGACCTGAAAAACTTGCTCAATAATACCTTGCATCATACAGACATTAAAACATTCCATATCATCCCGGAGTAATTTTAATGCAACAAATATTTTGAATTCTATTTTCTCACCATTTATCTTCATACTTACAATCCCCTTTTTCACATAAATTTTTGTATCAACAGTTCTCATAAAGGGTCTTCCTAAGATGATGGGTAAAGGTAATGGCATAAGGAATTCTTCCATATCTAATACAATAAAATAAGCAGAGTAAAATAAATTCACCTACCTTCACTAAGACATTCTCAAGAATACCTCTTGGTCGTTTAACGCTTCTATCTGCTAATTGCAAGGTGATGGAAGTCGGTTGAAGCACCCCTAAACCTAGTGTTTCAAATATCGAGTATGGCAACAAATTGACACCCGCCCCTATATCCAGTAATGCCCGCTCAAAAAGCTGGTTACCTATCCTGCATGGAATGATAAAACTACCTGGGTCTTTTAGCTTTGGTGGAAGTTTCCTTAACAATACCGCACTTACCTCTTCAGTTAAAGCCACTGTTTTATGCTCCTAAAACTTCCTTTTATTAGTGCAACAATCTTTCAAAAATTTAGCATATGCAAGAATTTGTTTAATTGCATATAATAAAGGAATGTTAATCTCTACTTTTCTCAAAGTTTAAAAAATATCAAGCAATTTATTTATTTTTCTTTGGCTTTACTAACCTTTGAGGGAAAGGTGGTGCATTCACCTTCTCCATTTCACTTACCTTTGATGTGGATGTTTTAATTGGAGATGTTTGTGCAGGCTCATCAGTTCCTATGATATTACCATTTCTGAGAGTTGTAACAGCCTTCAATCGCTGGTGTCCTCCTGGATTAGTTAGTGTTTAGGCTGAAAACTCACCCTGTTTTCTTCCACTCAGCTCCTTAGCCAATTGCCCCACTTGGACTTCCAGTCTTTAAATAGCTTGCTCATGCTTTGCATTGGTTTGGCTTTGCTTAGTCTGAAATTGTCTTGCTTCTGCCATAAATTGATCTTGTGACGTCATCAGCTACTGTTGTTGAGTGGCCAATTGCATTACAAGACTCTCTAGGTCACTCTTCTTTGATTTTGGAACTAGTTGGGCTACTTGTTGGGAGTTCCTTTGCTGCCCTTGAAGGTTCAAGGCATTTTGATTGTTTCTCCATGAGAAGTTGGGGTGGTTTTGCCATCTAGGATTGTATATATTTGCATATGGATTGTTCTTGGTTGGATAGTTGTTTGGTCCCACATAGTTTGCTTGCTCTGGATCTGCAGATGAATATAAAGGGAAAGTTTCATTTGTGTGATCAAAATGAGAACATATAGCACATACCTGGAGTGGTGTAGCTTATGGACTTGGTGAGGTGTTTTGAGCAGTTATGGATTTTATAAGCATATCTAGCTTCCTTTCCACAATAGCCATCTGATTTGAGGATCCACCATTTAAAGGTACCTCATACATACCTTTGCTCTTAACTCATTGTCTACCTCTAGAGGAGAATTGTTGGGTGTGCTCACTTAATGTCTCAAACAGCTCCATGGCTTCTTCACTGCTCTTTTCCAACAGCACACCTCCATAACCTGAATCCATAATACCTTTATTTAGGTCATTCAGACCTTCATAGAAAGCCTGTACCAGTTCATCTTGAGATAGATTTTGACGTAGGCATTTGAGTAGCAGTTCATTGAAGTGTCCTCATGCTTCGAAGTAAAGGTCTCTATCCTTCTACTAGAAAGATTGAATCTCTTTCCTCATTTGTCTTGTCTTTTGTGCTGGGAAAAACTTTCTTAGGAACTTACTGAATAGTTCTTCCTAGGTATGGATGGACACTACAGGCAATGAAGTATACCACAACTTAGCACTATCTTTTACTGAAAAAAAGAAAATAATTAACTTGATTCCCTCTTGATCTAGGCCCCGGATGTGCTAAAACTTGCAGAGATCAAAGAATTCCTGAAGGTGCAAGTGTGGGTCCTCAGCAGGTGTACCCCTGAAACGAGTCAAAGCACTGAGTATCTGTGGAGATATGTAATAATTTCCTTCCTCTTTAGGTTGATAAGCAATGCATGAGGGCTGGTCGAGGTTTCGTGGAATTAAGGATTGCTTCATGGGTCTTTCACCCTGGTGACGGTTGGTTGTCAAGCTGTTCCGCCATTGGTGTTTCACCTTCGAATTTTTCTTCTACCTCTTCAATGTTGTCTCTAAGCCTTTGTCGAATGGTCCGCTCAAGCTCTGTATCGAGTGGAAAGAAGGTTGGATTCCAGGATCAAAGCCCTTGCATGAATTAGCTGAAACACTTTAGTGCAGCAGCTTCAGTACTGCTGCTCGAGTAGTCTTTTCCCCGAGTGCACTCGATCGCACCCAGAACTGCGCTCGATCACAGTGCCAAAGATTATTTTGTTGCACACCTGAAATAGAAAAACAGAAAACAAAAAGAAGGAATAACTCAGATATTTGATGAAACAAAATAAAATAGAACAGAAAAATAAAACTGAATGAAAATTAATTCTAAACAGAAATTTAGTGCAATCCCTGGAAACGGCGCCAAAAACTTGTTGTGCAAAAATCTACCTAAATTAATAAGCAAATAACTGAACGGTTTTACTTGCAAGTGCACAAGGTCAACAGAGTAGTATAGTGTGTAAATGCGAGATCATCTCCACAGGGATTGGTAAACTTTGATTTAGAATTAAATTCGTAATATAAAATGAGAGAAATAAATATTGAGTTTGAATCGATAATGATAAAACATAGGGACATGATATCCACCACTAATCATGCTACCACAATAAAACAATATGCCAATACTTTACTCATGCCATGAATACCTAATGTTTGTCAATCTAAGGGCATGGTGTATACTCCTTAAGCTATTAATTTCCCTTAGGCATGGTGTGTACTCTAACTCTTTTCTTTATTAAGGGATTCAGCTTGGTGTATGCTAAGTTGTTCCTTAAGAGAGCATAAGATCTGTGGAAATCGACAACCACATGAGACCTAAGGCATGGTATATACTCCTGGTTTCCATGTTGATTAACCCAAGAACCCTACGTGGATTTCTTTTGTTACTATTGTTAAACCAAGGACTCGGTCATTCAAATTGATTCAACAAACTAATCCATGCCACAAGCATATGTCGATCAGGCAAACACAAATGAGGAATTTAAAGAAAAACAGGCATTAATCAAGTTAAGCATCACAACATAAATATCACAAAGGCGCCAATACTGAATTATTGAGTAAACATAATTAGGGCTTCAATAAATCCCTTACTAAGAAGTTAGTTACACATGGTTTTGATGCTAAACATCTTCATAAAATAAAATAAAGGAAAGAAAAAACCCAAAAATACTAAGGAGAAGAGTCGTCAATTCGTCTCCAAGTCTCTCTCCGAATCCTCCTCCCTCTTTCTGTGTTTACAGGCCTATTTATAAGATTTAGAGACCTCTGGAAACCCTAACTTGTAAAACGAAACCCTACCCCTACTTTCTAAAATAAGTTATGCCGTTTTTCTGCACGTGTGCGCTCGATCTTATATTGGTGCGCTCGAGCCTTCTTCTTGTGCGCTCGATCGCACACTTCTGTGCTTGATCGCACTAAATAGCTTTCAGTTCTTCCAGTTTTGTTCTATAATCCAGATGATGTTCCATTTTCTTCAATAACCTAGGAAAACATAGAAAACACAAAAGAGACATAAAATAACATGAAATAACACAACTCGGAACTTAACAAAGATAAATTAAGGGGCTTAAATACGAATATTTAAGCACTTATCACTTGTCAACGGGTGAAATCTAAGAATAGACATCCAGCAGGTTTATTACAACCTCTTCCAGTACCTGAGTGGCCATGAGAAAATGTGAGTATGGATTTTGTCTCTTATTTTCCCCGTACCCAGAGATGGCATAACGCTGTGTGGGTTATAGTGGATAGACTTTCCAAGTCTTCACATTTTCTTCCTATTAAAAATACTTGGAGTCCAGAAAAATTGGTTGAGTTGTATGTAGCTGAGACAATAAAATTACATGGAGTACCTTTGAGCATTGTTTTTGATAGAGATTCTAGATTCATCTCTAGATTTTGGAGGGGTTTCCAAGAAGCTATGGGTACTCAATTACAGTTTAGTACAGTCTTTCATCCACAAACTGATGGGTAGACAGAGAGAACCATCAGAATACTAGAAGATATGCTGAGGGCAAGTGTATTGAGTTTCTCAGTGAGCTGGGATGCTTATTTGTCTTTGATTGAGTTTGCATTTAGTAATCAGCATCAAACTAGTATTGGGATGGCACCCTTCAAGGCTTTATACGGTAGAAGGTGTAGAACTCGTGTATACTGGGAAAAAGTTGGAGAGAGAAAGATATATGGTTCATAAATGATAGACTTGACTATCAAACTGGTTAGGGAGAACCTCAGAGCAGCCCAAAACAGACAGAAGAGATATGCTAATAAAAGAAGATGACCTCTTTGAGTTCCAAATTGGTGATTGGGTATTTTTGAAGATATCTCCATGGAAGGGAGTGTTGAGATTTAAAAAGAAAGGAAAGTTGAGCCCGAGATTTGTGGGGCCATATGAGGTGATTGAGAGAATTGGGCCTGTAGCATATCTTTTGGATTTGCCTCTAGAATTAAAGCAATTACATAACGTGTTTCATGTGTCACTGTTGAGAAAGTACTTACACGATGAATCTCATAGTATCTCGAATCAGGCAATAGAATTTCAGGAAGATTTGACTTTTATGCAAGTACCAGTCAAAATCCTAGACAGAAAGGATCAAGTCTTGCGCAATAAAGTCATCCCTTTGATTCAAGTATTATGGCGAAATAAAGCTGTCAAAGAAATCACGTGGGAATATGAAGCAAGAATGAGGAAGGATTACCCCCAACTCTTTTCTTGATTTTAGTAAGAAAATTTCGGGGATGAAATTTTTATAAGGTGGGTAGAATTGTAATAACCGTATTTGTAAAGTAAGGGTAAAGAAGTATTTTAATAAATATGGCATAGAGTTAAAAATAATACAAATGTATTTTAAATGCAAAAATCAAATTATTAATTAAAAAAAACAAACAAAACCGTCCACAACATCCCAGGGTGACAGCAGAAAAAAAAAATTTAAGTTTACAAAAAAAAAAAAAAAAAAAGTAAACCAAAATGTGGGCATGTTTTACAAGTGCAATTTGAGTTGCCTTGCATTATATGTTATACAGCAAGGCAACAACGTGGAAATATTTTGGGCAACTGATTCTACAAAGTGAAGCTACCAAAATTTTGCAGTAAATTTATATATATATATATATATATATATATATATATATATATATATATAATGCGTAAACATAAATAGATAGGTACTAAATTTAGTTCAAATTTTGTTTCAATTACTCTATTTCCTTAAACATTTGGGGACCCAAAGAAATGTTGAAATAGCAAAATTTTGAAGAGGTTTATTGTGGAATTTTATAGAGAGTCACGAATAACTATCAAAAAAGTATAAGGTAATAACGTAGTGTTTATTTTTGAATTTTTAGCATTCATGAAATTTCCCCAAATTCAAAGTGGGAATTTTCAAAGGGTGTGGTTTATGAAGAAATAATTAGAAATTTAATACAAATATTATGTCAAGTGTTGACGATCAGCAACCGGGGGAAATTGTTGAGAGGAACGGAAAAATCAAGGAGGTGATCCACGGGTAGCTTTAAGTGTTACATGGTGAATTGAATTTGCTTTAAGTAGTCTAAATAAAAATCAAATATCTAGCAATGATATTAAAATAAATTATTAGCTTATGCTTTGGTGGTAGATAAAATTAAATTGATATGTATGATATGAATATTGGACACATAGAAAATTATTATGTGAAAAAAAATATTATTGGTATAATGAGTTAATTTAATAGTGATGGTGATAAATAAATGCTTGACGAGTTTTGGTTAATAAATTGATGTGATATATAAGGAGAAGAAAAATGTGAAATTTATCAAGTACAAAGTTAAGGGAAAACTAGATAGTTAATTTAATATTTTAAATTCATGTGGTTTTATATTATTATTCATGTGCATGTGCATTAAATAAGAGAACCGAAAGAACTGGGAAGGGGCTTGTCTAATTGAAAAACTGTGACAGCCGGTATATGCTGGAAATAAAAGGGACACCGTGACAGCCGATATATGCTGAAAATAAATGTCGTAACAGCTTGGATAAGCTGTAAAGAAAAGAACCAGGAAGGGGCCAGTCTAAGATAATAAAAACATGTCGACATGTGGGAAGACGTTCCCATAATAATAATTCATGCATTGCATCTGCTTTACATGTTATTATTTTATTACTGAAATGTTGTGGATATGGTGCAATTATTTGTAGATAAACGACTCTCATAGAGAGAGAGAGAGACTGTTACAGTGAGAAAAAGACGTAGAAGTATGATGTGATAGTAATTATTTAAATGTTAAGACTATATGTTATTATCTAGTTGTATAAAAGATAAATGTTTAAATATAAATGGACTGACTATGCAGATAGAATACTTTTAGTAAATTAAATTAACTGAGCTTGTGAAGCTCATCCCTCATCGTACAATGATTTCTGGTAGCAGTCAGGACAAGTAGTCTGGTGGGTTAAAAGTTAGACGAAAACATTTTCTGTAAGCGACGTACTTGTCAATATCCTTAGACAAACAAGAAAAATGAAATACAAAAATTTTATTTGTAAATATTTATGCATTTTGCACTGTATATTATGTTTAAATTAATATCAGAATGATATAAAAGAAATTTCTGTTAGTATTATTTTTATTGTTGCATAAATATGTCGTGTCGTGATTTTCAAAATGTGATGACACCGTTTCTAGGGTGGCCAACTTGGGACGGGTCATTACAAAAGCGTAGTCATGAAATTCTTGAAAAATGAGGTCTCTACCAAACGAAAAAATTTTGGTTGAGAATGTGTGCTCTAGAGGTGCTTCAAACCAAGTAGGCAGGATAAAATCAAAAATAGGAGCCTACACATCAACCATTATCTCTTTTATGTCTTTAACCTTTTCATGAACTTTCTCAACAAGTGAAGGAAGAACTATGGCTAGTACAACCTTTTGATTAACTTCTTCAGCTACTGGTGCCTTATCTAAAAGAGCTTGACGCTCTCTTATCGAAATTTTCTTGAAAGATGGTCGAAAAGATGAATAGCTCGACACTCTTTCCTTGGAATTTGCTTGGAGGATGGTCTAGGAGGTGAAGAAATTGACTCTCTCCCCTCAAAATTTTCTTGAAAAATGGCCGATGAGATGAAGAGCTCGGTGTTCTCTCCTCAGAATTTTCTTGAAAGATGACCAAGAATGTGAAGAGCTTGACGCTCTTTTCTCTGAATTTGCCTAAAATATGGCCGAAGGAGTGAAGAGCTCAGGGCTTTCTCTTCAAATGTTTCTTGAAAACTGGCCGAGCAGGTGAAGAGCTCGACACTCTCAACTTGGAATTTACCTAAAAGATGGTTGAGAAGGTGAAGAGATCAGTACTCTATCGAAATTCTTTTGGAAAATTGTCAGATGTCTTCAAATTATATAGAAACTAAGACCGTTTTAGGTTGTAGGGAAAATTTCCTAGTTAAGCGCCTAGCACAATCCCAAGTGCCTAGGTAGGCGCCTAACGCACTCCTAAGCGCTTAGCACAGTCCCTGAGACCTAGACAGGCACTTAGCTCACTCCTAAGTTCCTAGGCAGGTGCCTAGTCCACTCCCAATTTCCTGTCTCCACAGATTTGCTTGAAAAATGGTGGAGGATATGAAAAACTCGACGTTGTTTCTTCGAAATTTGCTTGAAAAATTACCGAGGAGGTGAAGGTCTCGGGGCTTTCTCCTTGGACTTTGCCTAAACAATGAACGATGAGGTGAAGTGCTCAGAGTTCTCTCCTTGGACTTTACTTGAAAAATGGTCGAAGAGGTGAAGAGTTTGATAGTCTCTCCTCAAAATTTTCTTGAAAGATGGCCAAGGAGGTGAAGAGCTCGATGCTCTCTCCTTGGAATTTAATTGAAAGATGGTCGAGGAGGTGAAGTGCTCAGGGCTTTGTCCTTGGAATTTTCTTGAAAAGTGAGCAAGGAGATGAAGAGCTTAGGGCCCCTCCTCGAAAATCTAAAGGAGAAATTGTCAAGATCTTTTCTTTGTATTTCCTTATGAATCTTTTTGGAGTGATGGGCTCTTTTGGTCATAGGTTGATAGGCTATGGGAATGTTCTTTTGGTCATAGGCTGACTGGTTATGGGAGTGCACTCTTTTGGTTATAGGCTAGTAGGCTATGAGAGTGTTCTTTTGGTCATAGGCTTATTAGCTATGGGAGTGTTTTTTTGGTCATAGACTGATAGACTATCAGAGTCTTCTTTTAGTCATAAGTAGACCTGCTTTGTATTACACCATAGATTGGCGACTTTCTATTGTGCCAAAGGCTAGAGGCTTTCTTATGTATTTTTATGGAGAATTAAAAAATAACTGCTTTATTGATAAAGAATGCAAAAGTTACAAAGTAAATATTTAAAAGCAAATGTATTATTGGTAAAACTTGCAGAGGTTCTCGGCATTCTAGGTCTGACGCATTAAAGTTCTATTAAGCTCTTCAGGTAAATTAGACCCAATCTGTACCATATTTTGATATTCTTTCTTGTTCAGGGGGATGATTACTGGCTCTTCGACCAGTTGTCCCCTCAGAGCTTTAAGTTTGTTTCTTAGGTTTTCAGTCTCAAGAGGCAAGGTCTCGGCTTTCTTATGTCCCTTTATGGAGCTGAGGAAGCAAGATCGGGATGTAATTTGATTTTGCGAAACTTCTATAATTCTATTTTCAGTAGGGAATTTCATCTTCAGGTGATATGTAGACACAACCTCCTTCATGGAGTTTTGACTCGATCTTTCAAAAATAGCGTTGTAAGAGGATAGGTGCTTGACGACTAGGAAGATGGTCATAAAATGGTTTGCTTAAGGGTAAAACCTACAAATACAGGTAGGACTATACTAACTTCAAAGAGTATTAGCTCTCACGAAAATCTATAGATTGGATATACCACAGGCTTAAGCTGATCGTCACTGAGCTTTATTTTTTGGGAGGCATCGTAGTAAAGAATATAGGTCGAGCTCCCATTTTTGACCAATATCCTTTCCACGTTGTAATTTTTTATCAGTAAGGTAATGACTATAGTGTTATCATAAGGTATTTTTAACCTTTCCATGTCGTCATCAGTGAAGGAGATTATTTGATCGGTTCTTACTTTCTTGTTGGGCCTGCTGGTGAAGGCTACCAATTTGGAATAGGCTTTCTTAGCTTGCAATGAATTTTCGTCAGTTGTTGGGCCTCCGAAGATGGTTTTTATGATTCCGACTATGGTGGTCCGATCTTCTTTGTTACCTTATCAGCGTTTGTTCTCTCGCGTATCTCTTCTCGGACTTCGCTTGGGGCTGTGCCTTGGGCTTCTTCTATGAAAATGTCAAGACTTTGTCCTGACCATTTTATTTCATCAATTCAGAGTGTGGGAGCCTATGTGTATTCCTTCAAATATCCTCAGTGGATAAGTGATTCTATTTGGTTCTTGCGGGCCTTGTACTTTTCGGTGTCATACTGATGGTCTCTACGGACGTGACACTATCGAGACCTATCTTTATTTCCATAGGTGTTGATGGGATTCTAAGGCCAGCGAATAAAGTCTTGATCTCAAATGTTCATTAGGATGTTAGCCCTAAGGGAGTTGAGAGATGTATAGCTATTGAACATCTGAGATGTTTTTCCACTTTTGTCCTAGCAAGGCTTCTTTCTCGAGTCATCATTCGGTTCAGATTGTTCTCATTTTCTCTTTTCTCTGCCCTCTTTTTGTTCCCTTCGAAATACCTGGTCTTCTTCTACGAGTATTTATTCCTTGACTTGAGTGAGGATCTTATTCATGTCCTTGTCTGGACACCTGGTGAGTTTGAAGTTGAAGGATCCTGACTTGAGTCCGTTTTTGAATGCAATAGTCTAGATCATCAAGTCAAGGTCATGGATTTCCCATGCTGTTGTATTGAAGGGAAAAATATACTCGCAGAGCTTTTCACCTCTCCATTGGATGATATTGAAGAGGCTTTCCCATGTCTTCCTTGTCCTCTTATTACTGAGGAAGTGCACGGCAAAGGCGTTGCTGAGTTTCTTGAAGGAGCTGACGCTTTCGGGTTTCAAATGGTAATACAGGTATTGGTAGGTTTTTCCAATGTTAGTGAGAATTCTCGACATATAATCGCATCTGGGTGGCAATACATGAACATCGTGGTCTTGTAGAGCTGAAGGTGATCTATGGGGTTGGTGGTGCTGTCATAGGCTTTGATGACAAGCATTCTGAAGTAACAAGGGAGCGGGGCATCTAGGATTTCTTTGGTGAAATGAAGATTTTGGGAGTCAAGCTTGTTTAGGACATTGGTTCCCTGATACTTGAAGGCCTCATCTATTTTCTTGTCCATCTCTTCTAGCTTCCTATCGAAGTTAGTGTGGTTTTTGGTGACAGAGTAGCCTCCGAACTTAGGCTTGTGGTTTGGAGAAGATTCTGTGGTAAACTTGCGATCCTAGGTATGAGCATAGTGGTTGGAGTTTTGATGTCTCGTTGGCTGAGGGCTTTGTTGTGACGCTTGAGGCTAAGAGGAAGAGGCTTGCCCCCCAAGTTGAGTGCTAGGTCAGCCACCAGCTGGTTAAGTTCCATGAATTGTCCTTGTGTGATTTGGGCATCCAGGTTTGCCTAGCCTTGGTGAACCGGTGGTTCGATTAAGATTGTTGATCTTACCGCGATTGCTCGCCAGATGACTCATGGGGATTCTAGTCGATTGTGAAATGTTCAAGGATGGCTGGGAGTTCAAGACCAATGCATAGGCCGCGATTGGTTGAGATCTAAGTGGTAGAGGTATTTGTAGCAGTGGCAGCGGTAGTGGTGGCAGTGGCAACGACGATGTTTTTGGAAGCATTCTTGGGTGGCATCATGACAGATAAGTTCTCTTTCTGGTATCCCACAAACGAAGCCAATCTATTGATGTCGAACATCTGCCAAGTGAATGGACGAACGTAATGGGATACCTGTGCATACAAAGACAGAAGAAACCACAAGGAGCCGTCGGAGGACCAAAAGGGTTGTGCCTCTGAGGGACTCTCTAGTGCCTAAGTCAGTAAATTGAAAGCTTATAAAAGTAAAGAGCAAGAGACCTAGAGAATTTGAGAGTAAATTTTGTGTGTGTATTTATGATAATGAAATTTGGGAGCACCGGAACAGGTGCATTAATTGGTGGGGGCTGCAATGGGGCCCTTCAAATACTATAGTTAATCTCTACCATCAAAGGGAATTTCTATGTACTAGTAGAATTAAGCTTTCTGAAGCTTGAAAGATTAAGGTGAAAAATGGATCATGTCCCCATGGATGATGCTTTGGCAAAACAACATAGAATTGTTCATTTTGTAGGCTAATGGGGATATTGATCTTATTCCGGGCACACAAGGAATTCATGTGCTTACACGATGGGGATGGGGATGGGGCCAAAGATAATTTTTATTTTATTTTCTCTTCATTATCGATTGTAAATGCTTCTAACACATTAATACTTTGTTTGCTGTGCTGTTCGGAATTTGGAACACCTAAATTTTTTTCCAAATAGATCGTAAATATATAGCAGGCTATATCAATTATTTTATTTTTTTTTACTGCAGGGAAGCTATAACAATTATTGAATACTCTCTTTTAAAAAAATTTATTAAATACTCATTTATATAAATTTATAGAGGAATAAGAAGGTGACGACACCTATGAAAAAAATGTTTCGGTTTTGATTTGAGGTATCCTCACTTTATTTTATTTTTTTTCAAACAAATATGATGATTTTTTCGCAAGAAATTAAAAGGACAATCAATAATCCCCAAATCCTACTAAATTTTCTGTGGCAAAGGATTGAGAACTAGTAAATATATTTAATTTTTTTGACTAAAAAAAGAGGAAAATGAATTTAGATTTGAAAGAATAAAGCAATGTGTAACCAGAGGTTTGGCTACAAAAGCCAACCTCCTGCTAAGAAAAACAATTTTTTTTAAAACAAATGAATGAATTAGAATTGTTGAACAAAACGCAGCATTTATAATTATTGACAAATAGAATCATAATCCTTAATAACATTAAATTTAAAATGTGACAATATGTAACACTTGAGATCAAGTCAACTATAAAAAATTGTGAAGCAAAGCTTGTAATACACATAATTTTTTTTATTATAAAGTGGTCTCTACTAAATCCTAAAATTTAAAGATTTCAAATCCATGGGTAAAAGTAGTGTATTGCAGACTTTACTTTACAATTTTTACTTTAGATGAGTTGATCCCATCGTAAAATCAGTTTTTGCATCACTTATGAAGGACAATCGACTGCCATAAGTGGACAATTGACTAGGCAAGTTATACCAACTATATTTTTGAATTTAAAAAACTATAATCTTGTCTCTAACAACTTTATTTTGTCGCCAACAGCTAGAAGAATTCAAGACACTATAAATAGAGCCTCAAAGGTCATTTGAAAGATAAGAGAAACATTCTACAACAAAAGATTAAAGCAAAATCTTCATTCTCTTCTTCTTGAGCCAAAAACTCCATTGTTAAGCTATAAGCTTTTGAGAGAGAAAATATTGAGTTGTAATATTCTTTGAGAAATCTCTCTTGTTTGTTTGTTTCAAACTTTCCTTTCATCATCATATTAAATGAGTTGGATAACTCTTGTGAGTTAGTGAATGTTCGGTATATACACTTAGGTAATGTTGTGAGTTTTAATTTACTCGCAAGCGCACGAGTCGTTTGCAGTATAGCGTTGTGCAAGTGCGAGGTCGAATCCACAGGGAATTGCGTTGTGAAAATATATTTTTTAATCTAAATTAACTCTATCTTAACCTAGTTCCGAATTTTGAATGATAATTTGCAAAACAAATTAAAACTAAATTAAATTGATTTAAAATCTAATAATTAAAAGCACTAAGGTTTCCGAATCCACCCCACCGAAATTGAGCATACATGTTCTAAAAATATAGCCTATCAAAACATTCAATGAATCCAACTATAAGACAAAAAACAAAGAATATCCCAACTAAATCAAAAGCACCCGATGTATCCGCTCTTAACAAATCACAAAGGGAATCCAATTTAATCGAAAAGCATTCAATGTATCCATCAGATGAAACACAAAGAAAATCCAACAGACAATTTAAACTCAATCAATTATAAGATTAACTCAAATAATTGACAAAACATTTATACTAAAAATTGTCAGATTTGTACAAGCAAATCTGAACTACTATGCCAAACAACGGCGGGGCTTCATCTTCAACCTTAGCTGAAGAGTCTAGCCACTCATAACTATAAAACAATAATAAAAAGTGCTAAACATTTAAACTAAAACAACTGAATATAAAGAAATAAATAAACAACTTTACATGGGAGAAATTCCACTCGCTGACGGGCGGCGCTTCCCCTCGTGGTAGCAATGCCTTCGGGATCCACCAGAATGCTGACGGACGTGCACCGGTAAACACCAAAGTGGCTCAGGAATTGTACATTGAATTATGAAGCCAAATGGTGTTTATATAGGGGAAGTCACGGAGCACTGCAGGTTTCAAATTCGATGTGGGATACTGGCCCGAGTGCGCTCGATTGCAGAATGGTGCGATCGATCGCATGTGCGCTCGATCGCATGTCTCGTGCGCACGATCGCATGTGCGCTCGATCGCATGTCTGTTACGATCGATCGCAGGCGCACTGAACAGCAACTATTTCGATGTGGGATGTTGACCTTGCGCTCGTTCATAGGCAGGTGCGCTCGATCGCATATCTCGTGCGATCGAGCGCAATGTCTCCAGAAGCTTCAAATCTCCTGAAATGCTTCATTTTCTCCACAAACCTGTAAAAATACACAAAACACAAGAAAAATGTAAAATAAAGTAAAATACTACTAACTAAGAGCATAACAAATATAAGTTAAGGGTCTAAAATATGCAATATTTAAGACTCATCAAATACCCCCAAACTTATATTTTGCTAGTCCCTTAGCAAAACAAAATAAAAGACTCAATGAAAAACAAAGAACATAAAGATAAAGTCATCATTCATGGTATCCAAAAATTTAAGGAGCACACATCACCATGATATTCATTCATAAGCAAGCTTAAAAAGATAAACCAATCTTCGCAATGAATAGAAATGTTAAAATCTAATTACTTACAAAAGGAAGGATAAGGCATCACAAGCTTGAATCAGTGTAAGGTGAACTAGCATATAAAAATGAAGCTTCCAAATAACTCTAATGTGTAAGGTCTCCATGTCTCAAGATTCACCGAATTTCCCATAAGAAATGAACGAAAAGGCATAGTTTTTTTTTTTTTTTTTTAAGGCACGGCTATGTTTAGTTCCCTTAAGCTTTCCAATTGACCCATGTAGCGAGTGTTGAGTCAATGACTCCCAAACCAGTTGGTTTTAGGGCATTAGATGTAAAGACACCCCTAAGGACTAACTAACTCGAGTCAAAAAGGCTACGAAAATAAACCAGCCTTAATACTACCAAGCAAAATTCCACCTTTTGACGTGAACACTCACTGCTTACTGAGGCAAGAGGTCCAGTTACTCAGCGAAAAGTTTATTCATAATTTTTTTTCTTTTTTTTATATATTTTCCTATGCCCAAGAGTTCATCCAACAAGTCATCCAATTTCAGTTAAGATAAGGAAAAATACACATTAAAATCACGTGTCATACCTCACATAATTTGTGCTAATGTGCTCATGTTAGATTAGATCAAACATGTGAATTCTCAAAATGCCTAAAGTAAGTAACTAAATTTTAAAAATTTATCACCAGATCATGTGTTCAAAATGTTAAGCTCACCAATGACATCATATCACAGAAAATGTTTAGATCAACTAAAATTTCACGATAACATGAGCATGCATTTATCTCTATGATGAAAAGACAACAAATTAGGACAAAGTGTGTGATGTGTCTCCCATACCCCCAAACTTAAATTACACATTGACTCCAATGTGTGACTAATATGGAAAGAGCTGACCTGAGATATGGAGAACTATCTGGACTGGTATGGCTCATAGCATACCCCCAAACTTGAACTGAAGTACACTTTGTCCCTGAAAAATAAAAACTGGAAAACAAAAAACACTAGAAACAAACATTAATCATAAAAATACGAAATAATAAATAAACAAAAGAAAAGATAAGCTGTGGGGTGCCTCCCATGAGTGCTAAGTTTAACGTCTTCAGCCAGACCCAACATTAGTAAACAGGCCCAACTAAGCTCTCCACCATCTGATCAATAAATGGGAATGGAAAATGATCAGGCCTAGTGGCAGCATTCAATTTACGGTAGTCTAGACACTTTCTCCATCTTGACTACACTCGAGTTGGAACCAACTCGTTGTCTTTATTTACTACTGCAAATTCAGCACGTTTGGGCACGACTGAAATCTGGCTCACCCACTTGCTATCAGAGATGGGATAAATGATCCCTGCCTCTAACAGCTTAATATCGTGTGTATTACCAACGAGGGGTTGATTCCCTTGATATCCTCAATAATCCAGCCTATAGCTTCCTTATGCTCTCTTAAGATGTCCAATAATTTCTCCTCTGGAGCATCACCCAAATCGGAAGGTATAATCACAGGCAAACTATCGACTGAACCTAGGAACTTATACTTACTATTATCTGGTAAAGGCTTAAGTTCCTTCTTGGGGGTTTCAGGTGTGGCGGTCTCCTCCTTCTCATTGCTTTCTCGAGGATCAGACTCCAAAATGACATTTACTTCATCGAATAACTTATCTAAACCCAAGTCCTCTCCAAAGTGAGCAAAGCATGCTTCCAAGGGATCCTCAATACGGGATTCATCCATAGTCTCCTCTGTCCTACTACTCTCCCGAGGAGCAGACTCCACGATAGTATTTGCTTGCTCAAGTAACTTATCTAAATCCAAATCCTCTTCAAACTGAGCAAAGCATGCCTCCATAATGTCCTCAGACTTCCCTTCTTTCTTGGGCACTTGTAGTCTCTTAGGGTAAGGCGCTTTAGGTAAAAACGACCTAGAGAGATCATTAATAATAGGTGTGGCTGTAGATGGCTCAGCATCTCTCTTCTCATTGTTGCCACTTTCTTGCCCTTGGTGCATAGCAGGGTTCTCTTCCACTTGATTGTGCACTTGTTCCTGCCAATGCATTGGAGTTGAAGAATTTCCCACCGCAAACTGTTCCTTTGGGTTAGGCTCAGTTTGACTGGGGAACGCTCCTTCCTCTCCTTCACCCACATAACTTGCGATTTGATCAATTTGACTCTCTAGTGTGACAATCGCTTGGGTGTTTTCTATTGTTGCACTCATCACTTCACTCATAGATTGGCTAGTCGTTTTCATGAAATCATTGAGATCGTCCTCCAATGATTGTGAAACCGACGCTGGCACTTAAATGGGAGCTTGGTAAGCGGGTGATAGTGCTGGATAAGCTGAGTGACCATAATTTGGAATTGGTGGAGGAAATTCCGGAGTGTATTGATTGTGAGCATGGTAAGGGGCTCCTCCCTGATTCATTGGTTGGTTCTGCTCCCACGAAAAATTAGAGTGGTCCCACCACCCTGGATTGTATGTTTCGGAGCAAGATCCATTTGATTGCCAACAACAGTCATTGAAAGCATTCATTTGTTCCATAGGATACTCGGCACAAGCCGGCATTGATGGGCAATTCTGTGCTAGATGCATGGGACTAGCACAGATGGAACAGCTTTCAACATTGAAAGTGTTGGCAGCATTGAGGGACGGGCCGGTCATTTTAATGAAATCCTTTAGGGCGTCCTCTAAAGACTGTGAAACCAGCGCTGGATTCATCCGCATGATTTTTTTTTTTTTAACAAAAAAGATAACTAACTAGTAGAAAAATAAAATCATTTTAGACCAAAAATTTTCACAAACCAAACAATTCCCCGGCAACGGCGCCAAAAACTTGTTGTGAGTTTTAATTTACTCACAAGCGCACGAGTCGTTTGCAGTATAGCGTTGTGCAAGTGCGAGGTCGAATCCACAGGGAATTGCGTTGTGAAAATGTATTTTTTAATCTAAATTAACTCTATCTTAACCTAGTTCCGAATTTTGAATGATAATTTTCAAAACAAATTAAAACTAAATTAAATTGATTTAAAATCTAATAATTAAAAGCACTAAGGTTTTCGAATCCACCCCACCGAAATTGAGCATACATGTTCTAAAAATATAGCCTATCAAAACATTCAATGAATCCAACTATAAGACAAAAAACAAAGAATATCCCAACTAAACCAAAAGCACCCGATGTATCCGCTCTTAACAAATCACAAAGGGAATCCAATTTAATCGAAAAGCATTCAATGTATCCATCAGATGAAACACAAAGAAAATCCAACAAACAATTTAAACTCAATCAATTATAAGATTAACTCAAATAATTGACAAAACATTTATACTAAAAATTGTCAGATTTGTACAAGCAAATCTGAACTACTACGCCAAACAACGGCGGGGCTTCATCTTCAACCTTAGCTGAAGAGTCTAGCCACTCATAACTATAAAACAATAATAAAAAGTGCTAAACATTTAAACTAAAACAACAGAATATAAAGAAATAAATAAACAACTTTACATGGGAGAAATTCCACTCGCTGACGGGCGGCGCTTCCCCTCGTGGTAGCAATGCCTTCGGGATCCACCAGAATGCTGACGGACGTCCACCGGTAAACACCAAAGTGGCTCAGGAATTGTACATTGAATTATGAAGCCAAATGGTGTTTATATAGGGGAAGTCACGGAGCACTGCGGGTTTCGGATTCGATGTGGGATACTGGCCCAAGTGCGCTCGATCGCAGAATGGTGCGATCGATCGCATGTGCGCTCGATCGCATGTCTCGTGCGCACGATCGCATGTGCGCTCGATCGCAAGTCTGTTACGATCGATCGCAGACGCACCGAACAGCAACTATTTCGATGTGGGATGTTGACCTTGCGCTCGTTCATAGGCAGGTGCGCTCGATCGCATATCTCGTGCGATCGAGCGCAATGTCTCCAGAAGCTTCAAATCTCCTGAAATGCTTCATTTTCTCCACAAACCTGTAAAAATACACAAAACACAAGAAAAACGTAAAATAAAGTAAAATACTACTAACTAAGAGCATAACAAATATAAGTTAAGGGTCTAAAATATGCAATATTTAAGACTCATCAGGTAACAAACTTAGGACTCTTGTGAAAAAGGTAGAAGCAACACCCTTAAAGTTGCTTGCTTGTATTCGGTTTGAGCAACACCCATGAAGTTGCTTATATTAGTGAAAGGCTTCAAGGAGGATCCTTGAAGAGAGTGGATATAGGATTGGAAGGATTCTGATATTGCCGAATCACTATAAATCGAGTTTGCATCTCTCCAACTCCATCTCCTTAATTACTTGCCTAGAATTATTTATCATTCAAGTAAGTGAGATTAATTGCTTAATTATTTTATAATTCAATTATCTTTTCTATATTAAGCAATAAACTCAATCATCTTTGTGCTAGTAATTTAGAAAGATTGATTTGATTTAATTCTACATATGTTTTTATTTTTGAGATTACAAAAATAGTTTTGAAAAATTCTTAATTCCAAATTCACCACCTCTTAGGTATTGCCATAGTGTATTTTGGACCAACAATCTCTCAATTTGATATTGATTTTCATGCTCTTGCAATTTACTAGGCACCAAGATGTTTTTTGGGTTAAATTTTTTTTAAATGGTTGTTGTATTTATGATTATTGTTGTCAAATAGAGATTAAGTATTACTCTCCAAGGGAACAACTATGTCCAAAGATGAGTTACTCAATCTTCAATAGGTACTTGATAGGGTTTTAAGAGAATAGTAAGCATCACTGCCAATTTTTCTTGCAATAATGGTTTCATTCCAGACGCATCAAAGTAGGATAAGGTTAATGATGCTCAACTTTAACATAAGAACCAAGAAGATGAAGCATCCAAGATCATTGACTCTGAGACACCCCAAGACAATCCGAAAGTCTTTGTCGAGCAAGTTGAGACCACGGATTGCATGCACGACTATGACAAGATTGAAGACATGATTGAGGCAGTAGTTGATATGCATCCTCCTACTTTTGATTTTATCCTCCCTATTTGGTCTAAAGCACCTCCACAACAGGCATTCTTAACTAAAAAAATTTCCTTTGGTAAAGAGCTCGTTCTTCAAGAAGACGTTCCGTATATGAGCCTCCTCAAACATTACTTATTGCTATTGATTTGATGATCTCGGTAGGACGTGGGCAGCGAGAATAAATTAATGAGACATAAAAACCGATAAAACAGCAGTAACCACAGATACAATTATCAATCAACATGGGCAAAATGTAATATGTGTTTATGTAGCTATTGGCCAATCCATACGCTTCATTATTAATAAGATTCAAGCGAGAAGCATACAAGTACTGTAATATGCCTCTCCATGGGTTTCTGGTAACATGACTATACTATATTTTTATAAGCATCACAGATAGTGCTACTTCGTCACTTCAAAACCGAGGTCGAGTTTTTTCTAAGTAGTGGAGAATGATGGGGTACAGAAGGGTATGAAATTTTTTTTTGTAATCTTAAAAGAATTATATTTTAGTAGGGATCTTAGGACATAATAATAGATTAGGATTTAATTTCTTGGGATAGGATTAGGAGATCGTATTTGATTAGTGTTGATTTTTTTATTTAAAGTGTTGTAGTAGGACTAGGATTCTTAAAGATCTCTATATAAGAGAGGTCCCTCTTAATTTTCAATTAACTTTGAATGAAAAAAAATTATTCATATTGAGTGTCAATTTCTTCTCAACCTTCAAGTAACCTAGATTATTTTTCAATCCATAGGGTAGACTAGTTTCCATTTCTTTATCTCTTCTTTTCTATTTCTTTCTTACTTTATGTTCTACATCACTTACCTTTTGGTTGTCTACTGTCCATTCTTGCCTAAGAAGATGTGCATGCTTACAAGCTGTTTTTTCCCATATTGAGCAAGTAATGATTACATAGACTATCCTTACGAATTTTTTTAAAAAGAAGAAGAAGATGATTTGGAGTCTATGTAGGAAAGAGTGTCCCATTCTAGAAATAAGATGATAAGTATCCTATTATGGTAAAAATGATATTTCCTTTTTCACAAAAAATGTTATTTAAATCTTTCTATTTTGGAAAAAAAAATCCAGAAATCAGTGAAAGTACATGCATGGATGATGTGTTGTTATGCAATACTTGTGGTCGATATGTATAATGGTGTGCATATTGGAACTAGTAACTATTAAGCATCATCCTATTAGATCAACTTTACAAAAATATCTTTAATTTTAAAGAAATTATCATAAATGAATCAAGCCCTAAATATTTAATCATAAATTAGACAAGAGTTAGGAGCTATATATATACCATGTAGATGGACCTATTGTTAGATAGAGTAAATCCTATAGTTCTTTATTACGAGATACAATTTCATTACAGCTTTGTTGTTTTGGCCATGAAAACCAAAGAAACTGAAGAAGATGACGATGACGATGATAACAATTATTTTCTTTAAAGTTGAAATCGTGGTTTGTTATGAAACTTTATTTTTCTCTTCTTTTGATTATTTGTTGTGAACTACTCGTTTGATCTAAAACATGCATTTTTTAAAAATAAATAAATTTAATTTACTTTTATATGGTGATTAGGACTTCAAATCGGATCGATGATTTACCAGTAAAAATAGGTGGAGATATTGTCAACAGGCTGCAGCCGATATTGGTTACACCTTATGACATCGTGAGGGTCATGATAACATTATCCCACATATTGACCTGACTGATGAGGGAAGGACAATTGTCATATACTTATTGTAAGGAAACTGACAAAATTGACCCTTCAAATTTATCAAATGATGCCAACAACTACACTGTACTTGTTGAAGGAGCAACCCAAGAAAATTTTCGAATCATGAGGAGCAACAGCACGGTGTATGACAATTTAGATCAGTTTGACACAAATTGATACAGTGAGTACGTAATTTGAAGTTTAGAGAATTTTCTTTACTGTGATTCTCTTTTTCATGTTTTTATGGACAAGTTTATTGTACTTAATAATGACAGTATGCAATTTTAGGTGCTGCAAATGTATTGGTACTCTTTTCAGGTCAAAATGACCTGTTCATTTGTGAATAAAAGGAAAAATGATTTGATGCAACCATAAATGGGAGATAGATAGCATAGAATTTATATTTTTTTAAATGTTTCGATGCCATTATGTACCACCAGATAGAAACCTTGGTCCAACCATGACATAAGTTTTGCAAATCCTAAACTAACCAAACTCATAATTTGTAAATTGTAATATTATTGATCAATATGAGATACATGAACTATACTATTTTTGTGTAGATATCTTTAAAAAACGTATGATCGTCAAACATGACAAACCTAGGATCTTAAATAAGCCATATATATAATTAAATATTTAATTTTGCGAGTATGTATTTCTTGGTGAAATTTAATGGATAATAATTAAATAAAAGTTTATTAGCAATGGCTAAAATAACCAAAAAAAATGATAAGAAATAATTTTACATGAGATTTATTGAAACTTTGAACCTAAAAAACAACTCTTTTAACTATGTTGAACAATTCTAGCCCCATTTTGGAATAGATAGGCAGGGTCATAATATTATTTTAAATTTAACTCATTGAGGGTTTATATTTTGTGGCTTAAAAATTTCAAATAACGTAAATCTTTATTTTCAACTATTATTTTATTGTGAAAGAAAATATGAGCATGTCTATGCAAAATAGACAAAAATTAAAACGTGTCATACATAGATGGGTCGAAGACCGGGAAGTAATAAAATTATTTCCTATCTACAACTTAGTTTATTTTAGGTCCGTCATACTATTTGAATCATCAATGAAAATTACCACCAAAATAAACCACACAGAAGTTTATTAGTTACACAATGACACGTGTAAAAAAATAAGCTTGTAACTTCTCAAATTTACCGTAAAAGGCTAATGTTGTATTGAGTGACCGTGTGTCGTGATTCAAAGCGATAATTGTGATCTGTTTTGATGGTTTATCTTAGTTGTTCAAATAGTAGCGTTCATTTTAGGTGGTTAATAAATTAGATGATAATACTATTCTCTTTGCTGTTAAAAAAATAGTCAAACTATATATAAACTATATGTGGATGTGAGACTTGGTCCTTAAGATCTCTATCTTCTATATAGATTTGTCTTCGAGAAATGCTTATCTTTTCAGGTTTCAAATTGTTGCACACCAAGAATGCTATGGAGCTAGCAACCTTAAGGATTTTACTTCATTGGTTTGTAGACCATGTGAAACATAAAATGTTGATCGAGAGTGTATGGATTGCAACACCTGGTTGAGGGATCTTTTAATGTTTTTCTAGTTCTGCACGAGGGAGCTTTTAGAGTTTTTGTCTTTTGCCTGTACGTTTGGAGTATTGTTCTCTTTTGGTCTCCGTTCCAATGATTCTTTTTACTGTTTTCCATGTGCCTAGTCAACCACGAGGCCTTTTAATATACAATTGTAGTATATATGATATCAATGACGTCAATTATTTTTCGGTTGATGAAACTTCTCATTTATTTACAATAACCAACTTGCTTTAGAAGTTAATACATAAAATTAATTGAGAAGCACATATTACGATTGAATTTATTAAGAAGCCTCGACTAAGTGCATGGAGTGTTAAAGTATAAAGAAATAATTGATCTCTTTCCTATCAATTTAGACTTTTAAATTAATTTGTTACTCAGTTATTTCTTAACATGGTATTAGAAGAGCTCATGGGGATGCCCCTTTTTCATTATTATTACTTGACTCAGTTTGTTTCCCTTTCAGATAAGGCTTTCTTTCATTTGGGTTTCATGTGTAAAGCATTTAATCATTTTTTCAGCTTACACGTGAGAGAGTGTGTTCAAATATAAAACAATTATGAGGTAATTTCCCATCAACTTTAACTTTTGGGATAATTAGTAACTCATTCATTTCTTAACATGAAGAAGATTTTAAAGAATCGTTAGAACGCACCGAAAGAGAAAGCAATAATATGTGTTTCTTAATATTTTAGTTCTACCTATTAACTTCTAAGGTAAGTTTGTGCTTCCTAATTAATTCTATGTATTAACTTCTACGGCAAGTTTCATCAACTGAAAAGTAATCGACGCTATTACCATCAAATATAGTAATACTCAATTCTATTATAGAAATTTATATAAAAACAATGCAATTCATTTGTTAGGGTTAAAAAGAGTTACTCAATCTTTACCCCTATATAAAAGAAATAATCTACTATCATGCAACAAATTTCTATAGTTCACACTTATTTTTTTGTAATCATGAAAAAATTATATTTTAGTAAAGATCTTAAGACATAGTATTTGAATAGGATTTAATTTTTTGGGATAGGGTTAGAACATAGTATTTTATCATTATTGAATTTCTTTAGTTAAAGTGTTGGATTAGGACTAGGATTCTTAAAGGTCTATATATAACAGAGGTCTCTGTTAATTTTTAATTAGCTTTGCATAAATAAAAATTATTGATATTGAGTATAAATTTCTTCTCAACCTCAAGTAGCCTGGCCTCTTTTCCAATCCTGGGTAGACTAGTTTCCATTTCTTTATCTCTTCTTTTCTATTTCTTTCTTACTTCTTGTTCTACATCAGTTTGGTGTTAGAGCCTAGACCAAGCCTAGACCCAAATCACCATACATCCACTAAACAAACCTTAACCCAAATCAGTGAAGAAAGAAATCTAAAAAAAATTGCTTTCGGTGTCGTGAACGGTGTTCTACAATTTTTTTTTATATTTATTTTGCTTTATGTAATTTATGAGACAAAAAGAAAAATCAGAACAAAAATTAAAGTTTTAAAAAAATTATATCCACTTTATGAGTGATGGGTTCAATTGAGCTAACCTGAATCCTTTGCGTGATCATTCGTTATGTATTATATCTAGTCACATAGGATGTGTTGCATAAGGTTTTTTGATCCACATGGGTTTGTTAAGAAAAATTTTATCTATGTTGATCAAGTGTTTGTTGACCCTAAATCACTAATGATATTACTTAAGTGATAGAGATTGTTAATAGTGCTTACACATTAAAGGAGATCAAGACTGTAGAATATGGTCAATCAAATTTGAAGATCTCAAAAGTCAAGAAGCTCTCCAAAAGATCAAATTCAAGGATAATAATTGAAATGCAACTTCAAAAACAAAAGAGCTAAATTATAGGTTTGAATCCGAAGATACACTTTGTAAGCATTTCAATTTTTAGGAGCTAATTAAATTTGCATTGCATTTTATTACATAGCCTTAATTATTTAAAGATATATAATCTCTACATGATTTTATTAAATGAAAATATTAAATTCTTTGGGCTCAATACTTAACATGATCTATTTGAACTCAAGAAGAACTTACATTGACATAGAAAATTATTTGAACATTTGTAATATATTATTTTTTATATATATTGCACACACATTATGCTTAAATTTTTTATATGTCTTGTCATCATCAAAAAGGTCTCAATCGAGAAATTTTTAAAAATAATTTTGATGTTAACAAAACACTCTTGAAGTGTTTAACTTGTGTGTTAAATGTGCAAGAAAGTTTGATTCAATTGGAAGATTTTTAGGAACTCAAAAATAAAATAAAAAAGAATGAAGAAAATTGATGCTGAAAACACTGTAGAAACGGTCAGAAATAATACACAATAGGCTGTGCAAAATGGACACTCAACTGTGGGTTCAAAAACTCAAGTTTTGCATCAGTTACAAAGGACATTCTAATGCCATAAGTGGACAGTCGACTGGGCAAGTTACAACAGCTATATTTTTTAATTTAAAAGGCTATAAACTTGTCTCTAAAGGCTCTATTTTGTCTCCAACGGCTAGAAGACTTCAAGACACTATAGATAGTGCCTCAAAGGTCATTTGAAAGACAAGAGAAACATTATATAACAAAGCATTAAAGAAAAATCTTCATTCTCTTCTTCTTGAGCCAAAAATTCCATTGTTAAGCTATAAGCTTTTGAGAGAGAAAATTTTGAGTTTTAATTTTCATTGAGAAATCTCTCTTGTTTGTTTGTTTCAAACTATCCTTTCATCATCTTGTTAAAAGAGTTGGTGTAACTTTTGTGAGCTAGTAAGTGTTGAGTATATACACTTGGGTAGAAAACTGAGGACTCTTCTGAAAAAGGTTGAAGCAACACCCTTGAAGTTGCTTGTTTGTTTTTGGTTTGAGCAAGACCTGAATGCCTTCAAAGAGGATTCTTAAATAGCGACCAAGACGCGATATAGAGGCCACTATACAGCGGTAGCGACGTGTGTCACAATTGCTTTTCACTATTATTTGCAGAAGAGTGGAATTCACGGTTATATAGCAGCATGTCACAGCCACGAAGAGCTGTATAACTCCATGAACACTATGCCCTCCACAGCTGCTATTCATTGTTGTGATGCCCGCGACTTATATTTTAAATTTTTGCAAAGTTATGAAAATTTATGACTGCGATATATACTTGTGATCCACATTTTAACACCTGTAATATCAACAACCGTGATAAACACTATGCAATGGTATTTGCTATCGCAATCGCAATTTAAAACCTTGATCGATACCTTTTTAGGTCAAAATGACCTATTTATTGGTGAATAAAAGGAAGTCGATTTGATGCATCAATAAATGGACGATAGACAACAGAGAATCTATTTCAATTTTTTTATTTATAAAAAATTGCCTCAATGTTTTTTTCCAAGACAAAAATAGAATTATATCTAATAATGAGCTAGCATCCACATATGCATTACATACACACCAACCGCCCCAAAAACGCAGCACCAGCAAACCCAACCAAACAACTAAAAGAAAACTATATAACTATCCTACAATCACTAACATAAGACATAGACAACCTGGCAACAGAACTCTAAGCAGCACCACCATGAATTCCGTCAGGTTAGCTAAAAAACTCAAGCCAACCTCAAACCCAAAAATAAACAAAAGTGCTTCAAATCCTACTACATTCCTCTCGATCTTTCAGCTCCAACCTCCAGTTGATATAGACTTTCAATAACCTCATCCTCATTTATATAAAAAGATAAGCCCATATTCTTGCTCAACTCCAATGTTTTAACTACCTCAACCCTTTTTTGTTTTTAAAGAAAACCTCCTTGAAGTGGAGGGACCCCTACCCGTTTATTAGCAAAATGTTGGAAACTCATCTTCTTGTGAAATCCCAAGTTGTGATCTTTCCAAACACCCAAGTCTAGAATGACTTGTAATAAATAGCAAACAGCAATTAGACAATCAAAGAAAGAACACAAGCAATTGTTATCGAGGTTCGACAATGTTCCTACGTCCCCGTGAGCTCCTCCGAGCTCTTAGGACTAAATCAATGGAGTTCTTACAATTACAGCAACACCTCTTCAAGAACCCTCTTGTTCTTAAAGAACGAAAGAAGAGAAGAAGAAAGTGATAAGAACTAAGTGTTTCCCTGGAATTTTCCCCAAGAAAATTCCAATTACAAAGCCCTTGAATCCCCAATCTATACTACTCTCTCTCTAAACAACCAGCCTCTCTTGAATGAGTCTCTCCTGTGTTTAGTATATTTGCACTCTCACACAACATGTGTTCTATTTCACACACATTCACTTGTCATCCTCTCTTGTTGAGATGATGATCTTCACTTGTTGTTAGAAGACCCTTTATATAGAGCAATGACTTCCTCATCCAATCTTTGAGATCAATCTCAACTCTTAGATCTCAAGAACTAAAGACTCATGGCTCTTTAAGAGTTTAAGTAATCCTATGCGTTTTAACCAAGTCCCACGCACCATCACAAGAGGCTAAAAACCATGCTTCAGCTGTGCCTGGCGCCGCGGCCCAGAACAGGGCTGGTCGCAGCGCATAATAGGGCAGCACTTCACTATCTTCTGGAGGCCGCGGCGCCCAAGGCTGAGCCGTGGCGCGACCTAGAAGGGAGGAGTCCTGGACTTTCTGGAGGCCGCGGCGCACACCAGGACCTGATGCTAAACTTCCATCTGTTTAATTCTTGGACAAATCCCAACAATCTCTACCTTTGTCGAAGCAATTAAACTCGAACTCATTATGCAGAGAACTCAAGATCCAAACTCAACTTGAGTCACCATATCAACCGACTCCAATCCTAAGAAGTCCAAGGCAATGATTGAACTTACTTAGAGGTAGAACTTTAGTACCTAAATCTACAGGATTTTCTTCCGTTGCGACTTTGTCCACATGAATGCATCCTTTCGTAACATTTTCCCGAATGAAATGATACCGAACATTCATATGCTTAGTCCTCTCATGGAAGACAGGGTTCCTACACAAGTGCAACGTACTTTGGCTATCCGAATACACTACCACCTGCTCTTTTAGGACCTTCAACTCGTCCAACAACCCTTTGCACCACATAGCCTCCTTTATGGCTTCCGTTGCCGCTATGTACTTAGCCTCGGTTGTTGAGAATGCTACCACCGGCTGCAACTAAGCCTTCAAGTACCTCAGCAACCACTTCATCCTAAGCCAAAGCTCTTTTCTAGGATTACTCACAAATCTGCTAAGAACCCTTATTGCCTGAGAAATGTCAGGTCTAGTGCGTACCATCATGAACATGACTGATCCAACCGCACTAGAGTAAGGGACCTTTTCCATTAACTTCTTCTCTTCATCCGTTCCAGGACATTGTTCGCTGGAGAACTTGAAATGACCAGCAAGGGGAATCTTCACTGGTTTACCATCTTCTATAGACACCATCTTTTCTATATCGGAAGACTGAGAAACCTTCAACCTGTTTCTCTTCCTTTCCCGGATCATTCTCATCCCAAGGATCTTTTGTGCAAGGCCAAGATCCTTCATCTCGAACTCTGAACTGAGTTGAGACTTCAACCTTTCTATCCTCTCCTTTCTGTTCCCAACCAACAACATATCATCGACAAAGATGAGGATAATCACCATTTCCTCCACCTTGTGTCCAGGTGAGAAAGTTCCTATGAAATCTATTCCTTCTCTTTGTGTGAACCCCTTCGCCACCAGCCTAGCATTGTACCAAACTTCATCCACTGGAGGATTCCCTTCTTTGATCGTGTAAGTCCACTTACAATCCACAACTCTTTGTTTTCCTGGAATGTGCACCAATTCCCAAGAGTTGTTCTTCCTCAAAGAATGCTTATCTTCCTCCATAGCTAGCTTCAATTTTGAGGAATCTTTACATCCCATGGCATCACTGTAAGTTTCTGGTTCACTTATCCCTCCTTCTGTCCAAGGAGCTACTGCATTCGCAGCCGCGAAACCATATCTCAAAGGTGACCTGACGAGCCTTCTTTCCTGGTCCCTTGTGAGTTGATAGTCATTCTGACTTGCTGCATCATCCCCTTCTAGTTCAGCCTCTTCATAAGTGTCCTAAGCTTGGCATTCATCAATGGGCTCTACTTGGTCCAAACCCTCTTGCCTTCCTTGCTCTACCTGAACTAAATTTTCCTTGATGCTATGCTTCACAAATACCGAACTGATTTGCTCACTATCCCCTGCAGGGTTAGTTTTCTCCAAATAGGGAAATAAATGCTCATTAAAAATGACATCCCTACTTATTATGAGTTTAAATCCTTTTAGCTCTAAGGACCACAACCTATACCCCTTAACC
The DNA here is from genome assembly GCA_023935145.1 of Bretschneidera sinensis. Taxonomy (NCBI): domain Eukaryota; kingdom Viridiplantae; phylum Streptophyta; class Magnoliopsida; order Brassicales; family Akaniaceae; genus Bretschneidera; species Bretschneidera sinensis. Next base: position 73,426,953 of record CM043698.1, read on the forward strand.
CCTTCCCCATATCCTAGAAACACACATTTTCTAGACTTGGGCTAAGCTTATCATCCTTTTGGTGTGCAAACGCAGCACACCCAAAAGTTCTAAGGTTGTTCAACTCAGGGGGTTTACCACTCCACATCTCCTCGGGAGTCTTGAGCTCTAAAGCTCTAGAGGGCGATCTATTAACCAAATACGCAGCAGTAGACACCACTTCCTCCCAAAAATATTTTGGTAATCCGGATCCTATAATCATGCACCTAACCTTTTCCATAAAGAGTATTATTCATCCTCTCAGCAACTCCATTTTGCTGAGGGGTTTTCACAACCGTTCTATGTCTTAGAATCCCATTTAACTTACAGAATTGATCAAGTTCCTTGTTAAAAAATTATAAGCCATTATCGGTTCTTAATCCCTTAACTATCCTGCCCATTTGAGTTTCTTCCAGCTTTTTCCACACCACAAACTTATTCAAAGCATTTGGTTTATTTTTAAGCAAATAAACCCAAACCTTTCTAGAATAATCATCAATTAAAGACAAAAAATAAAAATTACCTCCCTGTGTTAGTGTTCTTGCTAGCCCCCAAAGATCCGCATGGACGTAGTCAAGAATGCCCTTAGACTTGTGCACTCCGGTGTTGAAGCTAACCTGATGTTGTTTCTTAACATTCACAGAAATCAAGTTTCTCTACTTTGTCACCATTAAGTAGACCATTCTTGCTGAGAACTTCCAGGCCCTTTTTGCTCATGTGTCCCAAGTGATTGTGCCAAAGAGCTACCTTATCCATCTCAGCCATCAAGCTTACTGCTTGATCCTTGATGTCCATGTCTCCGATCTGAGACCATCCTTCATTGCTGCTTTGATCTCTATCAAAGATCCCTTAGTTACCTTGATCTTTCCTCCCTCTGCTTTGTATGTGTATCCCATGGAATCTAGCTGCCCCAATGAGATCAAATTTCTTCTCAACTCCGAAAGATATCTCACATTCCCCAACAGCCTAGTAACTCCATCAAACATCCTCAACTGGATGTCTCTCGTGCCCCTCACTTGGTAAGAAGTATCATTTCCTAGGAAAACCTTTCCATCCTCGGTTTCCTTGAAATTCTTGAACTAATCCTAGTAAGGACATATATGATAAGTGCATCCTGAATCCAAGATCCATCTCTTACTATCTTCTTGCCCCTTGCTCACATTTGAGCACACAAAAAGAACATCATCTTGCTATTCTCCCTTGGCAACCGAAGCCTCTCCATTCTTGGTATGGCTTCCTCCTTCATCCCTCATCATCTTCTTGCAATCTTTCTTGAAATGACCCTCCTTATGGCCATAGTAGCATCTCTTTCCTCCAAATCTCGGTTTAGAGTGCGCTCTCCCATGGCTTTGTCCTCTACCTTGTGGTTTGTCCCGGTTGTAGCCATGTATGTTGCTGCCATACCGAGTTGCTGGCCTTCCTCTAATGAACAGCCCTTCTCCACTTGATGCTTCCCTTATCTTGGCATCAAGATTATCTTACAACTCTTTATCATGATCTATTTTAAAAGCAAAGGTTCGTTTAAGAAGATATATCTTATTAGGGGGAGTCTTGCTAAGAAATAACTCATCTAGTTTCTTCCAAATGACAGTTGGATCTTCCGAGTCTCCGCACTCCCTTGTAACACTATCCGACATGTGCAGAAAGATGGTGTTGTATGCCATCTTCTTCATCTCATTCTGCTGGACCTCTGTGAAACTTGTTGAAAAATCATCATCTTCTCCAATCGCCAAGTCCACCTTTTGTTGCATAAGAACCACCTTGATTTTTTTCTTCCAAAGGGAAAAGTCTCCCTTTCCATCAAAATTCTCAACAATGAAGTTTGAACCCATCTTGCGGAGAAAATCTCAGATTTATGCAGCACCCACAATTGCTTTCCAACTTCTAAATCTCAGGAAGATGATCAAATCTTGATCACAACACCGTTCTTGAACCTCAAGAACACGATCAGATCTTGATCTCAGCACTGTTCTTGAATCACCTAAGATGTTTCCTTTAATTCTTAGAGTCTTGCTCTGATACCCTCTGTTCAACTCTGATACCCGATGTTGCTAGCTCTGACACCACTGTATCACCACCAAAGAATCCTTTGATTCTTGGAACCGAGCTCTGATACCACTGTTGGAAAATCACCTTCTTACGGAATCCTAGGTTGTGATCTTTCTAAACACCTAAGTCTAGATGACTTGTAATAAACAGTAAACAGCAATCAGACAATCAAAGAAAGAACACAAACAATTGTTATCAAGGTTCGACAATGTGCCTACGTCCCCGTGAGCTCCTCCGAGCTCTTTGAATTAAATCAATGGACTTCTTACAATTATAGCAACACCTCTTCAAGAACCCTATTGTTCTTGAAGAACGAAAGAAAAGAAGAAGAAAGTGATAAGAACTAAGTTTTTCCCTGGAATTTTCCCGAAGAAAATTCTAATTACAAAGCCCTTGAATCCCCAATCTATACTATTCTCTCTCTAAACAACCAGCCTCTCTTGAATGAGTCTCTCATGTGTTTAGTGTCTTTGCACTCTCACACACCATGTGTTCTATTTCACACACATTCACATGTCATCCTCTCTTGTTGAGATGGTGATCTTCACTTGTTGTTAGAAGACCCTTTATATGGAGCAATGACTTCCTCATCCAATCTTTGAGATCAATCTCAACCCTTAGATCTCAAGAACCAAAGACTCATGGCTCTCTAAGAGTCTAAGTAATCCTGTGCGTTTTAACCAAGTCCCATGCACCATCACAAAAGGTTGAAAACCATGCTCCAGGTTTGCTAGCGCCGCAGCCCAAAACAGGGCTGGCCACGGCACACAATAGGGAAACACTTCACCATCTTCTGGGGGCCGCGGCGCCCAAGGCTGAGCCGCGGCGCCACCTGGAGAGGAGGAGTCCTGGACTTTCTGAAGGCTGCGGCGCACACCAGGACCTGATGCTGAACTTCCATCTGTTTAATTCTTGTACAAATCCCAACACAAAAGAAATAAAAAGGTACAAACAAATGGGTTTTAACAACCTCAACCCTGGCAGCTTCTTACCTAAGAGGGGAAAAGGCATCACACCTGGATTCATCAACTACTAGTCCCCTTTGCTTATCAACATCTAATGATTGACATTCTCTAGAGGAACGAACGCATCCCTCTCAGATGACAAGACATCGAATCTAACTTCTGGATCACTAAACTCAACTGGCTTCTTTTTTGCAGTACCACCCTTCCTATTATATTTGCACCTTACACCTTCCATCAACTCCCCCTTCTATGAGAACATTCTATTAAGAATAATTGAATTACCAATATATTATCCCCTGCACGTGCATGCCCATTAATTGATTAAAGGCTTTGCACATGAAACCCAATGAAAGAAAACCCAAACATTCGAAAGTGCAATTAACTAGGTCAAATATTAAACAAAAAAAGGTATCCTCACGACTCGAAACCAAGACCTGAAGCTCAAATATCATTGTAAGAAATAATTGAGATATTTCTCTTGAGCTTAAGCTTTTGGGATAATTGATAACTCAATTATTCTTAATACTTTAACACATTCTCTATTTATTCTTCCCCATGAATTGGGTATTGAGAAGGTAATAAATGGTGGGTTTAGAGCTTTAAGTCTCTCGAAGTGCCCAGTCAATCACAAGGATTCTCAAAATATTCACGTTCTTCTTAATTAATTCTACGTATTAACTTCTATTGCGAGTTGGTTAGTGCAAATAACCAAGAAGTTTCATCAACCGAAAACTAATCGACATCATTGCTATCATATATACTATAATTCTATGTACCTTTATATATAGTAGTAATTCTTATTTCCATCTATATTTTTCTAGTTATAGAAATTTATACAAAAACAATAAATCATTTTTTTGGGTTAGAGCATCATTTAACATGTACTTGTATAGAAAAAAAAATTATGTACAATCATGCAACAAATCTCTTTAGCTTTGACTGAATAAAAGTGTACTCATATTAGCAGCAAAAATTTTCACAGGTCGTTGACATTAATGTGCTATATACCTAAAATTTACTTGACAAAAAGATTGCAAGTATATGATATTGAAACTCTTCATATGTGCGTGCACGTTGGATTGTTGATTGGTGTCATATTAACTTAGACTACTTGTTCAAAATTTGGTCTCTAGCGTGTAACTAATATCAAAGATTATATGAATGTCACACTAGCAGTTAACACTCATCTATTAGGGTTAAGAGAGTCATTCAACTTGAACACACATTTAAAAGAATCACATACTATCATGCAACAACCTTTTTTTTGTTGTGAAAAAAAATGGAACAAGCTTCTTTGGCCCTTATAGAATAAAAGTTTACGAGGAATTCTTAGTTAGACCGAGTCAAAAACATCCCGTCCGAAGCTTTATTAGAAATTTTAGGGAACATCACTAGTATCATTATTTTTTAGATCCCACACTTACTGCTGATTTTATAATGAAGTTCTTTAAAATTACCAATGAAGTTTCGGATGGGTCTAAAACCAATGTTTTAAACCCAGTCTAGCTAATAATTTTTGAAAGTATACTCATCTTAGAAGCAAATATTTTGGCAAGGTCATTGACACTAATCTGGTAATATATACACATAAAAGTTACTCAGCAAAAAGATGAGCATAAATGATATTGAAACTCTTTATGTGTACGCATATAGTGGATTGTTGGGACCATCACAATTTAGATATCTTTTTCAAAATTCAGTATCAATCATGGAGTTAATATCTAAGATTATATGAAAGTAACACTAGCAATTAGCACTCATCACGTTGCCTAAATATATTTTACCTTTTCGTTGCCTACTATCAATTCTCGCCTACAAATATGTTTGTGCTTACGACTAGTTTTTTTAAATATGGAAAAAAGTAACTCTTAGTATACATAGACTATCCTTACCCAAATAAAAGAAAAAGAAAATATTTTGGAGTCTGCCAAAAATTAAGTGTCCTATTCTAGAAATAACATTATAAGTATCCTGTTATGGGAAGAAAAGATTTTAAATATGCCTACTTTGATAAAAAGAAATCCAGGAATTAGAGGAAGCCCATGCATGGATGATGTGTTGTTATGCAATACTTGTGGTTGATATGTATAACAGTTTGTATATTGGATCTATTAACTATTACGCATCATCCTATAATTAGATCAGCTTTACAAAAATGTCCTTAATTTTCAAGTGCTTTCCTGTAAATGAGTCAAGCCCTAAATATTTAACCTGGATAGGACAAGAGTTAGTAGCTATATATATATACCTTGTTAATGCACCTATTGTTAGATAGAGTTAGTAGACTCAATACTATAGTTTATTACTACTCCACCTGATACAATTTCATTACAGCCATGTTGTTTTGGTCATGAATAATGATGAAACAGAAGATGATGATAATGATGACAACAATTTTCCATCAAGTCGTAATCAAGGTTTGTTATGAAACTTTATTTTTCTCTGCTATTTTTTTATATGTTATTTTGCGCATTTGATTTCATGTTTGTGTTTTTTCTTAATTAAATAAATTTTTTATTTAATTTACTACTATATGGTGATCATGAGAATAGATCAGATCGAGGAATTACCAGAAAAGATGGGCGGGGTATTGTCAGCAGCATTTCTTCAGGACCAGAACTGGACAAAATGATTCTTGAGGCTATCCTGCACTCATCCCCGTCCGATGATACAAGGTAAGCTTTATGGTATTGGTACTCTTTATCAAAGCCCACTACAAGAGAATTGACATTTGCGGGCGCCTAAATTCCGGCGCTTCAAAAAAACACCGCAATATATTAACCGTCGGCTCTTTTTTTGTGGCGCTTTAAGGAAGCGCTACAATATTCAAAGAATATATAACGGCGCTTTAAAGCGCCATTATATGCCACTGATATTATATATTGCGGCGCTTTTAAGCGCCGGTATGTGAAATGGGTTTCGAGCATATTCCGGCGCTTTTAAGCGCCACAATATACTCGAAACCCATTTCATATATTACCGTTCTTTGCTGCCCCCATTTTTTTCCCTAATATTTTCGTGCTCCAGCTCCCCGCGCCGTGATTTTCCTCTGCCGTTCCTTGTCTCTACCGTGAGCCCGAAGTCCTGCTACTGTAGCCTTCGTCGATATCAACACCATTTCACCCAATTCATAGCTCCAGCTCCCCGCACCGTGATTTTGCTCTGCTGTTCCTCGTCTCTACCATGAGCCCGAAGTCCTGCCACTGTAGCCTTCGTCGATATCAACACCATTTCACCCAATTCATAGCTCCAACTCCCCGCGCCATGATTTTCCTCTGTCGTTCCTCGTCTCTACCGTGAGCCCGAAGTCCTGCCACCGTAGCCTTCGTCGATATCAACACCATTTCACCCAATACATAGCAGAATCTCGTGGTTCAGTTCAAAATCATTTGAAAGCTACAAGTAAAAACTAAATCCATTTTCTTGTTTTGTTAAATTTTGTTTAATCTTTGCTTTTTGGTGATTTTAGATGCCTCAGAACAGCTTGATTTGTTAGTATCACTCCACCACATCTGAGCAAAAGTATTAGCCACCAAGCATCTGATGGAACTTATTTCTTTTACTACTTTAGACACAATAGCGTCTATAGCTACTTTGCAGGATGCTTCCCGTAGTTATAAACTACAACTTAGTTGTAAAATGCTTTCCTTTGCAGGACACTCCAACCCTTTAAAATTTACGAATAAAGTGTCAAATGCTTGCCAAGACAACACCCATAGCCAAACATAATTGACAATATTTTGGTCCAGTAGCATCCACTTTAGTCAATTTATTTGGTATTTCATAGCTAATGAAAGAGTTTTAGAAATTGATTGTGCAACTTCTAACCAAATGCTTTCCATCTATATATAGTTGAGATGATTGAAAACTCAATTCCTTATGTTACCTCAAATACGTAGGAACTGCACTGAAAGGCAAATCCATTTTTAAGCTAACTGAATTATTTGAGATGTGGCATAAAACAAGTTAACAGCCAAGATGTTAGTTCCATAACTTAACTTCATTCAGACTATTCATGCTGTGAATTCTTGAAAATACTAGAAAAGCGGAAAAAAGTGGGGTGGGGAGGGAGGGGGAAGAAGTCTGAGTATTGCTTGCTACTTATTTAATTATTGTTATGAAGTCTCATCTCATTGTGCTTTGGTTGTTAACATTGTAATTCTTGGTTTTGACTTGTTGACAGCGGACAGATTGGAAAATTTTGCCACTGCAGCTACAAAGTTTTGTGTTTGAGTTGGGTAAGGTAAGCTTTAGCTAATGTTGGTATTGTGTGACTTGGAATATGGATGCCATCTCTGATTTCTTTGTGAATTTGAGGGATGCTGGTAATTTATATAAATCAATATATAGGAGATTTTAACTGTATTTAGAAATTTTGCATCTCTCATACCTTATTGATTAACCATTAATAAGCACCTTTGTTATTCTGTATTTCAATTTTGAGTTCATTAATTATACAAAAATCTTGTGTGTTTTCTTAAGGAAAAACAAAAAATCTTGTCTTTTAAGCCAAAAAAAATTACTATAAACATTATCAAATATCAAATGGCTCTGATATGTGGGCGCATGGAATTATTGAAGTGCCTTGAGAAACAGTGGTTTTAGCTGTTAATAATGTTATATTATTGGCTATGGTCTATACAAATATGTGAATATTATTCACTTATGGTTCTAATTTAAAAAAGCTATTTTATTCTGACAGGATATTATTTTTATGAAGGGTGACTGTTTAAACTTGTACATTTACTTTTATCGATTTAAACTCGTGGTTGATGTTTCTGATATAGTGATATACCTAGCTGGTTTCAAAGGCTATCATTGATAGTGCTTGCATTACGGGCTCTATTTTTTATAACAAGAAACAAAAAAATAGACTTATACATACTCCTTTTGTTCCAAGAAAATGGCAAAAATGCTTAGTATATATAAGGCAAAGAAAAAATGCTTACTATATATATCAATAAATAAATATTTTTTATATGTATTTAACATATTACAATGCCCATAGAATAAGCCTCAGATTTTGATATGGATTGATTAATATTGATTGAATGAGATTATAGTGTTTCAAGATTTAAATTATATTATGCATTTATTAGTATCACTTGCTTCATGCTTAGTATAACTTTTATGATTCAATAAACTTTTATGATTTCAAAAATATTTCATTTCTGACTTTCTTAACATCGTTTTAGGAAAGTCTATTGGCGTCATCTAAAAATAGATAAAAGTTGGATAGATAAACCGAGGTCGAGTAAAGCCTATATGGATGGTGTTGCAAACTTCATTAGATTTGCGTGTCAGAAAGCTTGTGGTTGTGGTAGTATTGTTTGTCCATGTAGGAGATGTTGTAATTGTTATTCATTCGAACCAGAAATTGTTCACGAGCATCTATTGTATAATGGGTTTAGTCTAGGTTACACCGAATGGGTTTTTCATGGGGAGAAAGTCTCTCGTATAGACCACACTCACACTAGTTCACACCCCACTAGTGTTCCAAGTGGCTTCATGGGACGAGATGACGTGTTGGGTTTGCTCCGAGGTGCCTTCTAGGTTACTTGTGAAAACCCAAACAATGAACCGTTAAGTTTAGGAATCGAAGTGGGATCTTCAAATGAGTATGGTGAAGAGCGACAGGCTCATGGTGGGTTTGAGTTCAATAATTGTGGTGATCCTTCACACGTCGAACATCTAGTTCGTTCTGTTATTGATGAGACGACTCAGTATCGCAATTTGATGAAAGATTACGATAATGAACTTTATCCGGGTTGTCAGAATTTCACAAAGTTAAATTTCATGTTATATCTACTACACCTCAAATGTTTGAATGGGTGGTCTGGTAAATCTCTGACTATGTTGCTTGAGTTTATCAACATGGCATTTCCGATGTGTGCTCCACTACCATCAAATTATTATAAAGCCATGAAGATTATCAAAGGATTAGGTCTTGGCTATGAGAAGATTCATGTTTGTCCTAATGACTGCTCACTGTATTGGGGTGAGCATGTGAATGATGAATTTTGTCATGCGTGTGGTGTGCCATGGTGGGTTAAAAACAATGTTGATGATGAGGATCCGTTGAATGAGATGGATGGTCAATCGAAAAAGAGAAAGTCAGCTAAAGTATTGCGTTATTTTCCGCTAATACCGAGATTGAAGAGGATATATATGTCATCTAAAACGGCTTCGCTGATGAGATGGCATGATAAAGATTGTACAAAGGATGGGATTTTAAGACACCCGACAGATGGATTAGCCTGGAATGAATTTGATACTTTGTATTCCGATTTTGCAGCTAATCCTCGGAGTGTTCGGCTTGGCCTAGCTAGTGACGGGTTCAATCCCTTTCGAACAATGAGTTCAACTTATAGCACATGGCCCGTTCTTTTGGTCCTATACAACTTGCCACCGTGGCTTTACATGAAGCAAACATCCTTCCTCCTTTCAATGGTTATTCCTAGTGAGAAAAGCCCCAGTAATGATATTGATATCTTTTTATAGCCTCTAAGGAAGAGTTGAAACAATTATGGGATGGTGTTGATGCGTTTGATGCGTCCACCAATCAAAGCTTTAAGCTGCGCGTTTCTCTTCTTTGGACCATTAATGATTTTTCAGCCTATGCAAACTTATCTGGTTGGAGCACTAAGGGGCGGGTTGCTTGTCCATTTTATAGGGAATCTATGCATTCTGTATGGTTAAAGCACAGGGGAAAGTTTTGCTATATGGGTCATCGTCGATGGTTAGCAAAAAACTATGAGTTTCATTTTCAAAAGGATCAGTTTGATGGCACCATAGAGTTGGGATATGCTCATGTTCAACTGTCTGGGCATGATGTTTTAAGACAACTAGAGGGTGGAAACTACAGCTATGGTAAAACCTCGAAGCCTTCTAAGAAGAGGGCAAGAGAGGATGTTGGTACCTCTACGAGGCAAGTGCTAGTGGATGAAGTTGATAACCTTTTTGAGGGTGTGGACAATTTCCTTGAAAATGTTGATAATGAGGATATTCCCATGGATGAGGGAGTTGTAGATACGTTGTGGAAAAAAAAGTATTTTTTTTTTTAGTTACCATATTGGAAAGATAATCTATTGCGTCATAATTTAGATGTGATGCATATAGAGAAGAATGTATGTGATAATTTGATTGGAACAATATTGAATATAGATGGTAAGACTAAAGATAATAAGAAGGCACGTCGCGATCTCGAGGAAATTGATATTAGGAAAGACCTCCATTTAGTTGTTCTTCCTAACGGAAAAGATCACTCGCCTCCAGCATACTACACTATGTCCATGAAGGAGAAGCAGAATTTCTTGACAGTTTTAGCAAATCTTAAAGTTCCTGATGGGTATGCATCAAACATCTCGAGATGTGTCAACCTAAAGGATCGTAAGCTGTTAAACTTAAAGAGTCATCATGGTCACATATTGATGCAAGAAATCCTTCCGATTGCCTTAAGAGCATCTTTGCCTAGACATGTTGTAGCAGATGTGTCTGAGTTATCATCATTTTTCAAAGCTTTATGCTCTAAAGCCCTTGATCCCTATGAGCTTGACTTATTGGAGTCGCGTGTTGCTTTGACACTCTGCCATTTGGAGAAAATATTCCCCCCAATTTTCTTTACCATTATGGTTCATCTTATCATTCACTTAGCCTCCAAAGCTAGACTTGGGGGGTCCCGTACACTACAGGTGGATATATCATGTTGAGAGGTTATATGTTCAAAGCTATTTTGTGCACTTTGTTTTTTTTGTTATATATTGGCTACTTAATTTATCTTTAATTTTTTGGCTTTGAAAGGTATTTAGTGCGCTTGAAATCTTACGTACGTAATAGAAGTCGACCCGAGGGGTCAATTGCTGAAGGATACAATAGGGAAGAGTGTCTAACATATTGCTCCCAATACTTCAAAGGTGTAGACAAAATTCAACCGCCCCCAAAAGAACAATGATACTGTAAATTTTCCGGATGAATACATGTTTTCTTCTGGTGGACAGATAATGGGAAAGATTGTGAGTGTTAAGCTCGATGACATGTCATTAGCTCAAGCACATCGTTATGTGTTGCTTCATAATGATAAACTTTCTGACCTTCGTAGGTTAGTATCAATAAAGGAACTTCATTAGTAATCATGTGTTTAAATTGAGTTTTTATTATCTATTGTTATCACTGTGATGGCTAACAATTACATAAAAACATCAATTATTGCAGTGAATTTTTGGCTGCTCAAAGACTAACCAACCGTTCCAATCGACCAATACAAAGTCTCAAACAAAGGTGGTTGGTTGAGAAATTTCCATCATGGCTTATTAGACAGGTTAGACATAATAACAAGAGTCTTCGAATGCTATAAGTGTTTTCATTAAAACATTGAATGTTGTTGTCTCATATTAATTGTTGGAAAATGTTTAGGTGCCATGGATGGTGGATAACAATTATTCAGATGAACTAATTGTCTTTGCTCGAGGTCCGAATAATGTTGTTAGGAGATTCAATGGATTCAACATCAACGGCTTTAAATTCCACACACAGGAACGTGAGAGGTGTATACGATCTCAAAATTCAGGAGTTATGGTTGAAGCGAATGATAAAATGTATTATGGTGTGCTAAACGATATCATCGAGTTGGATTACTATGGGACATTTAAGATTGTGTTGTTCCGTTGTGATTGGGTGGATATTAATTCACCCAGGGGTTTAAAGAAAGATGCAAGTGGGTGCATTCTCGTGAACTTGAATAGGTTAATACACATTGGTCAGTTATTGAAGGATGACCCGTTCGTACTTTCATCTCAAGCGAAACAAGTATTTTATGTGCAAGACCCAACAATAAAGGAATAGTATCATGTTGTGATCACAAAGCCAAGGGACCTATATGAAATGGGGGAAAAACGCAGGAAGAGGATGATGACACTTACAATCAGTGCATGCCTTCTAATGTAGTGGTAGACGATCAATTAGATTGTATCTCAACTTGGGCTAAGATGGACGTTGACGAAGATACCAACTAGTTTTATGTGCATTTCCGTGTAATTATATTTGGATGTGTATTTATGTGATGGACATGTGTGTCAACGAGTTTTGTAAGGTTTTATTGTAATCTGTCGGGTTACTGTTGCTTTGTATCACACATAACAAGAGTCCTGAACTTTTTTGCATACAATTTGTGGAATGCTACTTTAGAATGCCGTAAATTTATGTTTTAGCTGTATCATTGATTATTGCTTGTTCTTTAAATCCTATTTGAATCACTTATTTGTTCATTTGTTCTCAAGTACTCTGAAGTTATTGATTGCTGCATTTTCTACGACCCCTTGACCATTCCTATCTTTCATGTGTGGTTCTTCTAATTCTTGTTAACTTTTAATGCATTCTTGATAGTGTGAGATATAATCATTTTAATGTTTTTATGTATACAGATTGCAAGATGTATAGGTCAAAAAATATCCCTCCATCAGTTAGAGATAACATGTCAAACCAGTATGCAGCTGAGTCTTCACACCATCAAGAAGATATTCACCATAAGCATGAGTATCACCTTGATGATGATTATGACTCACAAAATGATTCTGAGACCGATCCAATAACAATGGGAAGTGATCACAATGATAGTGACCAATACGAGATAATTGTTAATTTTTGTATTAGAATACATTCTCTCTATAACTAGTTTGATACCACATTGTTATATTAATTATAAAATTTATGTTTTCAATGTATAGATTCTAAAGGGAGAGTAAGGAAGCAAACACGTGTCCTGAGAACCTCACAAGTGTGGTCCATTGAACGTGGAGAAAAAATTGTGGTCCACTTCAATGCACGTCATGAACCTATTAAGAAAAGTGGCCAAATGTTAAGTAGCTTGTTGGGCAAGGTTGCAAAGAGAGGGAACCTTTTTCCGCTTAATTACACGGATTGGAAGAAGGTCCCTTCTAGCTACAAGAAGGACCTTGTTATATTGATTCGGGTAAGTAACAACTTAATAACCATTGATTACCTCCAATTTTTTTGTTTTCTTGTTTTCGTGGTGTTGTACATGCATAATCCCTAACACCAATAATGCTTATTTGACATTGATTTCCTTTCTTTGTGGTAGAGGAAGTTTCATTACCCTATGATTGAGGCGATAGACAACATTTTGTTGAGGATGATAGGGAAAAAATGGAGGGACTACCGATATGTGCTAAAAAAGGACCACGTGAGGAACAAAACAAAACAACAAGTTTTGAGCAATGATGTTCCAAAATGAGTAGATCAAGACCAGTGGAAGCAACTAGTGAACTACTGGTTCTCTGACCAGAGTGAGGTTGTTTTAAGATAATTATATTCATTTGGATTCTCATTGTTTCTAGTTTTTTCTGATAATGACTGATTATTCAATTGGTTTATTATTGGTGTAGAAATATTCTACTATAGGGACAGCGACACGTGAAAGACAACAATGTCCTCACACGTCCGGTTCAAAGAGTTTTGCTAAAAGACGGGATGAATATGTGAGTTAATTTGCTTCATTCATCCAGTCTTTCATTTGAGATGTAGTGTATTGAGTCACAATTTGAACTCTTTTCATACATGGTAAGAGATGACACATGGGAATGAGCCCGGGCGCGTAGAATTTTTTGCTGAAACTCATAAACGCAAGGATGAGACTTTTATTGATGATGCATCATGACAATTTATGGTAAGTTCACTGTACATTTGATGATTTGGATATGATATGTGTGTTTCTAACTTGTTAGAACTGTGAATAACTTTGTATCAAACTCTCCTTAAGTGAAAAAAAAAAAAAGAAAAAAAAAGATCATTGAATACCCTAGTTAGGAGTGATCTAATATGAGATAAGAGTACAAACTCTTTGCACATGTTAAAATTGAATTTGGATTGAATTTTAATATTTGTGAAGTATTAAAATTAAAATCACTTCTAAAATTGTTAACGGTGCCAACTCTTTGCACGTGTAAGAACTGCTTGGGCACAGTCAAGTGTTGCTAATGGATATACATTAAAAAAAAGTATTTAATTGAATAAAAAATCTCTTTCACATATTGTATGTTGTTGCAATAAAATGAAGTGAAAAATAAAAACAAGATGATGAGTATAAGTTCATTTCATCAAGGTTTGCCACCTACAAATGACAAAGTTCAGTTCAAATGAGCTCAGTAGTAACCGTTTGGACCAAGAAAAAGATAAAACAATGGCGGCGGTGATACAGATGACAGAGCATAATTCCCAATGAGCTCAAATCCCAATGAGCTCATCAAAATCATAGCAAACATCAGTATCCATCTATCTGATAAGGCCCATGTCTTGCAGAGATAAGGCTTCCCTTCCCTGTTGAGGATTCATATATAATCCATGTACTTCATTACATATTGTTTGTTAAGTCTTTTATTTGGGCTGTTTTAAGATTTCTTTTCACCTAATTCTGCTGTGTTCGAGCGATTCAGCTACTGGGTAGACTTGGGCTCACTGTTTGCTGTATTTCTTTGTGTTGGCTGGTTCTTGATATTGAGGTACTTGTGATTCTTTTTGCCAAAATCTGCATGATTAGATTGTTTTCACTACTGGGTAGTTGACTTTTCTTAGCTACTGCTTTGTTTGTGCTTGATTGGTGAATTGTTCAAATTTATGTATTTGTAGTGTCCCTGCTAATGGTGTATTAGATTCTTATTGAGATAGTATGGGGCATTGGAAGTTGCTTATTTATGGGAGCTTGCATTTTTGCAAAAGAGTTCTTGATTGAAACTATTAGATTAAATGGCGTTTTGAGAATTTTAAATGTAATGTGAAACAATATACTTTATGAAAGATACTTGAATTGATGGGCTTCCCATTTTCAAATTCTCTGATTTCTGGGTAAAGTTTTTACCTTTTCGCTCAGATGGGGTTATTTCAAGAGAGTAATATATAGAGTGATCTATGTGGTAGGAAACACTGACTCCGCTTCTTATGATAAACTCATAAAATTTAAGCCTTCGTTGTGTATATCAATTTTCCTGTCAAAGTTGTGTCACTCAAAATGTGTGTTTTATGCTTGAAAATTTTAGTAAAAGGGCAATCATTAAAACAAGAGAAAAGAAAGTGAAAATAACTCAATAAATCATTTGGGATGGAAAACTAATTTCCAGCCTCCATTGAGGCAGTTTATGTGTTAAACCTTAGTGGAAAAGAGGTGAGTGTGATATAAAAAAAAAAAAGGAAAAACTTTTTATAGAGCATTACCCTTTAGCTTCACAATGTTTATTGTTTGTAGCAGTGATGAATTCAGTTACTGAACTTCTACAGGCTGCTGATCTATTATACAGCGCAAAATTTTTAATAACAATGCTTCATCGTTTTCTTTCTTTAAAATAATTAAATTTGTACCAAAATGTTAATGATTTGGTGCATGTCTTCTTTTCTTGATGAATCTGAATTCCTGTCATGATTCATCTGTACTATTTGTAATGTGGACAGAAAACCAAATTCAAATTTCCATTCTCATGTTTTTTCCAAATCCACTAACAATAACTTTCTGAATTTCATTGTGGTAATGGTTAATAAAATGTGGCATTTTAGTTTTACTAATTTGCATCTAGTTTTACTAAAATGTAACATTAGTTGTAAGAGAGGGATGTGCAAACAAAGAAGGCAATGAGAGAGGTGCAAAAAGTGGGAGTTGTGCAACAGGTGGGATAAGTGATTTCTTTGGTGATGATGCAAACAGTGGGGAAAATGGGAGAGGTGCAACCGATGGAGTGGTGGTGCTGAGAGAGGTGCCTTTTTGGGGTGGTGTTGTTGGCAGTGGGTTAGGAGTTAGTGCTACAGGAGGTGCAAGAAATGTTGCATCTGGTTTGAAACATTTATCACCATGTTCACCACTTAAGGAGAGTTCAAGTTGTGGAAATTGACAAATCTCTTGAAGCTGGGGAAGCAGAGATCAAAGAATGGACACAAACTCACTTGAAACTTCTTTTGAAAACCATTATAGTTAGAAGACCATAGTTTTGAAACATTTCTCTTTTCAATCCTTTTGTATTTTTGGTTGACTACTGATTGAATGAAAGCAGTCAAAATATATGCAACTGTGGCTGTGCTTGGCTGGGTTTTGGTTATCTACCTTAGACTCAAATTTTTTATTAAATCATGTACTCTGTGTGTGTGTGTGTATACACATTAATATTTGTGTTTCCAATTTCTTTCTTATTTTCTGTTGAATCACTCCCTATCAGCATAGTAGTAAATATTTCAGAATAAGTGTTGCATCTTTTGCCTTGTGATCAAGTAAGTGTGCTTGGCTTTAAAGATAACAATGGTGTACAGGTATTACTAAGGTTCTGAGATATGAAAGTACTATACATATTTTATTATTGTGAGCCCGTTAATTCTAAATTATGACGTCCCCTCTCAGAAGCTCATTTGCAGAACTGTTTTTTTCTTCTTCTTTAGATTACCACTGTCCTCTCTTAAAGTTCACCTTCACCTTGTTTTATCTTGTTAAGAGTTATATTTTGTTAGAAACATTATATCACTAATATGGTTTTGATTTTCTTCAGCACACATAGCTTCAAGAAATTTGTTGTGAATTGGCTACATTGTTTGGATTGTATATTTGTTTTTCTTGCAAGAGGTTTTATGGAAAAATAGGGGAAATTCTACCCGTTTTTCTATAAAATATGATAAGCACCTTTTGTTTTATGTAAATTTCGTTGTAATTAGCTACTAAATATTCTGAGGAGTTTAATATTTATTGTTTCCTAATTGTAGGTGACAGCTGAAGCTCGTGTTGCTGAACTTGTTGCAGCTTCAGGATCCTCTGATGCTATCAATAATTTAGCAATACAAAATGAAGTCTTCACCGAGCTTATGGGTGAAGAGAGTTCCAGTCGTGTCCGAGGTCAGGGTTTTGGAGTTACACCCTCTGCTGTGTTTGGACTTTCAGCTCAAATGAGGAATGATATGTGATACCATGAGGCTTATGTTGAAGAGATAAATAGTCTAAGAGCACAAATAGAAGAAACCAATCAACAACATGCGCATCAGATTGAACAGTAGTCGCATCAGATTGAATAGCAATCGCATTAGATGCAAGAAATTACGGCTAAGCACGATGATCAAATGAACAGTATACAATCACAAATGGATAAGCTGAAGTCTTTACTACAACAATTAGTTAGTAGAGAACCTCAAAATTGATGTCAAGTGTGATGGTAACTATGATTGTTTTTTTTTTTTTGTACATGAGATGACTTTCGTACTGAATACAGGAATTTTTATGGATTGAAAAACATTTTAAAATTTTATGGTACATTTTATATATTGAAGAACATTTTAAATTTTATGGTATAATATTAAACCAAAATAATGTGAAAAAGCACAATTAAAGCACTTATATAAGCAATTCTAAGTGCTGGTAAATTTTGGAAAATGGTCGAAATATACCGGCACTTGTAAGCGCCGGTATATTGCGGCGCTTGTAAGCACCGGTATATTGCGGCGCTTGAGAAAAGCGCCAAAAATTCATATTCCGTCACTTTAAAACGTCGAAATATGCAAAAAAAAAAAAAGTGCCGGCGATAACCTTTTATCTTGTAGTAGCCCCTGTCAAT
Source organism: Bretschneidera sinensis (assembly GCA_023935145.1). Lineage (NCBI taxonomy): Eukaryota > Viridiplantae > Streptophyta > Magnoliopsida > Brassicales > Akaniaceae > Bretschneidera > Bretschneidera sinensis. Next base: position 73,444,573 of record CM043698.1, read on the forward strand.
CAAATAATCCAAGCAAAAGGTGTTGATCCTAAGTGATTTTTACAGTACATCAAAAGTTGAATTAGTGGTTAATTGTCTAGTATCTTGTTCATGTAGAGCCACTTTAACCTTGGAATAATGAAAATTCATAGGTATTATTAAATAGTCAGTACTTTTGTTCTTTTTCTAATTGTTGAGTGTTGGGTATTAGCCTTTCTACCACTAAACATTCTCTAACATTTTCGTATTCAAATATGATCCGGGATCCAACAGCAGCATACGATCCATCCTTGTAGTAGCGACCCATCCAATGTAAATCCCCTGTTGAGGGCCCATTTGGAAAGGCTACCCAGAAGGCTCTACAGAGGTCTCATAGGGAGATGGGCCATACGGAGAGGAGGTGAGCTCATTGACAGCCAAAAGTCTGGGCTTCGCTTCAAATTGGGCTCTCAAACCAATATCATGCCATTGTCGCTCTCTTGATTGGCAAAAAGAGAGGGTAAGAGGCTGGGTATACTCATCAAAGCAAATCCTCAGCATGTATGGTATTGCGCTGCTCATGCTGGCAATGCTTGTTGGCTTCCTCAATGATGAAGCTAATGAACAGAGACACACCCCTGCATAGTCTCTTTGGAGTTGTTGGAGATTTTGGCATGAGGAGGGAGGATCCGGCTGATTATACAGATTATATTTGCGATAGGCATGTATTGATCCTGCTCGCAAACCATACATATATGGCAGAGGGATGATGTTGCTGTTGTCGTTGGCATTGTTGCCAGTGTTGTTGTTGTTTGATTAATTAGCCTTCAACAAATTCAATCCAGAGCTTGATTTTGCACGCTTTACCTGATGAGAACAATTATACTTACTAGAAGGAAACCGATAAAATTGTGTTTAAACTTATCAAATGGTGCAAACAAGTGCACTGTACCTTGTGAAGAAAGTTTTTTGATAAAAAAAATTTATTTTTTCCTTAACATTTGTGTACATATCTGTGTATATATTTTCTTGATATCTTTATTAAATTTAACAATAAAATAACTGCAACTAATTTAAAATTTATTAATTTATTCTTTTTATTTTTACCAATTGTTTCTTTATGGTTGTCAATTAAATAATATTTGTTTGCCCACTGATGCTTTAGGTGATGGTTTGGTAGATGTCTATCGTAGTTAACAATGCTGAAGTTAACTAGAGAGGTTTTCTCAAGGGAAAGAGCAATTATTATTTATCAGCATCAAAGATGCGAAATATACAAACAGATTCGACCAAACAAAATGATTCAAAACCAAAAATAGAACAAATAGGACAAGCTTAAGAAACATCAAAACTGGAAACACTCCAACTAAAGAGGAACAACCATCATCCAAAACTAAGCAGAAAAATCTAGGAGCTAAAACTAGCCGGGTTGAAGTTTGGAGAATTATCTTTATTATGATTCTCTTTTTCATCTTTTTTATGGACAAGTTTTACGGTACTTATTAATGGCTACATGCAATTTTAGGTATTGCAAATGTATGAGTACCAGGGTTTTAAATAGCGACCAAGATGCAATATAGCGGCCACTATATAGCGGTAGCGACATGTGTCACAATTGCTTTTCACCATTATTTGCAGAAGAGTGGAATTCACGGCTATATAGCGGCACGTCACAGCCACGAAGAGATGTATAACTCCATGAACATGATGCTCTCCACAACTGCTATTCACTGTTGTGATGCCCGCGACTTATATTTTAAATTTTTACGAAGTTATGAAAATTCATGATTGCGATATATACTTGTGATCCACATTTTAACACCTGCAATATCTACAACTGTGATAAACACTATGCGATCGTATTTGCTATCGCAACCGCAATTTAAAACCTTGATCGGTACGTTTTATAGGTCAAAATGACCTATCTATTGGTGAATAAAAGTAAGCCGATTTGATGCAACAATAAATAGATGATAGACAATAGAGAATCTATTTCAATTTTTTTATTTATAAAAATTGCCTCAATGTTTTTCTCCAAGACAAAAATAGAATTATATCTAATAATGAGCTAGCATCCATTGGTGCATTACATACACACCAACCGCCCCAAAAACGCAGCACCAGCAAACCCAACCAAACAACTAAAAGAAAACTATATAACTATCCTAAAATCACTAACATAAGACATAGACAACCTGGCAACATAACTCTAAGCAGCAGCACCACGAATTACATCAGATTAGCCGAAAAACTCAAGCCAACCTCAAACCCAAAAATAAACAAAAGTGCTTCAAATCCTACTACATTCCTCTCGATCTTTCAGCTCCAACCTCCAATTGATACAGACTTTCAATAACCTCATCCTCATTTACATAAAAAGCTAAGCCCATATTCTTGCTCAACTCCCATGTTTTAAAGAAAACCTCCTTGAGGTAGAGGGACCCCTACCTGTTTATTAGCAGAAGAAATAAAAAGGTACAAACAAATGGGTTTTAACCGCCTCAACCCAGGCAGCCTGTTACCTAAGAAGGGGAAAAGGCATCACACCTGGATTCATCAACTACTAGTCCCCTTTGCTTATCAACATCTAATGATTGACATTCTCTAGCCGAACAAACGCATCCCTCTCCGATGACAAGACATTGAATCTAACTTCTGGATCGCTAAACTCAACTGGCTTCGTTTTTTGTAGTACCACCCTTCCTATTATATTTGCACCTTACACCTTCCATCAACTCCCTCTTCTTTGAGAACATTCTATTAAGAATAATTGAATTACCAATATATTATCCCCCGCACGTGCATGCCCATTGATTGATTAAAGCCTTTGCACGTGAAACCCAATGAAAGAAAACCCAAACGTTCGAAAGTGCAATGAACTAGGTCAAATATTAAATAAAAAAAGGTATCCTCATGACTCGAAACCAAGACCTAAAGCTCAAATATCATATTAAGAAATAATTGAGATATTTCTCTTGAGCTTAAGCTTTTGGGATAATTGATAACTCAATTATTCTTATACTTTAACACATTCTCTATTTATTCTTCCCCATGAATTGGGTATTGAGAAGGTAATAAAAGGTGGGTTTGGGGCCTTAAGTCTCTCCAAGTGCCCACTCAATCGCAAGGATTCTCAAAATATTCACGTGCTTCTTAATTAATGTTGGAAATCACCTTGACAAGATGTCCAGATGGTGATCTTTCAAACACCCAAGTCTAGAATGACTTGTAGAAAGAAATACACCAATCGAACACAAGAATAGAAAATCAAAGAAAGAAAGAAGACAAGCAATTTGTTTTCGAGGTTCGACAATGTGCCTACGTCCCCGTGAGTCCTCCGAACTCTTTGCACTAAATCAAATGATTCTTACAAGTTTCAGCAATCCCCTTCAAGAAACCTCAAGTTCTTGAAGAAACCAAGAAGAGAAGAAAGGAAGAAGATGAGAACTAACAATGCTCTCTATCTAATCTAGACTTCTCTCTCTTTTACAACCAGCCTCACTTCAAAGAGTCCCTCTTGTGTTTATGTCTCTCACACAATTCTCTCTATGTGTTTACAATTGATCTCACAATGTCACAAATTTTTGTGTTTCTAATGTTTAAAAATGAGGCTAGGAAACCCCTTTTATAGATATCCATTTCTTGGTCATTCTTGAGATTCAATCCTCACCCTTTGATCATGATCTCCATTTAATCATGGCCCTCCATCAATCCTAGGTGAAGTGGTGCGTTTTAACCTCGCACCCACGCACTTAACAAGAGGTTAAAACAAGCTATCCATGTGTGCTTTAGTGTGCCTAGCACCTGGGCACTCAACAGAGGCACCGCGGTGCTAGGCAAAACCACACTTTCAGCACCTTCTGGGCGCTGCGGTGCTGGTGCGGTGCTGACTCTTCTCCAGACACCTCCTTGCTGGAACCTACGGTGCTGAAGGGTAGCACCACAGTGCACACTGATGCTGCCTGTGCACACACTTTCTCAGCTTGTGTGCAGAAGTGCACACACCAGTGCGCATGGCCTTCCCTTGCTCCAAATTGATGCACACACATGTTCAGTCTTCTAACTTGCTTAACTTTAATCCTCCAACCTTGGTTTAGATTTTAACCATCTTTGAACCATGGTTGGACCTGTGCAAACCTTAGACAAATACCAACAATCTCTACCTTTGTCTAAGTGTTTAAACCTGAACCATTGTGCAAAAAGCTTCAAGGCCCAAACTCATCTTGAGTCATCAATTAACCAACTCCAATCCTAAGTAATCCAAGGCAATGATTGAACTTACTTAGAGGTAGAACTTTAGTACCCAAATCCGCAGGATTTTCTTTCGTGGTCTTCTTGTCAACATGAATGCATCCTTTCGTACCATTTTCCAGAATGTAATGATACCGAACATCCATATGCTTCATCCCCGCATGGAACACCAGATTTTTACACAAGTGCAAGGCACTTTGACTATCCGAAAATACCACAACCTGCTCTTTTAGGACCTCCCACTCGTCCAACAACCCTTTGCACCCCATAGCCTCCTTTATGGCTTCCATAGTCGCTATGCATTCTGCCCTGGTTATTATGAGTGCTACCACCGGTTGCCACTGAACCTTCAAATACCTCAGCAACCTATTCATCCCAAGCCAATGCTTCTTTCCGGGATTACTCACAAATTTGCTGAGAACACTCATTGCCCAAGAAACCCTTAACCAGTTTCTCTCCTTTTCTTGGATTCTACACATCCCAAGGATCTTTTGTGTAAGGCTGAGATTGTTCCTCTCAAACTCCTCACTGAGTTGAGATGTAAACCTTTCCATCTTTTTCTTGCTGTTCCGAACCAACAGCACATCATCGACATAGATGAGGATACTCACCTTCTTCTCCACCTTATGTCCAAGTGAGAAAGTTTATATGAAACCTATGTCTTCTCTTCTTGTGAACCCATTTGCCACCATCCTTTCTTTGTTCCAGACTTCCTCTCCTGGAGGGTACCCTTCTTTGATCTTGTAAGTGCACTTACATTCTACAACTTTCTGCTTTCCTGGAATTTTCACCAATTCCCAGAAGTTGTTCTTCCTCAAAGAATCCATTTCTTTCTCCATAGCCAGCTACCACTTTGACGAATCCTTACACTCCATGGCATATGTGTAAGTTTCTGGTTCAACCTCTCCTCTATCCAAGGAGCTGCTACATCTGCAAACCCATATCTCAAAGGTTGTCTAACCACCCTCCTTCTCTGGTCTCTTGTGAGCTGGTAGTCATTCTGACTTGCTACATCAACCTCTTCTTGTTCAGCCTCTTTTTTGAGTTTCTTGAGCTTGGCCTTCATCCAAGGGCTCTACCTAGTCCGAACCCTCTTGCCTCCTTTGTTCTACTTGAACCGAGTTCCCCTTGATGCGATGCTCCACAATTCATTAAAATTAACATCCCTACTTACTATGAGTTTCAATCCTTCTCTCTCTAAGGACCACAACCTATACCCCTTAGCCCATTCTCTATGTCCTAGAAACACACACTTTCTAGATCCTGGGCTAAGTCTATCCTCCTTTTGATGTGCATCTGCAGCACATCCAAAAGTCCTAAGGTTGTTTAATTCAGGGGGTTTTCCACTCCACATCTCCATGGGAGTCTGGAGCTCTAAAGCTCTAGAGGGTGATCTATTTACTAAGTATGCAATTATAGCCACAGCTTCTCCCCAAAAATATTTTGGTAAACCGGATCCATTTAACATACACCTAACCTTTTCCATAAGGGTCTTATTCATTCACTCAACAACTCCACTTTGTTGAGGGGTTTCCACAACCGTCCTATGTCTTAGAATGCCATTTAACCTACAGAATTGTTCAAGTTCTTGGTTAAAAATTTATAAGCCACTATCGGTTCTTATCCCCTTAACTACTCTACCCATTTGAGTCTCAACCAGCTCTCTCCACACCATTAATTTATTCAAGGCATCCGATTTATTTCTAAGCAAATAAACCCACACTCTTCTTGAATAATCATCAATTAAAGACAGAAAGTAAAATTTACCTCCCTGTATTGGTGTCCTTGCTGGTCCCCAAAGGTCCGCATGAATGTAGTCAAGAATGCCTTTAGACTTATGCACTCTGGTGTTGAAGCTTACCCGATGTTGCTTCTCAAGAACACAACACTCGCAAAAATCAAGTTCCTCTACTTTGACTCCACCAAGTAGGCCATCATTACTGAGAACTTGCAGGCCTTCTTCGCTCATATGTCCCAAGCGAGTGTGCCAAAAGGCTGCCCTATCCATCTCAGCCATCAAGCTTGCTGCTTGATCATTAATTTCTGTCTCTCCGATCATCTCATAGAGTCCATCGTTTCTTGCTGCCTTGATCACTACCAAAGATCCCTTAGCCACCTTGATCTTTCCTCTCTCTACTTTCCATGTGTACCCCATGGAATCCAGCTTCCCTAATAAGATCAAATTCCTCTTCATATCTAGAAGATATCTAACATTTCGCAGCAGCCTTGTGACTCCATCAAACATCTTCAATTGGATGTCTCCAATCCCTCTCACTTGGCAAGAATTGTCATTCCCCATGAAAACCCTTCCATTATTGATCTCCTTGAAATTCTTGAACCATTCTTTGTGAGGGCACATGTGATAATTGCACCCGGAATCAAGAATCCACTTCCCGCTGCCTTGCCTCCTGCTTACATTTGAGCACACAACAAGAATATCATCTTGTTGTTCTCTCTTGGCAACCGAAGCCTCTCCATTGTTGGTATGGCTTCTCCTCTCATCCCACATCCTCTTCTTGCAATCTTTCTTGAAATGGCCCTCCTTGTTGCTGTAGAAGCATCTCCTTCCTCCTCCAAGTCTTGTCTTGGAATGAGATCTCCCATGGTTCTGCCCTCTACCTCTTGATTTCTCTCGGTAGTTGCCATGGTTGCTACTGCCATTCCGAGTTGCTGGCCTTCCTCTTACGAACAACCCATCTCCACTTGATATCTCCTTCATCTTGGCCTTAAAATCATGTGCCCTTATGGCATTGATCATAATCTCCTTTGTCAAAGTATCCCTTCCATACTCAATAGCATTAATTAAATTATCAAAGCAATCAGGAAGAGAATTTAACTAGATAACAGCCAATTTTTCATCCGAAAAAATAATGCTACAGCTATTCAAATCTTGAACTAGCTTATTAAAGACATCAAGATTATCTTGCAACTCTTTACTAGGGTCCATTTTAAAAGAAAAGATTCTTTTAAGAAGATAAATCTTGTTAGGAAGAGTTTTGGTAAGAAACAACTCATCTAGTTTCTTCCATATGACAGCCGGATCTTCCGAGTCTCCGCACTCCCTTGTGACACTATCCGACATGTGCAAGAAAATGGTGTTGTAAGCCACCTTCTTCATCTCGGTCCGCTGGTCCTCCGTGACACTTGCTAGAAAAGCATCATCTTCTCTAATAGCCAAGTCCACTTTCTGTTGCATTAGAACCGCCTTAATCTTCCGCTTCCAAAGGGCAAAGTCTCCCTTTCCATCAAACTTCTCAACACAGAAATTTGAAGCCATCTTTGCAGACAAGATCCCAGATTTATGCACTACCCACAAATGCTTTCTTCAACCTCAAGAACACCGACGGAAGATGGATCTTAACACCGTTCTTGAATCAACCTCAAGAACACGATCAGATCTTGATCTTTACACCATTCTTGAATCACCCAACAAGTTGATCTTTGATTCTTGGAGTCTTGGCTCTATCACCTTCTTGTTCATGCTCCGATACCCAGCTGTGCAGCTCTGATACCATTGTCCAAAGCTCTGATACCACTGTTGGAAATCACCTTGACAAGATGCCCAGATGGTGATCTTCCAAACACCCAAGTCTAGAATGACTTGTAAAAAGAAATACAGAAATCGAACACAAGAACAGAAAATCAAAGAAAGAAAGAAAACAAGCAATTTGTTATCGAGGTTCGGCAATGTGCCTGCATCCCCGTGAGTTCCTTCGAACTCTCTGCACTAAATCAAATGGTTCTTACAAGTTACAACAATCCTCTTCAAGAAACCTCAAGTTCTTGAAGAAACCAAGAAGAGAAGAAAGGAAGAAGATGAGAACTAACAATGCTCTCTATCTGAAGCCGGGTAGAATAACGATTATTCTATAGGCTAGTCGAACAGATAATTCACAGGGAGTAACATAAGGAAAAACCCTAAACAATACAGAGAAACAGCTTTGATGTTTTATTTAAAATTATGCAAATACAATAATAATGATTACGAAACCCTAAGACCTTATTTATAAGGTCGAAGCTAAAATAGGAAAATTAAATTAAGACCGAATTTAAAGTAATAAAAATAAAAAGTTTCTTAAAATGTAAATTAAAAAATAAAAATTTTGTTTTTTGGCTTAAAAATGATGGTGCTTAGGGCTAAAACTAAGTTTTGCCCGGAAGCCTGTTTCCAATCAGACTAGGGTCTTTCGGGGCCCGATCTGAGCCCGTGGCCCATTTTAGGTAGTCTACCTGCCAGTTTTGCGCTGATCTGCCAACTCTAGGTACCTCGGGGCCAACAACATGCTATCTGATAACTCAGCATCATCTAACTCGGATCCTCCTCCATCAGTCGCCCCAGGTTGGAAAGAACTCGTCCTCGAGTTCACAATAGCCTCATCGGAATCCCCAAAACAAGGACTCAGGTGTTTCACATTAAAGACATCAGAAGTTCTCAAATGACTGGGTAGGCGTAGTCTGTAGGCGTTATCATTGATCTTCTGCAGGATCTCAAAGGGTCCAATCTTTTGCTCCTTAAGCTTATTATACTCTCCCATAGGAAAACGATCGCGAGTTAATACTGCCCAAACAAAATCACCAACAACAAAAAGTATCTGACGACGATAACTGTCGCTTTGAGCCTTGTACTTGGCATTACTCTCGTGAATGGCCAGCTTCATCTGCTCATGGATAGAGTCCTTTGTCAAGGTTTCTCTGTACATTATGCTTCCAGTCAAAGGGAGTCAGCCCTTTTTTAACTCCTTTCTTCAAGAGCATGGTGGAGATGCGGAGTGTACGGGCACATTCAAGTGGTATGTCCCTTCTATGGAAATCCAAAAGAGTGATATCGTCTTCAGCATCAAGTGATTTTATGTAGTCAATGATTTACTCAACTGAGAATGCTATAGGACCCATATCCTCACAACCACCATCATTCTCCATAAACATCTGTAATGACCCAATCTTGAATTTTATTTCCCCAGGATGGTTGAATCCCTGATACAAGCACTTAATCATAACTATGGGGGGTACCCCAAAAAAGCCCTTCTCATAACCAAATAACGAGCGGCCCCCGCTCTTTGGATGATCCAATATGTAAGCAACAACTTCCCTAAGTGCTCTTTCTCCAACTCTCGTTCCCTTCTTTAACCCTTCACCATTTGGTGACAATGGCAACCTTTGAGGGTCGTTCACTGCCAATGGTCCCTCATTAATTGGCTTAAAAATAGTAACAAATTTCTAGCCTGATGAATCTAGCATTAAATAAACTCCTCTTGTACCCTCCCTGGACTTGACTGGGTAATTCCCACTATCTAATCCATCAAAAGTGGAATTAAGCATATCCAAAATCACTGATGGTAATTCAATCTTAGGACTAATGATGATTGGCTCCAAAGAGAAATGCTTGTCAGGAGGCTTCCTTGGTACAATTTCTCGATTAACATCATAAACTCTCCTATTGTTTTCTTCACGGGCATCATAGTATCTCCTATTGTTCTCCATAGGAGCATCGTAATTTTTTCTATCGTTCAACTTTGGGGACACCATGGACAATTCAAAATTCTTCTCAACTGGCTTAGTCTGAACTTTTGTAGATTTTTGGACCAACAAATGCAACACTGCATTATTGTGCTTACTGATGTCATCAATAAGCCTCTGATCCTCCAATCGCTCCCCATCATAAACAACTTCCTGCTCATCAAGATCAACAAATTCTTTCGTCCTCTTTGCAATCTTCTGTTTCACATACCCAACATCTCCATCTTCATCATTGTCATACATAGGCTCTCCAATCTCCTCAGTTTCGTCTACCCCGTCATCCTCAATCAGGAGATTTTTTTCATTATGACTAGCAGGCTTCATGCACTCAGTCGATTTATGTCCCTGTTCACCGCATCTAAAACATCTAATATTTGAGCTAGGGTTACCTTGGGGTGGCTGCTGGGCAGGATGGAATTCTTGAGGGCGAACTAGCCGATTGCACTGATTGCTGTTGCGATTCATTGGCCTTCTGTTCTGCTGTTTTTCCACCGCAAGTGCACGCTGGTATGCTTCAGAAACGATCCACAGCAAGTGAAGGCTGAGGACATCCTGTACTGGCTGCCGTAACCCCCCAAATACTATGCCACCATCTTCTCTTCTGTCTCGGATAAATCATTCCTGGCTATCAATTGATAGAACTCCTCCGTGTAATCATCCATCGATCTTGTGCCCTGCATCAACTAATGAAGTTGTTGAAACAAGGTTTGAGTGTAGCCGAAAGGAAGGAAGTGACCCTTCATCTTCTCCCAATCTGTGATCTTGGCCTTGCCCTGCCAGTCGCGTGAGCATATCAACTGCTCCCACCACGTAGATGCTTTGCCTTTGAGTTTGATGACGACCAGTTTTACTTTGACACGATCTGGGACTTCCTTATACTCGAAAATATGCTCTACTTCATTGAACCAATCGACGAATCCTTCGGCCTGTAACATACTAGAAAACTCGGGCAGATCCACTCTGAATCTAAGGTCTTCATAACGATCCTCTCGACCATGGTGCTCCCTAAATCGACCAGGACTGTGATACGGATTTTCGAAACTGCAATCTGAATCGTGATATTTCGTCTCACGATCACCGAAATTTCGTGCCCCTAGATGTTGGGTTAACTTTGCGACTTACCTCTATAAATCCTCAATCATCGCATCCTGAACGTTATGATCACGGTGTGGGGCTTCCTCGTTCGGAACCTGCCCGCGACGACCATGACCACGACCACCAGCCATGGAACTGATGAAATCTTGCCATAGAAAAATGATAACTCTGTGATAAGAGCCATAAAATGCATTATAATTGTACTTATTTGTTAGGACTTTAGGGTTGATTTAGGTCTTAATTGCATTTTTATTCATTAACAACTCTAAAGTGGTATTTTTGGAGCATTAACTTATTTCGGTGCATTTTTCAGGTATCTTGATTTAAAAGAGATGGAAGAGCTATCATCATTTTAAACACGAAGCTCCATTGAACACTCAAGCAAAAGAATGGTCGTGGAAGAGCCAAGATGAAGAGAAACTAAGAAAGGAGTTATCACTAAGTTGCTGGAGTTGCCATACGAATCAACCATCTTTACAAATTAAACTATATTGATGTAGGAAGAACCAGGAAGTGTGCCATGTATGCTTAGAAATATCTGGAAGTCTACTTTCTGGAGGATTTTATGGTACATTAAAATCATTTTTCTAGAGAAAGTTATGGCGATTTTAGCGGACAGAGGTCATACCTCCTAGTTCAGCATCAGCCGCACCTCACAGCACCAAAATGCACAGAGAGGACAGAAACTCAAGGCTGCAGCGCCAGGATGTTGGCGCTGCAGTTCTGGTAGCTGACACAAAGAAGGATTTGGACAGAAAGTTGACGCTGCAACGCCAAAAAGTTGGAGCTGCAGCGCCAGAATTAGGGTTTCTTTATGCCTTGGCGCTGCAGCACTGGGATGTTGGCGCTGCAGCGCCAGCCTGTGAATTTTGAATGTTATAAATTGAAACCCTAGCTGAACAAGAAGGGGATCTGGAAAAGAGGCAGAAAAGAGAAGAAAGAAAACAAAATTTGGAGGAGGGGAGACACGAAAGGAGGCTTGGAGACACTCCAGGAGGCTACGCATCAAGCTTTTAATCATTCTTCTCCGGTTTTGTATTCTTTTATTCTATCTATGTTGATGTTTTATAATATGAACATGGGTTGTTTGAACATGATTATGGAGTAGATATTTTTGTGTTAAGGATAGATGGCTCCTAAACCTTTATCTTGAGTTGTTGTTTGGACAAGTGGAATTTAATGTGTTTTTCAAAGAGTGTGTTTTATTGTTCTTAATGCTTTTTATTATTTTGATTCCTTCTTGGGGCATGGTGATGTGTCGAATAGAGAAGCCATGTTTTTATGAATGATTGAACTAATAAATATGATATTGGATTGTTATCTATGCAAAGGTCAGGGTAAAACATGCCATGAATGAAATAGGAGTAACCGAATAGGGATCCTAGGAAGTTCATGTGGTCCGCTTAAATCGTAACCGAATAGGGAGATTTAACTAAAAGGAATCCAAAAGCACTTAATGCTTCTTAATCTGAATTAATCTAGAATAGACCTGGAATACGGATATTCGAAGTTAATGATTCTTAATATTGTGGTTAGACCTGGAATATGGATAACCAATTTATTGGGGATTCTACCATCTTGAAAAACATATTAAACAAAACTTGTCCATTCGAAGCTCTTGTCAATTATGGTTTAGGTGAAGTCGAGTCCTTAGCACGTTAGTTCATAAGAGTCTTCATTCCAAAGATTGCAAATTTTCCGTTATTTACTATTGCGTTCTGTTTTTCCCTTTTAGTTAATTGTTAGTAACTTTTTCTCCGACAATTATTCGTTTGCTCAAATAACATTAAGAGTCGAATCATAATTTCTGTAGTATTTGCTCAGTCCTCGTTGGGAACGATATTTACTCATCATTTTATTACTTGAACGATTAGTGCACTTGCTAGTGTCAATTTCATCGCATCAAAAAACGCTTAAGCTCTGATACCAACTGACGCCGGGCAGAATAGCGATTATTTTTCAGGCTAGTCGAACAGATAGTTCACAGGGAGTAACACAAAGAAAAACCCTAAACAATACAGAGAAACAACTATGATGTTTTAATTAAAATTATGCAAATACAATAATAATGATTACGAAACCCTAAGACCTTATTTATAAGGTCGAAGCTAAAATAGGAAAATTAAATTAAGGTCGAATTTAAAGTAATAAAAATAAAAAGTTTCTTAAATTGCAAATAAAAAATAAAAAGTTTCCTAAAAACTGAAATCCGCCAAATTGAAGGCCTAAACGTTGGTTTTTTAGCTTAAAAATGACGATGCTTAGGGCTAAAACTAAGTTTTTCCCGGAAGCCCGTTTCCAATCAGACTAGGGTCTTCCGGGGCCTGATCTGAGCCCGTGACCCATTTTAGGTAGTCCACCTGCCAGTTTTGCGCTGATCTGCTAACTCTAGGTACCTCAGGGCCAAAAACGTGCTATCTGACAACTCAGCATCATCTAACTCGGATCTTCCTGCCTCAATCGCCCTGGGTTGGAAAGAACTCGTCCTCGAGTTCACAATAGTCTCATCGGAATCCCCAAAACAAGGACTCAAGTGTTTAACATTAAAGACATCAGAAGTTCTCAAATGACTGGGTAGGCGTAGTCTGTAGGCTTTATCATTGATCTTCTGTAGGATCTCACAGGGTCCAATCTTCCACTCCTTAAGATTATTATACTCTCCCACAGGAAAACAATCGTGAGTTAATACTGCCCAAACAAAATCACCAACATCGAAAAGTACCTGACGACGATGACTGTCGCTCTGAGCCTTGTACTTGGCATTACTCTCATGAATGGCCAACTTCACCTGCTCATGGATAGAGTCCTTTGTCAAGGTTTCTCTGTACATTATGCTTCCAATGTCAAAGGGAGTCAGCCTCTTTTCAACTCTTTTCTCCAAGAGCATGGTGGAGATGCGGAGTGTACAGGCACATTCAAGTGGTATGTCCCATCCATGGAATTCCATAAAAGCGATATCTTCTTCAGCATCAAGTGATTTTATGTAGTCAATGATTTCCTCAACTAGGAATGCTATAGGACCCATATCCTCACAATCACCATCATTCTTCATAAACATCTGTAATGACCCAATCTTGAATTATATTTTCCCAGGATGGTTGAATCCCTGATGCAAGCACTTAATCATAACTGTGGGGGGTACCCCAGAAAAGCCCTTCTCATAACCAAATAACGAATGACGCCCGCTCTTCGGATGATCCAATATGTAAGCAGCAACTTCCCTAAGGGCTTCTTCTCCAACTGTCGTTCCCTTCTTTAATCATTCACCATTTGGTGACAATGGAAACCTTTGAGGGTCATTCACTGCCAATGGTCCCTCATCAATTGGCTTAAAAACAGTAACAAATTTTTGGCCTGATGAATCCGGCATGAAATAAACTCCTCCTGTACCCTCCCTGGACCTGACTGGGTAATTCCCACTATCTAATCCATTAAAAGTGGAATTAAGCATATCCCAAATCACTGATGGTAATTCAATCTTGGGACTAATGATGATTAGCTCCAAAGAGAAATGCCTATCAGGAGGCTTCCTTGGTACAATTTCTCGATTAACTTCATAAACTCTCTTATTGTTTTCTTCATGGGCATCATAGTATCTCCTATTGTTCTCCCCAAGAGCATCGTAAATTTTTCTATCGTTCAACTTTGGAGACACAATGGATAATTCAAAATTCTTCTCAACTGGCCTAGCCCGAACTTTTGTAGATTTTTGGACCAACAAATGCAACACTGCATTATTGTGCTTACTGATGTCATCAATAAGCCTCTGATCCTCCAATCACTCCTCATCATAAACAGCTTCCTACTCATCAAGATCAACAAATTCTTTCGTCCTCTTTACAATCTTCTGTTTCACATACCCAACATCTCCATCTTCATCATCCTCATGCACAGGCTCTCCAATCTCCTCAGTTTCATCTACCCCATCGTCCTCAATCAGGAGATTTTTGCCCTTATAACTAGCAGGCTTCATGCACTCAGTCGATTTATGTCCCTGTTCACCACATCTGAAACATCTAATATTTGAGCTAGGGTTACCTTGAGGTGGCTACTGGGCAGGACGGAATTCTTGAGGGCGAACTAGCCGACTGTTCTGATTGCTGCTGCGGTTCATTGGCCTTCTGTTCTGCTGTTTTTCCACCGCAAGTGGACGCTGGTATACTTCAGAAACGGTCCACAGCGAGTGAAGGCTGAGGACATCCTGTAGGGGCTGTCGTAACCCCCCCCCCCCCAAATACTTTGCCACCATCTTCTCCTCTATCTCGGATAAATCTTTTCGGGCTATCAATTGATAGAACTCCTCCGTGTAAGCATCCATCGATCTCGTGCCATGCCTCAACAAATGAAGTCGCTGAAACAAAGTTTGAGTGAAGCCGAAAGGAAGGAAGTGACCCTTCATCTTCTTCTTCATCTTCTCCTAATCTGTGATCTTGGCCTTGCCCTGTCGGTCGCGTGAGCATCTTAACTGCTCCCACCACGCAGATGCTCTGCCTTTGAGTTTGATGGCGACCGGTTTTACTTTGACATGATCTGGGACTTCCTTATACCTGAAAATAAACTCTACTTAATTCAACCAATCGACGAATCCTTCGGCCTGTAACGTACTAGAAAACTCGGGCAGATGCACTCTGAATCCGAGGTCTCCATAACGATCCTCCCGACCATGTTGCTCCCTGAATCGACCAGGAAAGTGGTAAGAGTTCTCGAAACTGGAATCGAAATCGTGATCTTCCATCTCACGATCACTGAAATTCCGCGCCCCTAGACACTGGTTAACTCTACGACTTACCTCTGTAAATCCTCAATCATCGCATCCAGAACGTTACGATCACAATGTGGGGCTTTCTCGTTCGGAACCTGCCCGCGACGACCACGGCTACCAACCATGGAACTGATGAAATCTTGCCCTAGGAAAATGCTGAAGCTCTCAGACCAACTGACACCAGACAGAATAGCGATTATTCTGTAGGCTAGTCTAATAGATAGTTCACAGGGAGTAATACAAGGAAAAACCCTAAACAATACAGAGAAACAGCTCTGATGTTTTATTTAAAATTATGCAAATACAATAATAATGATTACAAAACCATAAGACCTTATTTATAAGGTCAAAACTAAAATAAAAAAATTAAATCAAGGCCGAATTTAAAGTAATAAAATTAAAAAGTTTCCTAAATTGCAAATAAAAAATAAAAAGTTTCCTAGAAACTGAAATATGCCAAATTGAGGGCCTAAACGTTGTTTTTTGGCTTAAAAATGACGATACTTAGGGCTAAAACTAAGTTTTACCTAAAAGCCCATTTTCAATCAGACTAGGGTCTTCCGGGGCCCGATCTGAGCCCGTGACCTATTTTAGGTAGTCCACCTGCCAGTTTTACGCTGATCTGCTAACTCTAGGTACCTCAAGGCCAACAACGTGCTATCTGACAACTCAACATCATTTAACTCGGATCCTCCTGCATCAGTCACCCCGGGTTGGAAAGAACTCGTCCTCGAGTTCACAATAGCCTCATCGGAATCCCCAA
Source organism: Bretschneidera sinensis (assembly GCA_023935145.1). Lineage (NCBI taxonomy): Eukaryota > Viridiplantae > Streptophyta > Magnoliopsida > Brassicales > Akaniaceae > Bretschneidera > Bretschneidera sinensis. Next base: position 73,460,919 of record CM043698.1, read on the forward strand.
AACAAAGACTCAGGTGTTTCACATTAAAGACATCAGAAGTTCTCAAATGACTGGGTAGGCGTAGTCTGTAGGTGTTATCATTGATCTTTTGTAGGATCTCACAGGGTCCAATCTTTCGCTCCTTAAGCTTATTATACTCTCCCACGGGAAAACGATTGCTAGTTAATACTGCCCAAACAAAATCACCAACATCCAAAAGTACCTGACGATGATGACTGTCGCTCTAAGCCTTGTACTTGGCATTACTCTCGTGAATGGCCAGCTTCACCTGCTCATGGATAGAGTCCTTTGTCAAGGTTTCTCTATACATTATGCTTCCAATGTCAAAGGGAGTCAACCCCTTTTCAACTCATTTCTTCAATAGCATGGTAGAGATGCGGAGTGTACGGACATACTCAAGTGGTATGTCCCATCCATGAAATTCCATAAGAGTGATATCTTCTTCAGCATCAAGTGATTTTATGTAGTCAATGATTTCCTCAACTAGGAATGCTATAGGACCTATATCCTCCCAACCACCATCATTCTCCATAAACATCTGTAATGACCCAATCTTGAATTTTATTTCCCCAAGATGGTTGAATCTTTGATGCAAGCACTTAATCATAACTGTGGGCATACCCTAGAAAAGCCCTTCTCATAACCAAATAACGAGCAGCGCCAGCTCTTCGGATGATCCAATATGTAAGCAGCAACTTCCTTAAGTGCTCCTTCTCCAACTCTCGTTCCCTTCTTTAATCCTTCACTATTTGGTGACAATGGCAACCTCTGAGGGTCGTTCACTACCAATGGTCCCTCATCAATTGGCTTAAAAATAGTAACAAATTTCTGGCCTGATGAATCCAGCATGAAATAAACTCCTCCTGTACCCTCCCTGGACCCTGAATGGGTAATTCCCACTATCTAATCCATCAAAAGTGGAATTAAGAATATCCAAAATCACTGATGGTAATTCAATCTTGGGACTAATGATGATTAGCTCCAAAGAGAAATGCCTATCAGGAGGCTCCCTTGGTACAATTTCTCTGTTAACTTCATAAACTCTCCTATCATTTTCTTCACGGGCATCATAGTATCTTCTATTGTTCTCCCCAGGAGCATTATAATTTTTTCTATCGTTCAACTTTGGGGACACAATGGACAATTCAAAATTCTTCTCAACTGGCCTAGCCCGAACTTTTATAGATTTTTGGAACAACAAATGCAACACTGCATTATTGTGCTTACTGATGTCATCAATAAGCCTCTGATCCTCCAATCACTCCTCATCATAAACAACTTCCTGCTCATCAAGATCAACAAATTTGTTTTCCTTCTTTGCAATCTTCTGTTTCACATACCCAACATCTCTATCTTCATCATCGTCATACACAGGCTCTCCAATCTCCTCAGTTTCGTCTACCCTGTCGTCCTTAATCAGGAGATTTTTGCCCTTATGACTAGCAGGCTTCATGCACTCAGTCGATTTATATCCCTTTTCACCGCATCTGAAACATCTAATATTTGAGTTAGGGTTACCTTGGGGTGGCTACTATGCAGGACAAAATTTTTGAGGGCGAACTGGCCGACTGCTCTGATCGCTGATGCGGTTCATTAGCCTTCTATTCTGCTGTTTTTCCACCGCAAGTGCCCGCTGGTATGCTTCAGAAACGGTCCACAGCGAGTGAAGGCTGAGGACATCCTGTAGGGGCTGCCATAACCCCCTAAAATATTGTGCCACCATCTTCTCTTCTGTCTCGGATAAATCATTTCGAGCTATCAATTGATAGAACTCCTCCGTGTAATCATCTATCAATCTCCTGCCCTGCTTCAACGAATGAAGTCGCTGAAACAAGGTTTGAGTGTAGCCGAAAGGAAGGAAGTGACCCTTCATCTTCTTCCAATCTGTGATCTTGGCCTTGCACTGTCGATCGCGTGAGCGTCTCAACTGCTCCCACCACGCAGATGCTTTGCCTTTGAGTTTGATGGTGACCAGTTTTACTTTGACACGATATAGGACTTCCTTATACTTGAAAATATACTTTACTTCATTCAACCAATCGATGAATTCTTCGGCCAGTAAGGTACCAAAAAACTCATGCAGATCCACTCGGAATCTGAAGTCTCCATAACAATCCTCCTAACCATGGTGCTCCCTGAATCGACCAGGATTGTGATACAGGTTTTCGAAACTGGAATCGGAATCGTGATCTTCTGTCTCACGATCACCGAAATTCCGTGCCCCTAGACGCTGGGTTAACTCTACGACTTGCCTTTGTAAATCCTCAATCATCGCATCCTGAACGTTACGATCATGGTGTGGGGCTTCCTCGTTCGGAACCTGCCCGCGACGACCACGACCACCAACCATGGAACTGATGAAATCTTGCCCTAGGAAAATGCTTAAGCTCTGATACCAACTGACGCCGGGTAGAATAGCGATTATTCTGCAAGCTAATCGAACAAATAGTTCACAGGGAGTAAAACAAGGTAAAACGTTAAACAATACAGAGAAACAGCTTTGATTTTTTATTTAAAATTATGCAAATACAATAATAATGATTACGAAACCCTAAGACCTTATTTATAAGGTCGAAACTAAAATAGGAAAATTAAATTAAGGCAAAATTTAAAGTAATAAAAATAAAAAGTTTCCTAAATTGCAAATAAAAAATAAAAAGTTTCATAAAAGCTTAAATCTGCCAAATTGAGGGCCTAAACGTTGTTTTTTGGCTTAAAAATGACGATGCTTAGGGCTAAAACTAAGTTTTGTCCGAAAGCCCGTTTCTAATCAGACTAGGGTCTTTCGAGGCCCGATCTAAGCCCATGGCCCGTTTTAGGTAGTCCACCTACCAGTTTTGCGCTGATCTGCCAACTCTAGGTACCTCAGGGCCAATAACGTGCTATCTGACAACTCAGCATCATCTAATTCGGATCCTCTTGCATGACTATCTAATCTAGACTTCTCTCTCTTTTACAACCAACCTCACTTCAAAGAGTCCCTCTTGTGTTTATGTCTCTCACACAATTCTCTCTATGTGTTTACAATTGATCTCACAATGTCACAAACTTGTGTGTTTCTAATGTTTAAAAATAAGGCTAGGAAACCCTTTTTACAGCCATCCACTTCTTGGTAATTCTTGAGATTCAATCCTCACCCTTTGATCATGATCTCCATTTAATCATGGCCCTCCATCAATCCTAGGTGAAGTGGTGCATTTTAACCTTGCACCCACGCACTTAACAAGAGGCTAAATCAAGCTGTCCATGTGTGCTTCAGTGTGCCTAGTACCTAGGCACTCAATAGGGGCACCGCACTGCTAGCCAAAACCACACTTTCAGCACCTTCTGGGCACTGCAGTGTTAGTGTAGTGCTGACTCTTCTCCAAACACCTCCTTGCTGGACACCTCGGTGCACACTGATGCTGCCAGTGCGCACACTTTCTCAGCTTGTGTGCAGAAGTGCACAGACTAGTGCGCATGACCTTCCTTTGCTCCAAATTAATGCACACACATGTGTGCAGTCTTCTAACTTGCTGAAATTTAATTATCCAACTTGGTTTAGATTTTAACCATCTTTGAACCACAGTTGGACCTGTGCAAACCTTAGACAAATACCAACAATCAATTCTACGTATTAACTTCTATTGCGAGTTTGTTATTGCAAATAACCAAGAAGTTTCATCAACCGAAAACTAATCGATACTGTAATTGTATATGCCTTTATATATAGTAGTAATACTTATTTCCATCTATATTTTTCTATTTATAGAAATTTATACAAAAACGATAAATCATTTGTTTGGTTTAGAGGATCATTCAACATGCACCTGTATAGAAAAGAAATTATGTACAATCATGCAACAAATCTATTTGGCTTTGACTGAATAAAAGTGTACTCATATTAGCAGCAAAAATTTTCGCAGGTCACTAACATTAATGTGCTTATATACCTAAAATTTACTTGACAAAAAGATTGCAAGTATACAATATTGAAACTCTTCATATGTGCGTGCACGTTGGATTGTTGATTGGTGTCATATTAACTTAGACTACTTGTTCAAAATTTGGTCTCTAGCATGTAATTAATATCAAAGATAATATGAATGTCACACTAGCAGTTAACACTCATCACTTTTCCTAATACTTCCTGGTGGGGTATAGAAGGATATATGGATAAATTTATATATTTGTAATCATGAAAAAACTATATTTTAGTAAAGATCTTAAGACATAGTATTTGAATAGAATTTAATTTTTTGGGTTAGGGTTAGAACATAGTATTTTATCATTATTGAATTTCTTTAGTTAAAGTGTTCGATTAGGAGTAGGATTCTTATATATATATATATATATATATATATATAATAGAGGTCTCTGTTAATTTTTAATCAGCTTTGGATAAATAAAAATTATTGATATTGAGTATAAATTTCTTCTCAACCTCAAGTAGCCTGGCCTCTTTTCCAATCCTAAGTAGACTAGTTTCTATTTCTTTATCTCTTCTTTTCTATTTCTTTCTTACTTCTTGTTCTACATTAGTTTGGTCTCAGAGCCTAGACCAACCCTAGATCCAAATCATCATACATCCACTAAACAAACCTTAGCCCAAATCAGTGAAAAAAGAAATCTAAAAAAAAAATTGCTTTTGGTGTCGTGAGCAGTGTTCTACAATTTTTTAATATTTATTTTGCTTTATGTTGTTTATGAGAAAAAACGAAAAAAAAGAAAAATCAGAACAAAAAAATAGATTTTAAAAAATTTTATATCCACTTTATGAGTGATGGATTCAGTTGAGCTAACCTGAATCCTTTGCGTGATCATTCGTGATGTATTATATCTAATCACATAGGATGTGTTGCATAAGGTTTTTGATCCATATGGGTTGGTTAAGAAAATTATTATCTCTGTTGATCAAATGTTTGTTGACCCTGAATCACTAATGATATTATTTAAGTGATAGAGATTGTTAATAATGCTTATACATTAAAGAAGATCAAGACTGTAGAATATGGTCAATCAAATTTGAAGATCTCAAAAGTCAAGAAGCTCTCCAAAAGATCATATTCAAGGATAATAATTGAAATGCAACTTCAAAGACAAAAGAGCTAAATTATAGGTTTGAATCTGAAGATACAATTTGTAAGCATTTCAATTTTTAGGAGCTAATCAAATTTGCATTGCACTTTATTACATAGCCTTAATTAATTGAAGATATTTAATCTCTACATGATTTTATTAAATGAAAATATTAAATTCTTTGGATTCAATACATAACATGTTCTATTTGAACTCAAGAAGAATTTATGTTGACATAGAAAATTATTTGAACATTTGTAATATATCATTTTTCATATATATTGCACACACATTATGCTTAAATTTTTTATATGTTTTGTCATCATAAAAAAGGTCTCAATCAAGAAATTTTTTAAAATAATTTTGATGATAACAAAACACTCCTGAAGTGTTTAACTTGTGTGTTAAATGTGCAAGAAAGTTTGATTCAATTGGAAGATTTTTAGGAACTCAAAAATAAAAAAAAGTATGAAGAAAATTGATGCTGAAAACATTGTTTATCATGAAAACACTGTAGCAACATCATAAATAATACACAGTAGGCTGTGCAAAATAGACAGTCAACTATGGGTTCGAAAACTCAATTTTTGCATCAGTTATGAAGGACATTCGAATACCATAAGTGGACAGTCGACTGGGCAAGTTACAACAACTATATTTTTTAATTTAAAAGGCTATAAACTTTACTCTAAAGGCTCTATTTTGTCTCCAACGGCTAGAAGACTTCAAGACACTATAAATAGTGCCTTAAAGGTCATTTGAAAGACAAGAGAAACATTATACAACAAAGAATTAAAGAAAAATCTTCATTCTCTTATTCTTGAGCTAAAATCTCCATTGTTTAGCTAGAACAGTCGACTTGGCAAGTTACAACAGCTATATTTTTTAATTTAAAAGGCTATAAACTTGACTCTAAAGACTATATTTTGTATCCAACGGCTAGAAGACTTCAAGACACTATAAATAGTGTCTCAAAGGTCATTTGAAAGACAAGAGAAATATTATACAACAAAGGATTAAAAAAAATCTTCATTCTCTTATTCTTGAGCCAAAAACTCCATTGTTAAGCTATAAGCTTTTGAGAGAGAAAATTTTGAGTTTTAATTTTTATTGAGAAATCTCTCCTATTTATTTGTTTCAAACTGTCCTTTAATCATCCTGTTATAAGAGTTAGTGTAACTTTTGTGAGCTAGTAAGTGTTGGGTATATACACTTTGGTAGAAAACTTAGGACTCTTGTGAAAAAAGTTGAAGCAACACCCTTGAAGTTGCTTGTTTGTATTTGGTTTGAGCAACACCCATGGAAGTTGCGTGTCTTAATGAAAGGCTTCAAGGAGGATCCTTGAAGAGAGTGGATGTAGGGTCAGAAGGATTCCAATATTTCTAAACCACTATAAATCGAGTTTGCATCTCTCTAACTCCATCTCCTTAAATACTTGCACAATTACTTGCCTAGAATAAACTCTCTCATCTTTGTGCTAGTAATTTAGAAAGATTAATTTGATTTAATTCTGCATATGTTTTTATTTTTGAGATTACAAAAATAGATTTGAAAAATTCTTAATTCCAAGTTTGCCCCCTCTTGGGTATTGCGATAGTATATTTTGGACCAACAATCTCTCAAACTGATATTGATTTTCATGCTCTTGCAATTTAGTAGGCACTAAGAAGTTTTCTTGGGTTAAATTTTTTTTTTGAATGGTTGTTGTATTTACAATTATTATTGTTAGATAGAGATCATGTTTTACTCTCCAAGGGAACCATCTATGTCCATAGATGAGTTACTCGAGCTTCAACAAGTACTTGATAGAGTTTTTAAGAGAATATTAAGCATCACTGCCAATTTTTCTTGCAACAATGGTTTTGTTCCAGACCCATCCAAGTAGGATAAGTTTAATGATGCTCAACTCTAACATAAGAACCAAGAAGATGAAGCATGCAAGATGATTGACTCTGAGACACCCCAAGACTAGCCAGAAGTTTTTCTTGAGCAAGTTGAGATCACGGATTGCAAGCACGACTAGGACAAGATTAAAGACATTATTGAGGCAGTCTTTGATATGCATCCTCCTACTGTTGATTTTGTCTTGCCTATTTGGTCTAAAGAACCTCCACAACAGGCATTCTCAACCAAAAAAATTTCCTCTAGTAAAGAGCTCGTTCTTTAAGAAGATGTTCCGTATATGAGCGTCCTCAAACAGGACTTATTGCTATTGATTAGATGATCCCGGTAGGATGTGGGCAGCGAGAATTAATTATTGGGACAAAAGACTGATAAAACAGCAATAGCCACATATACAGTTATCAATCAACATGGGCAAAATGTAATACGTGTTTATGTAGCTATTGGGCAATCCATACGCTCCATTTTTAATAAGATTCCGGCAAGAACATACAAGCACCGTAATGTGCCTCTCCATGGGTGTCTGGTAACATGACTATACTTTATTTTTATAAGCATCACAAATAGTATCGAGTTTTTCTCTAAGTGGTGGAGAATGATGGGGTACAAAAGGGTATGAGAAAAAAATTGTAATCATAAAAGAATTATATTTTAGTTGGGATCTTAGGACGTAATATTTGATTAGGATTTAATTTCTTGGGATAGGATTAGGAGATAGTATTTCACTAGTGTTGATTTTTTTTTATTTAAAGTGTTGTAGTAGCTCTAGGATTCTTAAAGGTCTCTATATAAGAGAGGTCTTGCAAATTTTCAATTAGCTTTAAATGAATAAAAATTATTGATATTAAGTATCAATTTTTTCTCAACCTTCAAGTAACCTAGATTATTTTTCAATCCCTAGGTAGCCTAGTTTCCATTTCTTTATTTCTTCTTTTCTATTTCTTTATTATTTTATGTTCTACATCACTTACCTTTTGGTTGTCTACTGTCCATTCTTGCCTTAGAAGATGTGCATGCTTACAAGATGTTTTTTCCCATATGGAACAAGTAATGATTACATAGACTATCCTTATGAATTTTTTTTTTTAAAAAGAAGAAGATGATTTGGAGTCTATGTAAGAAAGAGTGTCCTATTCTAGAAATAAGATGATAAGTATTCTATTATGGTAAAAATGATATTTCATTTTTCACAAAAAATGTTATTTAAATCCATCTATTTTGAAAAAAAAAAATCCAGAAATAAGTGAAAGTACATGCATGGATGATGCGTTGTTATGCAATACTTGTGGTCGATATGTATAACAGTGTATATTGGAACTATTAACTAATAAGCATCATCTTATTAGATCAACTTTACAAAAATATCTTTAATTTTAAAGAAATTATCGTAAATGAATCAAGCCCTAAATAGTGAAGATTTAGCCTTCCTTTTTCTTTGGTACAATGAATAGTGAAGATTTTGTCCTTATAAATACCACACCAACTAGTCCATTTGAATCCATCCTCGGTAGAGCAATTACATAGAGAGACAAACTAGTCATAAGATTTTGCAGCAGATGGCAAAGCTTTCTTGCAACCATTTTTTTCTCCTTTTGCTTGTTTTCTCAGGTTTTTTCATTTACCCTTTACATTTTTATTGTGATTTTCTCTACCTTCCCCCTCCCTCCCCCCCTTTCTGGGTAATAGATTTCCTTGTTTCGAGCGTCACATTAAGATACTTAGTTATCATTTTTTTATATATATTTTTTCCACCCAATGTTAAATTTTCATATCCCTGGTCAGATATATTGCAATCAATAATAAAGTGAGGTTGCATGCACCATTTTGTTTGTGTATATTATTCCTTTTGCTTGATTTTGTTATCGTTGTAGTTGCATTGATGATGCTTCAAGTGGATGCACAAGAAAGATGTCATGAACGTCTACCTGGTAGTGGTACTTGTGATCCTGTAGCTTGTCAACAATGGTGTCGTAATACACACAATGGCGTTGGAAACTGCGTGCCATATCCCGCACCTAATAGCAATTATTGTTTGTGCGGATGGGATTGTTGATAATTTATTTGTAGCATTTTATTAATTTTCTTCCATCCATAGTTGATGTGTTTGGAAATAAGCAGAGCAAATAAATTTACAATTTATCAAGTTTGATTATCTAATTGAATTTGCACTTTCTCTCGGTTTTTTTTTTCTTTCTATGTTTGGAAATAATGCAGAGCAAAGAAATCTACAATGTAGGCAATGTAAAATTGAAAACTTGACAATTAATAGAATCATATGTAACCTTTATTTTCTTTATAAATGTCCGTACTTCATTCCACTTTCATAACGGGAAGAAAGTATAAACATGTTGAAGAAGTAATAAGAAAATTTAGATGAATAATCAATTTAACATGCTGCAATTTTGTAATTCTAGAATAAAAAATGTTTTTCATGAGCCAGTTTGAATGTCCTCAATACGACCAAGTTGAATGCCCGTCAGCACTGCATACAGTTTCTGAGACTGACTCTGCTCCTGTTTTGTATCCACCCCTGCGTTGACAAGATCAACTTGCGCCGAAAGAGCCAGAAAGTTAAAGAAACAAATAAAAAAAAACAAATTCTATCAATTAACCTTCTGATATCCAATATAATCACGGCAAAATAATGTATCGAAATGTAGCTTTTTATCCTGGAAGGTTATACTTCCAACATGTGTGACAACAACTGCATTTCTTGTGCAGAAAACTTCATCAGCATCAATCAAGCCCTCCACTGGAACAACATGTCCCTCGACCTGTTCTGAGGAATACCTGGTTAAATTTTGCCAGGAAAAGTTATCTTCTAGAATTCAATCTTCTGTCGCTTTATTTACCATTTGTATCTAAATTGTATATCATTTCTGAATTCTTCTGAAGCTAAAATGTATTTTGGTAGCTGATTTTCGGAATATCTTGTTGGCTTTGCTTCGTTTGTGGGGAAGAAAAGCATTTCTCAGTAACAGTGTAATAGCTCTTACATAAAGTGAGATATTTTCTGAAAACATTTCATTTTACTTCTATGGATTCAAGGGTTAGCCATACTAACACAAAAAATATCAATCCAAAAAGGCGAAAAGAGCAATACATTCATCAGCTCAATATTACAGTTTACAAATTACATTCCTTTTCTTTTTATTTTCCATATATCATTTATTTGGTTTATTATAAAGCCCAATTTATATTAGAAAAAATAATTTAAAATGATATTAAAAGTTTGGTTAAAAACCCAAAAGGTATTAGGTTAAATCTAAAAGTTGTGATTTAAACATAAATGTGTGATTTAAATCTAAAAGGTGTGATTTAAATAGAAAAGTTTCAGATTTTTAAATGTTTTTTAAACAGACACGATTTGGTCCATTAAAAAACTAATAGACATGATTGTAAGGCTCTTATTAAATCTGAAAAAAAATCATGTATTTTCAATCGAAAAAACATGACTTTTTAGAACCATTTGAAGAAGTGTTTCTGCACTTATAAATACCCATCACTCCCCACTTCAGAACACAATTCATTTTTCATTCGTTCTTCTCTCTTTTCTCTAAAAAAATTCCGCTATAATATTTTAGTATTTCAAAGTAGAATTAAATCAGAAGTTCTTCAGATTTTGCTATCTGCAGACTTTAAGTTTGAGACTTGGTTGTATTATGGAGAATTATTCGTCTATAACCCATAACAAACTTGTTTATACAAGTGGAGACGAATAAAGTTTTAAAGATAGTGATTAATTCACGCCTCTAAGTCTTGATTCTCATATTCCGTTCCAATTTAGAAAATTTTTTACGACAATTTATAAGACTGATTGTCTGGTTTGTTTTAGGCCTTTTGAGTCTACTTAAGTATTGAATTATGCATTTCCACTGATTCTGGACTTTTAGGTTTCCATTTTTATTGTTAACTTAGAAGTTATTTTTCTCAGTGAGTAGTTGACAGTGATAACCATGATTAAAATTAATGACAATTTTTTTATAAAAAAAAATTATATGTTGATTTTTTTTTTGGGTTAGTGATGAACTGATTAAGTGCTTGTTTCATAATTGATAATTCAGATACTAATTATAATTTTTATAATTGATTGGATCTTAAAAAATTAATCTTTCAAGTTTAATTATTGGTACAATCTTTTCTTTATAAAAAACTAACTTGGGAGTTTTTTTAACCATGGCAGTCGGTCGAGAGGGTAAATATCAATTATTTAAGTTGTTTCTTTTCTTTGTTCTTTTACTTGATTGTCTATTGAAACTTGAAAGTTATTGGATTGGTGCCCGGGTATCACTGATTAATTGCTTGGTGATTGTTTTTTCTTTTTCTTTTTTTTACCTTTTATTTGGTTAAAAAAATGAGTTTTGCTATTTTTGAATCATAAATTTAATAGAATTGATGAGCCTAAATAGTTAATTGCTACCCGATGTATTATAAAAAAATTAAGATGATTAGATCAAAGTGAATTAGAATAACAGTGAATTATAACTTCACACTGTTTAACACAAAAACCAATGTCAAAGTGCAAATGTATGATTTAGTAGATTAATGAATCATCCCTTTGAAGTTTTGATATACCTACATTGTCAGATGATATGAGAGTTAGGGGTGTTTTTTGATGCTAGTCTAGTTTTCATAGGGGAATTTTTTACCATGGCTGGAGGGTGGTTACTAGCTAGTTAGTGTTGGTGGAGTCCATTATTGATGCCGAGAAGGCTTAGGTTCGGTAGATGAATGCTGTGATTTGATTTGGGTTTCTCACAAAGGTATGTGTAGTGGGGATTGAGTTTTTTATACTTGATTAATGAATCATCTTAATGCTTAAATAGGTATCTTTGATAGTTTTTTGTCTAGTAACTTTAATCTCTATCACATATCAATGCTTAAATAGATATCTTTACATATAGTTTTTTTAATTTCAGTTTGAATTAACTTGTATTTTTTTTAGTCTATGTGGTTTTAATATATGTTAAATTTAAATATCTTTACATCTTATATATGTTGTTTATTTTTATAGGTTAATTGGTTAAACACATAGAACACATTGTGGTTAAGCATTAGCCTATTGATGCATTTTTCAAAAGGAAAAATGTGAAGACACCAAAAGAAAATTCACATTCGACGCAAAATTTAGATTCTCCAAATCTTGAATGGTGTCCTTCAAAATCTCCAATGATCACATCTAAAGAAATTAACATTAATTCTTTAGAATGTGACCTAGGATTACGTCCTTAAGTTTGCCCCTTCAAAAATTTCTACCAAGATGCACAACTGCCCTGCAGTATCATATAAACAAAATCTAGTATCATTGAAAGATGAAAAAATTAAGTGAATAATGTATACAATATCTATAAAAAAGACAGGATCATTGCATTTTCTGAATACAATGATACTTTTCCACTCTAAAATTAACCAATCTCTTCATTTATGTTTTTTTTTCTTTGCTATCTGCAATATTTAATTGATCAATTTCTTTATTTATTTTTCAACAAAAAAATCTCTGAAGCTTTTTGAACCTCTAGTTCTCTACTCTCTAGCACTGACAACTCTGCCTATGTCCTGCTATTCATCATAGTTCTGTTGTTTCTCCCACTACAAAAATAATTGTTGTTTTGCCTAACATAGTGATGCAGGACAGGTGGACAGAGCAGAACAAATGGCTCTGGACTACCTAGAACAGTTGGATCGTTCCAAATCTAAGGGTGCTGTTTACATTGTTTTGCGTGCCACGGGCTCGGATCGGGCCCCGGAGACCCTAGTCTGATTGAAAATGGGCCCCCGAGCAAAACTCAATAACTTACCTTGAGCGAAGTTGTTTTTTAGCCAAAAAACGACGTTCAGGCCTTCAATTTTGTAGTTTTCAGTTTTTAAGAAACTTTCCATTTTCAATTTCTTTTGTATTCAAGTCATAATTGACTACCGTTAATTCTGTCTTAATCAGAACGCTTAATTTTATTATTTTCCATTGTTTTCCCCAAGTTTATGTTTTCAGAGATTTTTGCTTTTTTTAACTTTGACCTTATAAATAAGGAGGCTACGTACAGAAAAGGGAGATTATTATTATTGAATAAAAATTATGGCTTATTTTCTCTTCGTGAGAGTTTATCGTATTGAAGGTTGAAGACACAGTTCTTCTTCCTAGTTCTTTCTTCCGCTTGTGTTTTATGTCAGTTGGTATCAGAGCCTTGTTCTACCCTGGTCTGATGGCAGATGATGGAAACGAAAGCAACCACCTTGGCGACGTTGATCATGGAGTGCAGGTCCTATGGGCAGCCATAGATAATCACAATCAGCGGTTTGATCATATCGAACGCATGTTGCGGGAGATACAACAAACTATGGCTGGTTTGAGAATCAATGGCAACAGGGATGAAGAACGCAATCCGGATCGTGTCGGAGGCCTTGCTCGCGACCAACCGGTTGTTAGGCGTGTTTCTACTCCGCAACATAGGCCCCAAGCCTATGTCACTTTATCCAGCGATGATGAGTTCGAAGTGCTCAACGCCGAGAATGATGATAATGGCGGGCGTGGTCGTAATCAGAACCATTTCAACCAGAACCGATACGAACAGAACAATCATGATTTTCGGGTCAAGGTAGATCTGCCGTGTTTCAATGGCCACCTCCACGTGGAAAACTTCATTGACTGGCTTTTTGAAGTGGAAGCTTTCATTGAATATATGCAAATCCCATGAGATATGCAGGTGAAGCTTGTAGCCTATAAATTGAAGGGTGGAGCCTCTGCATGGTGGGAGCAGACACAAAATAGCCGTAGGCGACAGGGTAAACAGCCTGGTCATTCCCGGTCCAAGATAAAACAACTGTTGCGAGCGAGGTTCCTTCCTCCTGACTACGAATAGATGTTGTACCAGCAATATCAAAATTGCAGACAAAGGGTGGGCACCATCAGCGATTATACAGAGGAGTTTTACAGGTTGAACTCGCACAATGACCTGCAGGAAACGGAGGGACAGCAAGTGGCTAAGTATATCGAAGGGTTGCGACTGGCCATTCAAGAATAGGTATCCCTCCATACTGTGTGGTCCCTGTCCGAGGCAGTCAACCTAGCCATGAAAGTGGAGTCACAACAATCCAAGCACCCATCACGTCCCCAACCATATCGATCGCCGCCATCACAGGGTTCAATGCCACAGACTTCACCACACCCTTCAACTAGCAGAGTCGTGGGTGCGGGCACTACCAACCCAGCCAAGCCAGCAGCCCCCCCAACCAGTGCCCCAGCACAAAATAGAGGAGTGCCCAGCAATCTCTATGCTCGTCCCATTCCAGGAAAGTGTTACCGATGCAGTCAACCTGGACATTGTTCCAACGAATGTCCCAACCGTCGGCAGGTTAACATGGTTGAAACAACAGAGGGGGAGGAGAATCCTTTTGGCACAGATGAAGATTATTCTGGGGAGGTCAATGATTACGCTAGTGGTGAAGTAGCAGGTGCAGATGAGGATGTATATGTTAACTGTGTGGTTCAGCGCCTGTTACTTACGCCAAGACAGCAGGATGACAACCAACGACACTATATTTTCAGGACGCGGTGCACCATCAACCAGATGGTGTGAAAGGTGATTATTGATAGTGGTAGCAGCGAGAATATCGTATCGAAGGCCCTTGTCATAGCATTGAACCTGAAAACAGAAAAACATCCCTCTCCATACAAGATTGGCTGGATCAAGAAGGGCGCTGAAACTTAGGTAACTGATATCTGTCGTGTTCCCTTTTTCATTGGTAAATATTATAAGGATGAGATTGTGTGTGATGTTGTTGATATGTATACGTGTCATGTGTTATTTGGGAGGTCATGGAAGTTTGATGTAGATGCTATGCATAAGGGTCGGGATAATATCTATGTTTTCTGTTGGTTTGACAAGAAAATTGTGCTAGTTCCTACAAGTGGACATGAACTAGCTGTCGAAACCTCTAAGGCAGAGTGAAAGACCTTTCTTACAGTCCTTGAAAAAGAGTTCATTGAGGATGTGAAAGCGGCAGGGGAGTTTTTCGCGTTGGCAGTAAAGGGGAAACCACCAACCAAGAATGAACAGATTCCTGAGGAGTTAAAACCATTGATGGCTGAATTTCAAGATGTCATGCCAGCGAAATTGCCTGAGGGTTTGCCTCCTATGAGGGATATTCAACACTATATTGACTTGGTTTCTGAGGCTAGTTTGCCGAATCTGCCACACTACCGAATGAGTCCTCAAGAACATGAAATTCTACAAAATCAGGTTGAGGAATTGATTAAAAAGGGTATGATCAGAGAGAGTCTGAGTCCTTGTGTCGTACCTGCTTTATTGACACCGAAGAAGGATGAAAATTGGCGCATGTGTGTTGACAGCCGCGCCATAAACAAGATAACAGTCAAGTACCACTTTCCCATTCCATGACTGAGTGATATACTGAACATGTTAGAGGGTGCCAAGATCTTCTCAAAGCTAGATTTGCGTAGTGGCTACCATCAGATTCGGGTCCGACCAGGGGATTAATGGAAAACAGCTTTTAAGACCAAAGAAGAGCTTTATGAGTGGATGGTGACGCCATTCGGTTTATCAAATGCTCCCAGCACCTTCATGTGTATAATGAACCAAGTTTTAAAACCCTTCATTGGTAAATTTATGGTTGTTTATTTTGATGATATCTTGATCTATAGCCAGGATGAGGTGGAGAACTTGGACCACTTGCGGGAAGTGTTGTTGGTTTTGTGCACGAATAAACTTTATGTGAACCTGAAGAAGTGCAGTTTCCTCACTGTTAAGCTGCTGTTTTTGGGATTTATAGTGGGTGCAGATGGTATTCAGGTTGATGAAGAGAAGGTACACGTAATTCGGGAATGGCCAACCCCAGCAACAGTGCACTATGTTCGTAGTTTTCATGGACTGGCCACTTTCTACTGCAGGTTTATTCGGAACTTCAGCAGTATAGTAGCACCAATCACATAGTGCATGAAAAAGGGACGATTCAAATGGGGGGATGCACAAGATACAACCTTTGCAGTGATTAAAGAGAAGCTTTCTACAGCCCCGGGTACTTGCCCTGCCGAGCTTTGACAAGTTGTTCGAAGTTGAATGTGATGCCTCGGGCGTGGGTATTGATGCTATTTTGTCGCAGGAGGGATGACCAGTAGAGTTTTTCAGCGAGAAGTTCAACGATACTCGCCAAAAGTGGACAACGTATGAGCTGGAATTTTATGCAGTCATTCGAGCTTTGAAACATTGGGAGCATTACCTGATCCAGCGTGAGTTTGCTCTCTACAGTGATCACAAAGCTCTGAAATTTATCAATATGCAAACCACCCTAAACAGAATGCATGCCCGGTGGACTAACTTCTTCCAGAAGTTCACTTTTGTGCTCAAACACGAGTCTGGGCAATTGAATAAAGTGGCAGAATCGTTAAGCCGACGCGCATCCTTACTCTTGACTCTCCGATCAAAAGTCGTGGGGTTTGATTGTTTGAAAGAGTTGTATGAGGAAGATGATGACTTTCGGGAAATTTGGGAGAAGTGTCAACGGAAAGAGGCAATCCTAGATTTTCATGTCCATGACGGGTTTCTGTTTCGCGGTAATCAATTGTGTATCCCTCGCACGTCTTTACGCGAGCAGATTCTCCGCGATATACACAGCAACGGTTTAGGGGGTCATGCAGGGCATGACAAAACAATCGCCCAGGTAGCTAAACGTTATTACTGGCCACAGCTGAAACATGATGTGGGCAAATTCGTACAGAGATGCCCTGTTTGCCAAACTGAAAAGGGCCAAGCACAGAATACCGGTTTGTACACCCCTCTGCCCATGGCGGAAAACATTTGGGAGGATGTGACAATGGACCCCCGGTCAAAACTCAGGACTCTTCCCCGGCCATCCCCATACAACACATCTCCATCTTCATCATCGTCATACACAGGCTCTCCAATCTCCTCAGTTTTGTCTACCCCGTCATCCTCAATCAAGAGATTTTTGCCCTTCTGACTAGTAGGCTTCCTGCACTCAGTCGCTTTATGTCCACGTTCACCACATCTGAAACATCTAATATTTGATTTAAAGTTACCTTGGGGTGGCTTCTGGGCATGACGGGATTCTTGAGGGCGAATTGGCTGACTACTTTGATTGCTTCTGTTCATTGGCCTCCTGTTCTGTTATTTTTCCACTGCAAGTACACGCTGGTATACTTTAGAAATGGTCCGCAGCGAGTGAAGGCTGAGGACATCCTGCAGGGGCTGTCGTAATCCCCTCAAATACCGTGCCACCATCTTCACTGTCGTCTCAGATAAATCATTTCGGGCTATCAATTGATAGAACTCCTCTGTGTAATCATCAACCGATCTTCTTCTTCATCTTCTCCCAATCAGTGATCTTGGCCTTGCCCTGTTGATCGCGTGAGCGGCTCAACTGCTCTCACCACGCAGATGCTCTGCCTTTGAGTTTGACGGCGACCAGTTTCACTTTGACACGATCTAGGACTTCCTTATACTCGAAAATACACTCTACTTCATTCAACCAATCGACGAATCCTTCGGCCTGTAACGTACCAGAAAACTCGGGCAGATCCACTCTGAAACCGAGGTCTCCATAACGATCCTCCCGACCACGGCGTTCCCCGAATTGAGCAGGATTGTAATACGAGTTTTTGAAACTGGAATCGGAATCGGAATCGGAATCGTGATCTTCCATCTCACGATCACCAAAATTCTGCGCCGTTAGACGCTGGGTTAACTCTGCAACTTGCCTTTGTAAATCTTCAATCATCGCATCCTGAACGTTACAATCACGGCGTGGGGCTTCCTCGTTCGAAACCTGCCCGCGATGACCACGACCACCAGTCATGGAAACTGATGAAATCTCACCCCAGGAAGATGCTGAAGCTCTGATACCAACTAACGTTGGGCAGAATAACGATTATTTTGCAGGCTAGTTTCAACAGATAGTTTGTAGGGAAAAAAACACAATTTTATTCAATAATAATAATCAGCTGTCTTTTCCATATGTGGCCTCCTTATTTATAAGGTCAAAACAAAAAAAAAAACAAAAAAAAGAGGAAAAAAATCCTCGAAAACATAATCTTGGGGAAAAAATATGGAAATTACTAAATTTAGACGAAGGTCTTCGGGGCTCGATCTAAGCCCGTGGCACGCAAAACGATGTAACCGTTCTAGGTAGTCCACCTGCCATCTTTGCACTGATCTGCCAACTCAATGTATCTCAGTGCCAATAACATGCTATCTGACAACTCAGCATCATCTGACTCGCATCAAAAAGGCAGTAGTATTATACCTGTTAACAGCATGTTCACAAGTTGGTTGAACAGAAGGAGCCATTGATATATTGATGCAAAAAATCAAATAAAGTTCTTAGCTGCAACCAATGAATCAGTCAGTCATGTTACTAGGCCTCCCATGTTGCTTATTTTTATAAATCTTGACATGTCTTACAACATTGGAGAAAAAAAAACTGTAATGGAGACATGTAAATTACTCTACTTATTGGCATGTCTCTAGTTACTGATTCAATCAACTGATTGATGGACTTTTACAAACATACATAATAGAAATTTGAAGGGAAGGGGAAGATAAGGGAGGGGAAAGGAAACGCTGTTTGGAATTGTTTTATTAAGAGGGAGGGGATTTAATTCCATTCTATTCCCACCAACTCTTTATTTTTCATACCCGTGATATGATTTCCATTGTGTTTGAGAGCTAGAAGGAGAACGAAGAGAAAGATATGTAAAAGGAGGGATGAGAAGGCATGGGAAGGAATGGTAGTGTGGTTACCACCTTTGGGATGTGATTTTTTCTTCAAGAAAATGAAGTGTCATAAATAATAATTTTGTCTCACGTTAAAAATTGGCCACAAAAAATAAACTGGTTTATAAATAAATTAACTTGGTCAAATTATATTTATATAAATGCGGGTACACTATAAGTTGAGTGTTCTAACACGTTATAACTTAGAATTGCATGCTATGTTTAGAAATAGTTTTTGAAAACTGTTTTCGAAAACAGTTTTCAAAAACTATTTTCTATGTTTGACAAACAGTTTTCAAAAGTAATTTTCTAAAATAGTTTTCAAAGGGTCACAATCAAAAACTCACTATTTTATGTGTCAATAAAAAAACACGTGGACAAAATGCAATTAAGCCTAAAAATAAGTTCAAGGAAATGTGAAGTGTGAACTTCTGACAGTTTTTTTTTTTTTTTTTTTTCCAATCAAAGATAGTTGCTATAGCTAGTGAAGGATTATTCATATGAAGATCTTAGCTTTAGCCTTTACTGAGTCAACAAACAAACTTATCGTTTAAGGGTAAAGATTGTGAAATACTCGCAATAGCATAACTCATTAAATAAACTATTGTATCATCACCATGTGGATGATTGTTTAGAAATTGTAAAGTATAACGGTAGAACACTAGTTTTACATATATATTTGAAATCTTTAAATTTTGAGATATGGTAGAAACCATTTTATAAATAAAATTTATGTGTACTGCAAGCTTTACTTTACAATTTTTGACAACAGATGAATTGATCTCGTCTAAAAATCATAAAGAGATGCATTGACTGAATAATTAAAAAACAAAAGAAGTGCATTCATTCTTTCATAGTCGAGATTATTTAGTTTGGTTTAATCAAAACAGTTAAATGGGGAAAGTTTTACATAGAGTTAATTTGGAAAAATTGGATGAAATTTACAAGTTTATCAAGCTTCATAAATGTGAAAATTTGAAATATCATGGTTCTTGAATGCATTCACATTCACAAGTTATGAAAATTGGATGAATTCATGAATTTAAATGTGATTATAAAAGCCCAAGCTTTCGTATTGTGTTTTAAGTGTTTTTTTTTAACTAATTTAAAATATAAATACATGTATTTCAAATTCAAATTCTAGATGAGGTGATGATACTTGACAAAGTAATACATTTAATAACATGTCATCAATAAGAACCAACGCTTAATGCATGTTGGCTCGAGGATACTACAGAATTGTGGATTTGGTTTGCCTCACGAGGACGTGAGGGACTAAAGTGGGTGAGATTGTGACATTCCAAAAAACACCATGACTGAGTGACTGAGAAAATAGTGTAATTGTAACTCAGTTGCTGATCCATTGCCAACTTGATGAACAAATGGTAAGAATGTCAAATATACAATTTTACTGAAATGATATTTTCAGTAAAATTGAATTTTCACTACAAAGAAATACTACTGTACAAGATAGATTATCTCAAATTGGAGAAAGGGGGCAAAAACAAAAGAAACTATGCTGCTCAATTTCCCTCCAAGTTTCCATGATCTTGTTTCCATATATATAATCAGTTACAAGGTGCAGCTCTGTAATATGCAGGCACGGTTATAGGGAAGAACATCTGTCTAAATCCTTCAGCCTTGAGTATCGGCAAAATGATACCTGATGCACCGTGAAAATTTAATGAGAAAACAAATGATTCAGGTGAGATTACCCTGTTTATATATAATTACAGGTTAAAAGATCAATCAATCAGAAACTATTTTGGCAATAAAGAGAGGAAGAATTGATTAGAATTTAGAAGTTACAAGAAAAAAGCAGATAAACAATACCAAAATCAATCTAGCACCAATACGAGCGCGATTAAGTGAGGGAAATGGAAGTATTAAGCGTCCAACACCATAGATTGCCACTGCAAAGAAATGGAGAACCAAGTTCAATGGACGTGGATCTAGACCAGAAAGCAGAGCTATTGGTCCATTTGAAAATATTCCTCCAAGGCTCAAGTAGTCAAAACAAGCGTCACGCATTTCCATACTTGCTAGATCAGTTGATGAACTGAAGACCTTGTATAGGGCACCAGCCAATGTGTTTATAGTAGATGCCACAGGCTGCAAGAGAAATCATACAATATGAGCTACAAATTTAATGTAACTTTTTGCAGAAGTAAGCCCCAAATTTAGATGCCTATTGAACTAAATGTTTTACTTCTGCAAAATGAATTGTGCAGAGGCCTGAGAAGATCCCCAATATCAGATAGAGTAGGATGGGGATCAGTAGGCATGCATCTATTAGGCATTGTCTTTATGTCTCCTTTATCAATTGTAGATATGAAAGCATTGTACAGCTCCGACGGAATCTGCAAACATGAATTTTGTTTTCAGAGATCTGTCTCTTACCTTACGCATAGTGTAGAAGGATTCAAGATATTTGCAAAGGGCAGAGGCATCATTAAGATTGTGTAAAGGCCTGAGAAGATCCCTTAGTACAACAATATCAGATAGAGCCACAGTCATCCCACCTCCTGTTAGAGGGTGTCGCATGTTGAATGCGTCACCCAGTAGAAGTGCACCTGGAGTAGGATGGGGATCTGCAGGCATACTTCTATTTGGCATCGTTCTTATGTTTCCTTTATCAATTGCAGATATAAAAGCAGTATGCAGCTCATGAGGAATCTGAAAAATCATAAGTCCCTCAATTGGTCAGAAGTACTGGAAAGTAAGCACACACAAATTGGGATTATGAAGTGACTTATATATGGACAAGTATTTTTAATCAAGTTCATTCATTATTAAAATTACCAACCATAGTTAAAAAAATAATGAATAGAAATTCTTTTGATAGAAGGAGATGGAAATCAAAATCATTTCAATGGCAGTAAACAAAAAGAACTTGAGTCAGGCATCATTGTATACATACTTAAATGTATAGAAATCATTTCAAGTAATTCTGTACAAACCTGGGGAGCCACCATGGTTTTCAAGTAGTTGGCCATTTCACTATTAGAAACGGAAGGCACCCTTTTGCCAGGTACATCGACCAAACAACGAATCTCTGTGCTACTGATACGATAAAACAAGATGGGTGAAGGGTCTGCCAGTATGACATGCCCATGATTTGCATATGGAAGCTCACAGTTCTCCAGGATCAAAGCAACAAAGCAAGAGGGGATATCGACCTGCAATTTTTTTAGAAAACTGCTATTAATCTCGTGCAGAAACTATGAATTCTATGGTTTACGACTCATGCATCTGGATAGATTCTGTTTTTAAGTATGATCACCTTAGGATTACAGAGAGAACGTCGCAAATTTGAAAAACATCCATCACATACTATTATTGTGAGGGGAGCATAAGCTGTCAACTCTTGTCCAGTCTTGGTTTTGTATTGCACTCCTTTTATAGTCCCCTTTTCTTCAATGAGAGATGTTACTGTCCCTTCTTCCAATCTTACACCAATGAAATTAAAATCAATAAAGAGTATGTAAATAAGAATATATAAAACACTGGTACTTGATATGATGAAGATAACAATGAAAATCTTCTTATATAATATAATTGAGTTAGATAAACCCAATGTAATATGATGGAAGAATTGAGAATCTTCTTATATAATATAACTGTCCTAAACTACAAAAATCTAACGATTATGGCGTCCAAACAATAAATTGAAATGAATGTTTTTTTTAATGGATTAAAAAAAACATATACTTGGATAGGGATGTGGATTTTTCTCGCATCCGTTGTATGAAACGCCCGTTATGAAAGCTTTTGTCAGCCACATCTGAATGAAAATTTTGCAATGGATAAGATAGTTTGGTATATTTCCCATCCTTGTAAAGAGCGTAACCGAACACTCTCTGAGCATCAATATCATTTACACAATCTGCAAATTACAGTTAATTAGTTATGTGTAATTGTGAGAAAAAACTATAAATTCACCTTAATTTTCTCAGGCTCACAGAAGGTGAACATAATTAAATTAGATGTTTTACTTACCCTCAAGACCCAAGTCAAGTAATTTTAGGTAGCCACCTGGTTGTAAAAGTTCACCAACAATTCTGTCAGGCTCTGTCAAGTCTCTTTCAATCACATGTACTCTTCGTCCATCCTGCAATAAATTGTAGAAAAAAATGCATGGTTTTGATTATATATACTGGAAAACAATAATGTAAACCAATATTCTTGATTTATCATATCATATAATTGGAGATTTCAAAATTGCAGAACAGAATTTTTGAAGATATAGCACCAGAACCTTTGAATTTGTTCTTTGTATAAAATGAAATCCCACAAACAGTGATGAAGAGTGCTTTTGGAAATAAGAGAGGATATTGATGATCACCTTGGCAAGAGTGTAAGCAAGAGCAGAACCAGCAACACCAGCTCCAACAATGATTATATCTGCAGTGGCACAAGTTATGTCCATCTCTGATTGGCCTATTCCATTTCCAGAGCTCTTCAAAGACTCATTTCTGTGAACCTCTTCATTGAAGAATTAACACTACTCATCTTCTTGTTCGCAAGTCTTGAACTGTACAATAAAAGAAACCCCAAAAGAGAAACTGCGTATACTACTGTTCCTAGTATATACATTGAAAGCATTTTTGAAGATCAAGTCTGTTCTCTGCTAGCGAATTTCTCACTCTCTTCCTCTTGAGCTGGACTAGATTTTACTTTTATGTGTAAGTTGATGTATTATTAAAATTAAACTTTGAGCCTTTTATAGACCAACAAATAGAAGGTAGAAAATGAACATGGCATGGAGATCCTTGTAAAGAGCCTAACACTTTTTTTTTAATCTTCTATTCAACAAAAGGAGACGAATTATTTATTAGAAGTCACAACTAATTAACTATTTTGGTGTCAATTAGTTGGTCAAGAAGTTGCATTGGTACTCCAAGTAAGCGTACTGTAAATTGGTCAAGGTTCTGAAAAGAGCCAAGTAATTTGGTGAAGAAGTTGTTTTTACATACGGCAATTAATTAATGTAATAGAATTAATTTTTAGTAATATTTTCAGGTTTTCTCATGTTGACAAGTAAATAAACTTGCCCAGTCTTCAAGTAGTAGCAGACAAAACAATAGGATATAACTTTGACGGTAGATGAGACTACATACGGAAAAGAGGAATATTTAGTTAAAAAAAAAAAATTGTAAACCGGATTGCCTCAAGATCATTCGCTGAGTACAACAACTCAAACCAGAATAAAACATCATTCACCAAAAAAACACCACCTTCTTCAAGATAACAGCCCATTATGAAAACTCAAACAAAAGGAAATTCTTAGGAAAAAAACAATGCTCTACAATGTAGCCAATGTAAAACTGAAAGAAAGACCAGAACATATAAGTATGAATTATCAATGAGTTTGGGTATTTTAGAAAAACAGAATTTTCAACAGTTACAACAATCAATCTTGATGGTCCATCCCATCTTGTCCTCAATACGACCAGTTTGAATGCCGGTTAGATTTGCATGCAGTTTCTGGGACACTGACTCTGCTCCTGTTCTGTATTCAACCCTACGTTGACAAAGATCAATTAGCGCACAAAGACCAAGAAAACAAAAACAATAACAATAACAAAAACAAAAACAAAATGTTGCGAATTGTACCTTTTATCATGAAAGGTTATACTTCCAACAGGAGTGACAACAACTGCAGTTCCTGTGCAGAAAACTTCATCAGCATCAATCAAGTCCTCCACTGGGACAACACGTTCCTCACCCTGATCAAATTGGAGGAACACGTTACATTTTGCTGGAAAATGTTATACAATGTCAAAATTTGAATTACATGTTTCTATTCTTAATCATTGCTAGATTATCTAAAACTTCACCATACATTATTTTTATTTGTACCTCCTGCTATTTCCCCATTTCCTCTTACTGCTAAGGATTCAACGGTTTGGCCATACCAACTCAAAATTATCAATCGAAAAGGGAGAATACAACGCGCATGATTTTGTGGTGCATCAAAATGTATAAAGCTTTCTAGAATGCAATACGAACTTCAAGCATATGATTATTCATTGGCTCAATATATCAGACACATAAATCACCTGGTAGCCAAAATCACAAGCAAGGTCAATGATGCTTTTTCGTGTGATTCCAGGCAGAATAGTACCATTTGTTACTGGAGTTGAAATCACATTTCCCTGCGAAAGATAGATAATGTATTCAATACCCAATCCAAAAAAAAAAAAACAAATTATTTGAGTTAGAGAGGGAGAAACAAAGAGAGAGATGCAACATTAGTTCTGCCTAGTGCATAAATAGTAAATTAAGGCAACACCTTTACAACGAAAATGTTACATGCAGAAACCTCCTCGATATTTTTTCCAGTCACCGCATCCAATAATAAGATATCTGAAAACCCTTTGACCTTTGCTTGAGTTATTGATTGGATAACCTATGCAAAAAAAAAAAAGTAAAAAAAGGGGGAGCAAATTAACATAAGCAAGTACTATAGTTAATAATAGCCACTAGAATCAAAATCAATTAAGAGATATTTTTGCTAATAATTTGAGCCATAATGCATATGTGATTAGTACAAATCTGGCTAAAGAAGGATGCCATGATTCATGCCATACTTACCGGAGAATAATTGGTGTCACTTTTCACACCACCAGTTCCGCCAGGAGTACCTCGATTGAGCTTATACTCTACTATCAAGTTCAAGGAAGATTGACCCTGTGTCATAGAACAAAACATGAAAGATTAAGTGAATTTATGTATATATCTTTCTGTCTATGCGTATAGTTTCTATCTACCAGCAAGTACTCAATAAGAATATTGCCTCCATAATCTTTTATGGTACGTTTAGTGGACAAGATGAAGTGAGAATAGAATAAGATAGATAAGTAGTTGGGTAGAATGTCTCATCCCACCCCTCTTCCCCCAAAATCTGGATGACTATCGTATCATTTCTACCTGGATCATTGCCAAACTATCCCTATCTGTACAATAGCTAAAGCAAAAAGACGGGCATTGCTTTCTCTAAGATACATTTCCTCTCTACAAACAAACTCAACATCTTTAATTAACCAGTATCTTTATTTATATTCTTTTTTTCACTTTGGATAGTCAAAGATTGGAATACAATAAAAGAGATATTTCAAGCAGAATGATTCATAAGTTCATCTAGTTTTTTTATTTTCTTTTTCTTTTCGGATAAAAAGCATAGCAACTCACCTTGTATGGTAGTTGCCAACAGGAGAAACATACACTAAGAATGTGTATTCAGGTGCCGGCCCCAACCCTAAAACAGGGCCACTCCCTATGAGCAAAGGCCTAACATACAGTGACCCTTTCCCTGGAGGAGGCACCTATTTCCAAAATTCAAAACACAAATATGTTTAGACAATTCATTAATGTGCATAAAACATAGCAGAAGCTAAAATGATTCAATGCAGTGAGGCTTTGAATACCCAGTTCTTGTTGGCAAGGACAGTTTGCTTCACAGCTTCAATGAACTGCTCAACAGATGGTGAAGGCATACACATTCTCTCCGCGCCTGTCTTCATTCGCAGGGCGTTCTGTTCAGGTCTGAAGAGCAAAATTCGTCCGTCTTCAGTCCTGTATGCCTTCAACCCTTCAAACAATCCCTATATATAAAATACGAAATCATGATTTGTCTGTATTTGTTATTTGCCATTTTTTGTTCGTACTAACAGTAACTAACCAAAATAAATCAATTTGTATCTTAATTACCTGACCATAATTTAAAATTCCAGAAGAAGGGCTCAGCTCAATGTTCCCATAGGGAGTAATTTTACCTTGTGTAAAGCTATCTTCTTTCAAGCATTTCATCACATACATGTAATCCGTTGGAGTTAATGTAAATCCAAGCTCATCCCAGTTGACATTGGCATATTTTGCTTCGCTTCCACTGCTTTCTCGAATCAAATAGAAAGAAAATTAAGGTAAAATACAAAAAACCCAAAAAAGGGAATCAAGTAGCAAAGCTAAAACAAATAAGAAGCAGAAGCAGAAGCAGAAGCAGAAGCAAAATATAGAAACCGTTTAATGTTAGTGATTAAAAGTGTGTTAATCTTGCTATAGAAATTAAGCAAAAATCCAAATGAACGTCAAGATGTAAAAGTGAGAAAATATACTTCCAATTTGATAAACAAATTTTAGCTACTCAGCAATATCAAGCTAGGACGGAGAGTATTATTATTAATTACCTGTTAACAGCAGGTTCACAGGTTGATGGAGCCATAGATGGATGCGGAAAATCAAACAAGGGTTTGATTGTAGCTGTAACCAATGAATTTATTAGTCAGTCAATAACTAGTCCTTCCATTTGGACTTGTTTCTTAATTTTTTTTTTTGAAAGGATAATAAAACAACTTAAAAGGCAAAAATTGATGTTTGAACTGATTAAAATATTTTTAAATTAGTAAATTTAAAGTGATTCAAAACAAAAATTGTTAAAATTTTTTGATTTAAACATGCTTTAATCAATTCTCAAATATTATTAGGATAAATTTATTGAAAATATTTACGTGTGAATGAGAAAATGTGAAAGACTAATCCTATATGAAAAAGAAATTAAATAAATGAAAGAGTCATTGATGCCACCTGTTTAGATTTGTTTTATGTTGTTTGTTATCAATAACAAAACAATGTCTTTGTAAATATCAATAGAAAACAACTTTCTACTATCGAAAATGGTGCATATTAGATAACAATTTTCAAAATCAATTATCTAAAAAGTAGAATTTTATCCATTAATTAACCATCCTACCTTCACATGTAGATGAGATTTGTGTGTGAATAGCCACCGCCTGCCTAATTTTTGATAGTTGAATAATACGGCAATGCCTCATCTTTTGCGTGTGGAAAGGCACCAATGCATTGAACCCTTCACATGTAGAAGGGTTAAGACTTCAAAAAATAATTCCTATTGATGTGGAATTACTGTTTCCAAAATCATACAATTTCACTCCGAATCGATAAAAATTTCTACTTCAGTCACACAACTTCCAACGAAAAATACGGTTTCAGTCATACGATTCTTGTTAAGTAGGAGTTGTGGTTTCAGTCACTCAATTCCTATTGACATAGAATTACGGTTTTCAAAACCATACAATCCCACTCTGGACCGACCGAAGATCAGATGTCAACCGACATAATTCCCACTGAAGCTCGGATTAAGGCTCCCATACCCACACAATCTGACATCATCAGACTAGCCAAGAATTACGACTTCAGTCCAACAATCCCTAGCCAGGGATTGCGACTTCAACTGTACAACACTTTTCAGGCAAAAATTAAGGTCTTTGAAGCCACACAGCTCCATATCGGATCAATAGGAAGTATGACTTTAGTCATATTACTCCTTTTCAGGAACCGACTATAGTCAACAGGTCCTCCAAACGTGAAACTAAGCTGTTGGAAATCTCCTCAAGATGCCCAGGTGGTGATTTTTCCAAACACTCAAGTCTAGAATGACTTGTAATAAAACCGAAACAAAACAGGAATCAAACCAATCAAAGAAAGAACACAAGTGATTGTTGTCGAGGTTCAGCAATGTGCCTACGTCCCCGTGAGCTCCTCTGAGCTCTCTGCACTAAATCAATGGAGTTCTTACAATTACAGCAACACCTCTTCAAGAATCCTAGAGTTCTTGAAGAACGAAAGAAGAGAAAAGAAAGTGATAAGGACTAAATGTTTCCCTGGAATTTTCCCCAAGAAAATTTCAATTACAAAGCCCTTGAATCCCCAATCTATACTACTCTCTCTCTAAACAACCAGCCTCTCTTGAATGAGTCTCTCCTGTGTTTAGTTTCTTTGCACTCTCACACACCATGTGTTCTATTTCACACACATTCACATGTTCTGTTTCACACATGTTTTGCACATTCACATCACCTGGATGCTCACCTCACATCATGTCTTGAATGGCTCCTAGATGACCCTTTATATAGGGTAATGACTTCCTCATCCAATCTTGGAGATCAATCTCCACCCTTAGATCTCAAAAACCAAAGATTCATGGTTCTCCAAGAGTCTAAGTAATCTTGTGTGTTTTAACCAAGTCCCACGCACAACCACAAGAGGCTGAAAAGCATACTCCAGGTGTGCCTGGCGCCGTGGCCCAGAACAGGGCTGGCCACGACGCACAATAGGGCACCCTCTTCATCCTTTCTGGGCACTGCGGCGTGGGGGAGGCTGAGCCGTGGCGCACACCTCCTCTAGGTCTTCTCATTTGCTGGTGGCCGCGGTGCATGATAAGTGCTTAAATATTCATATTTAAGCCCCTTAATTTACATGTGCTAAGCTCTTTGTCTATATGTTTTAGTCTGTTTTACTTCATTTTGTGTGTTTCACATATTTTTATAGGTCTTGGAGAAAAATGAAGCAGTTTTGGCACTTAAAGGAAAAAGCCTGGAAATCCTGGAGCAGTTTCTGGTCAAAGTGCGATCGATCGCACTACTGCATGCGATCGAGCGCACATGCGATCATTCGAACACATGAAGGATTGAGCGCAGCAATGCGATCAAGCGTAAGACGCATGCGATCGAGTGCATATGTACAGGCGTGAACAGTAAACTGCAGAACCTTATTTTGGAAATAAAGGAGTTTTGTGTTTTAGGAAAGTTCAGGAACTCATGAGTCTTCTAGGACTACTCAAGCCCTATAAATACACCTATAAAGCACACACAAATAATTACTTCTTAGACTTCTTTTAATCACTTCTTCTATCTTTTACTTTTAGCTTGGAGAAGGAAACTGTGGAGGAGAATTGACGACTCTTCTCTCGGGTTTCTTCTTTCCTTTATTTTTATTATGTGTACTTAACTTTAGTAAAGGCTTGGTTGAAGCCCTAATTATGTTTACTCAATAAATTTAGTATTGGCACCTTTGCGATATTTATGTTGTGTTGCTTAACTTGAGTAATACCTGTTTTTATTTAAATTCCTCATATGTATATGTCTGATCAATATGTGTATGTGGTATGAACTTGTTAGTTAGATCAATTTGGATGACCGAGTCCTGAGTCTGACATTAGTAACAAAAGATATCCACACCGGATTCTTGGTTAATCAACATGGGAAACTGGGAGTAGATACCATGCCCTAGGTCCCGTGTGGTTGTCGATTTCCACAGATCCTATGCTCTCTTAAGGAACAACTCAGCATACACCATGTTGAATCCCTTGAGAGAGAAAAGAGTTAGAGTAGATACCATGCCTAACTCGTTGCTTAGGGAGATCAATAGCTTAAGGAGTAGATACCATGCCCTTAGGTTGACAAACATTAGGTATTCATGACATGAGTAAAGTATTGGCATACTGTTTTGTTGTGGTAGCATAATTAGTGGTGGATATCAAGTCCCTACGCCTTTATCCTTATTATTTTATCTTTATCAAAATCAACTCTTTTATTATTTCTATTACATTGTGAATATAATTCTAAATCGAAATTCACCAATCCCTGTGGAGATAATCTTGCATTCGCACACTATACTACTAAGTTGACCTTGTGCACTTGCAAGTAAAACAAGTACGGTTATTTTCTTAATTATTTAGGTAGATAAACGCACAACAAGTGAGCGATTATCCACCTAAATTAATGGGTGAGTAATCGCACTTGTTTTACTTGCAAGTGCACAAGGTCAACTTAGTAGTATAGTGTGCGAAAGCAAGATCATCTCCACAGGGATTGGTGAATTTCTTTTTAGAATTATATTCGCAATGTAAAAGGATAGAAATAATAAAAGAGTTGATTTTGATAAAGATAAAATAATAAAGATAAAGGCGTAGGGACTTGATATCCACCACTAATTATGCTACCACAACAAAATAGTATGCCAATGCTTTAATCATGCCATGAATACCTAATGTTTGTCAACCTAAGGGCATGGTATCTACTCTTTAAGCTATTGATCTCCCTAAGCAATGAGTTAGGCATGGTATCTACTCTAACTCTTTTCTCTCTCAAGGGATTCAACCTGGTGTATGCTGAGTTGTTCCTTAAGAGAGCATAGGATCTGTGGAAATCGACAACCACACGGGACCTAGGGTATGGTATCTACTCCTGGTTTCCCATGTTGATTAACCAAGAATCTTGTGTGGATATCTTTGGTTACTAGTGTCAGACCCAGGACTCTGTCATCCAAATTGATCTAACTAACAAGTTCATACCACATGCACATATTGATCAGACATATATATATGAGGAATTTAAATAAAAGCAAGTATTAATCAAGTTAAGCAACACAACATAAATATTGTAAAGGCGCCAATACTAATTATTGAATAAACATAATTAGGGCTTCAACCAAGCCCTTACTAAAAGTTAAGTACACATAATAAAATAAAAAGGAAAGAAGAAACCCGAGAGAAGAGTCGTCAATTCTCCTCCACAGTTTCCTTCTCCAAGCTAAAGCAAAAGATAAAAGAATTGATTCTCTCTAAGAAGTGATAATTTGTGTGTGCTTTACAGGTGTATTTATAGGGCTTGAGTAGTCCTAGAAGGCTCATGAGGTCCTAAACTTTCCTAAAATACAAAATTCCTTTATTTCCAAAATAGGGTTCTGCAGTTTACTATTCACACCCGTACATATGCGCTCGATCGCATGCTTCTTGCGCTTGATCACATTGTTGCACTCGATCCTATATGTGTGCGAACGATCGCATGTGCGCTCGATCGCATGCAATAGTGCGATCGATCGTACTTTGACCAGAAGCTGCTCTAGGATTTCCAAGCTTCTTCCCTTAAGTGCCAAAACTGTTTCCTTTTTCTCCAAGACCTATAAAAACATGTGAAACACACAAAATGAAGTAAAACATACTAAAATATATAGACAAAGAGCTTAACACATGTAAATTAAGGGGCTTAAATATGAATATTTAAGCACTTATCCCTTGTTAGGCTCTTTATTTATCTATTTCTATGGATTCTACTTCATTTTCGTGTTTTATGTGTTTTTCACAGGATTTGGACAAAAAGATGATAATTTGGAGATTTTAGAAGCAAAAGTCTAGATCTACCATCCAGCAAGTGCATTCCATTGAGATTGAGCGCACAAGAGCATGAGTGCACTTGAAGAAGGCTCGAGTGCACACTTGCACTCGAGCGCATCCCGCATATGTTCGAGCGCAATCACTCCAGAGGCAGCAGAGCCAGATATGGAAAGAAGTCTTCCGACTCAAAAAAGGAATTAGGTTTCGGGACACCAAGAGGACCCTATAAATAGCCCTGTAAAAACATATAAACCATACATTTTGTTCTAGATTCGAAGTAGAGAGCTTAGGAGAGGAATTGATGACTCGTCTCCCGAGTCTTCTTCGGTTTTAGTTTTCTGTTTTTATTTCATTATGTTTAGAATGTTTAGTTTATTTAGTATGTGTAACTAAACTCCTATAGGGCTCGATTGAAGCCGTAGTTATGCTTTTCCACATGTTCATTCATTGATTATCTTTGCTATAGCCTTATTAGAATATTTAACTTGATTAATACCTATTTATATTTACATTCCTTATATGTATGTTCCTGATCAACGTATGCATGCGGTATGGATAGGTTAGTCGAATCAATTTGGATGACTCCTTATTAGAATATTTAACTTGATTAATACCTATTTATATTTACATTCCTTATATGTATGTTCCTGATCAACGTATGCATGCGGTATGGATAGGTTAGTCGAATCAATTTGGATGACTGAGTCCTGGGTTTGACATTAGTAACAAGGGATATCCACACCAGATTCTCGGGTTAATCAACATGGGAAACCGGGAGCAGACCAAGCCCTAGGTCCCGTGTGGTTACCGATCTCCACAGCCCTCATGCTCTCTTAAGGAACAACTTAGTATACACCCATGTTGAATCCCTTAAGAGAGAAAAGAGTTAGAGTATACACCATGCCTAACTCGTTGCATAGGGAGATCAATAACCTAAAGTGTGGACGAAGCCTTTAGGTTGGCAACCATTAGATATTCATGATAAGGCTAGAGAATTGACATTTTATTTAGTGGGAAAGTATAATTAGGGTGGATATCATAGTCATATGTTCTCATTATTGTTATTTACTCACAATCAAATTGCTATTTCTCTTTTTAAACTTGAAGAAACTAATTCTAAAACGAAATTCACCAATCCCTGTGGAAAATGATCTCGCACTTGCACACTATGCTACCACAGACCTTGTGCACTTGCAAGTAAAACTCGGATGGTTATTTGCATATTTATTTAGGTAGATAATCGCTCCAACAGTACACATACAAAGCAGAGGGAGGAAATATTAAGGTAACCAAGGGATCTTTGGTAGTGATCAAAACAGCAATAAACGATGGTCCCTATGAGATGATTGGAGACACGGACATCAAAGATCAAGCAGTAAGCTTGATAGCTGAGATGGATAAGGCGGTTTTTTGGCACAATTGCTTAGGACACATGAGCGAAAAAGGCCTGCAAGTTCTCAGCAAAGATGGTTTACTTGATGGTGACAAGGTAGAGAAACTTGATTTCTGCGAATGTTGTGTTCTTGGGAAGCAACATCGGGTCAGCTTCAACACCAGAGTACACAAGTCTAAAGGCATTCTTAACTACATTCATGTTGATCTTTGGGGTCCAGCAAGAACACCACATAAGGAGGTAATCTTTACTTTCTTTCTTTAATTGATGATTATTCTAGAAAGGTTTGGATTTATTTGCTTAAAAATAAATCAGATGTTTTGAATAAGTGTTTGGTGTGGAAAAAGTTGCTAGAAATTCAAACGGGTAAGGTAGTTAAGGTTTTAAGAACCGATAATGGTTAGAATTTTTTAATAAGGATTTTGATAAATTCTGTGAGTTAAATGGGATTCTAAGACATAGAACGGTTGTAAAAACCCCTCAACAAAATGGAGTTATTGAGAGGATGAATATGACCCTTATGGAAAAGGTTAAGTGCGTGATTATTGGTTCTGGGTTACCCAAATGTTTTTGGGGAGAAGTTGTGTCTACTGCTGTGTATTTGGTTAATAGAGCACCTTCTAGAGCTTTGGATCTTAAGACTCCCGAGGAGATGTGGAGTGGTAAACCCCCTGAGTTAAACAACCTTAGGACTTTTGGATGTGCTGCATTTGCACATCAAAAGGATGATAAACTTAGCCCAAGATCTAGAAAGTGTGTGTTTATAAGATATGGTGAATGGGTTAAGGGATATAGGTTGCGGTCCTTAGAGAAAAAATGAACTAAACTCATAATAAGTAGGGATGTCATTTTTAATAAGCATTTATTTCCCTATTTGGAGAAAACTAACCCTGCATGGGATAGTGGGCAAACCAGCTCGGTTTATGTGGAGCATAGCATCAAAGAAAATTCAGTTCAGGTAGAGCAAGGAAGACAAGAGGGTTCAGACCAAGTAGAGCCCATTGATGAAATCTAAGCTCAAGACACTCAAGAGGAGGCTGAACTATAAGGGGATGATATAGCAAATCAGAATGATTATCAACTCACAAGAAACCGGGAAATGAGGCAGGTTAGACCACCTTTGAGATTTGGTTTTGGGGATGTTAATGCAGCAGCTCCTTATTCAGAATGAGAGAGTGAACTAGAAACTTACATTGATGCCATGGGATGTAAGGATTCATCAAGATGGAAGCTAGCTATGGAGGAGGAAATGCATTCTTTGAGGAAGAACAACTCTTGAGAATTGATGCCCAAACCAAAAAAAACAGAGAGTTGTGGATTGTAAATGGATTTACAAGATCAAATAAGGGAACACTCAAGGGGATAAAGTTCGATACAAGGCTAGCTGGTGGCAAAGGGTTCACACAAAGAGAAGGCATAGATTTCACTAAAATATTCTCACCAGTTGTGAAATACAAGACGATAAGGATAGTGTTAGCTATGGTGGTCTAATTTAATTGGGAGATCGAGCAAATAGATGTGAAGACAGCGTTCTTATATGGAGAGCTTGATGAGACCATCTACATGAGGCAACCTGAAGGCTATGAGGAAAGAAGGCAGGGAGATTTGGTGTGCTCTCTATTGCCTGAAGCAATCACCTCAGCAATAGAATAAGAGGTTCGATTCCTTTCTAACTAGCTTGGGTTTTATGAGGAGCTACAATGATTCGTGCTTATACTACAAAGGTCACAAGGTGGAGGAAATGGTGATTATCCTCATTTATGTTGATGATATGTTTTTGGTTGGTAACAGCAGGGAGAGGATAGAAAAGTTGAAATCTCAACTCAATTCGGAGTTTGAGATGAAGGATCCTGGTTATGCACAACAGATCCTTGGGATGAGTATAATCCGGGAAAAGGGAAGAGAAACAGGTTGAAGTTTTCTCAGTCTTCCTACATAGAAAAGATGATATCTAAGCTTTCTATGGAAAACAGTGAACCAATAAAGATTCCCCTTGCTGGTCATTTCAAGTTCTCCAGCAATCAATGTCCGAGATTGGATGCAGAGAAAAAGGAAATGGAAAAGATCCCTTACTCTAGTGTGGTTGGATCGGTCATGTTCATGATGGTAAGCACTTGACTCGACATTACTCATGCAATTAGTGTTCTCAGCAGGTTTATGAGTAATCGCAGAAAAGAGCATTGGCTTGGGATGAAGTGGTTGCTGAGGTATATGAAGGGAAGCTCAAATATGGGGCTTGTTTACGAGAAGGGGGGTAAGTCTATCTGGTTAGAAGGTTATGCTGATTCGGACTATAGAGCAGACCGGGATAAGAGAAGATCGATTACCTCATACTTCTTCAACTTAAACGGATGTTGTATAAGTTGGAAGGCTCAGTTGCAGCCGGTGGTAGCACTCTCAACAACTGAGGTAGAGTACATAGCAGCAATAGAAACGATTAAGGAGGCTATGTGGTGTAAAGGGTTGTTAGAAGAGTTGAAGGTCCTAAAAGAGCAAGTGGTGGTGTATTCGGATAGCCAAAGTGCGTTGCATTTGTGTAAGAATCCAGTGTTCCATGAGAGGACAAATCATATGGATGTTCAGTATCATTTCATTCAGGAAAATGTTACGAAAGGATGCATTCATGTGGACAAAGTGGCCACGGAAGAAAATCCTGCAGATTTAGGCACTAAAGTTCTACCTCTAAGTAAGTTCAATCATTGCCTTGGACTTCTTAGGATTGGAGTTGGATGATTTGGTGACTCATGATGAGTTTGGATCCTAAGTTCTCTGCACAATGGGTTTGGGTTTAATTGCTTAGTCAAGGTAGAGATTGTTGGGAATTTTTCTAAGAATTAAAGGTTTAATGTGAAGCTTCAGCAGCATGGTGTACGCCGCGGCCTCCAGCAAGTGGAGGAAGTCTTCCTCCAAGTGTGCACCATGGCCTTCAGTAGGTGGCTGGTTCTTCCCTTATTGTGCGTCGCGGCCTCCAGCAGGTGGTTGGTTCTTCCCTTGTTGTGTGTCGCGGTGCAAGGCACACCTGATACACCTATTTCAGCACTCTTCAACTATTGCGTGGGATTTGATTAAAATGCATAGGTTCACTTAGACTCTTAGAGAGCCATGATTTTTTGGTTCTTGAGATCTAAGGGTTGAGATTGATCTCAAAGATTGGTTGAGAAGTTATTGCTCTATATAAAGGGTCATCTAGGAGCATTAACAAAAGGGGTAACACACATGACACAAGAGTGAAAAGTCACAAGTTTCAAGAAGAAACACAAGAAGAGGTCTCATTCCAAGAGTGGCTGGTGGTGAGAGAGATAGGCTCTCAAATCTTCAGAGGTGTTTCTAGTGAGAGAGAGTATTCAAGAAGTAGGATTTAAGGGTTTTGTAATTGAAATTTTTTAGGGGAAAATTCTAGGGAAACACTCAGTTCTTATCTCTCTCTTTTTCTCTTCTTTCATTCTTCAAGAACATGAGGGTTCTTGAGGAGGTGTTGCTGTAATTGTAAGAACTCCATTGATTTAGTGCAGAGAGCTCGGAGGAGCTCACAGGGACGTAGGCAAATTGTCGAACCTCGATAACAATTGCTTGTGTTTTCTCTTTTATGATTTGATTCTCATTTTGTACAAATCATTATGGATTTGGGGGTTTGGAAAGATTACAACATGGGATTTTTGCAAAAGGTGATTTTCCGACAGATATTTATACTAAAAACTAGACAATATCACCTTTTAGGAACTTAATGCCTATTTGGGAAGAAAAAAAAGAAAAAGAAATCTAAATACCAAAAAATCTGGCATATAATTTGATTGTCATTATAAGGAAATCTAATGCTAGGTAAAAACTAGAGTAATACAATTATGAGAAATTACTAAACTACACGTGTTTAAACTTTGTGAGGAGAATAGATTTTTGTTCGTCCAACAAATAATATTGACATACTTGGAAGCAAAGATAGAAACAACTAGAAAATTAAAATTATTCTATAAGATAAAGATCAAAATTCTCTAGATAAATTTGATTTAGTAAAGGGACCAATGATTTGATTGTTTTTAAAATATATATATAAAGAAATAATGAGAAATTTGACATATGATCAAAATTATTGCAGTATTTGACTATGTTGAGGTGGATTCCTCCTAGGGATATCAAAAATCAACTCAGCATTTGAAAAATCGACCCACCCATCCCGGTTGGGGTAGCCTTTTTGTTTAAAAGCAGGTGATAGATCTGCTATGGAAGTAAAATTCTACATTTAGACCGATAGTTGGGTGAAAGTGGATGCAGCCTCTCATCCGACCTGGACTTCCCTTTGCCCCACCTTCCTTTGTGAAGTACCAATTTTATCCTCAACAAGTTATCATATTTATGAAAATAACTTTCTAATATAAACTTTTTTCCTCCATTTTTTAGGTTAAAAAATCATTTTTAGCACTGGAAGTAAAGTTTTTTCTCCCTCTCTCTCTCACTTCTTGGCATCTTGATTTTAGTGATTTCTCTTTAATGAATATATCTCTCCGTTTTTTTCCAAACTTGAAGCTTCCATTCATCTGTCCAGCCTCTGTTCACCTGTTCAACGTTATCCTGCCACTGATCTTCTTCATCATCCACTCATTCTTCCATTACTATTAGTCTTTTGGTTATTGTAAGATTCTTTATATTTGATACCTTAAAATGGTTGTGTGATCTATTATTTGTTTCTTTCTACTATCCAACCTAATTTTCTACATTTTCTTTGCATTTTATCTACAACCAAATAAAGAATATGAATTTTGTCTTCCATAGTTGAATCAAGGCAACTGATCTGATCCAAAACATTTTTTGTTTGTTGGTAGCTAGCTACCTTTGCTAATTCAAAATGAAACACCTGAGCTATTGAAATATCAGTAAGAGGAGGAGAAGATATTTGTGGCATACTATCATACAATCTCACATTCCAAAGATATATAGAACCTTTACCCACTATCCATTTTGAATTCTTAAGGATGAAATCAATATATAGATCGATAGAATTCCAACAATGAGAACTAAAATAGGGATGAAAATTGATTTGAAACTTACTTGGGTCACCATACTTGCTTATCATAAGATTTGCCTATAAAGACGAACCTTGTAAGAAAACCAAGCCATTTTAGCATGCAGAGCTCCCATAACTTCCTTAAGCGAACAAACCCTGAAACTCCCTCTGAATAAGGTTTGCAAATAGAATTCCAAGAAACAAATGTTTCCTATCCTCACCACCTTGATTCTAGAAGAAATTGGTAAACCACCATTCAGGAGACTTAAAAAATCATTTTGGCAAAGGCATCACAGCAAAAGTATGCATTGGAATAGAGCATAAAACACATTTGATTAGAGTTAGTATACCACCAAGTGAAACAAAATGAGCCTTGTAGCTTCCAAGACATTTACTGACTCACACATGAATATTCCCCACAATCTTCCTTTCATGTGTAAGTCTCTATCGTTTCCCATTTGCTATTAGGCCTATCCATTCCAAACTCCTTGCCATAGTCCAACAAGCACACCTAGAAAGTTACTCTTGTTCTCTTATCTGGATCTGAGAACCATACATCGATTTCAAGTAATGAGTTTTATGGACTCCACCTTGTTAACCACACAGACCTCACCATGTGAGCAACACTTGCTCACCACATAAGTCACCTTGTTTGCGCTATACGAGTCCCTCGAGCTCTCCTTTTTGTTCGAATACTGCAATGAGCATGCATCCTAAAGTCAACCATAAGATCTTTCATGCCTAGCTGAACCATGGGTCCTGATACCACTTGTTAGGTGTAATGACTCAAGTTGAGGATAAATTTAGGCTAGAAGAGTCAATCGAGCAAAAGCCTAAATTTATAATGTTGGAGCCCATATCAACCCAAAAGGATAAAAGGCCAAAGTTTAAGCTAATGGGTTCTGATACCACCACCATATATATGTCCTTCATTAATCTAATTTCCTTTTTGTATGGGATTAGTCTTACACATCTCCTCACTCACACATGAATATTCCCAACAATTCTATAATGCCTTACTCAAAAGTGAGATGTTCATGGTTCACTACTATATTTTCAGGTAAAGTGATACATTTAGTGATAAAAAAATATTGACACTTGGTGGTAAATCAATACATTTGGTGGTGGAAAAGAAAATACCACTTAATGTATGTATTTAACCACCAAATATATTGTTTTACCAAAAAAATATAGTAAAAAGACATGAATGCCTCAGTTTTGAGTGATAAGTGTTAATATGCATCTAACAATGGAGTAATTAAAGAAAGTTTCATGTAAAAAAAAAAAGAAAGAGAAAAGCATCTGATAAACCTGGAATTAAAGCAAGGTGCTAAAACAAAGTGGAGTCCAACCATCACATTTATTGTAGTTCTGACCTATCAACTTACGTCATATCTATTAATATATATATATATATATATATATATATATATATATATATGTTAGTCCCATATCAGTTAGAATGAGAAACATTCCCCTTAGGTTAGGTTATAAATAGGATACCTCCCTTGTAAACAAATAACACCATTCAATGCAATTCTCTTCTCTTTGTATTATCTCACTTCCTTACTTAAATTCAACTTGGTATCAGAACCAAGTTCTTAGTAGTTCTCAGTATATAAAGAGTTGAGTATGCTTTGTGATTGCCACTAATAGTGGATCCTTCACATCAGAAAGACTTCTTGTATATCCTCTTCATACCTGTCGGGTCATCACTATAGTCAGAGTCTTATTCTCCATCAACGTCATCTCAGCCGCCGCTCTATCAATATCACTATAATCGAAGTCTTATTCTCCATCAATATCACCTCAGCCACCACTCCATCAGTCGTTGACCCCAATCAGTTTGCCAATTAGATGACTCAGTTCCATCCAATTCAGACCCAGTCAATCATTTCCTGACCAGCTCATTTTTTGCACACTACGGAGCATCTTGAGGCTTCACTACCCATTGCCATTGTTATGGAAGGACTCAATTACACTATATGGGCTTAGGGTATGTCAAGCTTTCTTAAGGGCAGAAAGGTTTGGCGCTATGTCACTGGCGATATCACTGAACCAGAGAAAATCGCTAGAGAAGACAACATGTTGAGCGATTATCCACCTAAATTAATAGGCGAATAATCGCACTCGTTTTACTTGCAAGTGAACAAGGTCAACTTAGTAGTATAGTGTGCGAAAGCAAGATCATCTCCATAGGGATTGATGAATTTCTTTTTAGAATTATATTCGCAATGTAAAAAGATAGAAATAATAAAAGAGTTGATTTTGATAAAGATAAAATAATAAAGATAAAGACGTAGGGACTTGATATCCACCACTAATTATGCTACCACAACAAAACAATATTCTAATGCTTTAATCATGCCATGAATACCTAATGTTTGTTAACTTAAGGGCATGGTATCTACTCCTTAAGCTATTGATCTCCCTAAGCCTGGTGTATGCTGAGTTATTCCTTAAGAGAACATAGGATCTGTGGAAATCGACAACCACACGGGACCTAGGGCATGGTATCTACTCCTGGTTTCCCATGTTGATTAACCCAAGAATTCGGTGTGGATATCTTTTATTACTAGTGTCAGACCCAGGACTCGGTCATCCAAATTGATCTAACTAACAAGTCCATACCACATGCACATATTGATCAGACATATACATATGAGGAATTTAAATAAAAGCAGGTATTAATCAAGTTAAGCAACACAACATAAATATTGCAAAGGCACCAATGCTAATTATTGAATAAACATAATTAGGGCTTCAACCAAGCCCTTACTAAAAGTTAAGTACACATAATAAAATAAAAAGGAAAGAAGAAACCCGAGAGAAGAGTCGTCAATTCTCCTCCACAGTTTCCTTCTCCAAGCTAAAGCAAAAGATAAAAGAAGTGATTCTCTCTAAGAAGTGATAATTTGTGTGTGCTTTACAGGTGTATTTATAGGGCTTGAGTAGTCCTAGAAGGCTCATGAGGTCTTAAACTTTCCTAAACTTTCCTAAACCACAAAACTCCTTTATTTCCAAAATAGGGTTCTGCAGTTTACTGTTCACGCCCGTACATATGCACTCGATCGCATGCATCTTGCACTCGATCGTATTGCTGCCCTTGATCCTTCATGTGTGCGAACGATCGCATGTGCGCTCGATCGCTTGCCGTAGTGCGATCGATCGCACTTTAACCAGAAACTGCTCCAGGATTTTCAGGCTTCTTCCCTTAAGTGCCAAAACTGCTTCCTTTTTGTCCAAGACCTATAAAAATATGTGAAACACACAAAATGAAGTAAAACAGACTAAAAAATATAGGCAAAGAGCTTAACACATGTAAATTAAGGGGCTTAAATATGAATATTTAAGCACTTATCACACCCCCAAACTTACATATTGCTAGTCCCTTAGCAATAAAAAACTAAAAACTAAATGAAGAACAAAATTAAAGATAAATTCACTTCCATGATACTCAAAGATTTGGGTTGTACAGAAAACTATGATAACAGTTCATGAGTAAGCTTAAAATAAAAACACATTTTGGATTGCAAAAGGACTTTCAAAAGTTTTAAGTTACTTACCTAAGGTTGGCTTAAGGCATCACAAGTTTGATTTGTGTGTGATGAATTAGCACCTATAAGATGGGGCTTCCACAAAATTTTAGTGTATAGGGTTTCAATGCCCCAACCTTTATCGAATTCTCTATCAAAGAGAACAAAAATGGCATAATACTTGTTTATTCTTTCTTTTTCTTTCATCATGCGATCTTTGCTATGTTGAGTTCCATCGAGCTTTCTATTTGACCCTTGTAACGAGTGTTTAGCCAATGACTCCCAAACCAAATGGTTTTAGGGCATTAGGTGTAAAGACACCCCTAAGGACTTACTAACTCGAATAAAAAAGGCTACGGAACTAACAGGTTTTTTATACTTCTTAATGAAATTCCCACCTTTTGACGTGAACACTGAATGCTTACTGAGGCAAGAGGCCCAGTTACTCAGTGGAAAGTTTTTACTGATCATTAGAAGCTTTTTGATCACTTTTTGCATGATGACATTTTTATTTATTTTTT
The DNA here is from genome assembly GCA_023935145.1 of Bretschneidera sinensis. Classification (NCBI taxonomy): domain Eukaryota; kingdom Viridiplantae; phylum Streptophyta; class Magnoliopsida; order Brassicales; family Akaniaceae; genus Bretschneidera; species Bretschneidera sinensis. The sequence continues at coordinate 73,503,051 of CM043698.1, forward strand.
TCTTCTTTATTTTTTCTTATGCCAAAGTGTTCTTTTCAACAAGTTATTCGATTACAGTTAGATTATGCAAACATATACAAGAGAATTATATGTCATACCCCACACAAATGCATGTTAAATGTGCTCGTGCAAATTTGGATCAAACTTGTGAGTTCTTAGGTGCCTTTAGGTAGGTAACTAAACTTCGTAAAATTCCCATTGCAAGACTATGCGTTTTAGCTTTTAAGTTCACTAATGAAGTGTTATCAAATTTTTAAATCAACCAAAATTTTTGTTTACCAAATGAACATGCATTTATCTTCCTAAAAGAAAAAAAAAAACTAGGACTTAGTGTGTGCATGTGTTTCAAGTGCGTGTGTGATAGTATCTAGTATCTCCCACTACCCCCAAACTTAAAATACACATTGTCCCCAATGTGTGTGGCATGGAAAGATCTGATCTGGGAGATGGAGAACTAGGTTGTTTGCTTTGCTTGTAACACGCCCCCAAACTTGAACTGGATGCACGCACTAAGTGCCTAACAAAGAAAAATAAACACTGTTCCGAAAAACAAGAAATATAAATACTAGATATGTAAATATAAATATAAACAAAAGAAAAATATTAAAATGAAAAGGATGAGTCTGGGGTGCCTCCCATGAGTGCTAAGTTTAACGTCTTCAGCCAGACGAAGCCTTTTTTTTCTTCCAAAAGTAAGAGTGGCAGCAGCTAGCATAGGAAGCGTCTTATTCTCTCCCATATAAGCATAAGGTAAGTGCTCTGGCAACTGCTTGAATTCCAAGTTAGGTGCCTGTAAAATAAAAGGGAAAATAGTATTAGTAGGCCCAAGAATTTCAAATGGATCGGTGTACTTACTTGGAGGCTTTGGAAAGGCCTCAAGGAGGTGCATAGTGTCAACGATGTCATTAGTAACATCCTTACATTTGGGCTCAATATGTAATCTTGGGACACTATAGGTAAAAGCAGTTTTTACTGGATCAATGTGATGGACTTGAAAAGCTTCTTCTACAACACTTTGCGTCATGCATACATTAAAACATTTCATATTATCTGGGGGTAATTTTAATGCATTATATCTTTTGATTTCAACCTTCTCCATCTCACTTACCTTGGATGTGGAAGCTTGTGCAAGCTCATCAGTTCCGATGATCTTACCATTTGTTAGAGTTTTCACGACATTTAGTTGTTAATGTCCTCTTAAAGTAGATAGTGGTTGGACTGGAAGTTCACCCAAATTTATTTCACTTAGCTCCTTAGCCAATTTTCTCATTTGTTCCTCGAGTCTTTGAATGGCTTGCTCATGTTTTGTAGTGGTTTGTCTTTGCTCAGTCATGAACTGTTCTTGTGAAGTCATCAATTGCTTCATAAGACTCTCTAGGTCACTATTTTCTGATTTTGGCACTGGTTAGGCCGCTGGTTGAAAGTGTCGTTGCTGTCCTTGAAGATTCAAAGCATTTTGAGTGTTGCTCCATGAGAGGTTAGGGTGGTTCTGCCATCCAGGATTGTAGGTATTTGCATATGCGTTGTTCAGTCCCTCATAATTTGCTTGTTCTTGATCTGCAGTTGAATACAGAGGACAAGTATAAGTATTATGATCAAAATGAGAGCATATAGCATATACCTGGTGTTGTGTAGCCTGTGGACTAGGTGAGTTGTTCTGATCAGCTATTGCTTTTATGAGCATGTCTAGCTTTCTTTCCATAGTAGCCATCTGATTCAAAGATCCATCATTGAAGCTCACCTCATACATACCCTTGCTTTTAATTCATTGTCTACCTCTCGAGGAGAATTGTTGGGTGTGCTCACTTAATGTTTCAAACAGCTCCATGGCTTCTTCACTAGTCTTCTCCATCAGCACACCTCCACAACTGGAATCCACTATACCTTGATTTATGCCACTCAAACCTTCATAGAAAGCTAAGACCAGCTCATCTTGAGGTAAGTTGTGACGTGGACATTTGAGTAGCAGCTCATTAAAGTGTCTCTATGCCTCGAAGAAATGGTCTCCATCCATCTGTTGGAAGGATTGAAGTTCCTTCCTCATCTGCCTTGTCTTTTGGGCTGGAAAAAATTTCCTTAGAAATCTACTGGATAGCCCTTGCCTAAGTATGGATGTCTTTTGGGCAATGAACGATTATCCACTATGATTGAGCGTAATCTTAGTGCGAGTGAGCGTTGTTCTTGGTGTGCTCGAGCACAAACGCTCCAGAGGGTACCCGAGAAGCAGTACTGAAACTGCTACCCTGAAGTTTTTCAACTAATTCAATCGAGGGAGAAGCACCAATGGCGAAAGCTAGATATGCTTGTCTAGATACTATGGAGAGGAATCTAGATATGCTTGTAGAAGTCATGATTGCTCGGATTGCCTCACCTAGGCCACAAGCTACACCATTCCAGGTATGTGCTATTTGTAGTTGTTTTGATCACACTACTGAAATTTGCCCTTTATATTCATTTGCAGATCAAGAGCAACCAAACTATGTGGGACCAAACAACTACAATCCATATGCAAATACCTACAATCCAGAATGGCGAAACCACCCCAACTTCTCATGGAGCAATGATCAAAATGCATGGAACCTTCAAAGGCAACAAAGGAACTTCCAACAAGCAGCTCAATCAGTTCCAGAATCAAGAGAGAGTGACCTAGAGAGCATTGTGAGGGAATTGGTCATTCAACAACAACAACTGATTACCTTACAAGAGCAGTTTATGACTGGGCAAAGACAAATAAATGCAAGGCATGAGCAAGCTATTCAAAGATTGGAAGTACAAGTAGGGCAATTGACTAAGCAGCTAAGTGAACAAAAGCAAGGTGTTGTTGAGCAAGATTTTCCAACCCATCATATTGATCCATTAAAAATTGCTTATACCTATAGTGTCACAAGATCGGACTTTGAGCCCGAACGTGAGGACGTTACTGATGATATCATTGAAACTATGCACTTCCTAGAGGCCTCTCCAAATCATCCAAGTAAGTACACCGATCCATTTGACATTCTCATGCTTTCTAATACTACTTTTCTCCCTTTTATAGTACAGGCACCTAACTTAGAATTCAAGCAGTTGCTAGAGCACTTACCTTATGCTTATATGGGAGAGAATAAGACACTTCCTATGCTAGCTACTGCCACTCTTACTTTTGGGAAAAAATAAGGCTTAGTCCGGCTGAAGACGTTAAACTTAGCGCTCATGGGAGGCACCCCAGACTTATCCTTTTCATTTTAGTATTTTTATTTTATTTATATTTATATTTACATATCTAGTATTTATATTTCTTGTTTTTCGGAATAATGTTTATTTTTCTTTGTCCGGTACTTAGTGCGTGCATCCAGTTCAAGTTTGGGGACATGTTACAAGCAAAGTAAGCAACCTAGTTCTCCATCTCCCAGGTCAGATCTTTTCATGCCACACACATTGGGGACAATGTGTATTTTAAGTTTGGGGGTAGTGGGAGATACTAGATACTATCACACACGCACTTGAACCACATGCACACACTAAGTCCCAATTTTTTTTTTAAGAAGATAAATGCATGTTCTTTTGGTAAATAAAAATTTTGGTTGATTTAAAAATTTGATAACACTTCATTAGTAAGCTTAAAAGCTAGAACACATAGTTTTGCAATGGGAATTTTACAAAGTTTAGTTACCTACCTCAAGGCACCTAAGAATTCACAAGTTTGATCCAAATTTGCACGAGCACATTTAACACGCATTTGTGTGGGGTATGACATATAATTCTCTTGTATATGTTTCCATAATCTAACTATAATCGGATAACTTGTTGAAAAGAACACTTTGGCATAAGAAAAAATAAAGAAGAAAAAAATAAAGAAAAATGTTATCATGCAAAAAGTGATCAAAAAGCTTCTAATGATCAGTAAAAACTTTCCACTGAGTAACTGGGCCTCTTGCCTCAGTAAGCATTGAGTGTTCACGTCAAAAGGTGGGAATTTCATTAAAAAGTATAAAAAATCTGTTAGTTCTATAGCCTTTTTGATTCGAGTTAGTAAGTCCTTAGGGGTGTCTTTACACCTAATGCCCTAAAACCATTTGGTTTGGGAGTCATTGGCTAAACACTCATTACAATGGTCAAATAGAAAGCTCGATGGAACTCAAAATGGCAAAGATCGCATGATGAAACCCTATACACTAAAATTATGTGGAAGCCCCATCTTATAGGTGCTAATTCATCACACACAAATCAAACTTGCGATGCCTTAAGCCAACCTTAGGTAAGTAACTTAAAACTTTTGAAAGTCCTTTTGCAATTCAAAATATGTTTTTATTTTAAGTTTACTCATGAGCTGTTATCATAGTTTTCTGTGCAACCCAAATCTTTGAGTATCATGGAAGTGAATTTATCTTTAATTTTGTTCTCCATTTAGTTTTTAGTTTTGTATTACTAAGGGACTAGCAATATGTAAGTTTGGGGGTGTGATAAGTGCTTAAATATTCATATTTAAGCCCCTTGATTTACATGTGTTAAGCTCTTTGTCTATACATTTTAGTCTGTTTTACTCCATTTTGTGTGTTTCACATGTTTTTATAGGTCTTGGAGAAAAATGAAGCAGTTTTGGCACTTAAGGGAAGAAACCTGGAAATCCTGGAGCAACTTCTGGTCAAAGTGCGATCGATTGCAGTACTGCATGCGATCGAGCGCACATGCGATCGTTCGCACACATGAAGGATCGAGTGCAAGACGCATGCGATCGAGTGCATATGTACGGGAGTGAACAGTAAACTGCAGAACCCTATTTTGGAAATAAAGGAGTTTTGTGTTTTAGGAAAGTTTAGGAACTCATGAGCCTTCTAAGACTACTCAAGCCCTATAAATACACCTGTAAAGCACACACGAATAATTGTTTCTTAGACTTCTTTTAATCACTTCTTCTATCTTTTACTTTTAGCTTGGAGAAGGAAACTGTGGAGGAGAATTGACGACTCTTCTCTCAGGTTTCTTCTTTCCTTTATTTTTATTATGTGTACTTAACTTTTAGTAAGGGCTTGGTTGAAGCCCTAATTATGTTTACTCAATAAATTTAGTATTGGCGCCTTTGCGATATTTATGTTGTGTTGCTTAACTTTATTAATACCTGTTTGTATTTAAATTCTCCAAATGTATATGTCTGATCAATATGTGCATGTGGTATGGACTTGTTAGTTAGATCAATTTGGATGACCGAGTCCTGGGTCTATCATTAGTAACAAAAGATATCCACACCGGATTCTTGGGTTAATGAACATGGGAAACCGGGAGTAGATACCATGCCCTAGGTCCCGTGTGGTTGTCGATTTCCATAGATCCTATGCTCTCTTAAGGAACAACTCAGCATACACCATGTTGAATCCCTTGAGAGAGAAAAGAGTTAGAGTAGATACAATGCCTAACTCGTTGCTTAGGGAGATCAATAGCTTAAAGAGTAGATACCATGCCCTTAGGTTGACAAACATTAGGTATTTATGACACGAGTAAAGCATTGGCATACTGTGTTGTTGTGGTAGCATAATTAGTGGTGGATATCAAGTCCCTATGCCTTTATCCTTATTATTTTATCTTTATCAAAATCAACTCTTTTATTATTTCTATTACATTGTGAATATAATTCTAAATCGAAATTCACCAATCCCTGTGGAGATGATCTTGCATTCGCACACTATACTACTAAGTTGACCTTGTGCACTTGCAAGTAAAACAAGTACGGTTATTTTCTTAATTATTTAGGTAGATTAACGCACAACAGTGCACACCACCTGTGTCGCGGTGCACACCTGGACCTGATGCTAATGAAGCTTCATGCTTCCATCACGTTTAATCTTTGGACAAATACCAACAATCTCTACCTTTTTCTAAGCGATTAAACCCGAACCCATTGTGCAGAAAACTGAGGATCCAAACTCAACTTGAGTCACCATATCAACCGACTCCAATCCTGATAAGAGTCATAAAATGCCTCTGAACAGTGGTTAATTGTTAGCATTTTAGGATTGATCTCGGTCTTTATTGTGATTTTATATGTTAATAACTCTAAAGTAATATTATTGGACCACTGACTTTTTTCAGTGTAATTTTCAGGTACTTTAAGTTTAAAAGAGAAAAAGAAGCGATCGTTGCTTAAAAGACCAAGATCTCATACTTCTGGAAGGACAAGATGGATTGCTGCCTGAATTGCAATTGAACGCACAAGCAGTGCGATCAAGCGCACATCCCACATCGAGCAAGGTACTCTGCAGCGCATACGCGATCGAGCGCACAAGTCGCGATCGAGCGCATTTGCAATCAATCGTACTCGGGCTGCGATCGAGCGCATTTGCGATCGATCGTACTCGGGCTGCGATCGAGCGCACCCAGATAGTATCCCACATCGGCTAGATAACACATAGCACTCTGGGAGTTTGCTTATATAAAGACCCACTCTGCTCAGCTGAAATCATCAACCAATCGGAGCTCTTCTAAGATCATCTTCTAAGATCATTAGAGAGCGACTCTAGAGGGCCTTTAGGAGTAAATCCAGAGGGCCTTTAAGAGGAATCTGAAGTATAAAATTTGGAGGGCAAGCTGAGGATGATCGTTGAGAGGCCGGAGGCAACTCAAGGAGGCATGAGCTCTATGGCCAGCTAATCTCCAAGCAAGGCGAAGGGATGAATCCCTAGGTGTAGTTGTTCTTATTTTCCTTTATTTGGTTCAGTTGTAGTTGGTATTATTTTTATCAAACATTGTTATGTTTTATTCTTTAATTTAATTTAGTAGATTATTTTCTTAGTTCGGTGATTGCATGCTTCCTTTCCATATAAGTTCAGTCATGCTTTTCTTATGTGTATCTGTTTGGATGTGATTGAGTCCGGTAGACCTCTTTTATAGATTTGTCCATTGCTGCGGTATTGTCGTTAGATATATCGTCGTCTTTTGATAATTTATAAGTTGGGTCGTGTGTGCTTAAAAGTAGAGAATAATTCATAACAATTACATTAGGATTTATAATTGCGCTTTAATTGAATATATGTCGATTGCCTGTTTGGGATGTGAAACTAGCAATCGAGATAAAAACAACTGAATCAAGTTAGGATTAGAGCAATGAGCCTAGGGAGGATTTCCAGAACCTTTTCATTCTTAATTATATTTCCAACCCTATTTACATAATTATCCTTTTTCTCAAACAAACTCATATTCATTTGATCTTTTATCGTTTGTGTTAAGATTCACACCTTCCTTTGTAATTAACTTGTTTCCTTGTGGAATCGACACCCCAAAACTATACTACAACTACCGCGTTATGTTTTGGGCGTAATTAAATTTTGGTACCGTTGCCGGGGAAACGCGTTTAAGTACAAAGAAGTTTGTCAACTTTTGACATAACAATAGAAGAATTGTAAATAATTTCTTTCAGCATTTTATTTGATATTTTGTGATCTTGCATGCCCAAATATAGGGACACTTTGGGTAGATTCGCCTGTAGGCCTGTGCTAGAGACATAAAGAACATTTTTAAACCATTTGTTTGATAATCCATCTAATCCTGAGGAAATGAGCGAACACGAGGATCAACCTACTAGGGCCCTTGAGGATTACCTCCACCCTACACGCACAACCACACCATCTTGCATCATGTTCCCAGCCAACATTCCCCAATTAGATCTTAGGACAGGGATGATACAGTTACTCCCTACATTTTATGGCATGGAAAATGAGAACCTATATGTGCACATTAGGGAGTTTGAGGAAGTAGTCGCAACTTTCCATGATCAAGGTGCAACTGCTGACATTGTGCGACTTAAGTTCTTTCCTTTTGCTTTGAAGGATAGAGCTAAGAGTTGGCTATACTCACTTAGACCACGATCTATTGGGTCATGGACTGAGATGACTCGGGCCTTCTTTAACAAGTACTTCCTTCAACATAAGACTAATGCGTTGAAAAGACAAATCTCCACCTTTGCACAAAAGGAAAATGAGACTTTATATCAATCTTGGGAGAAATTTAAAGAGCTATTGAGTATGTGCCCACACCATAGGTAAGAAAATTGGCGTTTAGTGAGCTATTTCTATGATGGTCTTACCTATAGAGAACGCTAATTTTTAGAGATGATGTGCAATAGGGAATTTCTGAAAAAAAGATCCCGATGAGGCTATTGAATACCTCAATGAGCTTGCTGAGAAAGCTCATACATGGACTGGACCTAGTGCTACTAAAAGCACGAATAGGTCACGACCTATAGGAAATCCCAGTGGTGGAGGGATATACCATCTTAGGGAAGAAGACAACCTGAAAGCTAAGGTTGAAATGCTCATTAGGGAATTAGAGGCATTGAAAATGAAGGGCTCAAAGCAAACATATGTGGCTAATCATGCCAAGTCTTTAGAGCCGTGTTTTGTGTGTGGTGGGGTATATCATCTCCTCCAAGAATGCCCCACATTTGCTGATATGAGAGGGCTGTATGAGGAACAATGTAATGCCTTAGGCATGTACAAGAAGCCTTTTGCACCTTTCTCTAACACTTATAACCCGGGGTGGCGGAATCACCCCAACTTCAGTTGAAAATATGAAAACCAGCATGTGCAGCCCCCTAGATCATCCCTTGCACCTTATCATGCACCCTCATCCTCTAGGAAATCCTTAGAAGACACCTTACAGGCCTTTATAGAGGTACAAGGTAAGACAAGCCAAAGTTTTGAGGCATTATTTACACAGGTGATGGAAGAGAATAGAGAATCTATGAGCCAAGTGTCTAAGTTAATAAGCTCCTCAAGTATGACTGAACGAGGTAAGTTCCCTTCCCAAACTCAGTCCACACCTCACGGTCAACATATGGCACAAGAAAACCTGAAAGATGTAACTGCCATTGTGACCCGAAGTGGTAAGTCACTACACATCCCACCAATGAATGTATCCGAGGATGTGGAAAATGGTCAAACTAGTAGTAATACTGAACTGACCAAAGACCTTGAAGTGACCAAAAGTCCTGTTAAAACACCATACCCTCAATCCTTAAAGTCAAACAAGAAAAATCTGGACTTAAACAATGAAATCCTTGAGAACTTAAGGCAAGTAAAACTCAATCTTCCTCTTTTGCATGTGATTAAACAAGTGCCTACCTATGCAAAAGCTCTCAAGGATTTATGCACAATTAAGAGGAGACACCATGTTAAGAAAACTGCATTCCAAACTGAGCAAGTTAGTTCTTTAATTGAGGAAAGAATTCCCCCAAAATACAAGGATCCAGGCTGTCCTACCATTGCTTGCAGCATTGGAAATCATGAGGTTGGACAAGCCTTACTAGATCTAGGAGCTAGTGTGAACCTGATGCCATTTTCCATTTATGTACAGCTAGGTTTAGGGGAAATCAAACCAACCGGTGTGGTGTTACAGTTGGCTGACCGTTCAGTCAAAGTACCTCGGGGTGTGGTAGAGGATGTGTTGATTCAGATTGACAAATTTTATTATCTTGTTGATTTCCTAATCCTTGACACAACTTCTGCTGTTGACACTAACTCGAAAATTCCTTTGATTTTGGGTAGACCTTTCCTTGCTACTGCAAATTCTCTGATTAATTGCAGGAATAGACTCATGAAGCTGTCTTTTGAAAACATGACCTTAGAAGTGAACATTTTCAATGTTGCAAAACAGCCCGAAGATGAGGATGAAAATCACCAGTTATATATGCTCGAGTCATTCATCGATGAGGGAGTTTCCATGGCTCATGATTTTGATCCTTTTAAGAATTTTCTTGTTAATTCTGAGATTGATTTATTTGATGATAAAACTGATGTAATCGATATTTGTGCTATTTTTGACAAATCTCAGGATTATGACACCCGCTCATGGCAACCAAGGTTCGAAGAGTTGCCTGAAAGAAGTGAAAAACAAACCCCCTCAAGTGTGGCAACACCTAAAGTTGACTTGAAGCCACTACCTAAGGGTTTAAAGCATGCATTTCTCGGTCCAGGTGATATCTTTCCTGTTATTATTTCCTCTGAGTTATCTGAGACCCAAACATGAGAAACTGATTCAGACCTTAATTGCACATAAATCAGCCTTAGGATGGAGCATGGCTGATTTGAAGGGAATTAGTCCCATGATCTGCTCCCATAAAATAAATTTGGGTGAAGGAACCAGTCCTCATATAGACCCTCAACGTAGACTTAACCCCACTATGAAAGAAGTAGTGAAAATGAAGTACTGAAACTGTTAGATGCGGGTATTATATATTCCATAGCTAATAGTAAATGGGTAAGTCCTACACAATTCGTTCCCAAAAAGCCCAGAGTCACTGTGGTAATGAATGACCTAGGAGAGTTAGTCCCTACCAAACTTGTGACCGGGTGGCGTATGTGCATTGATTGCAGAAAATTAAATGCTGCCACCCGGAAAGACCATTTCCCACTCCCTTTTATTGATCAAATTCTTGAGCGTGTAGCTGGTCACCCTTTTTACTATTTTTTAGATGGTTATTCTGGCTATTATCATATAGAAATTGCATTAGAAGACAAGGATAAAACCACTTTTACTTGTCCCTTTGGCACTTATGCTTTTCGTAGAATGCCATTTGGATTTTGTAATGCCCCTGCCACTTTTCAACGTTGCATGATGAGTGTTTTTAGTGACATGGTTGAAAATTGCATGGAGGTTTTTATGGATGACCTGACTGTTTTTGGATCTTCATTTGATACATGCTTAATGAATTTGGAAAGAGTATTAATTCGATGTGAGGAAAAAGAATTGGTTTTAAACTGGGAAAAATGTCATTTCATGGTCCCATCCGGTATTGTCTTAGGGTATATTGTCTCTTCTAAAGGAATAGAGGTTGATCAATCTAAGATTGAATTAATCTCTAAATTGCCTACACCTAAGACAATAAAGGATGTGAGATCTTTCCTTGGTCATGCTGGCTTTTATAGGAGGTTTATACAAAAATTTTCCAACATATCTAGACCATTATGTGCCCTCTTAGTTAAAGATGTCCCATTCGAGTGGACTCCAGCTTGCCAAGAGGCCTTTAAAATGCTGATTGGCAAGCTTACTTCAGCACCTATAATGCAGTCACCTGATTGGAATTTACCCTTTGAAATCATGTGTGATGCTAGTGACTACGCTGTAGGTGCTGTTCTTGGACAGCGAAGAGAGGGAAAACCATTTTTAATTTACTATGCTAGTAAGACTTTAAATAGTGCTCAAATGAATTACTCCACAACTGAAAAAGAATCACTAGCTGTAGTATTTGCTTTTGATAAATTTCGTGCATATTTAATTGGTTCTCCTATCCTTATTTTTACAGATCATGCAGCCCTTAAGTACCTTCTACAAAGAAGGATGCTAAGGCACGCCTAATCTGATGGATCCTACTCCTACAAGAATTCGACATCACCATCAAAGACAAGAAAGGAGTAGAGAATGTAGTAGCTGACCATCTTTCAAGGCTCACATTTGAGGACACGTCTAATAACATACCGATCAAAGATGACTTTCCCGATGAGCATTTACTTGCTGTTATTGCCTTACCATGGTTTGCTCACATTGTGAATTACTTGGTTACAGGCAAGATACCTGTGGTTTGGAGCGCTCAAGACAAGAGGAAATTTTTATATGAGGTATGTAAGTTTTATTGGGATGACCCCTATCTTTTTAAGTACTGCCCGTACCAAATTCTAAGGCGTTGCATCCCTAATGAAGAGATTGCACGTGTCTTAGAATTTTTTCATTCCCTAGCTTGTGGAGGCCATTTTTCAATGAAAAAAACCGCTGCAAAAATTTTGCAATGTGGATTTTATTAGCCTACCTTATTTAAGGATACAAACACCTATTGTCGCTCATGTGAAAGGTGTCAAAAGTTAGGAGCTGTGTCTCGGCGAAATATGATTCCCTTAAACCTCATTTTAATAATTGAAATCTTTGATTGTTGGGGCATCGATTTTATGGGACCCTTTCCTCCTTCTTTTGGATATCTATATATCATTGTGGAAATAGACTATGTATCTAAGTGGGTAGAGGCAGCAGCTTGCCGAAGCAATGATAGTAGAACGGTACTTAAATTTCTTAAAGAAAATGTGTTATCTCGATTTGGTACACCACGTGCTATAATTAGTGATCAAGGTACACATTTTTGAAACCGTTCTTTTGAAGCTTTGATGCGAAAATACGGGGTGTTACATAAAATTTCTACTGCTTATCATCCTCAGACTAGTGGGCAAGTAGAGCTTGCTAATAGGGAGATTAAACAAATTCTAGAAAAAACGGTTAACCCGGATCTCAAGGATTAGTCTTTGAGACTAATTGATGCGCTTTGGGCCTACCATACAACTTTTAAAACTCCCTTAGGTATGTCACCTTATCGGCTTGTTTATGGAAATCCTTGCCACTTACCTGTAGAGCTCGAGCATCGAGCATATTGGGCAATCAAATCTTTTAATTTTGACATAGGAGAAGCAGGTAAGCTTTGAAAATATCAATTAACCGAGTTGGAGGAATTAAGAAATGATGCTTATGAGAGCTCTAGAATCTATAAGTCTAAAATGAAAATATTCCATGATAAAAATATTTTGAGAAAAATGTTTAAACCTAATGATCGGGTGTTCTTATACGAATCTAGACTCCATAAGCATCCTGGAAAACTTTGGTCGAGGTGGACCAGCCCTTTTGTAGTGAAAACTGTTTTTGAAAATGGGGCGGTAGAAATTGAAGATACTAGGGATGGTCTAATTTTCAAAGTCAATGGTCAACGACTTAAGATCTCAGTCGATAAACAAGATTCAGAAGTGGAAGACATTCCGCTTATGGATCCGGTCTACGCATCTTGACCACACAACACAGGTACGTATTTACTTTTATTTTTCTTTCTTTTGTTTTGTTTGTTTCGTTTTTATTTTATTTTATTATTGAGTTTATTTTAAATTTTTAGTGTGCTAACACACGGTGGTACACCGCAGTTGCTTTCTTTTTTTGTTTGCTCTTTGTTGTAGATCGGACTTTCAACAAGAAGTTGAGCATGAGGTTCAATTGGTCGTGCATGATTTTCAGCTCCACACACCTTTGGTTAAAAAGGGAGTTTCCTTAATTTTTTATTTTACATTGAGGACAATGTTTATCTTCAGTTGGGGGTGGAGGAAACACATTTCTTATTGCATACCATACCATTGAACTGTTGAACTGCTTGGTGTCATTTTTGTTTATTTTTAGTATGTTTAGTGTTAGCCTTAGAGTCAATTTACATGTCAATGATATAAACTTAATTGAGATAGCATATAGCATTCAGAAGTAGTTAAATCTTGCTTCGGTTTGAAATTAATTTAAGTATCAATCTTGATCTGGTTTGAGACTCTAGTTTGTGGTAAGATTGTATGATTAGTCTTAGACATTTAGAAAAGTTTTATGTGTGATTATTTTGTGAATATTTTTGTGGTATCGACAAGCTCTAGAACTTACTTGATAACCACTTGAGGCGAATTCCTAGAATGCACATTACTTAGGATATGATATAGGTCATTTTTGAACCGTTTGAGACTTTCAACTCTACCATTGCTATATTTATCATTAGTCACCTATTTGAGCCTTTTTCTTGAAAAAGAATTTGAGCATTGTTTCTTTCAATAGCCAATTTACTTACCTTTATGAGCCTAAAAATATTTTATCTTTACTTTTCTTTTAAAAGAACTTAGTTATACACATGTTGTGAGAAGCACTTAAAAGGAGTAAAGGGTGGAAATATGAAAAAATATCACTACTGCAACCCAAGTACATTAAAGGAGATAAGTTGGGGGTTGTGAAAAAGAAAAGAAAAAAAAAAGTGAATTATGGAAAAGAAAGAAGAATAGAAAAAGAAAAGTGGTGATTTATTGAGAGATATACTCTTATAAAAAAATGTTGAAAGAGTTGGGTGTTGAAGTAAAGTTATCCAGTGCTTAAAGAGTTGTGTTCAAAACTAAGAGAATAAGTTCTGTTACTTGTTGAATAATTCCTGTTCCTTCTTAACCTTTACCTTAGCCTAACGTTACAAGCTTATTAAAGACCTATTGATCCAATGTAGTGTGACTTTTCTACAATAGTGGAGAGTGGTTTGAAATGTAAGCATATGGAGCTTGTTTTTGTGATTGAAGTCACACTATTTATTATGTTTTTAGAGACCAAGATTTGTATTCATGAATGTTATGCATAAAATCATCCGGATGTTTGGATTAATGGATTGTGGTAAGATGAATGTTAAGAGTCAATAACGATTTTAAGATTGATGTTTGAATTACTTTTGGATTTGGGTGAAATTTAATGATTCTTTGTGCCGTGTGTTATATGCAAATTTTGAGAAAAAATGTGAATTACTCTTGGTTAACACTAATATTGTTTTTCATTTACTTTGATTCCCACCTTAGAATTCATCTCTTAGTTTCGTTTGAATTGCTAGGGACTAGCAATAAGCTAGTTGGAGGTTGTGATGAGAGTCATAAAATGCCTCTCAATAGTGGTTAATTGTTAGAATTTTAGGATTGATCTCGGCCTTTATTGTGCTTTTATATGTTAATAACTCTAAAGTAATATTATTGGACCACTGACTTATTTCAGTGTAATTTTCAGGCACTTTAAGTTTAAAAGAGAAAAAGAAATGATCGTTGCTTAAAAGACCAAGATCTCATGCTTCTGGAAGGACAAGATGGACTGCTGCCTAAATTGCGATCGAGCGCACAAGCAGCGCGATGGAGTGCACATCCCATATTGAGCAAGGTACTCTGCAGTGTATACGCGATCGAGCGCATTTGCGATCGATCACACTCGGGCTGCGATCGAGCGCACCCGGACAGTATCCCACATCGGCTAGATAACACATAGCATTCCGGGAGTTTTCCTATATAAAGACCCACTCTGCTCAGCTAAAATCATCAACTGATCGGAGCTCTTCTAAGATCATCTTCTGAGATCATTAGAGAGTGACTCTAGAGGGCCTTTAGGAGTAAATCCAGAGGGCCTTTAAGAGGAATCCGAAGTATAAAATTTGGAGGGCAAGCTGAGGATGATCGTTGAGAGGCCGGAGGCAACTCAAAGAGGCATGAGCTCTATAGCCAGCTAATCTCCAAGCAAGGCGAAGGGATGAATCCCTAGGTGTAGTTGTTCTTATTTTCCTTTATTTGGTTCAGTTGTAGTTGGTATTATTTTTATCAAACATTGTTATGTTTTATTCTTTAATTTAATTTAGTAGATTATTTTATTAGTCCGGTGATTGCATGCTTCCTTTCCATATAAGTTCAGTCATGCTTTTCTTATGTGTATCTGTTTGGATGTGATTGAGTCTGGTAGATCTCTTTTATAGATTTGTCCATTGCTGCAGTATTGTCGTTAGATATATCGTCGTCTTTTGATAATTTATAAGTTGGGTCGTGTGTGCTTAAAAGTAGAGAATAATTCATAACAATTACATTAGGATTTATAATTGTGCTTTAATTGAATATATGTTGATTGCCTGTTTGGGATGTGAAACCAGCAATCGAGATAAAAATAACTGAATCAAGTTAGGATTAGAGCAACGAGCCTAGGGAGGATTTTCGGAACCTTGTCATTCTTAATTATATTTCCAACCCTATTTATATAATTACTATTTTTCTCAAACAAGCTCAGATTCATTTGATCTTTTATCGTTTGTGTTAAGATTCACACCTTCCTTTGTAATTAACTTGTTTCCCTGTGGAATCGACACCCCAAAACTATACTACAACTACCGTGTTATGTTTTGGACGTAATCAAATCCTAAGAAATCCAAGGCAATGATTAAACTTTCTTAGAAGTAGAACTTTAGTACCTAAATCTGCAGGATTTTCTTCTGTTGCGACTTTGTCCACATGAATGCATCCTTCCGTAACATTTTTTCGAATAAAATGATTCCGAAAATCCATATGCTTAGTCCTCTCATGGAACACCGGATTCCTACACAAGTGCCATGCACATTGGCTAACCGAAGACACCACCACCTGCTCTTTTAGGACCTTCCACTCGTCCAACAATCCTTTGCACCACATAGCCTCCTTTATGGCTTCCGTAGCCGCTATGTACTCTACCCCGGTTATTGAGAGTGCTACCATCGGCTGCCACTGAGCCTTCCAATACCTCAGCAACCACTTCATCCCAAGCTAAAGCTCATTTCCGGGATTACTCACAAATATTCTGAGTACACTAATTGCCTGAGAAATATCGGGTCTAGTGCTTATCATCATGGACATGATTGATCCAACCGCACTAGAGTAAGGGACCTTTTCCATTTCCTTCTTCTCCTCATCCATTCCAGGACTTTGTTCACTGGAGAACTTGAAATGACCAGCAAAAGGAATCTTCACTAGTTCACCATCTTCCATAGAAAACTTATACAACACATTTTCTACGTCGGAAGACTGAGAAACCTTCTACCTGTTTCTCTCCCTTTCCTAAATTCTTCTCATCCCAAGGATCTTTTGTGTAAGGACCAGATCCTTCCTCTCAAACTCTTCACTGAGTTGAGATGTCAACCTTTCTATCCTCTCCCTATTGTTCCCAACCAACAGCATGTCATCAGCATAGATGAGGATACTCACCCTTTCCTCCACCTTGTGTCCAGATGAGAAAGTTTCTGTGAAATCTACGCCGTCTCTTTGCATGAGCCCTTTTGCCACCAACCTAGCCTTGTTCCAGACTTCATCGCCTGGAGGGTTCCCTTCTTTGATCTTGTAAGTGCACTTATAATCCACAACTCTCTGTTTTCTTGGAATGTGCACCAATTCCCAAAAGTTGTTCTTCCTCAAAGAATCCATTTCTTCCTCTATAGCTAGCTTCCATCTTAACGAATCCTTACATCCCATGGCATCAATGTAAGTCTCTGGTTCACTTATCCCTCATTATGTTCAAGGAGTTACTGCACTCGCAGCTGCAAAACCATATCTCAAAGGTGGTCTGACCAGCCTTCTTTCCCGATCCCTTGTGAGCTGATAGTCATTTTAACTTGCTGCATCATCCCCTTCTAGTTCAGCCTACTCTCGAGTGTCTTGAGCTTGTCCTTCATCAATGGGCTCTACCTAGTTTGAACCCTCTTGCCTTCCTTGCTCTACCTGAACTGAATTTTCCTTGATGCTATGCTCCACAAATACCGAACTGGTTTGCTCACTATCTCCTGCAGGGTTAGTTTTCTCCAAATAGGGAAATAAATGCTCATTAAAAATGACATCCTTACTTATTATGAGTTTAAATCCTTTTTGCTCTAAGGACCACAATTTACACCCCCTAGCCCCTTCCCCATATCCTAGAAACAAACATTTTCTAGACCTTGGGTTAAGCTTATCATCCTTTTGATGTGCATATGCAGCACACCCAAAAGTGCTAAGGTTTTTTAACTCACGGGGTTTTCCACTCCACATCTCCTCGGGAGTCTTAAGGTCCACAGCCCTAGAGGGTGATCTATTAACCAAATATGCAGCAGTAGACACTGCTTCCCCCCAAAAACATTTGGGTAATTCGGATCCTATAATCATGCACCTAATCTTTTTTCTAAGGGTCTTATTCATCCTTTCAGCAACTCCATTTTGCTGAGGAGTTTTCACAACCGTTCTATTTCTTAGAATTCCATTTAACTTACAAAATTGATCAAGTTCCTTGTTAAAAACTTCTAAGCCATTATCAATTCTTAACACCGTAACTACCCTGCCCGTTTGAGTTTCCTCCAGCTTTTTTCATGCCACTAAGTTATTCAAAGCATCTGATTTATTCTTAAGCAAATAACCCCAAATCTTTCTTGAATAATCATCAATTAAAGACAGAAAGTAAAGATTACCTCCCTGTGTTGGTGTTCTTGGTGGTCCCCAAATATCTTCATGAATGTAGTCAAGAATTCCTTTAGACTTGTGCACTTAAGTGTTAAAGCTGACCCGATGTTGTTTCCCAAGAACACAACATTCGCAGAAATCAAGTTCCTCTACTTTGTCACCATTATATAGACCGTTCTTGCTGAGAACTTGCAGGCCCTTTTCGCCCATGTGTTCCTAGCGATTGTGCCAAAGGGCTGTCTTATCCATCTCAGCCATCAAGTGTGCTACTTGACCCTTGATATCCGTGTCTTCGATCATCTAATAGAGACCATCCTTCATTGCTACTTTGATCACTATCAAAGATCCCTTGGTTACCTTGATTTTTCCTCCCTTTGCCTTGTATGTGTACCCCATGGAATCTAGCTGCCCCAATGAGATCAAATTTTTTCTCAACTCCGGAAGATATCTCACATTCCTCAGTAGCCTTGTCATTCCATCAAACACCCTCAACTGGATGTCTCCTGTGCCCCTCACTTGGTAAGAAGTATCATTCTCCAGGAAAACCTTTCCATCATCGGTTCCTTAGAATTCTTGAACCAATCCCGGTGAGGACACATATGATGAATGCACCCGGAATCAAAGATCCATTTCTCGCTGCTTTCTTGCCCCTTGCTCACATTTGAGCACACAACAAGAATATCATCATCTTGTTGTTCTCCCTTGGCAATCGAAGCCTCTCCATTCTTGGTATGGCTTCCTCCCTCATCTGTCATCATTTTCTTGCAATCTTTCTTGAAATGACCCTCCTAATGGCAGTAGAAGCATCTCCTTCCTCAAAATCTCGGTTTAGAGTGTGCTCTCCCTTGGCTTTCTCCTCTACCTTGTGGTTTGACCTGGTAGTAGCCATGTATGTTGCTGCCATACCGAGTTGCTGGCCTTCCTCTAACGAACAACTCTTCTCAACTTGATACTTCCCTCATCTTAGCATCAAGATTATCTTATAACTCTTTATCAGGATCCATTTTAAAAGAAAAAGATGCATTTAGGAAGAGATATCTTATTAGGGAGAGTCTTGGTAAGAAATAACTCATCTAGTTTCTTCCAATTGGCAGCTGTATCTTCCGAGTCTCCGCACTCCCTTGTGACACTATCCGACATGTGCAGAAAGATGGTGCTGTATGCCATCTTCTTCATCTCATTCCGCTGGACCTCTGTGAAACTTGCTGAAAAATCGTCATCTTCTCCAATCGCCAAGTCCAACTTTTGTTGCATAAGAACCGCTTTGATTTTCCGCTTCCAAAGGGCAAAATCTCCCTTTCCATCAAACTTCTCAACAATGAAGTTTGAACCCATCTTTGCGGATAAAATCCCAAATTTATGCAGCACCCACAATTGTTTTCCAACTTCTTCTAAATCTTAAGAACAAGATCATAGATTGATCTCAATAATGTTCTTGAATCACCCTCAAGAACACGATCAGATCTTGATCTCTACTCCGTTCTTGAATCACCCAAGAAGTTGACCTTTGATTCTTGGAGTCTTACTCCAATACCTTCTTTTCCAGCTCCGATACCCGCTCATCAAAGCTTTGATACCACTGTTGGAAATCACCTCAAGATGCCCAGGTGGTGATCTTTTCAAACACCCAAGTCTAGAATGACTTGTAATAAAACCGAAACAAAACAGGAATCAAACAAATCAAAGAAAGAACACAAGAAATTATTGTCGAGGTTCGGCAATGTGCCTACGTCACCGTGAGCTCCTTTGAGCTCTCTGCACTAAATCAATGGAGTTGTTACAATACTAGCAACACCTCTTCAAGAATCCTCAAGTTCTTGAAGAATGAAAGAAGAGAAAAGAAAGTGATAAGGACTAAGTGTTTCCCTGGAATTTTCCCCAAGAAAATTCCAATTATAAAGCCTTTGAATCCCCAATCTATACTACTATCTCTCTAAACAACCAGCCTCTCTTGAATGAGTCTCTCCTGTGTTTAGTGTCTTTGCACTCTCACACACCATGTGTTTTATTTCAAACACATTCACATGTTTTGTTTCACACATGTTCTGCACATTCACATCACTTGGATGCTCACCTCACATCATGTCTTGAATGGCTCCTAGATGACCCTTTGTATAAGGCAATGACTTCCTTATGCAATCTTGGAGATCAATCTCTACCCTTAGATCTCAAGAACCAAAGACTCATGGTTCTCTAAGAGTCTAAGTAATCCTGTGTATTTTAACCAAGCCCCATGCACAACCACAAGAGGCTGAAAAGCATTCTCCAGGTGTGCCTGGTGCCGCGTCCCAGAACAGGGCTGGCCACGGTGCACAACAGGGCACCCTCTTCATTGTTTCTAGGTGTCATGGCATAGGGGAGGCTGAGCCATGGTGCACGCCTCCTCCAGATCTTCTCCTTTGCTGGTGGCCGCAGCGCACACCTGGACTTGATGCTGATGAAGCTTCATGTTTCCATTCCGTTTAATCCTTAGACAAATATCAACATAAGTGCTTCTAAAGACCTACTAATCTAGCTAGGTTCAAAAAAGAATCAAAGTTTGAGCCACACAATTCACACCAAGGAAGAACTAAGGCTCTGTCCATACCAGGGTAAAATTAGAGTTTTAACCACGCAATTTCTTTCAAACTGGGTCTAAGACTTCTAACTAGAGCCATGAATTCGGTCCCATCAGGATAGAAAGAAAGGCTTCTACTCCAATAAGAAATGAGCACATGGAACATCATAATGGCCGGTTACCTTAGACAACGTAGGGACAAAGTTTACTTTGACAGTGATGATGGATTCACCATCCTAAAGTCTTAGGATTTCGTCCGTGATGGAAAAACTCATAGGCAAAAGTCACTTCTCATGCAGCTCTAGGCTCGGAGAGTCACATCCTAGCTGTAACCCACTTTGGAACTCCAGACAAAGGATCTCCAACACTTATTTAAAGGAGCTCCAGCCCTCCAAAAGAGAGGAGGAAAGATGCAAAAAATAGAAGAGAACATAGACTCTAGAGAAAAACAAAACACAAAGAGCAATCGCAGGGAGAATCACTTCGGTTCTTTCTCTTTCTCACTTCGATTCTCTCTCTTTTTCTCATTCTTTCACCTTAGTAGCACTCTAAACTCATTCCTTATATTATTTTAGTGTACCCACTGACTTAATCATTGAAGGGAAGGGTTCTCCTCGAAGCACCACACTCCAGATGGCTTCCCTTGTAAGTGAATGTATGCTGAGCGAACATGATTATAGGGGCAAGATCATCTCAAAGCTCTCATCCTCTACTTAGCCCACAATCATCAGACATAGTCTCCACCCAGTTGAAGATCGAAAAGATAGGGCTACTTTTCACCATCATTTTGACATCAACAAATAGAAATAGCAAAGAACTGTCTACTATTTATTTTGACTAAAAATAATGCTATATAAGATAACAATTTTCAAAATCAATTATCTATAAAGAAGATTTTCATTCATTAATTATCCATCCTATCTTCACGTGTAGATGAGATTTACATATGAATAACCACCGCCTGCCTAGATTTTGGTAGTTGATTATTACGGCAATGCTTCATCTTGTGTGTTTGGAAAGACACCACTGCATTGAACCCCAGCCCGATTACATGTATGGTTTATTTACCTTTCTAATATAAGTTTGAAAATAATTGAAATCATCAAAATGTTGCTCTAGAAATTAAAACAACCATGGTTCTTAAGAAACAATTCACAAAAATATTGTTATAAAAAACACTTTTTTAAATGAAGAATATTTTTATTTAGTAATAGAAAATTGTTCTATCTGGAGTATCAAACACCACTTAACCTAGGTTAGCTTGGTGGAACTTCATGGGAATAACAATTTTCTCTTCGTTTTGGCAGCTTTTATTTGATCATGTTATGGAACAAAGACATTATTCAACATCCATGATGCAACAAGAAACAACTTTGATGAAATTTTATCATAATCAAGTCACAGACTTTAATAAGTGTTTTCTTACTAATCAAAAGATGTAAAAGAAATAATTTTGAATATTTCTCTATCCTATTACGAAATGAAAGAGAAAACCTATCAACACATATGGACTTTTTCCCAAGCTATTTATTTATTTTTTTTTAAAAAGGAAGTCATTCACATGTGCATGTGAATAAAAAGACGTTACCTCTTCCAAACTAACGTGAGGTTTTTCAAAAAAATTTCCTCAAGGTTCACAACAAAATCTGCTCAAACTTGAAGGGGCAAGAAAACAAGCACTATAAGATAAGTGACATTTACCGGCGCTTTATTTCCGGCGCTTGACAAAAGCACCGCAATACATTCACCACCGGTACTTTCTTGGTGGTGCTTCTTTGAAGTGCCACAATATTCAAAGAACATATAACAGTGCTTTAAAGCACCATTATATGCGAATCTAATAAAATATTTCGATGCTTTTAAGCACCGGTATGTACTGGCGCTTTAAAGTGCCGAAATATGAAATGAGCATATTCTGGTGCTTTGAAGCGCTGAAATATGAAATGGGTTTCGCATATTCCGACACTTTAAAGTGCCAGAATATGCTCGAAACCCATTTCATATTCTGGTGCTTTGAAGTGCCGAAATATAGAAGGGACATATTCTGGTGCTTTGAAGTGCCGAAATATGAAATGAGCATATTTTGGCGCTCCAAATATACAAAGGTGTATATTCTGGCACTTTTAAGCGCCGGTATTTGCTCCTGTCATATTTCGGCACTTCAAAGCGTCGGAATATGATAAAAAATTTCAGAAATATGATAGTTCTTTTTCGCGTCCGTGCTTTTTCCCAAATCCGTTTCTCTCTCTCTGGTTTCCTCCTTCCCGCATCCGAGATTTTCCCTAAAATTATCTCTCTCTCTGTGGTTTCCTCCTTGCTGCGTCCGTGCTTTTGCCTAAAGTTTTTTTTCTCTCTCTCTCTCTGGTTTCCACAACTGCTGCTGTAATATTTTCCCTAAAATTTTGTCTCTCTCTGGTTTCCTCCTTGCCACGTCCGTGATTTTCCCTAAAATTTTCTCCCTTTCTCTCTGGTTTCCTTCATTGCCGCTCCGCGCCGTGCTTATCCATCTCTCCTCCACAAATTACAACAGGTAAATTGTTGCTATTGATTTATTCATTCATTTACTTTGTTAAATTTTGGATTGCTTATGTCTGATGTAATTTTAACTTATTTGCACTTAGTCCGTTTAGTTAGTTTCTAGTTACCTTTGTTGGTGGAAGTTATTTGCATTTAGTGGTAATTTGTTAATTTTTGGATGGTTATTAAGCTGTTACTTGGAAAAAAAGTGGTGTGAACCCCATTATGTTGACAGTTAGTGGATTGCTTATGTTTGATGTAAATTAAGCTTATTTGCATTTAAATAAATTACTTGATTTCTTACTGCCTTTGTTGTTGGAAGTTAATGTTAGTTTAGGATGTTTATTGAGCTGTTACTTGCAAAAAAAAAAATGAGTGTTAATCCCATTCTGTTTGTAGTCAGTGGATTGCTTATGTTTGATATAATGTTAGCTTATTTGTTACTTAGTTTTTGGTTGCTTTTGTTGGTGGAAGTTTGTTGCAGTTAGTGGTAGTTAATTGCAATTAGTTGCATGCACGTGTGTGGTGGTGTTGGGGTGAATTTTTTAAACTTGCATGACTGTGTTTCTTAGCACATTGTGTTGGTATTTGCATGGATCATGTAGGCTTTAGGAAATTTATATGTTGTATGGAAATTGATGAAAACAAACACTAAGGGATCACTTTAATAGAAAATGGTATAGTGGGTTAGATAGTGTTAGAGTGTAGAATTAAGTAGCATTTATTTAGCAAGTACAATTGTAATGAAAACCTAAACTAGGACCCCAACACAAAACATGAATGCTTTAGCTATGTTTTTCCACTCTTTAAGCACCATCACCCTTGCTTTAAGCTCACCAATTTGTTCTTTTACATCAGCATCAGCCCTCACAAGATGATCATTCTGCTATTGAAGAAACACTTCATTTTCATTGTCGGCTATGCACCAATCTAAGAATATGCACTACTGGTTTCACATGTGTAGTATAGTCACTCTTTGTTATGGTCTGACTCTGAAATTTTGATGGTTGCTCAAAGACCACATTGACATATTTGGTTTCAGAACTTAAGTCTAGAAGATATAGTGTTACCAACGCTTGCAGTAGACATCTTGTAGTTTTTTTCCCTGATCCCTTGGGGTGATTTATTGTGATTGATATGCAATTTCCAATTTCTTAATACTTCTTTTTCCATTGTTTTTGCGATGCTTGGGGATTAGAAGGTTTTCTGGAAATACTTGTGAGATACAATTTCTTGTGACCGGATAATGATTTGTCGCTTCCTTTTTGGCTTCTATGAAACAAGATGTTTCAAATATAGTAATGTCAAGTGACTCCTCCATATTATATCCTGAGTGATGATGTTCTGCACCAAAAATAATTCTCTTAGGTTTGATTTATGTAGATACTTATTTAGCTTTATTGAATTCTAGACATTGGGTAATTCTTGCCAATATTTTAACTATGCACTAGGAAAATAGTGCCCTATCTCTCTCACACACACATTTAAATTGGTCATCTGGTCATGGTTCAGAGTTATGGTATGTGTTTATGATACATCTTTAGTCACTTCTTGGTCTACCATACGAGGATCAAGTCCCCTTTAGAGGTGCAGCCATTTATTTTGAACATCTAA